>CM042423.1:9960996-10655996 GCA_023634145.1 Thymallus thymallus
TAAAAACACCATACCAACAGTGAAGTTTGGAGGTGGGAATATCATGGTGTGGGGCTGCTTTTCAGCAAATGGTACTGGCAAACTTCACATAATTGAAGGAAGGATGAATGGGCAAATTTACAGAGACATTCTTGACAAAAATCTGCTGCCATCTACCAGGATGATGAAGATGAAACGAGGGTGGACATTTCAGCAAGACAATGATTCCAAACACACAGCCAAGGAAACTCTCAATTGGTTTCAAAGAAAGAAAATAAAGCTGTTAGAATGGCCCAGCCAATCACCTGACTTAAATCCCATTGAAAATCTATGGAAAGAACTGAAGATCAAGATTCATAGAAGAGGCCCACGGAACCTTCAAGATTTGAAGACTGTTTGTGTGGAAGAATGGGCCAAAATCACACCAGAGCAATGCATGCGACTAGTTTCTCCATACAGGAGGCGTCTTGAAGCTGTCATTACCAACAAAGGCTTTTGTACAAAGTATTAAATAAATATCAGTAAGTGTGTTCAATACTTTTTCCCTGTGTCATTTCACATTATTACACATAACTTAATTTCTGAACTTATTTGTTTTGGTTTCTTTGTATGTATGGATTACTTTGGTTGTTACCAACATCTGGTGAAAATGTCATGTCAATATCACCTTTGGAAATATATTTACTGAGAAAAATGGTGACGTGTTAAATACTTATTTCACCCGCTGTACATAACTTACAATCTATTTTGATCCCACTCAGACCATCTGGGGGTGGAGGCGCCACTCCCCGGGAGGAGGACCTAGAGATGAGGTCCGCAGCATGGTTTGCAATGCCCGGCACATGGATGGCCCTGAGAGATGCAAAACGGGGTAGAGCCCACCTGAAGGCAACGCAATGACCTCGTGCCCCCTTGGTGATTTATGTGATAAACCGTGGAGGTGTTCTCCGTCTCTTCTCACAAGCACGTGTCTGTCCAGAATGTGAGGGAGAAGGGCTATGAGCATGAGGTGAACAGCTTTGAGCGCCAACACATTGATGTGTTCAGAGCTCCAAGGGGTTTCGCACACCCCTCTCACCTACTTGCCTTCCCAGCCTGTCAGGGAGGAGTCTGTCATCACTACAGTCCTCCTGGAAGGGAGATTCCCCATAGGAACCTCCTGAGTTAAGAAGACCCTGTCTCTCCAGGGACGCAGGGTCAGAAGGCACGCGTTCGTCACTTTGAGCTTCACCCGTTTGTCTGCTTTGGGGTGAAGGTGGAATGTATTGAACAATCTCTGGATGGGTCGGGCTCTGAGGAGGCCTAGGGGAAACACGATTGTTGCTGCCGCTATCAAGATATTCTCCAATGTGGAAACAGTCGAGGAGGTTCAGGATCTTGTCCACTCTCTGTGGGGTGAGGGACGCTGGCATAGTTAGGGAATTGTGAGATAGACCAACGAAAGAAATCTGCTGTCTGGGTTTCAGATTGCTCTTATCCAAGTTCACTTTTAAGCCCAAGTGCTGTCTCCATTATCAGACACCTGTGAGATGGAGCACAGATCAGACAGTTGTCCAAATAGGGGAGTATCTTCAGTCCTGCTAATTGGAGAGGAGCCAGAGCAGTTGAGACAACATGTGAACTATTTTTCCAGCGAAAGGCCAAATTGTAGGATGTTGAACTGACACCACCCCTTCCCAGTAGCCGAGATTGCTGGGGTGGGACATTGACGGCCGGCCCTGCACCACTATGCCTGACCACCCTTTTGTCCTCTGCCCTTATGTGGCGGCTTCTTATAACTGAAGGAGGGGGCCATGGGAGAGTTCTGTGCCCTTATGATCATTTGAGAGTAGTCCTCTGCTGCAGTGATGCCAGTGAGATGTTGTTCCTGAGAAGCACTGTCCCATTTCCCTCCAGTATTACTGGGAGCAGGAGTTGAGATCTGTAGCCCTACTATTTTAGCTGCACTAAGGACGCAGGTCCAGAGGCTTGGTGACCGTATTACCACTACACCGGCAGTCATGAGTCATGATCTCAATAACATTCCACGTGACCATTGAATCACGGTACTCTCCTCTTATGCACTATGGACATGCTTTGGTAGTACCCAACTTGCTAACAATCATCAGGTACTACAGGTGTTTCCATCTCCTCCTCTCTCTCCTGTATTCCTTTCTTGAGCGTTCAGAGAGGCTTGAGCGCGCAGCGAGAGCATGCTCCTCAAACAGTGGTTGATGCATGGAGTGAAAGAAGTGTTATTATATTTCATTCTTAGCTGCTCATATTCAGCACAGCTCCGCTTTAAAACCGAAGTAGCCTAACCAGGATAAAAAAATGTACCGGCGGGAAAGCGTGTGGCCTCCATTTGATATTTGAGTGCATATGGATGACATTTTAGTAAAGACAATATTAAATTGAGAATAGTCTGATGGGTGAAAATATGATCACTTGATGAGAGAACAGCTGTACAGACTGAGGCAAAGATCAGAGTGCAAGCATCTGCAGCCAGTATATGTTTTAATTTCTAAGACATTCTAAGGTTTGTATCATTCACAACTAACGTTGCCAAACTCTAAATCTTAAATATACAGTGCATTTGGAAATAAATAAATCGTTTTATTGCAGATGTTGCAAATGTACAAAAAAAAATCTACTGAATTATCACATTTACAGTATTCAGACCCTTTACTCAATACTTTGTTGAAGCACCATTGGCAGAGATTACAGCCTTGAGTCTACTTGGGTATGATGCTACAAGATTGGCACACCTGTATTTGGGGAGTTTCTCCCATTCTTCTCTGCAGATCCTCTCAAGCTCTGTCAGGTTGGATGGGGAGCGTTGCTGCACAGCTATTTTCAGGTCTCCCCAAAGTCCGGGCTCTGGCTGGGCCACTCAAGGACATTCTGAGACCTGTCCCGAAGCAACTCCTGCATTGTCTTGGCTGTGTGGTTAGGGTCATTGTCCTGTTGGAAGGTAAACCTTTGCCCCAGTCTGAGGTCCTGTTGTCATCAAGGATTTCGCTGTACTTTGCTCTGTTCATCTTTACCTCAATCTTGACTAGTCTCCCAGTTCCTGCCGCTGAAAAACATCCCCACAGCATTATGCTGCCACCAACATGCTTCACCGTAGGGATGGTGCCAGGTTTCCTCAAGACATGACACTTGGCATTCAGGCCACAGAGTTCAATATTGGTTTCATCAAACCAGAGAATCTTGTTTCTCATGGTCTGAGAGACATTAGGTGCAAGTGGGCTGTCATGTGCCTTTTACTGAGGATTATCTTCCGTCTGGCAACTCTACCATAAAGGCCTGATTGGTGGAGTGCTGCAGAGATGGTTGTCCATTTGGAAAGTTATCCCATCTCCACAGACGAACTCTAGAGCACTGTCAGAGTGACCATTGGGTTCTTGGTCTCCTCCCTGACCAAGGCCCTTCTCCCCGATTTCCCAGTTTGGACGGGAGGCCAGCTCTAGCAAGAGTCTTGGTGATTCCAAACTTCTTCCAGTTAAGAATGATGGAGGCCACTGTGTTCTTAGGGACCTTCAATGCTGCAGACATTTTTTGGTACCCTTCCCCAGATCTGTGGCTCTACACAATCCTGTCTTGGAACTCTACGGACAATTCCTTCGACCTCATGGTTTTTGCTCTGACATGCACTGTCAACTGTGGGACCTTATATAGACAGGTGTGTGCCTTCCCAAATCATGTCCAATCAATTGAATTTACCACAGTTGTATAAAAATCTCAAATATGATCAATGGAAACAGGATGCAATTGAGGTCAATTTCGAGTATCATAGCAAATGGTCTGAATACTTATGTAATAAGGTATTTCTGTTGTTTATTTTTAATAAATTAGCAAACATTTAAAAAAAATGTTTTTGCTTTGTCATTATGTGGTATTGTGTGTAGATTGCTGAGGATTTTTTTTTTTTTTTATAATAAGGCTGTAACATAAAGTCAAGGGGTCCTTTTTGAAGGCATTGTAGGTCCTGTTTCAAATAATCACTTAGCCACTTTATTCAGCTATGTTCTATTATATTCTTCTTTCTATAAAATCATAGGATAAACTCATTTCATGGGACTTATAAGCATATCTTGTCAGCCTATGGCGTGGAGCATAGCCAGATAACATCATATTCTGTTCTTCTGAAATACATTTTCTCCATGCCATAATGTTTGTTTAGACCTACTTAAAATAAGGAATGGATTAATTGTGATGATGTACAGTATATTCAATTGATTTATTAGATGTTCAAAAGGTGTGCACCAGCGTCTTGTATACAGCTTGTATGTGTGAAGGCCTGAAGATGCTAAACTTTCATAACCGCCACAGCCATACCTGAGGCAGTCACCCATCTCGCTGTCCTCTGCGTTCAACTCCATATCCTTTTTAGGAACCGAAGAAGGCTGATTGTCAGAGTCTGCAGTGCTGTGGTCTTGTTCATCCTGTTGGAATAGGGAATTGCGAGCAAGAAGAGAGAGCATGTCAGGGTCACACTATAAGTCATCCTCCAGATCTGACGGGGGAGCATTATAGTGGGGGCTCCTAGTGAGTCTACATTAGCTGGTGACAGGGCAACAGGATTCATAGTCGTCCATCCTCTTAGTAGGCGATTGGATAGCAGCTAGCAGCGCAAGGTGGCTGACAAGATCAGTGCTCCTCTCCTCAGGAGGGGGCGCTGGATTCTTAGTTCGCTCAAGGCTACGACTAGTGGCTGCAGTGGCGTTTATGTTCTCTGCCTCTGAAAGGGGAGCTGGGCTGTGTAGAATTGGCCAGGGCTGTCTGTTCATCAAAACTATTCTGTTTCTTTCTTGGGTATAACCAACACTACATTGCATGGGTTATCAATATTGTGGAAGTCGTGGAAACCGAAGGCAGCGGCATGCTGCTAAGTGGACGGAATTGACAGGTGGCGGGTGCAACTCAATATTAGAAAGAAATGTTTAGTATACTCAGTGTATACTGTATCACTCCCCATTTGCTGCTATAACAGCCTCCACTTTTGCTTTCCACTAGATGTTGGAAAATAACTGCGGGGACTTTCTTCCATTCAGCCACAAGAGCATTAGTAAGGTTGGGCACTGATGTTGGGCGATTAGGACTGGCTCGCAGTCTGCGTTCCAATTCATCCCAAAGCTGTTCGATGGGGTTGAGGTCAGGGCTCTGTCCAGGCCATTCTAGTTCTTCTCCACCGATCTCGACAAATCATTTCTGTATGGACCTTCATTTGTGCACAGGGTTAATGTCATGTTGAAACAAGAAAGGGCTTTACCCAAACTGTTGCAACAAAGTTGGAAGCACAGAATTGTCTAGAATGTCATTGTATGCTGTAGCGTTAAGATTTCCCTTCACTGGAACTAAGGGGCCTAGCCCAAACCATGAAAAACAGCCCCAGACCATTATTCCTCCTCCACCAAACTTTACAGTTGGCACTATGAATTGAGGCAGTTAGTGTTCTCCTGGCATCCGCCAAACCCAGATTTGTCTGTCGGAATACCAGATAGTGAAGTGTGATTAATCACTCCCGAGAATGCGTTTCCAGTGTTCCAGAGTCCAATGGCGTTGAGCTTTACACCACTCCAGCCGACGCTTGTTATTGAGCATGGTGATCTTGTGTGCGGCTGCTCGGCCATGGAAACCCATTTCATGAAGCTTCCGACAAACATTTCTTGTTCTGACGTCGGGTGCTGACGTTGCTACCAGAGGCAGTTTGGAACTTGATAGTGAGTGTTGCAACCAAGGACAGATGATTTTTACTCGCTATGCGCTTCAGCACTCGGTGGTCCCGTTCTGTGAGCTTGTGTGGCCTACCACTTAAAAGTGAAGACATCAAAACTATGACATAACACATATGGAATCATGTAGTATCCAAAAACTTGTTCAAATATTCACCCTTTGCCTTGATGACAGCTTTTCACACTTGGCATTCTCTCAACCAGCTTCACCTGGAATGCTTTTTCATCAGTCTTGAAGGAGTTCCCACATATGCTGAGCACTTGTTTGCTGCTTTTCCTTCACTGCAGTCAGACTCAACCCAAACCATCTAAATTTGGTTGAGGTTGGAACCAAAAATCTCAAATTTGGACTCCAGACCAAAGGACAAATTTCCACTAGTCTAATGTCCATTGCTTGTGTTTCTTGGCCCAAGAAAGTCTCTTCTTCTTATTGGTGTCCTTTAGTAGTGGTTTCTTTGCAGCAATTTGAGAATGAAGGCCTGATTCACACAGTCTCCCCTGAACAGTTGATGTTGTGATGTGTCTGTTACTTGAACTCTGTGAAGCATTTATTTGAGCTGCAATCTGAGGCTGGTAACTCTAATGAACTTATCCTCTGCAGCAGAGGTATTTCTGGGTCTTCCATTCCTGTGGCGGTCCTCATGAAGCTGGTTTAGTTAATGCCAAGAGTGTACAAAGTTTTGATGTCTTCACTTTTATTCTACAATGTAAAAAATAAAGAAAAACCCTTGAATGACTAATAATCCAAAGTTTTGACAGGGGGAGTATATCATTCACAGAAACATTCACTAAGTGTAACATCTGAGAGGGCCATGCCTGATTGGACACTCAAGCTAACCAGCTAATTTGAAACACTTTATCTAGTCTGTTTCACTCTGTGGTTAGCGTGGTTCTAAAAGGAAGCAATCTAGCAGAAGGAGGATCCTCCTCTATTGGTCTCACTCTGACAGATGAACCTGCAGTAGTCTTTGTGCTTCACAAGACATGTCTGTTTGAGAATGTACTGAAAGTTCTCCCATGACATCATCACATAATGGCTCCACCCCCCTGTACCACAAGTTAGATTATATGGTTCTGTATCACACATGAGATGCTTAACTCAGAGGATTCAAATAGGGTTCATCAGCAGTTATTTGTGGTTTGTAACTGATTTCAGATAACTAAATATATATTAGTCAGTTTAATGAATAACTGTTTTGCTGTGGCTGAAAGCTGTAAGCTGTCAGGGGCAACATGAACAACAAGTAAAGATAGTGAGAACAACAGTGACACCACATAGACATCCTGCTGAAAACCACATAGAGACACAGAGACACAGAGAGCAGGTAGGAGGGTCCTGTGTGCACAAAGCCAGCAGGCCCACCTGACCAAAGCATAGATACGACCTCATCTTGGGCTGAAAGAAGACTGCAGAGTACCTGTGAACTTGTCACTGGGTGGGGTTGGGTGTGAGTGACATGCTATCAACACAACTAAATGAAGACAACTCATTACAGAGGAGAGATGACTTGAATAAATAGGTTATCTCCCATACTTATTCAACTACTGTCTGGAACTCAATACAAAACTACACACAAACACATGAGTCATTGTCTTCATCATATAGAGATCACTCTGCTACCAGTTTTATTTTGAGTGTTTATGTGGCTCCTCCTGGCAACTAAACTACACTTTATAATAACTTAGTTGATGTTAGTAGTAATGATCCAGTGATGATGACTACCTAGCCTGTTTGATGCATGTGATGTTATGATTCTGAAATTGATTTATAACATGATACAGATGTGTAATATGTATGTAATAAATGTATATATTACCTTGTTATAGATTCTTAACAGCAACACAGTGTCTTTGTTGGGCCTTTGTTGACAGATATTATGACTACACACATCAACTATCAAAGGAAAGTACGTTTTCAACCATTCTTCGTCAAATTAGTGAACAATTTGAAAATGTTCACAACTTCTAAAAGTTGCTGCAACTCTTCATCTAAAGCAGTAATCAAATCAAATCAAATTGTATTTGTCACATGCGCCGAATACAACAGGTGTAGAGCTTACCGTGAAATGCTTACTTACAGGTCCTTAACCAACAATGCAGTTTTAAGAAAATATTTACAAAATAAACTAAAGTAAAATAAAAATGAGGCTATATGCAGGGGAAACCGGTACCGAGTCAATCTGCTGTTGTACAGGTTAGTAGTCTTACGGTTTGGGGGTAGAATCTGTTAAGGAGCTTTTTGGACCTAGACTTGGCGCTCCGGTACCACTTGCTGTGCGGTAGCAGAGAGAACAGTCTATGATTTGGGTGACCTGTGTCTTTGACATTTTTTTGTGCCTTCATCTGACACCGCCTGGTATATATAGGTCCTGGATGGCAGGAATGTTGGCCCCAGTGATGTACTGGGCCACACCCACTACCCGCTGTAGCGGCTTACGGTCAAATGCCGAGCAGTTGCCATACCAGATGACTTGATGATGGTGTTGGAGTCGTGCTTGGCCACGCAGTTGTGGATGAACAGGGAGTGGAGGAGGGGACTAAGCACACACTCCAGAGGGGCCCCCGTGTTGAGGATCAGCATGGCAGATGTGTTTTTGCCTTCCCTTACCACCTGGGGGTGGCCCGTCAGGAAGCCCAGGATCCAATTGCAGAGGGAGGTGTTTAGTCCCACGGTCCTTAGCTTAGTGATGAACTTGGTCTTGAACACTGAGCTGTAGTCAATGAACAGCATTCTCACATAGGAGTTCCTTTTGTCCAGGTGGGAAAGGGCAGTGTGGAATGCAATTGAGATTGCATCATTTGTGGATCTGTTGGGGGGTATGCGAATTGGACTGGAGTTAGGGTTTCTGGGATGATGGTGTTGATGTGTGAGCCATGACCAGTCTGTGCAAGCAAAGCAATCCTGTAGCGTAGCATCTGTGTCATATAACCACTTCCCTATTGGTACTTCCTGCTTTAGTTTTTGCTTGTGAGCAGGAATCAGGAGGATAGAATTACAGTCAGATTTGCCAAATGGAGGACAAGGGAGAGCTTTGAACGCGTCTCTGTGTGTGGAGGAAAGGTGGTCTAGTTTTTGGAAGTTTGCCTGCATTATATATCATTATATCATGTACAGCTCATTGAGTGCCATCTTAGTGCCAGTGTGGTTTGTGGTGGTAAATAGACAGCTATGAAAAATATAGATGAGAAATCTTAGA
This sequence comes from Thymallus thymallus, assembly GCA_023634145.1. NCBI lineage: Eukaryota > Metazoa > Chordata > Actinopteri > Salmoniformes > Salmonidae > Thymallus > Thymallus thymallus. The sequence continues at coordinate 9,969,890 of CM042423.1, forward strand.
TATTGTAGTCTACAGCTCATCATGAGGTACTCTACCTCATGAATAGCACAAATGGTTAGGAGCCCGTAAAACGGCAGCCATCCACTCTGGCGCCATTCATTTGATTTGATTTCATTGGAAGCATTTACTGGGACTTTCATATACACTGCTGCTCCCTATTGAAATGTAATTTAATTGCAGTCCTGCAAGGTACACTTATACACTTTCATTATGTCAATAGTTTGTGAAAACTGCTCAGTCACAATGTGTACATTGTCGAATCTGGAATCAGTCTCAAGAATATAAATTCTGTTCAAAATATATTAAGCTAGGATGTTTATTTCTACTTCAAGGCTTTTCTCATGAAAAGAGTGAGTTGTGTTCATGTTAGAGTGAGGTGTGTATAGGGAGCGCGTGGTGAGGACTGAAGATCATTGATGGGGGTTTAGAGATGGGTTTAGCTGAGTGTTAAATCTATTTAGAGATGTCAGAACACCACAGAGATGTTTTCAGGATACAGCTAAAAAAGAAATTGAGACAAACTAAAACACCAGTCAATAGATCCATATTTACAGTGTATTATGCAACCAAAAATAGCTTTGTTACATTGATTATAAGCCTAATATGGTTGTGAAATTCATGGACAGAGAAAAATATGACTATAAACTTAACAATGCCTTCATATGAAAGCTGTTTAATGTTTTATTTGATCTATTTGATCTAATGCACAACAATATACATTTTAAAAGGAGCTTGACAGAATACAAGTAATTGTAACACACAATGAAAAAGCCATAGTTATACATACAGTGTAAAAAGCATAAAATCAAGTTATTAAAGAGCAAAAGTTGACGTTTCAGTCCATGTTTTGGCGTCTCACCCCAGAATACACAGTGTCTCTCTCCATTGTGCTCCTCTGTCTCCCGGCGTTCACTTTCTTGTGGATGAAGTTCAGAGCAGCGTAATGGAGTGTATCAGCATCTTGATCCTGAGATGAATAACAAATATAAAATCCCAAAATGTGGTTTTAGACTCAAATATTCATAGTGAAACAACTAAAACCTTTAGGTAAATGCCTATTTTCAAATACATTGAATCAGCAACAGCTGGACAAGTGTTAGGTCTGTCTACCTGGTTATGAGAACTGGGGACTGATGAAGTACTTGACTGAGGGTGCGTTCCTTTTAGACAAACACATGGTGGAATCATCATCAACATCATCATCATCATACAATGAATTATACCAGTTTCATGACTAAACATGTAATGTATACTGACTGTTCAACAGTTTAAACATATATTGTGGACAATGATAACACTTACCTCTGAACAGCAGAGAGGTTTTCTTGGTCATCTTATACAAAACACAACTAAGGACAACGATGATGATGACAGAAAGAGCCAACGCTACACCCAGACAATACACCAAGAGAAGATGGTCCTCCTTACAACCATCTATAGAAATACAGACAGTGATAGAAGAAATGCAGGACATTTTGCTCAACCAGACATACAATTATTTATTTTTTCACAGCAATGTGAAAGAATTTTTGACATTTTCAGAAATGTCAGAAATATCACTTACGGTCAATGTCCAGCTTGGTCCCGTTCCCAAACAGTATCTCCCCACATGAGGCCACAGCACAGTAGTAAGTCCCAGCATCAGAGAGGCTGAGATTCCTCTTGGGGAGGTTGTAGACACAGCTCTGTGTAGGAGACCCAGCCTCAGGGCTCTTCTCACACTGATCACTCCTGTCTCCATGGGTGTAAATTATTCCTGGATGGGATTCTCCTGATCCGTGTCTGAACCAATAGACACTGTGTTCTCCTGCACAGGTCTCAGTGTTTATTGTACAGTTCAGAGTCACAGAGTCTTCTGGCTGGACTGACTCAGACACAGGCTGCTGGAGCACAGACATGCTGTTGGACCCTGAATCTAAAGAGAGCGTGTAAGATCATGGTGTTCACATTCTATTTTCCTGCTGGATTCAGAAACATGACCAACTTGGAGGGGAGACACGTTTACAAAGACAACTGGAAGAAGGTAGACCGGACAGAGTCTGTTCGTGCAATTTTTCGTGCCACTATGTCACTCCAGACATTTCACGTTTTGTCACAGGTGACTCGCTTCGACAACCGTGACACAAGACCAGATCGCCGTCAACAAGACAAGCTGGCAGCGATCAGAGTGGTTTGGCACAAGTGGGTGGAGTGCCTGCCACTCATCTATAACCCAAGTCCAAATAGTTTAAAAACAAATGTCCTTGTTAAACTTTGACAAAAAATTGTCTGTGATAAATACCACAATATGTTTCATCTGAGTATTTGTTATAGTCAAAATAATCCATACATTATGCTTTTTTTACTCAATAACGAGTTGTATGAGCTTAGGTCAATGAGGACTACAGGCCAAAAATATCAAATAGAAGTTCAAAACATGTAACGTTCACAATAACTTAATTAAAAGATCTAACACAACATTAGGTGATAATATACAGTATGTATTATTATGGATATATAATGGGGCGGTCATTTTGGACTGGGCACACAGAATTAATTTACATGAAATGAACACAACAGGAGGGCTTAAGTTACCTTTGACAATTAATAGAGTTCCTTCTCCAAAATTGACTTCGCCAGATTCCATAGCACCACAGTAGTATGTAGCTGAGTCCCCTGACTCTGTCTTGGAGATGGTCAGGTTACAGCTGTCAACTCCTCTCTTCACACTCAAACGTTTAGTCTCATTAAAGTCCTTGGTAAAATTGTTGAAATAAAAACTATCTTTAGTGCGATAATATGACGATGTCATGTGAAGAGGCTTCTGTCCAACAGTTTGCTTGAACCAAGAGATTCTGACCATCAAATTAGATTGACAAAAGCAAGTGAGAGATACACTTTGTCCCAGGTGTGTAACCATCACAGGGTCTGGTTGAATTACATCCTTGTTAAATGCACAACCTGGGAAGCAAACAAACTAAATAAATCAAAGACAAAGGTGTAGTAGAGAATTATACATTATTATCATTATTCAGACTACATAGTCATTAAAATGGATTAAAAAAGACTGACATAAAACAGTTAAAGGATCCACATGTATATTTCCTACTTACCAAAATAGGCATTAAACAAAAAGATTGTCCAATATATAATCATCATGTTAACGTCCTTTCTGACTGTATAGTGTGTGGGTCTGACAACAGGGAACATTTTATATGATGACACTGATCTGGTAATCATTATGAAGTAGGCGGAAACTCTGAACTAAGTGATTTTATTGGCTGTCTGAACAGGCATAAAACATCTGATAAAACTACAATCTAACATGTGTCCTATGGCAAATTATAGTTAGAGCGACTCTTCAAATGATGTAAAGTCAGAGTTACTGTTTTATATTTTTGGGTCGGTGGCTGAGACTACTGGTTCATATGTTCTCTCTGAAATACACAGGGATTTACATTGTATATCTCACTTCATGTCTGTAGAAGGCAGTTCAAGCTTTCAGGAGGAAGTGAACTCTGGTGAGGTTGGCACCTTTAAGATAAAATAAAGATGTGATCCTTTCATACCTGGTGCAAATAAGTGGTAAGAATTGGGTCATTAAACTTCTAAATAAAAACATGCTTATTGAAATATCACACAAACATAAAGGCAGGTTACAGAGTTCCATGTTACAACTATTATCATTAAAAGGAAAAGTTCAGACATTTGCAAAATCATTATATAAATGTTGTTTAATCAAAAACAAATGCAGTCAGTCAACCTCATCCACTATTGGTGAGGATTTGAGACTTCTGAAACCATCCTGATATCAGCTTTCATACTTTCTGTTATTTTACATGTATATTAGGTGAAGCTAAGCAAAGACATCCTTCAGCAAATGAGAAATATACAGTGTGTAATCACGAGTTCACACGTTCACACGTTCACAGTCAACATCAAAGTGGAGTTCAGAGGAGGGGTGGGGCTTAATTTAGAATTATGATGATTGGATGACTCAAACCAGAGTAGATGGTTTCTTCCTCTCTCTGTTCTCTCTGTTCTCTTCTCTGTCTCCTGGGCTTGGTACTCTTGGTACTCTCTCACTATATCAGTGAACTTCAAGGCAGTGTAGTTCAGGTTATCATTGTCACAGAGGAGCTACAGTATGGGGATGAAATAAGGACTAACTAAATTCAGACTCAGTGTCAAATCTAATGCTGTAATCCTTTGCTTTAATACTCTTTCCCATTCTCATTCTGCTAACCTTTTGGTCTGATGTGTTTACATGAGGATTCCCATACTGGCTTTGCTGAGAAGGGTTCTCCACTAAAAGATATATGACAAAACATTTAAACACATGAAACCTCTTCTTGTTAACTAATTAAAATGCGTAATACCATGTCTGATTTTCTTCTGAATTACGAAATGACATCAGTGTACCTGGAAATAGTTTGCTGTGTGTGTGGGGGGGTGTTAGTGGCATGACAAGAGAATACATTCAACTTCCTTTGTCTTGATTTTTGTTAAATGCTTTATTTATCGTCACAAGTAAGTAATTGTCAAATGAGTTTGGAAGAGAAGCAATGCACCTGATTCATTACAGTTACAGCTAATAAAGTTAACAATTAATGCTGTGTCATTCATCCAGTTCTACTGTCTGATCCCAGAGTAAACCGTTTCTTCCTCCATGTTGCTTCTCTGTCTTCTAGACCTGTTCTTCTTGTTGCTCAGATTCAGAGCTGCATAATGTAGACTGTCTGCATCTTGGGCCTGTGAGAAACCATTATAAAATGGGTAAGTATTACTATATGTTTTGTAATCCCTTTCACACTTATTTTTATGGTAATACTAAACTTCTGCTTACCCCTGGATCTGAAGAAGAGACTGCTGGACCTCTTGTCTGAGTCACGGGTCCTGAAACAGATACATCTGGTGATATCAAAGAAGAGCAACTTCTACATCATTCATTAATTTTGTATGGACTTCTCTTACCTCCACACTGCAGACACTTTCTCTTGTTCATGCTGTACATGATGCAACCAAGGATAATGATCAGGATAAATGAGAGACCCAATGCTGCACTCAGGCAGAACACCAAGAGAAGAGGATGTGCTCCATTGTCTGTGTAAATAAATATGGTCATTGTAACTGTATGGATGATTGCCTGTTTTTTTATGTAAATCTAAATACCTAGTACAGTGTACAGTTTAACACAGTAAATTATACAATAGATATAAACAAAAAATGTTAGATGTTTCACCTACCCTTGATCTCCAGACTAGTCCCGTTCCCAAACAGTATCTCCCCACATGAGGCCACAGCACAGTAGTAAGTCCCAGCATCGGAGAGGCTGAGGTTCCTCTTGGGGAGGTTGTAGACACAGCTCTGTGTAGGAGACCCAGCCTCAGGGCTCTTCTCACACTGATCACTCCTGTCTCCATGGGTGTAAATGATTCCTGGATGGGATTCTCCTGATCCATGTCTGAACCAATAGACACTGTGTTCTCCTGCACAGGTCTCAGTGTGTATTGTACAGTTCAGAGTCACAGAGTCTCCTGGCTGGACTGACTCAGACACTGACTGCTGTACAACGGTGGTGTTTCTGGACCCTGAACCTGATAAGAAGGTTTATATGTCAGTAAATATATGTTTGGGTCTTAACTAAACATATGTTGAACACATTGAGTAATATTTGATTATGCGAATACATCATTTTGTATCCAGTATCATTGTATTGAAAAGGTAAAGTGGAAAAAGCACTCAAGATGTTCCCTCAAATACAGACCAGAAGTAACTCGTTATTTACTCTCTATATTTGTATTTTGTACCTTTTACAATAAGAATGTCTCCTTTTCCAAATTCCACCATATTGGAGTAAGAACTTCCACAATAATATGCTGCTGAATCAGAAAGCTGTACGTCTGAGATCCTTAGGTGGTTTATTCTATTGCCACTTTCCACTGAGATGCGAGGGTTATCCTTAAAGTCACGGTAAAATATTGCATTCTTTTCATACTCATAAAAGGTTGACATGAGCTGAGGATTATTTCCGAAGGGTTGCTTGTACCACAAGAAGTGCATTGCCAAATTGCTTTCATGAAAGCAGTGCAAAGTCACTGTGTCTCCAACATTGGCTGACATGAGACGGACGGCTGAGGTTTGTGCTGCAGCTAGAATACACAAAAGTACAGAAGGTCATTATATACCGCAATATATTTGTATGTAATTGTTTCAAAAAAGGTATACATCCTATAAGCAGAGAAATATAAAAGTGTGACTTACCCATCACTCTGAGAAGTGGAAGTATCATACATAGTGCCATGATCATCTTTGCTAACTGGGTCAGGAAGTCCACCATGTAGACAACACTTCTACAATGGGCTTAATGGTGATTGGTCGGACTGGATGCGTGAGTCATTTTTGAAAATGCCCCCATAGTCTTCATAACTTAAGATCACTCAAATAATTCATGTTTAAAGTGGACCAGTGCTTACTTTATAGGGTGTTTTTGGTGTAGTTTGCAAGCCCTTTGCAAGCACCGACTGGACAAAGATGTCCAATCCTGAGGTTTCACGGTGGAAAGAGAAATATAAATGTCCATCAGTAAAATGAGTTTAAAGTTAAACTGTTGTCTGGTAAGCATGCAGTACATTTACATATACAGTATGTACCTTTATGCTCTTGTTATCAAACTTAGTTGTGTGCCTTAGATAGACTTGGCCCCACCCCACCCCATACAACAGTTACAGTTCTCCCAATGACCTATAGGAGGACTGTTAAACATAGAACAGGACTTGATATGTACCAGGGTGAACAGTGGTGGAGCATCATGAGTTTATATGGGGGAATCACTTACAGGATGAAACAATTATACTTTATGACCTATCAATCACAGAATCATGCTGTAACTGAAGTATAACACCTGACAGTTTAGTATGGGTCAAGGGAGTACCTGGGTGGGAAGGGCTCTTAGCTGTAGACTAGTATAAATTGATACAACTTATACTTTAAACTCTGTAAATCAATTATTATAGTTCAAGAATGAAAATGAACATGCTTTTTAGTCCAGGACTAGGCATAATCTGTGTCTGGGAAACTGTCCCATGTGATAAGATAGAGGCTATATATCATGCAGTATGTCAGTGGACTGTGTTTCTAATTGTCATGGTTGTGATCAACGATGTAAGAATGAGAGAAAACACACTGACACCACATAGACATCCTGCTGAAACTACATAGTGAGTGAAAGGCCAACCAGTCCTGTCCAAAGCAAAGAGATGGCCTCGTTTTGAGCTCACAGCAGACCAAAGTGTTCAGGTACCTGTGAACAGCTAACTCAGTGCGTGGGTTTAGCATGGAAACAGTAGGTTGTCTCTGCAGAAGCCCTCTGTACAAACATTTATACAGGCATACTGTATGTACAGAACACAAATCCCTATCAGTTGTTTAAATAGATATGTATTCATGCAAAAAAAAAGGCATATTCTATACACAGGGATTTCAGGAGAGCAGTTCAATCAATTAACACATACAATATGATATAATATTTTTCTAATCCAATACGAACGACTAAGCAATCTAAAAAAAAATCATAATTTGCAATGCATAGCGAGGATACTTTATTCAAAAACCCATCTCTATTCTATTGACACTGGCCTCAGTTTTATCTATTTCCTGGTGGTGTAGACGATGATTAAGATGATCAGACAGCAGAGGAGAACTCCAGTTCTTATGATGGAGAGAAGGACCAGGATTCTCATCTATGAATCAACGTCATCATCTGAAAAAATTGAATAGCTCTTTCCATGACATAGACTGAACAGGTGAAAGCTATGATCCGTTATTGATGTCACTTGTTAAATCCACTTCAATTAGGGTAGATGAAGTGGAGGAGACAGGTTAAAGAATGATTTTTAAGCCGTGAGACAATTGAGACATAGATTGTGTGATTCAGAGGGTGAATGGGCAAGACAAAAGATTTAAGTGGCAGTTTGTGTCAATAACTGCAACACTGCTGGTTTTTTTTTCATGTTCAACAGTTTCCTGTGAGTATCAAGAATGGTCCAGGATATCCAGCCAACTTGACACAACTGTGGGAAGCATTGGAGTCAACACGCTTTCGACACCTTGTAGAGTCCATGCACAGAAGAATTTAGGCTGTTCTGAGTGCAAAAGGGGGGGGGGGGGTGTCACGCCTGCTCCCATCCTCCTCCCTGGCGCTCGAGGGCGCCAGGTTACCCTTCATTACACACACCTGTCACCATCATTATGCCCAGCAGCGCTCATTTGGCTCACCTGGACTTGTTGATTTCCCCCGGAATATCTGTCTGTTCCTCTGTGTTATTCCATGTGGCTGCATTAATTGTCATGATGTGTTCCTGTCCAGACGCTGTTCCTGTTTCGTTTCATGTCCGTCAGTTATTAAACCTTCACTCCCTGTACCTGCTTCTCATCATCAGCTTAGTTCCTTTCAGGGGGTGGCGGGTAGAACTCAATATTATAAAGGTGTTCCTAATGTTTAGAATACTCAGTGTATACTGTATCACTCCACTATATTGCTATGGGCAGTAGTCTATACCACAAATCAATAATTACACTACATTACCAAAAGTATGTCGACACCTGCTCGTCAAACATCTCATTCCTAAATCATGGGTGTTAATATGGAGCTGGTCCCCCCTTTGCTGATATAACAGCCTCCACTCTTCTGGGAAGGCTTTCCACTAGATGTTGGAAAATAACTGGGGGACTTTGTTCCATTCAGCCATAAGAGCATTAGTAAGGTCGGGCAATGATGTTGGGCGATTAGGACTGGCTCACAATAGGCGTTCCAAATTCATCCCAAAGGTGTTCGATGGGGTTGAGGCCAGGGCTCTGTGCATGCCAGTCAAGTTCTTACCCACCGATCTCAACAAACCATTTCTGTATGGACCTCGCTTTGTGCACGGAGGCATTGTCATGCTGAAACAGGAAAGGGCCTTCCCCAAACTGTTGCAACAAAGTTGGAAGCACAGAATTGTCTAGAATGTCATTGCATGCTGTAGCGTTAAGACTTCCCTTCACTGGAACTAAGGGGCCAAGCCCGAACCATGAAAAACAGCTAGAGACCATTATTCTTCCTCCACCAAACTTTACAGTTGGCACTATGAATTGGGCAGGTAGCGTTCTCCTGGCATCCGCCAAACCCAGATTTGTCTGTCGGACTACCAGATAGTGAAGTGTGATTAATCACTCCCGAGAATGTGTTTCCAGTGCTCCAGAGTCCAATAGCGGTGAGCTTTACACCACTCCAACCGACGCTTGTTATTGAGCATGGTGATCTTGTGAGCGGCTAAACGGCCAAGGAAACCCATTTCATGAAGCTCCCGACAAACAGTTCTTGTTCTGACGTTGGGAGCTGACGTTGCTTCCAGAGGCAGTTTGGAACTTGATAGTGAGTGTTGCAACCAAGGACAGACAACGTTTTTGCGCTGTGAGCTTTAACACTTGGTGGTCCCGTTCTGTGACCTTGTGTGGTCTACCACTTCTTGGCTGAGCCGTTGTTGCTCCTAGATGTTTCCACTTCACAATAACAGCACTTACAGTTGACCGGGGAAGTTTTAGCAGGGCAGAAATTTAACAAACTGATTTGTTAGAAAGGTGGCATCCTATGACGATGCCACGTTGACAGCCACTGAGCTCTTCAGTAAGAGCATTGTATTCACCTGTAAGCAACTTGTGTGGCTGGAATACCCGAATCCACTAATTTGAAGGGGTGTACTTTTGTATAGTGTATGTACAAGGGCGAACATGTGTGGGGTAAACACCTACACAATGAAACAAATACCTTTTATGTCAGTCTTCCATTCATTGTATATGATTCACAGAAACATTCACTAAGTGTAACACCTGAGAGGGCCATGCCTGATTGGACACTCCAGCTAACCAGCTAATTTGAAACACTTTATCTAGTCTGTTTCACTCTGTGGTTAGCGTGGTTCTAAAAGGAAGCAATCTAGCAGAAGGAGGATCCTCCTCTATTGGTCTCACTCTGACAGATGAACCTGCAGTAGTCTTTGTGCTTCACAAGACATGTCTGTTTGAGAATGTACTGAAAGTTCTCCCATGACATCATCACATAATGGCTCCACCCCCCTGTGCCACAAGTTAGATTAGATGGTTCTGTATCACACATGAGATGCTTTACTCAGAGGGTTCAAATAGGGTTCACCAGCAGTTATTTGTGGTTTGTAACTGATTTCAGGTAACTAAATATATATTAGTCAGTTTAATGAATAACTGTTTTGCTGTGGCTGTAAGCTGTAAGCTGTCAGTAGCAACATGAACAACAAGTAAAGATAGTGAGAACAACAGTGACACCACATAGACATCCTGCTGAAAACCACATAGAGACACAGAGACACAGAGAGCAGGTAGGAGGGTCCTGTGTGCACAAAGCCAGCAGGCCCACCTGACCAAAGCGTAGATACGACCTCATCTTGGGCTTATAGAAGACTGCGGAGTACCTATGAACTTGTCATTGGGTGGGGTTGGGTGTGAGTGACATGCTATCAACACAACTAAATGAAGACAACTCATTACAGAGGAGAGATGACTTCAATAAATAGGTTATCTCCCATACTTATTCAACTACTGTCTGGAACTCAAAACAAAACTACACACAAACACATGAGTCATTGTCTTCATCATTGATGTGTAATATGTATGCAATACTTGTATATATTACCTCGTTATAGATACTTAACAGCAACACAGTGTCTTTGTTGGGCCTTTGTTGACAGATATTATGACTACACACATCAACTGTCACAGGAAAGTACGTTTTCAACAATTCTTCGTCAAATTAGTGAACAATTTGAAGTTGCTGCGACTCTACTGGTGAAGCAGTTACAGGGACTCCCATTTAGACTGCTGCTTCTTATTAAAAGATAGATTAATTGCAGTCCTGCAAGGTTCACCTAGACGTTTAGATTTTGACAATCGTTTTTGAAAACTACTCAGTCACAATGTCTCTCAAGAAAATACATTCTATTCAAAGTATATTCAGCTAGGATGTTTATTTTTACTTCAAGGCTTTTCTCATGAAGAGAGTGAGTTGTGTTCTTAGTGACATGGATGTTTGTGGTTTAGATGCACTGAGGTGTGTGAAGATAGTGTGTGGTGAGGACTGAAGGTCATTGCTGGGGGTTAGAGATGAGTTTAGCTGAGTGGAAAATCTATTTAGGGATGTCAGAACACAACAGAGATGTTTTCAGGATACAGCAAAAAAATTGTTTGAGACAAACTAAAACACCAGTCAATAGATGCATATTTACAGTGCATTATGCAACCAAAAATAGCTTTGTTACATTGAGCATAAGCCTAATATTGTTGTGAAATTGATGGACAGAGAAAATTTATGAATGTAAACTAAACAATGCCTCCATATGAAAGCTGTCAAATGTTTTATTGGATCTGAAATGCACAACAATATACCTTTTAAAAGGAGCTTGACAGAATACAAGTAATTGTAACACAATGAAAAGCCATAATTATTCATACAGTGTAGAAAACACAAAATCAATGCAAGTTATTAAAGAGCAAAAGTTGACGTTTCAGTCCATGTTTTGGAGTCTCACCCCAGAATACACAGTGTCTCTCTCCATTGTGCTCCTCTGTCTCCCGGCGTTCACTTTCTTGTGGATGACGTTCAGAGCAGCGTAATGGAGCGTGTCAGCATCTTGATCCTGAGATGAATAACAAATATAAAATATAAATATTTTGAATTAGACAAAAATATTTATAGTGAAACAACACCTTTAAGTAAATTGCCATTTACATATTTTGAACGAAGAAAAATAACATTGAATCAGCAACAGCTGGACAAGTGTTAGGTCTGTCTACCTGGTTATGAGAACTGGGGACTGATGAAGTACTTGACTGAGGGTGCGTTCCTTTTAGACAAACACATGGTGGAATCATCATCATCATCAACATCATCATCATACAACGAATTATCCCAGTTTCATGACTAAACATGTAATGTATACTGACTGCACCAACAGTTTAAACATATATTGTGGACAATGATAATGCTTACCTCTGAACAGCAGAGAGGTTTTCTTGGTCATCTTATACAAAACACAACGAAGGACAATGATGATGATGACACAAAGAGCCAACGCTACACCCAGACAATACACCAAGAGAAGATGGTCCTCCTTACAACCATCTATAGAAATACAGACAGTGATAGAGGAAATTCGGGACATTTTGCTCAACCAGACATACAATTATTCATTTTTTCACAGCAATGTGAATGAATTTTTGAATATCACTTACGGTCAATGTCCAGCTTGGTCCCGTTCCCAAACAGTATCTCCCCACATGAGGCCACAGCACAGTAGTAAGTCCCAGCATCAGAGAGGCTGAGGTTCCTCTTGGGGAGGTTGTAGACACAGCTCTGTGTAGGAGACCCAGCCTCAGGGCTCTTCTCACACTGATCACTCCTGTCTCCATGGGTGTAAATTATTCCTGGATGGGATTCTCCTGAGGCATGTCTCAACCAATAGACACTGTGTTCTCCTGCACAGGTCTCAGTGTGTATTGTACAGTTCAGGGTCAGAGAGTCTCCTGGCTGGACTGACTCAGACACAGGCTGCTGTACAACAGTTTTGCTTGATCCTGAAATAAAAGGTTATGAACAAACTTTAGTTGATGGATTAGCACATTTGAAAAACAAACATAACTTAGCCATATTTTACAACATTACCATTTAAATAGACTACCTTTCAGAATGAGAAATATCCCGTTTTTGAATTCCATCACATTAACATGAATTCCCCCACAGAAATATGTTGCGGAGTCAGATGGCTGAGTGTTGGAGATATGTAGATTATAAAATCCTTTTGCACTCTGCACTGTGAACCGAGGGTTATCCTTAAACTCACTGTGAAATGTTGCACCACCATCATATTTGTAAATTGTTGATACAAGTTGAGGCTTCTGTCCTACAGTTAACTTGTACCATGAGATATAAGAATTTCTGTCCGGATAGAAGCATTGCAGGGTCACATTGTCTCCAAGATGAGCGTGCAGAAGAGGACTTGGATGGCTAATGTCCTCCGCGTCAACTATAAATAGTGCAGAGAAGATAACACAGATAACATGAACATTTACTGACTTTACTTCCATTAACACTAAGTCCTGGTTGTTTTCCCTGAGTGTGTGAATCAAACATTGTTAAACATACATTTAGGAGTATGAAATATTAGAATCCTTGGTTTACCAGAAGTATTTTAAGTTGTTAAACTACAATAACATAGCTCATATAATGAGATGAACTTACAGGCTTTGATGAGAACCAGGACAAGAGACAACCTGAACATCCTTCAACTTCTTCTCTCTGGTCTGGTGTAACAGAACTACTGAGATGAGGGTCAAGAGACGAAGTGAAGTGACAGCATCAGCGGAAATGTATATCTACATGCTCCAAAGAAGGCACAACTTTTAGGTTGTTTTTTTTTTAAGAGGAAGTGAGGTTGAGAAAATGTCCCACCTTACATAGCAATACAGTATGTATTCATTCATGAATCAATGATGCGTTTCTCTATACAATGCTTACGCTATCACAAAGGAGTGCTATTTATCTTCAAGTGTAAAGTCAGAGCTACTAGTTTGTATTTATTCACAATTTGAGACTAATGGCACATACAGTGCCCATAGAAGGTCTACGCTAACATTGGATTTCTTCCAATTTTATTGTGTTACAAAGTGGGATTAAAATGTATTCAATTGTCATTTTTTTGTCAACGATCGAAACAAAAAACAAACGTCAAAGTGGAAGAAAATCTAACATAAGTTTACTTCATGCAAATAATTGGTACGAATTGGGCAAGTCATTAAACGTAGGGAAACAAAACATGTTTATTGAAATATCACACAAGCATAAAGGCATGTTACATAGTTCCATGTTACAACTATTATCATCAAAAGGAAGATTTCAGACATTTTCAAAAGTATTATACATATTTTTACTAAAGCAAATGTAGCCACTATTGCTGAGGATTTGAGACTTACAGTGCATTCAGACTTTTCTACTTTAGTTTTTTTACATTACAACCTTATTCTAAAATTGATTAAATATATTTTTTTTCACATCAATGTACACACAATACCCCATAATGACAAAGCAGACACATATTTCTTTACATTTAGCAAAAATAAATGTATAATAATATGAAAAATCACATTTACATAAGTAATCAGAACCTTTACTCAGGACTTTGTTGAGTCTTCTTGGGTATGACGCTACAAACTTGAAACATCTGTATTGGGGAGTCTCCCATTATTCTCTGCAGATCCTCTCAAGCTCTGTCAGATTGGATGGGGAGCGTTGCTGCACAGCTATTTTCAGGTCTCTCCAGGGATGCTCGATCGGGTTCAAGACTGGGTTCTTGCTGGACCACTCAAGGACATTCAGAGACTTGTCCCGAAGCCACTCCATCGTTGTCTTGGCTGTGTGATTAAGGTTGTTGTCCTGTTGGAAGGTGAACCTTTGCCCCAGTCTGAGGTCCTGAGCGCTCTGGAGCAGGTTTTCATCAAGGATCTCTATACTTTGCTACGTTTCATCTTTCTCTCGATTCTGACTAGTCTCCCCGTCCCTGCTATTGAAAAACACCCCCTCAGCTTCATGCTGCCACAAACATGCTTCACCGAAGGGATGGTGGCAGGTTTTCTCCAGACGTGACGCTTGGCATTTGTCAGGCTCTGGCCATAGGGAGTACCTTTTGGCCATGGTCAGATCCTGACAGATCTAGATACCTAGATCTATTTTTTTCATTTTGTGTTGAATCCCCAATTGGAGACAGCTGTGAGACGTTGTCTCTGATTGGGGATTCACACGTTTGTGTGGGTCATTATTTTATGCCATCATCAAAGTAAGTGTGTTGATGTTCACGTTTGTTCTTACGTTGTTGTTTTGTATAGTTCGGACTGAGTTTAGTTTATTTGTGAATAAATACAATGTCGAACTATCGCTACGCTTCGCCTTGGTCTGTCTCTACACACGATCGTGACAGAATGACCCACCACTACCAGACCAAGCAGCGTGAGAGGGAGAGAGAGGAGGTGCCGTTATGCGCGACGCGCGATACGGGGAAACGCCCGCCAACAACCCCAAGGGAATTTTGGGGGGGGGCTATGGGGGTGGTCTGGCCGAGAGGAGGAGGCGCCAGTACCACTCTCCAGGTGGAATTACGAGGAGGAAGAGGAACAGAGCTCGGTTCGCTCCGTGCCGACTCCGCACACCACCCCATTGGAGTGCATCAAAGGCACGCAGAGGCGGGAGGAAGAGGATCGCCCACCACTTCGGATGCCAACGGTCCATGACCGAGAAAAACCCGAGGGGTTTTTTGACCGCCCGAAGGAGGAACAGACAAGGTGGTGGAGAGCTTGGGTAGCTCTTCCATTGGAGCAGCATACGGACCCGCTGCTATTAGAGATAGAGGAGGACTTCGGGCGCCGATACGCTCTAGTTAACAGGCTGATGGATATGCGGGAGCGGGCTTCTGAGCCAGCGAAGGTCAGCAGCTCTGAGCCTCCAGCCAAGGTCAGCAGCCCTGAGCCTCCAGCCAAGGTCAGCAGCCCTGAGCCTCCAGCCAAGGTCAGCAGCCCTGAGCCTCCAGCCAAGGTCAGCAGCCCTGAGCCTCCAGCCAAGGTCAGCAGCCCTGAGCCTCCTGCGAAGGTCAGCAGCCCTGAGCCTCCTGCGAAGGTCAGCAGCCCTGAGCCTCCTGCGAAGGTCAGCAGCCCTGAGCCTCCTGCGAAGGTCAGCAGCCCTGAGCCTCCTGCGAAGGTCAGCAGCCCTGAGCCTCCTGCGAAGGTCAGCAGCCCTGAGCCTCCTGCGAAGGTCAGCAGCCCTGAGCCTCCAGCGAAGGTCAGCAGCCCTGAGCCTCCTGCGAAGGTCAGCGCCCCGCCACCTCCTGCGAAGGTCAGCGCCCCGCCACCTCCTGCGAAGGTCAGCGCCCCGCCACCTCCTGCGAAGGTCAGCGCCCCGCCACCTCCTGCGAAGGTCAGCGCCCCGCCACCTCCTGCGAAGGTCAGCGCCCCGCCACCTCCTGCGAAGGTCAGCGCCCCGCCACCTCCTGCGAAGGTCAGCAACACGGAGCCTCCTGCGAAGGTCAGCAACACGGATCCTCCAGCGAAGGTCAGCAACACGGAGCCTCCAGCGAAGGTCAGCAACACGGAGCCTCCAGCGAAGGTCAGCAACACGGTGCCTCCAGCGAAGGTCAGCAACACGGTGCCTCCAGCGAAGGTCAGCAACACGGTGCCTCCAGCGAAGGTCAGCAACACGGTGCCTCCAGCGAAGGTCAGAAACACGGTGCCTCCAGCGAAGGTCAGCCGCCCTGAACCTCCACCGGAGCCCAATCCGGGTACAGCAGTCTGCTCCGCTACAGCGCCAGAGCAGTCCGCTCCACCGGTGCCCAGTCCGGGGCCGGTCGTCTGCCCAGCTCCAGCGCCGGAGCAGTCCGCTCCACCGGTGCCCAGTCCGGGGCCGGTCGTCTGCCCAGCTCCAGCGCCGGAGCAGTCCGCTCCACCGGTGCCCAGTCCGGGGACGGTCGTCTGCTTCGGTCCAGCGCCGGAGCAGTCCGCTCCACCGGTGCCTAGTCCGGGGCCGGTCGTCTGCTACGCTCCAACGCCGGAGCAGTCCGCTCCACCGGTGCCCAGTCCGGGGCCGGTCGTCTGCTCAACTCCAGCGCCGGAGCAGCCCGCTCCACCGGTGCCCAGTCCGGGTCCGAACGTCTGCCCAGCTCCAGAACCGGAGCGTCCTGCCACACCGGTGCCCAGTCCGGGTCCGGTCGTCGGTACCGCTACATGGCCGGAGCCGTTCGCCATGCTAGGTCCCATTCCGGGACTGGTCATCAGACTCAGGTCAGGGAGGAAATTATCCACTTTTTTTTTTTGTTGTGATTATCGCGGCCGGGAGTCCGCGCCTTAGAGGGGGGGTACTGTCAGGCTCTGGCCATAGGGAGTACCTTTTGGCCATGGTCAGAGCCTGACAGATCTAGATACCTAGATCTATGTTTTTCATTTTGTGTTGAATCCCCAATTGGAGACAGCTGTGAGACGTTGTCTCTGATTGGGGATTCTATTTAAGTTGCTCAACCCCACACGTTTGTGTGGGTCATTATTTTATGTCATCATCAAAGTAAGCGTGTTGATGTTCACGTTTGTTCTTACGTTGTTGTTTTGTATAGTTCGGACTGAGTTTAGTTTATTTGTGAATAAATACAATGTCGAACTATCGCTACGCTTCGCCTTGGTCTGTCTCTACACACGATCGTGACAGCATTCAGGCCAAAGAGTTCAATCTTGGTTTCATCAGACCAGAGAATCTTGTTTCTCATGGTGTGAGAGTCATTTAGGTGCCTTTTGATAAACTCCAAGTGGGCTGTCGTGTGCCTTTTACTGAGGAGTGGCTTCCGTCAGGCCACTCTACCATAAAGGCCTGATTGGTGGAGTACTGCAGAGATGGTTGTCCTTCTGGAAGGTTATCCCATCTCCACGGAGGAAGTCTGGAATTCTTTCAGAGTGACCATCGGGATCTTGGTCACCTCCCTGAACAAGGCCCTTCTCCCCCAATTGCTCAGTTTGGCCAGGCAGCCAGCACTAGGATGAGACTTGGTGGTTCCAAACTTCTTCCATTGATTCTTGGGGACTTTCAATGCTGCGAAATGTTTTGGTACCTCAACACAATCCTATCTCGGAGCTCTACGGACAATTCCTTTGACCTTATGGCTTGGTTTTGCTCTGACATGTTCTGTCAACTGTGGGACCTTATATAGACATTGTATGCCTTTCCAAATCATGTCCAATCAATTTAATTTACCACAGGTGGACTCCAATCAAATTGTAGAAACATCTCAAGGATGATCAATGGAAACAGGATGCACCTGAGATCAATTTCAAGTCTCATAGCAAAGGGTCTGAATAGAATACTTTTTAAAAAGTATAATACATTTCCTAAAATGTAATTATGTGATACTGTGTGTAGATTGATTAGGAAGAATTATGATTTTATCCATTTTAAAATAAGTCTGTAACGTAAAACAAAATGTGGAAAAAGTCAAGGGGTCTAAATTATTTCCGAATGCACTGTATGAAACCATCCTAGTATCAGCTTTCAAAACTGCTGGACAATTATGCATCTGAGTAATTCTTTATTGTTATTAGGAGACTATGCCAATGCAGTGACAGTCTCTTCAGCTAGGCTCGACTATTACATTTTACAGCAAATGAGGAATGTAAAAAATAGCCAAGTCACACGGACACAGTCAAGATCAAAGTGGAGGTCAGTAGGGCTCAACTTAAAATTATGCTGATTGGAGTACTGTCACATCCTGTCTATATGTCACACCAGAGTAGATGGTTTCTTCCTCTCTCTGTTCTCTTCTCTGTCTCCTGGGCTTGGTACTCTTCTTGTCAGTGAACTTCAGGGCAGCGTAGTTCAGGGCATCATAGTCACAGTGGAGCTACAGTATAGGGATGAAACACAGACTCACTCAATTCAGACTTCGGTCAAATCTAATGCTGTAATATTTAGCTTTAATAATCTTGTCCAGGCACACTCTTGATACAGTACAATTGATCCTGCTAACCTGTCGGTCTGACGTGTTGGCATGACGATTCCAATACTGGCTTTGCTGATAAAGGGTCCCCGCTAAAAGACAAATGTCAAAACATTACATTTACTTGAAGACTTTTCTTGTTTACTAATAAAAATATATACTGCTGTGAATGTCATATTTTCTGCTTCAAAATTAGGTAGGCGTGTGAAATGAAAACAATGTCCAGAGAGGGAAGTGGTAAAAGGAGAGCTAGCCTTCAGCATTCTTTTTGATCTATAACTATTATTAATGTTACTATTAGTATGAAGACTTTTACTGTACCTGCGTAGTGTTTACATCGTGACCTCTTCATTCTCACATAGAGGATAACGTTGACAGTCACACTCAGAATCACAGCAGTTGTCAGGCAAGATAGAATGATGAGGAAAATATTACTCTGATCACCCAAAAGGTCTGAAACTTAAAAACAAGGCATGATTATTTTTAGATTATTCTTTGTACCTCAGAGCTTTTGTCATCAACATGTTAGCTATACAAGTTATATTTGAAATCTACTATGAATTATTTCCTACCATATGAGAGAAAATGTGTGCTGTATATTGGTAATGCACAGCTTACCTTCGATATCCAGCTTGGTCCCGTTCCCAAACAGTATCTCTCCACATGAGGCCACAGCACAGTAGTAAGTCCCAGCATCAGACAGGCTGAGGTTCCTCTTGGGGAGGTTGTAGACACAGCTCTGTGTAGGAGACCCAGCCTCAGGGATCTTCTCACACGTATCATTCCTGTCTCTATTGTTGTAAATTATTCCTGGATGGGATTTTCCTGAGCCATGTCTGAACCAATAGACACTGTGTTCTCCTGCACAGGTCTCAGTGTGTATTGTACAGTTCAGAGTCACAGAGTCTCCTTGCTGGACTGACTCAGAAACAGACTGCTGGAGTACATACATGCTGTTGGACTCAGAACCTGAAGATAGTGAGTAAGATCATGGTGTGAACATTCTATTTTCCTGATATATTAATTATATGAACGCACTTAAGTACCAGTAACATTTTTTAAATAAACATATATTACCTTTGACAATTAAAACAGTTCCTTCTCCAAATTTGACTTCCCTTGCTAACATACTACCACAGTAGTATGTAGCTGAGTCCCCTGACTCTGTCTTGGAGATGGTCAGGTTACAGCTGTCAACTCCTCTCTTCACAGTCAAACGTTTAGTCCCAGTAAAGTCTTTAGTAAAGTTATTGTAATAAAATGTATCTTTAGCGAGAGTATATGATGATACCATGAGAAGAGGCTTCTGTCCAACAGTTTGCTTGAACCAAGAGACTCTGATCAAATTAGATCGACAAAAGCAAGTGAGAGATACACTTTGTCCCAGGTGTGTAACCATCACAGGGTCTGGTTGAATTACATCCTTGTTAAATGCACAACCTGTGAAGCAAACAAACTAAATAAATCAAAGACAAAGGTGTAGTAGAGAATGATACATTATTATCATTATTCAGACTACATAGTCATTAAAATGGATTCAACAAGACTGACATAAAACAGTTAAAGGATCCACATGTATATTTCCTACTTACCCAAATTTGCGTAAAACAAAAAGATTGTCCAATATATAATCATCATGTTAACGTCCTTTCTGACTGTACAGTGTGTGGGTCTGACAAGGGGGAACATTTTATATGATGACAATCATCTGGTAATCATTATGAAGTAGGCGGAAACTCTGAACTAAGTGATTTTATTGGCTGTCTGAACAGGCATAAAACATGTGATAAAACTACAATCTAACATGTGTCATGTGGCAAATTATAGTTAGAGCGGCTCTTCAAATGATGTAAAGTCAGAGTTACTGGTTTGTATTTTTTCATCATTTGGGTCGGTGGCTGAGACTACTGGTTCACATGTTCTCTCTGACATACACAGGTGATTTACATTGTATTTCTCACTTCATGTCTGTAGAAGGCAGTTCAAGCTTTCAGGAGGAAGTGAACTCTGGTGAGGTTGGCACCTTTAAGACAAAATAAAGATGTGATCCTTTCATACCTGGTGCAAATAAGTTGTAAGAATTGGGTCAAAATAAAAATATCACACAGGCATAAAGACAGGTTACAGAGTTCCATGTTACAACTATTATCATCAAAAGGAAAAGTTCAGACATAAATATATAAATGTTGTTTATACAAAAACAAATGCAGTCTGTCAACCTCATCCACTATTGGTGAGGATTTGAGACTTCTGAAACCATCCTGATATCAGCTTTCATAATTGCTGGACAATTATGTTCTGAATCTGAGTTATTTTACATTTATATTAAGTGAATCTAGGCCCCTGAAAAGGCATCCTACAGCAAATGAGAAATGTATATAATTGCCAGATCACATGGTCACAGTTAACATCAAAGTGGAGTTGAGCGGAGGGGTGGGGCTTAACTTAGAATCTTGCTGATTGGATGACCCTCACATTTCACATCCTGTCTTGATGAGTTAAAAAATATATATATTTCACCTTTATTTAACCAGGTAGGCCAGTTGAGAACAAGTTCTCATTTACAACTGCGACCTGGCCAAGACAAAGCAAAGCAGTGCGACAAAAACAACAACAGAGTTACACATGGGAAATAAACAAACGTACAGTCAATAACACAATAGAACATCTATGTACAGTGTGTGCAAATGTAGTAAGATTAGGAAGGTAGGGCAATAAATAGGCCATAGTGGCGAAATATTTACAAATTAGCATTAACACTGGACTGATAGATGTGCAGATGATGATGTGCAAATAGAGATCCTGGTGTGCAAATTAGCAAAAATAATAAATATGGGGATGAGGTAGTAGGGTCGGCAATTTACAGATGGGCTATGTACAGGTGCAGTGATCGGTAAGCTGCTCTGACAGCTGATGCTTAAATTTATTGAGGGAGATGGTAGTTTCCAGCTTCAATGATTTTTGCAATTCGTTCCAGTCATTGGAATATGTAGTGAGGGCCAGCCAATGAGAGCGTTCAGCGTACATGAGTCACACCAGAGTAGATGGTTTCTTCCTCTCTCTGTTCTCTACTCTGTAGATAGATAGATAGATAGATAGATAAATAGATAGATAGATAGATAGATAGATAGATAGATAGATAGATAGATAGATAGATAGATAGATAGATAGTAGGTGTACCTGCTAAAAGACAAATGACAAAACATATAAAACACTTGAAACCTCTTCTTGTTTACTAATTAAAAGGCATACTACCAGGTCTTAATTTTTCTGAACCAAGAAATTACATCATTGTACCTGTAAATAGGTTGCTCTGTGTGTGGAGGGTGTTAGTGGTATGACATGAGAAAAAGCTGTTCCTCACTGCAACGTAAAGATGATTGAGTATGGCCTAAATAAATACATTCAACTTCCTTTGTCTTGATTCATGTTAAGTGATTTATTCATCATATCACAAGTAAGTCATTGTCAAATGAGTTTGGAAGAGAATCAATGCACCTGATTCATTAAAGATATGGCTAATAAAGTGAACAATTAATGCTGTGTCATTCATCCAGTTCTACTGTCTGATCCCAGAGTACACCGTCTCCTCCTTCATGTTGCTTCTCTGTCTTCTAAACCTGTTCTTCTTGTTGCTAAGATTCAGAGCTACATAATTGAGACTGTCTGCGTCTTGGGCCTGTGAGAAACCATTTTAAAATGGGTAAGTATTACTGTATGTTTTATTGTAACCCCTTTCATACTTCTTTTTATGGCAATACAACATCAGGAATTCTGCTTACCCCTGGATCTGAAGAAGAGACTGCTGGACCTCTTTTATGAGAGATGGGTCCTGAAAAGAAAGACTATCCTTGAGTGGCCCAGCCTGAGGCCGGACTTGAACCGAATTAACATCTATGGAGAGACCTAAAAATAGCTGTGCAGCGACACTCCCCATCCTAGCTGACAGAGCTTGAGAGGATCTGCAGAGAAGAATGAGAGAAACTCCCCAAATACAGGTGCCAGGCTTGTAGCGTCATACCCAAGAACACTCAAGGCTGTAATTGCTGCCTAAGGTGCTTCATCAAAGTACTGAGTAAGGGATCTGAATAATTATGTAACTGTTATGTTTGGCTTTTTTATTTTTAATACATTTGCAAAAATGTCACAAAACAACTATTTTTGTTTTGTCAATATGGGGTACTGTGTGTAGATTGATAAGAAAAAAAATATATTTAATCCATTTTAGAATAAGGCTTAACAAAGTGGTTAGACAGAACATGACTTGATGCTGTATGTACAGTATGAATAGGGGTGGAGCATCATGACTGTATAAGGGGGAAACACCTACAGGAAGAAGCAACTCTATTTTATGTCAGTCTTACTTTCACTATCATTCACAGAAACATCAAGTGTAACCTGAGAGTTTAGTAGGGGTCAGGGGTTTACCTTCTACTCTACACTCTGTAAACTAATGATTACAGTTCAAGAATTGATAAAACCTATGATCTTGTAAGTGATAAGAAACTGTGTTAGTCTACATGACATGCAGTATGTCAGTGGAGCTGTGTTTCTAGTTGTGATGGGTGTGAACAACAAAGAAAGAGACCAACTGACTGACACCACATAGACATCCTGCTGAAAACCACAGGATGTGAAGTAGGCCAGCAGGCCTGTCCAAAGTGTAGATAATCCCTTGTCTTGAGCTCAGAGCAGACCAAAGTGTTCAGGTACCTGTGAACAGCTCACTGAGTGCATGATGTGTGGGTGGGTTTAGCATGATAAAAGTAGGTTGTCTCTGCAAAAGCCCTCTGGACAAATTCATACAGTCATATTGTATGTACAGAACAATTATATAATGGGCTTATTGATCAGCCCACCATGGTCTTCATAACTGAAAATCACTCATATAATCAATAGTTGAAGTGGATGCTTACTGTATAGGATATTTTGTGCAGGTTGGGTGAAGCACACTTTTTGGTGTCTTGATGATGATGATATCATTTTTAAAAAAAACATTGTGTAGTTTGCCAGCACCGACTGGACAAAGATGTCCAATCCTGAGGTTTCACGGTGGAAAGAGAAATATAAATGTCCATCAGTAAAATGAGTTTAAAGTTAAACTGTTGTCTGGTAAGCATGCAGTACATTTACATATACAGTATGTACCTTTATGCTCTTGTTATCAAACTTAGTTGTGTGCCTTAGATAGACTTGGCCCCACCCCACCCCATACAACAGTTACAGTTCTCCCAATGACCTATAGGAGGACTGTTAAACATAGAACAGGACTTGATATGTACCAGGGTGAACAGTGGTGGAGCATCATGAGTGTATATGGGGGAATCACTTACAGGATGAAACAATTATACTTTATGTCAGTCGCATTACCTATCATTCACAGAATCATGCTGTAACTGAAGTGTAACACCTGACAGTTTAGTATGGGTCAGGGGAGTACCTGGGTGGGAAGAGCTCTTAGCTGTAGCCTAGTATAAATTGATACAATTTATACTTTAAACTCCGTAAATCAATTATTATAGTTCAAGAATGAAAATGAACATGCTTTTTAGTCCAGGACTAGGCATAATCTGTGTCTGTGAAACTGTCCCATGTGATAAGATAGAGGCTATATATCATGCAGTATGTCAGTGGACTGTGTTTTTAATTGTCATGGTCGTCATCAAAAATGTAAGAATGAGAGAAAACACACTGACACCACATAGACATCCTGCTGAAACTACATAGTGAGTGAAAGGCCAACCAGTCCTGTCCAAAGCAAAGAGACAGCCTTGTCTTGAACTCAGCAGACCAAAGTGTTCAGATACCTGTGAACAGCTCACAGAGTGCAAGATGTGTGGGTGGGTTTAGCATGTTTACTGTCACACCCTGATCTGTTTCACCTGTCTGTGTGCTTGTCTCCACCCTCCTCCAGGTGTCGCCCATCTTCCTCATTATCCCCTGGGTACTTTAACATGTGTTCTATGTTTGGCTGTTGCCAGTTCGTTTTGCTTGTTCAAGCCTACCAGCATTTTTCCCCTTTGCTCCTGCCTTGCTATTGTTACTATCTCCTAGATTTTCCCAGTTTTAACACTTCCTGCCTGCCCTGACCCCAAGCCTGCCTGCCGTCTTGTACCGTTGCCCCACTACTCTGGATTACCAAACTCTGCCTGCCCTGACCCCAACCCTTAAAAAGAGTGGGGGTGGGGGTACATTTTAAGAGGGTGTGATCGATGCTGAATTGGTGTAGACAAAGAAGGGATCTCCAGTAGTAGTACAAAAACATTCAAAGGCAATTTTCTCAAAGTGAGTTTAAAAGTTTATCACCTTTCAAAGCCAAATTACTTTCCCTGTCATTGTCGTGTGTCGTTTTGTTACCTTGTTCTGACGCTGTTCCTGTCCTGTTCCATGTCCATTCCTGATTAAATGTTCACTTCCTGTACCTGCTTCTCAACATCGGCGTTGGTTCTTACATTCCCATTGTTCCTCAACTGTAGTGTATGATATACCATGTTGTAGCTCTGGGTCTCTACTTTTATCCTATGTAAAAAAATTAGTGTTGCTACATAAGACCGATTTTAGCCGGTCGGTCACATTTTATGTCAGTCTTACACTGCTTGTATATCATTCAGAGAAATATTCACTAAGTGTAACACCTGAGAGTTCCATGCCTGATTGGACACTCCAGCCAACCAGATAATTTGACACACTTTATCTATCTAGTCTGTTTCACTCTGTGGTTAGCGTGGTTCTAAAAGGAAACAATTTATCAGAAGGAGGATCCTCCTCTATTGGTCTCACTCTGACAGATGAACCTGCAGTAGTCTTTGTGCTTCACAAGACATGTCTGTTTGAGAATGTACTGAAAGTTCTCCCATGACATCATCACATAATGGCTCCACCCCCCTGTACCACAAGTTAGATTAGATGGTTCTGTATCACACGAGATGCTTAACTCAGAGGGTTCAAATAGGGTTCATCAGCAGTTATTTGTGGTTTGTAACTGATTTCAGGTAACTAAATATATATTAGTCAGTTTAATGAATAACTGTTTTGATGTGGCTGTAAGCTGTCAGTAGCAACATGAACAACAAGTAAAGATAGTGAGAACAACAGTGGCACCACATAGACATCCTGCTGAAAACCACATAGAGACACAGAGACACAGAGAGCAGGTAGGAGGGTCCTGTGTGCACAAAGCCAGCAGGCCCACCTGACCAAAGCATAGATACGACCTCATCTTGGGCTTACAGAAGACTGCAGAGTACCTGTGAACTTGTCACTGTGTGGAGGTGGGTGTGAGTGACATGCTATCAACACAACTAAATGAAGACAACTCATTACAGAGGAGAGATGACTTGAATAAATAGGTTATCTCCCATACTTATTCAACTACTGTCTGGAACTCAATACAAAACTACACAAAAACACATGAGTCATTGTCTTCATCATATAGAGATCACTCTGCTACCAGTTTTATTTTCAGTGATTATGTGGCTTCTCCTGGTAACTAAGCTAAACGTTATAATAACTTAGTTGATGTTAGTAGTAATGATCCAGTGATGATGACTACCTAGCCTATTTGATGCATGTGATGCTATGATTCTGAAATGGATTTATAACTTGATACAGATGTGCAATATGTATGTAATACATGTATATATTACCTTGTTATAGTTTCTTAACAGCAACACAGTGTCTTTGTTGGGCCTTTGTTGACAGATATTATGACTACACACATCAACTATCACAGGAAAGTACATTTTCAACGATTCTTAGTGAACAATTTGAACATTTTGACAATTCTAAAAGAAGTGAAAACTTCTCAGTTACAATGTGTACACTGTCATATTTGGATTATATTTTCAACGGTCACTGTTGGGGCGGTATGCGAATTGGAGTGGGTCTAGGGTTTCCGGGATGAAGGTATTGATGTGAGCCATGATCAGCTTTACAAAGCACAACATGGCTACCGACATGAGTGCTACGGGCGGTAGTCATTTAGGCAGGTTACCATCGGTTTTCTTGGGCACAGGGTCTATGGTGGTCTGCTTGAAACATGTACTGTATGTATTAAAGAATCAGACTGAATACACATCCTGGTAATCCGTCTGGCCCTGCAACCTTTGAATGTTGACCTGTTTAAAGGTCTTGCTCACATCAGCTAAGAGAGCGTGATCACACAGTCGTTCAGAACAGCTGGTGCTGTCATACATGCTTCAATGTTGCTTGCCTCAAATCGAGCATAATAGTATTTAGCCCATTTAGTAGGCTCACGTCACTGGGCAGCTCACTACTGGGTATCCATTCAAAGTCCATAATAGTTTGCAAGTCCTGCCACAACCAACGAGCGTCAGAGCCAGTGTAGAAGGATTCAATCTTAGTCCTGTATTGACGCTTTGCCTGTTTGATTGTTCATCTGAGGGCATAGCGGGATTTCTTATAAGTGACCGGATTAGTGTCTCGCTCCTAAAAGTGGCAGCTCTTTAGCTCGGTTCGAAAGTTGCCTGCAATCCATGGTTTCTGGTTGGGATATGTACGTACGGTCACTGTGGGGACGACGTTGTCAATGTAATTATTGAAGAGGTGGTATACTCCTCAATGCCATTGGCTGAATCCTGGAACATATTCCAGTCTGTGCTAGCAAAACAGTCCTGTAGCGTAGCATCTGCGTCATCTGACCACTTCCGTATTGAGCGAGTCACCGGTACTTCCTGCTTTAGTTT
The DNA here is from genome assembly GCA_023634145.1 of Thymallus thymallus. NCBI lineage: Eukaryota > Metazoa > Chordata > Actinopteri > Salmoniformes > Salmonidae > Thymallus > Thymallus thymallus. Next base: position 9,997,161 of record CM042423.1, read on the forward strand.
TTGCTTGTAGGCATGAATGAAGTGGATAAAATTATGGTCAGATTTGCCAAATGGAGGGTCAGGGAGAGCTTTGTACCCGTCTGTGTGTGGAGTAAAGGTGGTCTAGAGTTTTTTTCTTCTGGTTGCACATGTGACATGCTGGTAGAAATGTGGTAAAACGGATTGAAGTTTGCCTGCGTTAAAGTCCCTGGTTACTAGGAGCGCCGCTTCTGGATGAGCATTTTCTTGTTTGCTTATGGCCTTATAAAGCTCTGAGTGCGGTCTTAGTGCCAGCGTCGGTTTGTGGTGGTAAATAGACAGCTACAAAAAATATAGATTAAACTCTCTTGGTAGATAGTGTGGTCTACACCTTATCATGAGGTACTCTACCTCAGCTGAGCAATACCTTGAGACTACCTTAATATTAAACATTGCGCACCAGCTGTTATTTACAAGTAGACACACACCCCGAACCCTCGTCTTACCGAATGTAGCTGTTCTGTCTTGCCGTTGCACGGAAAACCCATCCAACTGTATATTATCCGTGTCGTCGTTCAGCCGCGACTCAGTGAAACACAAGATATTACAGTTTATTGTTATGTCCCGTTGGTAGGATAGTCTCGACCGGAGCTCATTGAGTTTATTCTCCAGTGATTGCACGTTGGCCAATAGAACGGAAGGTGGAGGTGGGTTATCCACTAGCTGACGAATTCTCACAAGGCACCCTGATCTGTGCCCCCTGTATTTCCTTATTTTCTTCATGTGAATGACAGGGATTTGGGCCTTGTCCAGGAGCAATATAATATCCTTCGCGTCAGACTCATTAAATAAAAAAAATCTTCATCCAGTTTGAGGTGAGTAATCTCTGTGCTGATATCCAGAAGCTCTTTTCGGTCGTTAGAGACAGTGGCATCAACATTATGTACAAAATAAGTTACAAACAATGCCAAAAAACACACAAAATAGCACAATTGGTTAGGAGACCGTAAAACGGCAGCCATCCCCACTGGCACTATTGATTTAATTTGATTTGAAGCAGTCACAGGGACTTTCATATACACCGCTGCTCCCTTTTGAAAGATAAATTCATTGCAGTTCTGCAAGGCGCACTTATATATTCACATTTTGTCAATAGGTTTTACTTCAAGGCTTTTCTCATGAAGAGAGTGAGTTGTGTTCTTAGTGACACAGTTGTTTGTGGTATAGATGCACTGAGGTGTGTGTAGGGAGTGCGTGGGAAGGACTGAAGGTCATTGATGCGGGTTTAGAGATGAGTTTAGCTGAGTGTTAAATCTATTTAGAGATGTCAGAACACCACAGAGATGTTTTCAGGATACAGCTAAAAAAACAGTCATTAGATGTATATTTACAGTGCATTATGCAACCAAAAATAGCTTTGTTACATTGATTATAAGCCTAATATGGTGGTTACAAACTGAATCTGTGGGTGAAATATAAAGACCGGGAAAAATATAAAATCAACAATACTTCTATATGAAAGAAGTTGAATGTTTTATAATAATCTAAAATACACAGTATCGATGTTAGTGTAACTTTGACAGAATACAAGTAATTGAAACAAACAATGAAACAGCCAAAATTATACTACATATAGTGTTGGAAACACAAATCAATAAAAGTTATTAAAGGACAAAAGTTTACGTTTCAGTCCATGTTTTGGCGTCTCACCCCAGAATACACAGTGTCTCTCTCCATGGCCCTCCCCTGTCTCTCGGCCTTCACTTTCTTGTGGATGAAGTTCAGAGCAGCGTAATGGAGTGTATCAGCATCTTGATCCTAAGTGGAATAACAAAAATAAATTCAAAATATTTTAATCAAATATTCATAGTGAAACAAATAAAACCTTTAGGTAAATACCTATTTTCATAATTTGAACGAAGTAAAAATACATTGAATCAGCAACAGCTGGACAAGTGTTAGGTCTGTCTACCTGGTTATGAGAACTGGGGACTGATGAAGTACTTGACTGAGGGTACGTTCCTTTTAGACAAACATGGTGGAATCATCATCAACATCATTATCATACAATGAATTATCCCAGTTTCATGACTAAACATGTAATGTATACTGACTGTTCAACAGTTTAAACACATATTGTGCGCAATGATAACACTTACCTCTGAACAGCAGAGAGGTTTTCTTGGTCATCTTATACAAAACACAACCAAGGACAATGATGATGACAGAAAGAGCCAACGCTACACCCAGACAATACACCAAGAGAAGATGGTCCTCCTTACAACCACCTATAGAAATACAGACAGTGAGAAGAAATGCAGGACATTTTGTTCAACCAGGCATAGAATTTAATCACAGCAATGTGAGCTAATGTTAGACATTTTCAGAAAGGTCAGAAATATCTCTTACAGTCAATGTCCAGCTTGGTCCCGTTCCCAAACAGTATCTCCCCACATGAGGCCACAGCACAGTAGTAAGTCCCAGCATCAGAGAGGCTGAGGTTCCTCTTGGGGAGGTTGTAGACACAGCTCTGTGTAGGAGACCCAGCCTCAGGGCTCTTCTCACACTGATCACTCCGGTCTCCATGGGTGTCAATGATTCCTGGATGGGATTCCCCTGAGCCATGTCTGAACCAATAGACACTGTTCTCCTGCACAGGTGTACTGCTGCCCTTCTTGACACCAGGCCATCCTCCAAAAGTCTTCGCCTCACTGTGCGTGCAGATGCACTCACACCTGCCTGCTGCCATTCCTGAGCAAGCTCTGCACTGGTGGTGCCCCAATCCCGCAGCTGAATCAACTTTAGGAGACGGTCCTGGCGCTTGCTGGACTTTTTTGGGCGCCCTGATGCCTTCTTCACAACAATTGAACCTCTCTCCTTGAAGTTCTTGATGATCCGATAAATGGTTGATTTAGGTGCAATCTTACCAGCAGCAATATCCTTGCCTGTGAAGCCCTTTTTGTGCAAAGCAATGATGACGGCACGTGTTTCCTTGCAGGTAACCATGGTTGACAGAGGAAGAACAATGATTTCAAGCACCACCTCTGATGGTCTGGAAACCGCCGATAGTTACGTTCTCTATGGGGATGTTATCATTTAGCCATGTTTCTGTAAAGCATAATAGGCTAGCTTCCCGGTAGTCTCTTTGTCCATGGACCAGCCCCACAAGCTCATCCACCTTGTTCTGTAGCGATCTCACGTTGCCCATAATGATAGAAGGTATAGCCGGCTTGTACTTACTCAGCTTTGCCTTACACTTCCGACTTGCCCTGCATCCACGCCGTTGCCTAATATACAGCTGGCTGGGTTTTCCGTGCATCAGCAGGACAGAACAGCTACATCCGGTAAGAGATGGGTGGGGATGTATATATTTGCCAATAACAGCTGGTGCACGATATCTAATATTACGGAAGTCTTGAGGTATTGCTCGCCTGAGGTAGAGTACCTCATGATAAGCTGTAGACCACACTATCTACTGCAACAAATCACCAGGAAAAGGGTTTTTGTTGAGGCTTAACCTTCAAGAACGACGTCCAGGAGTGCTACAAAATCATAACTTTTATCAACAAAAACTGGTCTTCCAAAAGTTGGTCACAAAACTGGTTTGCCACTCTAGTATACAAACTGCAGTATCACAAAAACTAGATCAAAACGTTTTCTTCTTCAACTATCTTACTCTCGGTTTGCTCACCGTCGTCCTCCCTTTCTCTTTCTTCTGGCAGCCCAAACAGGCTCCTTTTCTAGGGCCAGGTAGAGTAGCTAACGATCCACAGGTGTGCTGTAATTAGTGCATCCAGGTGAGCTGATCTGGGGTGAGTAACAGGAGCTTAGGAGGTCTGGGCTGTGTCTCCACCTCCTGGCCACATATCGTCCTTCTACTGTGACATGGCCCCATATGTCACACTACCAAGAGATCATCTGGTCAGGGTAAACTAATTGGTAACGTTTTGTATATATAGTCCATTTGTGTGTCAGGAGAAAATTGACTATATATATGAATGATTACAAATGAATAACTGGAATGAATCAATCAACATAATAGTGATGACAGATGTGTGTACATCTTTTATAAGGCCTACAGTTGCGTAGGCCTGTATGATGCAAATTTGCATAAAGCAAGCTCAGCCCTGTGAGTTATATTGTCTACCAGTTGTTGTCTATGTGTCTGGGTAGAGGAAATCCCCCTCATAATCTAGTCTAAATATAATTTATATGAACAAATATAAGGTAGCTGCAGTTTAACAGGTTTTACATCCCCCCAGGGCCAGGAGTTTTTTTTTTTAACCATGTGACCTCATTAGGAAAAACTGGTCCCATCATAGCCCATATAAAAACTTGTTACAACTGATTAATCACTGTCATACCTTATAGGGTCCAGAGTTGTCCTAGTTAGGTAAACATATAAGGAAAAACTCAGGGCCCCAGGGGGTAAAAATTGCCCCACCGCTCTGGGACCAGTGGTGTCACCAGTCTGCTTGCAGTTGTCAGTTATCGTCAGGTATGTGGATGATCAGGGCTTTATTCAGGAACGTTTCTTGGGCTACTTTTATGTGTCAAGTGGGCGAGATGCGCAGTCTGTATTTGACTTAATAAATGTTGAGATGTCAGAGTTTAACTTCATAGAGAAACTTGTTGTCCAAACCTACGATGGTGCAGCTGTAATGGAATGTATCTACTATTTGTATTTACAGCCAAGTCCCCTCTTGTTGTCGTATGTAGAGTCAATCACATACACAAACACAATCACATTATTACACATAAATGATTTTACTCCTTGTTTAGACTGACTAATTCTTGGCTCTTTTGTCTAACTGTGTAGAGTGTTGTGTTATTGTTTTTTGTCTTCCCAGTCAAATCCTGTCCTGCACTGGTCAAGCCTCTGAACACCTCAACTCATGACTCATACCCTCATTGAGTCACTGCTGTGATCCCTTTCCAACACTGTGTAAGTGATCTATGCCCTGATAGGTTGTTAGGGAGGTTATTAGGGGGTTGGACATCTGCCCGTCCTCTTGACGATACAGGTCACACAATACTTGCAGTCTCCCTCAAGCAGTCTCCCTCTGTCTCTGCCCATCAACAACTGGACTCAATAACATCTTTCTAGGATTGTGGGATGGGGTGCGTGCACAAAGTGAGTTATGCGATATTTGCATATTGTTCTTCATAGTTAGTTACCATTGTTGTGTATAGCTGTATTGTAATGTGTAGGTAGCATACACATTTCAATAGCCTTGTTGCTCTACTTGTGCTATCAGATAGTATTGTGTACAGTGGATTCATAACCTCTGTTTCTCCTGTTTCAGAATCACTTCCATTCCACTACCATTCCCACTTTTCACAGTAATACATCCCCATATCTGATGGTCTAGCATCTGAAATAGTCAGCACAAAACTTGTTCCACTCTTCGTTGCCATAAACCGGATGCTGTTTTTAAACACCAAAAAACGTTGCAGTGTTGGAGTGAGTGTAAAGAGACAGCATCTTTACTGCTGCTTGTCCTATTATTATCTTGATCCAGTTGTAGTAGTTGCCATCTTCTTCTGACTTGAGGCATTCCAAATGAACTCTGTCTCCAGGCACGAAGGTCTTCAGGACATCAGACTGAATCACGGCACCAAGAGACAAAGCTGAAAAAATATATAAATGTGTTTTTAAATAATTCCCATATCAATCTTGCTCATGCATGCACTGTAAGAACTCAGACAATAGCTAGAAAATGTAGTGTGGGACAAAATGTATCTCAATCTTAAATGTCCATGATTTTCCCTTTAGTCCAAATAGTATGACACCTTACCTGCTCGAATTAACAGAGAGATGGTAAGATAGAGTTTCGTCATCGTCCTCTTCCTTGTGTGTTTACTTGTCGTCTTGTTTGCCAGATGAGAGTGAGAGTCAGTGGGTTGGCTGTCTTACATGGCTGGAGAGATGGTCCACAAGTCTGATTGGCTGTTCTGACATCAGTAGATACATGTACTAAGACAGTCTGCTGTACCAACTGTTCTGCTTATATGAAAGTTATAAGTAATCACAACAAAAATGTTCTCTGTTTCAGAGTTTTACACTGTACCCGTACATGAATGAACCATCTATTCAAGTTAAATTAAATAGATTAATAATAATTACTGTACCTTTCTCCATCACGTCCATGAAGTCTATGTGTGATCTTCAACTGTAATATGTTGTCGTGTTAGACAACACTGAAATTCATGTGTGAATAAAAGGTCCTATGGTTTGTTCTTCAAGGTCTGACTGACATTAGAAAGATGACATCTATCCAAACCCTATGGGGTATTTTACTGTAAGTCACCTATATCCATTTTGATATACACATTCCGTATAAAACATCTGTAAGAGTGTATATTTAGCTAACCGACCGTGATTGGGAGTCCCATAGGGCGGCGCACAATTGGCCCAGTGTCGTCCGAGTTTGAAGAATTTGTTCTTAACTGACTTGCCTAGTTAAATAAAGGTTAAATTGAAAAAAAATATATATATATTCTGCTTTCTGTATATTGACATTGTGGTCCAATCCCAACAACAGCTCCCCCTACCAATGAAATGCCCGTTGACTCAGTCTGATCTCAGAGTGAATTAAGAGATATTCTCTGATTCACAGCCAGACCGAGCAGAACAGATCTACGCACATAATGGTGAGAAACTACGTATATACCAGCTCTACTGGTCTATGGATTGAGTAAGTAGGCTACTGTTAAACCTAAATGTACATTTAATGTAGCTAATTTCTTTAAAGTGACAATCAGCAGTAGAAACAATAACAACACCTCAGAGTTAACCCTCTACAGACTAAGCCCTGTCTAAGCCGTGGGTGGGGAGTTCTACTAAGCTAACATATGGAATTGTTTTAAGAAGGTCATAACATGGATCATTAAGCTTTTTGATTTAAAATGTTAAGACCCCTTGAAGTATCCCCCCAAAATATATTTTGGTGTTACTGCTATTAGCCCATGCAACCACATTAAATGACAGATTCACTACATGGAACAACAGATAGTCCCACAAAAAATATAAATGTAAGTTAGTTCTGAAGGCTCAGTCCTTTATCTGAGTGATATAAGACCAAAACCAAACTACCCCAGGCTCTAGACTAGATTTGTACTCAACATGGAAGGAGTACAAATAAAGACAGACATTTATCTACTGTTGTTATCATAATACAGAATTTAATGTAATGCATGATGTACAATGATACTGTATGTTGGACACCTGGGGTTTGGGACACCTGAACACCGCCATCTGCTGTTTAGTACAATAACCATACTTTAGTGGGCTATGTTCAAAAATACCATATCATATGTTCTATTCAACATCTTGAACAGTTTGGAGCACTTGTAGGCCTATTTCAATCACATTGCATTCATGATGTATTTGCATACATAGTGAATGCATCCATAAACAATAGACCTACTGCTCTAATGTTGAGTGTACAGCGGTACAGAGGCAGGTGTCAATGCTCTCTGCAGACTCTCATCTGATGCATTCGCTGCAGACGCTACATCCTCGGCCTGTGGTCAGTGTCACCTCGCTGGTGTGAACAGGGATGGAAAAAACACACACCTCATACAAAGATCTCTGTGGTCCGAAGTTTCCACTCAACAACTAAACAAACAGACATCATACCTTCGCACATTTGGCATTCACTTTTTTTTTCTTAGGTACTTTTGAGTTCACACCTACTCTGTTACTGTGGGTTTGTTATGGTTTGCTACAAAAAAAAACAGTTTGATTTGCATGCAGATACTTAGTCTCATTGTGTTTCTATGGCCTGTGATGAACCTTGTGATGTCTTTGGTCGTCATGCACTTTTTCACTGTATCTGCTGGACAGAGGGATTCTGAGGAGGTTGATGACCAACCCTCAGGTCCAACACTTTCATACCATAGTTTTCACACTTTTCAGGGGCCCTGGTCAAAAGAAGTGCCTCTGGTTAAAGGTCGTGCACTATATAGGGAACAGGGTGCCATTTTGGGAGGCAGGGCCATGCACTCCTATGGGCCCTGGTCAAAAGAAGTGCCTCTGGTTAAAGGTAGTGCACTATATAGGGAACAGGGTGCCATTTTGGATGCAACCAAGATCTCCACGCTCACCCTCTGCACCAAACCCTCTGTCTGAACCACACACTCATCACATGTTTATATGCAGACCACAACCTGTTGTTGTCATGATATTCATCTGACAACGTTACCAGAATACTTTAACCTCTTAAATGTAACTATATGTAATCTAAAATGTAATCTATGTAATCCTTGAAAGTAATTATTTATCATGAACAATAACTAGTAATACTGCATAGTCCAAGAAAGGTTAGAATTTCACCTTTCTGGTAAAAATAGTTATAAATTGTTTAGGTGTAGTCGCTTTTGAGGACAAACGCTCAAGTACACAGTACAAATATGATAGAAATATGAAAATATGAAATATTGAATATTTCCTATTCAACAAAAATGTATTTTTTTTTAACCTTTATTTAACTAGGCAAGTCAGTTAAGAACAAATTCTTATTTACAATGACGGCCCTTCTACAGGGACAGCCATAGTAGTATGGCGCCCCTGGAGCAAATTAGGGTTAAGTGCCTTGCTCAAGGACACATCGACAGGTTTTCACCTTGTCGGCTCGGGAATAAGGCTTGAAAATACTTAGATAAATATATGTAAATATTGTAAAATTAAATTATAAAACCACTAAACTATAAGATATCAACTTCCTTATAACTGTAAAAGGCATATTTGTATGTTTAGTGTCAGAGAAAATGTGTACATTTTCCTGAACTCGTTAGGAACTCGCCTGAATCTCATGTTAATCTTGTGACAAACAGAAAGTGTTTTTTTATTTAAAATCTATGAATTATTTTATGGCTATAAATTGATCTCTGAATGTGCAGGCATGTGCTTCATCGGTGGCTGTGATGTAGGGTTCAGCCAGGAGTTGATGGACAGTCGGAAGAGCGAATGAAATGGTAGGAAGGACATCCCAGTTTCAGATTTCACATCCTACGTCACACAAAATATACTACTGTGTACGTGGGAACCAGGGCTTTGCTCAATGCAAGGAAATCTACGGTGTCCACAGATCGATTTTTAAGCGAAAGCTTAAAATCGGGACCAGAACCAAGCAGGCCCCCTAAACAGGGACTTTTATCAGGTGATGTGTGACATATATCAGAATGCTTTCAATAACTTGAGAAAGTATTCAGAGGATAAAAAAATCAAGGAGATGTCTATATAAAGTGCCTTCGGATAGTATTCACACATTTTGACGTTTTACACATTTTGTTACGTTACAGCTTTATTCTAAAATGGATTAAATAGTTTTTTACCTCATCAATCTACACAAAATACCCCATAATTACAAAGCAATATCAATTTTTTAGATTTTTTTGCTAAATATCACATTTACATAAGTATTCAGACTTGTTACTCATTACTTTGTTGAACACCTTTGGCAGTGATTACAGCAACAAGTCTTCTTGGGAATGACGCTTAAAGCTTGGCACACCTGTATTTGGGGAGTTTCTCCATTTCTTCTCTGCAGATCCTGTGAGGCTCTGTCAGGTAATGGATGGGGAGCGTTGCTGCACAGCTATTTTCAGGTCTCTGTCGATGTTCGATCGGGTTCAAGTCCGGGCTCTGGCTGGGCCACTAAAGGACATTTAGAAACTACGTTGTCTTGTCTTAGGGTCGTTGTCCTGTTAGAAGGTGAACCTTCGCCCCAGTCTGAGGTCCTGAGAGCTCTTGAGCAGGTTTCCATCAAGGATCTCTCTGTACTTTGATCCGTTCATCTTTGACCCAATCCTGACTAGTCTCCCAGTCCCTGCCGCTAAAAAACATCCCCACAGTATGATGCTGCCACCACCATGTTTCACCGTAGAGATGGTGCCAGGTTTCCTCCAGACGTGACGCTTGACCTTTCCGTCATGCGCACCTCCTCAGCCCAGTACGTCCAGCGACAGCTTCCCGCACCGGACATCCAGTGTGTGTGCCCAGCCCAGGACCCCCAGTACCGGCTCCATGCAACCAACCTTCAGCCACTCCAGATGGTAGATCAGCGCCCACCACTTCCGACGGCCGATAACCGGAAGACCCCGGAGGGATCTTTCTATCGGTCGAAGGAGGAACAGGTGAAGTGGTGGAAAGCCTGGGTGGCCCTTCCTCCTGCGACCAAGCCCAACACCCACGTTCGGAGGATAGAGGAGGCGGACAGTTTTGAAGCCAGACTGGCGATCTGGAGGGAGCGTCTGGCTCACCTCTTCCACGACAAGGAGGAGGTAGAAGAGCCGGAGCACCTCGCCATGCCCGTGCCCAGTCCGGTAGCAAGGCCAATTAAACAACTAGAGCTATCATCTGCGCCGGTGCCCAGGCTAGGCAGCCAGCCCAAATACAGTGCTGGAGCAGTCCGCTCCACCGGTGCCCAGTCCGGGCCGGTCGTCTGCCCCGCTCCAGTGCCGGAGCAGTCCACTCTACCGGTGCCCAGTCCGGGACCGGTCGTCTGCCCCGCTCCAGTGCCGGAGCCGTCCGCTCCACGGTGCCCAGTCCGGGACTGGTCATCAGCTCCTCTACAGTGTCGGAGCAGTCCGCTCCACCGGTGCCCAGTCCGGGACTGGTCATCAGCTCCTCTACAGTGTCGGAGCAGTCCGCTCCACCGGTGCCCAGTCCGGGACTGGTCATCAGCTCCTCTACAGTGTCGGAGCAGTCCGCTCCACCGGGTCCCAGTCCGGGACGGGTCATCAGCTCCTCTACAGTGTCGGAGCAGTCCGCTCCACCGGGTCCCAGTCCGGGACGGGTTGTCAGCCCCCCTCCAGGATCGGAGTCTCCCTCACCAGGGTCCAGACAGGACTTGGTGCTTCAGGGGAGTACAGAGGGAGGGTCCATCATGATGGGGGCCAGACAGGGAGGGAGCTGCCTTCAGAGCCTGTGTCACGCCCGAAGCCGGAGCCTGGAGCCCCACCATCAACCTCCTCAGTACTCCGCCCTTTCCCCCCTTTTTCCTTTTGGTTAGAATTGTATGTTTCTGGGTTGGGGGGGAATATCGTGTTCGGGAGCCCGCGCCTTAGGAGGGGGGTACTGTAAGGGCCTAACTGAGGCTAGGTCTCTGACTCTAGAGGGAGTAGTATGGCCACAATCAGGTCCTGACCCATTAAGGGAGTTTTGTGTTGGTGTTGGTTAATCCCCAATTAGAGGCAGCTGTCTTTAGTCGTCTCTAATTGTGGAATCTATTTATGTTCCCATCTCGTCTTCAGTTCACAGTGTTGCGTTTGTTGTTTTTTCTTTTTTGAGTTAAATAAACTATGTTTGCACATACCTTTTGCTCGGCGCCTCGTTCCCTAAACCGTGACACTTTCCACAATTGGAAACTAACCTTTCATAGACCTTTAACACAGGAAGACTGACCTGCAACAACACACTGCACTCTACTTTCCCTCTCAGGGCCACCGTACTTTTCAACGTAGTGTTCACACCAACAATGGTCTCTGAACACAATACAATGTAAAGGTCAATGTTTCCTCATTTCTGTGAAGTCAGGTAGTCCCTTGCATCATGTTAGAGTAAATATCATGCAGTTGTAGTGTAGGAGGTTTTTTCTACTCTTTGTTTTCTCTTTAAGACATAGACCTAATGATTTCATGCCACACCCCCCTCACATATACAGCAACATATTTACATGTACTCTGCGGTATTCTATGAACAATACACAAGGCTACACTTTGTTAAGGTCTGTTGGCTTTCTACACAGGAACATCTCTGTCTTTCTCTCTCTGTCTCTCTATATTGAGTTCAGCAGGGTATCTCAGTGGTGTCAGTCAGTTGTATCACATACTCTTTTGCTCTTCATGTTGCCCTTTTTATCAACAGTAGAAGACTAATATTATGAGGCAGGTAGTTATCTATATGTAGTCTACTGAAATCTGTGAAAAACCACAATTAACTATTTATTAGGTAATTTGACCTAGAGATCTGAAGTCCTTAGTTAAAAACAAACCATGGTTTAAAGTGTGATGTAAAGTATCATCATCATCTGGGCCAATAAGAAAGAGCCTCCTTCTAATGATATAATGAGAGGGCTTTGATCCAGCCATACATTAGAGAATAAATAGTATATATACTGCTGGTTAAGCAAAGACTATTGTCATGATATCTGTTTCTCTGTGTTATAAAGTGACTGTGTGGAAGTCATAAAGGCCCTAGAGGATGACAGTGTCATAACATGAGGCCAACCAGGTTCCAACCACTGTATGACTCCCATGGACCACAATGGCAAGAAAACATTAAGTAAAGCGATCCATTGATACTTGCTGTTGTGTCTCTTACTTACAGGTGGTCAAGCCCTCTGTTGACTAGCTGCAGTACATAGTATTGTAGACAGTATGAGCTGTAGTTAGGCCAAATAAATCCACAGTAGTCACATTATTTAAAAAAAAAGTAACTGAAGATCGAAATACTGCAACCTATTTAAGGGTACTATGATGTAATTTCTTAATTAAGAAGAACATAAGACATACATGGAAGTACGCCTTTTTATTAGTAAACAAGAAGAGGTTTCAAGTGTTGTAAATATTTTGTCATTTTTCTTTTAGTGGGGACCCCTTCTCAGCAATGGCAATATGGGAAGCCTCATGCAAACACATCAGACCAACAGGTTAGCAGGATGAGACTGGAAAATAGTATTATAGAAAAAGATTACAGCATTAGATTTGAGCCAGAGTCTGAATTTAGTTAGTCCTTATTTCATCCCCATAGCTCCTCTGTGACAATGATGCCCTGAACTACGCTGCCCTGAAGTTGACTGACAAGAAGAGTACCAAGCCAAGGAGACAGAGGAGAGAACAGAGAGAACAGAGAGAGGAAGAAACCATCTACTCTGGTTTGAGTCATCAAGACAGTATGTGACATGTGAAGGTCATCCAATCAGCATCATTCTAAGTTAAGCCCCACCCCTCCTCTGAACTCCACTTTGATGTTGACTGTTCCAGTGTGAACTGGCTATTATATACATTTCTCATTTGCTGTAGGATGCCATTGCAGGGGCCTAGATTCACCTAATATGCATTTAAAATAACTCAGATTCAGAGCATAATTGTCCAGCAACTGTGAAAGTTGATACTAGGATGGTTTCAGAAGTCTCAAATCCTCACCAATAGTGGGTGAGGTTGACTGACTGGATACATTTGTTTTTGTAGAAGTGTACAATAAAATGTATATAATGATTTAGCAAGTGTCTGAACTCTTCCTTTTCATGATATGGTTGTAACATGGAACTCTGTAACCTGCCTTTATGCTTGTGTGATATTTCAATTAACATGTTTTTATGTCCTACGTTTAATGACTTGCTCAATTCTTACCACTTATTTGCACCAGGTATCAAAGGATCGCATCTTTATTTTGTCACAAAGATGCCAACCTCACCAGAGTTAATTTCCTCCTGAAAGCCAGAACTGCCTTCTACAGACATGAAGTGAGAAATACAATGTAAATCACCTGTGTATGTCAGAGAGAACATATGAACCAGTAGTCTCAGCCACCGACCCAGATTATGAAAAAATACAAACCAGCTACACTGACTTTACATCATTTGAAGAGCCGCTCTAACTATAATTTGCCACATGACACATGTTAGATTGTAGTTTTTATCACATGTTTTATGCCTGTTCAGACAGCCAATAAAATCACTTAGTTCAGAGTTTCCGCCTACTTCATAATGATTACCAGATGATTGTCATCATATAAAAGGTTCCCTGTTGTCAGACCCACACACTATACAGTCAGAAAGGACGTTAACATGATGATTATATATTGGACAATCTTTTTGTTTAATGCCTATTTTGGTAAGTAAGAAATATACATGTGGATCCTTTAACTGTTTTATGTCAGTCTTTTTTAATCCATTTTAATGACTATGTAGTCTGAATAATGATAATAATGTATAATTCTCTACTACACCTTGGTCTTTGATTTATTTCGTTTGTTTGCTTCACAGGTTGTGCATTTAACAAGGATGTAATTCAACCAGACCCTGTGATGGTTACACACCTGGGACAAAGTGTATCCCTCACTTGCTTTTGTCAATCTAATTTGATGGTCAGAATCTCTTGGTTCAAGCAAACTGTTGGACAGAAGCCTCTTCACATGGTATCATCATATTATCGCACTAAAGATAGTTTTTATTTCAACAATTTTACCAAGGACTTTAATGAGACTAAACGTTTGAGTGTGAAGAGAGGAGTTGACAGCTGTAACCTGACCATCTCCAAGACAGAGTCAGGGGACTCAGCTACATACTACTGTGGTGCTATGGAATCTGGCGAAGTCAAATTTGGAGAAGGAACTGTTTTAATTGTCAAAGGTAAATTAAGTTGCTTGTAAAAATGTTGGTAATGAAGTGTGTTCATATAATGCTAAATTAATTAATCTATCAGGAAAATAGAATGTACACACCATGGTCTTACTCAATCTCTTCAGGTTCTGAGTTCAACAGCATGTCTGTACTCCAGCAGCCTGTTTCTGAGTCAGTTCAGCCAGGAGACTCTGTGACTCTGAACTGTACAATAAACACTGAGACCTGTGCAGGAGAACACAGTGTATATTGGTTCAGACATGGCTCAGGAAAATCCCATCCAGGAATCATTTACACCCATGGAGACAGGAGTGATCAGTGTGAGAAGAGCACTGAGGCTGGGTCTCCTACACAGAGCTGTGTCTACAACCTCCCCAAGAGGAACCTCAGCCTTTCTGATGCTGGGACTTACTACTGTGCTGTGGCCTCATGTGGGGAGATACTGTTTGGGAACGGGACCAAGCTGGACATTGACCGTAAGTGATATTTCAGACTTTTCTGAAAATGTCTAACATTAGGTGATTAAATTCTATGACTGGTTGAACAAAATGTCCTGCATTTCCTCTATCACTGTCTGTATTTCTATAGATGGTTGTAAGGAGGACCATCTTCTCTTGGTGTATTGTCTGGGTGTAGCGTTGGCTCTTTGTGACATCATCATCATTGTCCTTAGTTGTGTTTTGTATAAGATGACCAAGAAAACCTCTCTGCTGTTCAGAGGTAAGTGTTATCATTGTCCACAATATATGTTTAAACTGTTGAACAGTCAGTATACAGTACATTACATGTTTTAGTCATGAAACTGGGTTAATTCGTTGTATGGTGATGAAGATGATGGTTCCTTGTTGTGTTTGTCTAAAAGGAACGCATCCTCAGACAAGTGGTCTGGTAGTCGGCAGTTCTCCTAACCAGGTATGCAAAGGAAGGCACCCTCAGCCAAGAGGTATCCAGACCTTATAGTGAACTATTCTGAGTATGACTTTGATTAACTGTAAACAAATCCTTCTATGAATGTCACAAGCTGGACTCGAACCCAGGTCTCAGGTGTGGAGAGTGAGTGTTCTACCACTTAGCCACAGAGGTGATAATGTAGGACCCAAACGAAACACTCAAGGCAAAACTCCAGGCAAAGTAGATTTATTTAACAAAAGGTACTTTGCGAGTCCAAAAAATTCCAACAAAAGTTCTTCTCACAAAGAGGTATAAAAAACAGATATCCAAAAATAAAAGGTAACAGGAGAGAAATAAAATAACTCCACGAGGGGAGAAAAATACAATCAAATAACTCAGAATAGCTTACTTGGAATAGCTTAGGTGACTTGGAAGGACTCAAAAATCACAGCAAGGAGACACAGAGCCAGGACTCAAAAACCGAGTGAGGAACAAGGGGAAAAAACACAGTTTAAATACTCTAGGAGAAACAAGACACAGGTGACCTGGATAACGCTAACAAGAAGAACTAAAGCAGAGGGGAACACAGGTGACCTCTAGAGGCCTGGAGACAAACAACAGGAAACAGGATGCTGACAATGAAATGATCAGATCATTTCCTGATGTCTTTGGAATTTGTTTTGCTATTCCTCTTAGGATCAAGAAGATGATGACGCACTCACGTCGGTCCATTACATTGCTCTGAATGTCATCCACAAGAAGCCAAAGACCCAGAGACAGAGGAGCACCATGGAGAGAGGTGCCAAAACATGGACTGAAACATAGATTTACATCCTTTAAGACTTGCATTGCTTTTTCTGTTACACGCTGTGTTTTTATCATTATCATTGTGTTACAATTGCTTGTATTCTGTCAAACTCCTTTTTACATTACTGTTGTGATACTGTTGTGCATTTAGATCAAATAAAACATTAATTCACTGTCATTTAGATGTTTGTTTGATTTTCGTCAAGTTAAACTAGTAGGTTTACATTGAATCCTGATTACATGATGCACATAATATCCTTTATAGAGTACATTCTATTGACTAACACTTTCAGTTGTCTCAAACTCTCTTTTTTAAGCTGTATCCTGAATTACATCTCTGTGGTGTTCTGACAGCCCTAAATAGATTTTCCAACCAGTTTAACTCATCTCTAACTCCCAACAATGAAGGTCAGTCCTCACCACAGACTGTCTTCACACACCTCAGTGCATCTAAACCACAAACATCCATGTCACTAAGAACACAACTCAGTCTCTTCATGAGAAAAGCCTGAACTAAAAATAGACTTCTTAGTTGAGTATATTTTGAAGAGAGCTGATATTGTTGAAAATATAATCCAAATATGACAGTGTACACATTGTAACTGAGAAATGTTCACAAAAAATACAAAATGTTCATATGCATATGTGGAGGTTGAAGTACTGGACTTCATTTCTCTTTCAATAGGAGAGAAATGAAGTCCCCATAACTGACTAAACAGTAGAGTTGGCAGCAACTTTTAGAATTGTCAAAATGTTCAAATTGTTCACTAAGAATCGTTGAAAACGTACTTTCCTTTGATAGTTGATGTGTGTAGTCATAATATCTGTCAACAAAGGCCCAACAAGACACTGTGTTGCTGTTAAGAATCTATAACAAGGTAATATATACATTTATTACATACATATTACACATCTGTATCATGTTATAAAAAATTTCAGAATCATAACATCACATGCATCAAACAGGCTAGGTAGTCATCATCACTGGATCATTACTACTAACATCAACTAAGTTATTATAAAGTGTAGTTTAGTTACCAGGAGGAGACACATAAACACTCAAAATAAAACTGGTAGCAGAGTGATCTCTATATTATGAAGACAATGACTCATGTGTTTTTGTGTAGTTTTGTATTGAGTTCCAGACAGTAGTTGAATAAGTATGGGAGATAACCTATTTATTCAAGTCATCTCTCCTCTGTAATGAGTTGTCTTCATTTAGTTCTGTTGATAGCATGTCACTCACACCCACCCCCACACAGTGACAAGTTCACAGGTACTCTGCAGTCTTCTGTAAGCCCAAGATGAGGTCGTATCTATGCTTTGGTCAGGTGGGCCTGCTGGCTTTGTGCACACAGGACCCTCCTACCTGCTCTCTGTGTCTCTGTGTCTCTATGTGGTTTTCAGCAGGATGTCTATGTGGTGTCACTGTTGTTCTCACTATCTTTACTTGTTGTTCATGTTGCCCCTGACAGCTTACAGCCACAGCAAAACAGTTATTTATTAAACTGACTAATATATATTTAGTTATCTGAAATCAGTTACAAACCACAAATAACGGCTAATGAACCCTATTTGAACCCTCTGAGTTAAGCATCTTATGTGATACATCACCATCTATTATGGATCTATGGGCTCAGGGGGAGGGGCCAATTTATGATGATGTCATGGGAGAACTTTCAGTAGTTCTCAATCAGACCAGTATTATAAGACTACTGCAGGATGCTCTGTCAGAATGAGACTAATAGAGGAGGATCCTCCTTCTGATAGATTGCTTCGTATGAGAACAACACTAACCAGAGTAGATCAAGTGTGTCACATGTATTAGTTAAGCTGGGGTGTAATGTCAGCCATGCACTCTCAGGTGTTACACATCAGTTACTGCATGTTTCTGTAAATTATATACAGGGAATGTAAGACGGACTAAAATGTACTTGTTTCATTCTGTAGGTGTTTCCCCCACATATGCTCATGATGCTCCACCCCTGTTCACTGTTATACTGTACAAGACAAGACAATACATGCTCTATGCACAACAGACCTCCTATTGGTCATCTGGAGTATTGTAACTGTTGAATGATTTGGTCAAAATAGTATTTGTTTTCATTCAAATTCTTTAGGTACACTTGCTTTAGCTTGACCGGCACAATGGAGGCAAGATAAATCAAGTTCACCTAAAGTAATTGTGAGAAAACAAATAGTCTACTATTTTAACCCAGGTCTGTCCAGAGTGGTGAGAAAACCACAAACCATCAAACAAGTAAAACTTTGCAGATAATTACTTACAAGACCTTTCTACAACTTAAACAACTGATACCAATTGAAATTGAATTCTGTACATACAATGTGCCTATATGAATGTTTATTCAGAGTGCTTCTGCATAGACCACCTACTGTTACCATGCTAAACCCACCCACACATCATGGACTCAGTGAGCTGTTCACAGGTACCTGAACACTTTGGTTTGCTGTGAGCTCAAAACGACGCCATCACTACGCGTTGGACAGGCCTGATATCCTTGTACAGACTCTGTGGTTTTCAGCATGATGTCTATGTGGTGTCAGTCAGTTGGTCTCATTCTTCGTTGTAGGTTCACACCATCACAATTAGCAAAACAGGCCACTGCCATGCAGACCAACACAATATCTGATCACTTAGAAGTTCATAGGTTTAATTAGTTATTGATTTGCAATCATTAGTTTACAGAGTGTAGAGTAGAAGGTGTATCTAGGATAAAGCCAAGAGCCTTACCCACCCAGGTAAACCCCTGACCCTAATAAACAATCAGTTGTTACACTTCAGTTAGTAATGGATATTTATGTGAATGATAGGGAATGAGACTTGTGCTGTTATGTGTTAATAACATTTAGACTACATTACCCAGCAGGCTATGCAGTGGTCAGGGGGATTGAATAATGCATTCCATGGATACACAAGAAGTTTGCTAGCTGCATCTGTTCATTAAAATTAGTTCAACCTATGCCACAAAATCTGATAAAATCAAGGTTACTGGTTATACTGGGGAAAACGTACCAGTCTAAAGAAGCTGCATAGTAACTTTACAGCAGAAAGGAAAACAGTTCAAAGCACAGCATCACGAGGTTCACTTTGGTGAAGAAAAATGCAAACGACGAGCACGAGAAGTAATGTACTGGCCAAGAATGAACCAGGAAATCAGCCAGACCACGGCTTCATGTGAACTGTGTTTGAACTACAGACCAAAGCAGCAAGCAAAGCCGCTAATGCCTCATCCAGTACTTCTCCAAAAGCTAATTGGAGTCCGGAGTCAGCTAACCTGGAGTACAATCATTGAGACGAGATTGGAGATATTGGTTAGAGCTGCCCTGACTCCAATTAGCTTTTGTAAAGAGGAATGGTCCAAAATTCCTCCTGACCGTTGTGCATGTCTGATCCGCAACTACAGAAAACTTTTGGTTGAGGTTATTGCTGCCAAAGGAGGGTCAACCAGTTATTAAATCCAAGGGTTCACATACTTTTCCCACCCTGGACTGTAAATGTTTACACGGTGTGTATAATAAAGACATGAAAACCTATAATTGTTTGTGTATTATTAGTTTAAGCAGAGTGTGTTTGTCTATTGTTGTGACTTTTTATGACCAAATCCAGGTAATTCTAAAGTGTTCACATTATTTTTCTTGCCACTGTATGTGTTCAACACTATAGTGCCCTCCAAGCTCATCACTAAGGACATCTGGGGACGAGCTGGGGTCGAGCTCCCAGCAATGCAGGGCATCTATACCAGGCGGTGTCAGAGGAAGGCCCTAAAAATTGTCAAATTGGTACCGATGGACCAAGTCTGGAACCAACAGGACCCTGAACAGCTTCTACCTCCAAGCAATAAGACTGCTAAATAGTTTGTTAAATAGTTAACCAATACAGCAGCTACCCAGATTAACTCCTTTGACTCATCACATACGCTGCTGTCACTGTTTATTTTCTAACCTGATGCATAGTCAATTTATCCCTACCTAGTATATGTACATACCTACGTCGATTACCTCATACCCTTGCCCATCGACTCAGTACTGGTACCCCATGTATAGTCAAGTTATTGTTACTCATTGTGTATTTATTCCTTGTGTTATTATTTTTCTATTATTTATATATTTTTCTCTGCATTGTTGGGAAGAGCCCGTAAGTAAGCATTTCACCTTTAGTTTGCTAAGCATGTGACAAGTTAATTGATTTTGAATTAATTAGCCAAGCCTACACACACTTTGGTATAAGGTTGGTGTCAGCCAGACTAAAAACATACTATGGATTAATTTAACCTCTGAGCTGGCCTGGGATGGGATTGGCTCAGTATCAGATGTACTAGAGAGCTGAATAGAATAATTCACTGTTTGTCCAAAACATCAAAAGAGAACTGATCTTTAATAAACGTTTAATGTCCTAAACAAATAACCAGCCTGTCACGAGTTGGTGGAATGAGAGACCAAGGCGCAGCGCAGTAATAGTTCGACATTTTAATTATAATATGTATAACAAAAACTAAATGACGAACTAATTCACAGAACAAGGAATACAACAAACGTGCCACACTTACTGTCACCGTGACTGGAGAATAATCACAATAACGACCCACATCCCCGGTGTGGAACATACAAAGCTATGTAGGATCCCTAATTAGAGACGATGCACTACAGCTGCCTCTAATTAGGGATCCCACACAAACCACCACCAGAAACAGAAAAAAAAGAATTGTCAGACTCTGACCATGGCAACATAGAGACGCAAATAGGTTTCTCTATGGCCAGAGCCTGACACAGCCGTATCAAGCTACTATTTGATTGTCTTGATACAATAACTCTGACTTGCTTTACAATGTCTTCTTTAAAAAAAAAATTATGTTCAAACTATTGTAAACCAAACAATATATTTGCTAGACAGTCATTTTAATTCTTGTTCAGACAGCCAATACAATCTCTCGCTTCAGTGTTCCCTCCTACACTGTATAAAGGCTGTAAATTCTCATCATATAAAAGGTGCCCCGTTGTCAGACCCTCACTCTATACAGTACAGAAAGGACTGACGTTACAATGATGATCAGACATTGGACAATCTTTTTGTTTTATGCCAACTCTGGTAAGACATTTTAATTTAGATCCTTTAAAACCATCTACAAATTATTGGCTGTTAGAATCCATATGAACGACTTTGTAGCAAGTATTTTAGATGTTTTTCAGTCTTTATCGTGATATTTGATCCAGATTGTTTGTTTGCTTTGACAGTTTGTGCATTAACCAAGGACATTGTTCAACCAAACCCAGTGATGGTTACTCACTGGGGAGCTAGTGTAAATATCACTTGCTTTTGGCCAACTGACTTGAATACCAATGTTGTTTGGTTCAAGCAGACTCTTGGACAGAAACCCCTTCTCATGGTATCGACACTTTCCAGTGGACAAGATTTTTACTTCAACAACTTTAACAAGGACTTCACTGAGACTAAACATCTGAGTGTGAAGAGAGGATTTGACAGCTATAACCTTACCATCTCCAACACAGAGCCAAGGGACTCTGCTACATACTACTGTGGTGCTATGAAAGTCGGCAAAGTAAAATTTGGAGAAGGAACTGTTTTGATTGTCAAAGGTAACTTAACTTCCTTCCCTAATTTAGGATTTTAAATTTTGCACCATAAAATTCAAAATAAATTTTAGAATTTGGTGCTAAACAGCCATTTCAATTTACACACCATGGTCTTACTCACTCTCTTTAGGTTCAGAGTTCAACAGCATGTCTGTGCTCCAACAGCCTGTGTCTGAGTCAGTCCAGCCAGGAGACTCTGTGACTCTGAACTGTACAATACACACTCAGACCTGTGCAGGAGAACACAGTGTATATTGGTTCACACATGGCTCAGGAGAATCCCGTCCAGGAATCATTTACACCCATGGAGACAGGTGTGATACGTGTGAGAAGAGCCCTGAGGCTGGGTCTCTTACACAGAGCTGTGTCTACAACTTCCCCAAGAGGAACCTCAGCCTTTCTGATGCTGGGACTTACTACTGTGCTGTGGCCTCATGTGGGGAGATACTGTTTGGGAACGGGACCAAGCTGGACATTGACGGTAAGTAATATTTCAGATTTTTCAGAAAATGTCTAACATTCTTTCACATTGCTGTGATTAAATTCTATGCCTGGTTGAACAAAATGTCCTGAATTTCCTCTATCTGTCTGTATTTCTATAGATGGTTGTAAGGAGGACCATCTTCTCTTGGTGTATTGTCTGGGTGTAGCGTTGACTCTTTCTGTCATCATCATCATTGTCCTTAGTTGTGTTTTGTATAAGATGACCAAGAAAACCTCTCTGCTCTTCAGAGGTAAGTGTTATCATTGTCCACAATATATGTTTAAACTGTTCGTGCAGTCAGTATACATTACATGTTTAGTCATGAAACTGGGTTAATTCATTGGATGATGATGATGATGATGATGATTCCACCATGTGTTTGTTTAAAAGGATTGCACGCTCTGTCAAGTGATCCAGCAGTCCCCAGTTCTCATAATAAGGTATGTAGACCATAAAGATATTTTATGAACTGTAAACAGATCCTTCTATCGAATGATCAGATCATTTCCTGATGTCTTTGAAATTTGTTTTGCTATTCCTCCTAGGATCAAGAAGATGATGACACACTCATGCCAGTCCATTACGCTGCTCTGAATATCATCTACAAGAAGCCGAAGACCCAAAGACAGAGGAACACCATGGAGAGAGACACTGTGTATTCTGGGGTGAGGTGCCAAAACATGGACTGAAACGTCAACATTTGCTTTTTAATAACTTGCATTGGTTTTGTGTTTTCTACACTGTATGAATAATTATGGCGTTTTCATTGTGTTACAATTACTTGTATTCTGTCAAACTCCTTTTAACATTGATACTGTTGTGCATTTTAGATCCAATAAAAAATTAAACTGCTTTCATATAGAAGTATTGTTGATTTTATATTTTTCTCTGTCCTTAAATTTCCCCCACAGATTCAGTAACAAAGCTATTTTTGGTTGCATAGTGTACTGTAAATATGCATCTATTGATTGGTGTTTTAGTTTTTCTCAAACTTATTTTTAGTGTTCTGAATGCCCTAAATAGATCTAACTCTCAGCTAAACTCATCTCTAACCCCCAGCAATGACCTTCAGTCCTCCCCATGTGCTCCCTACACACACCTCAGTGCATCTAAACCACAAACAACGATGCCACTAAGAGCACAACTCACTCTCTAAATGACTACCGCCCCATAGCACTCACGTCTGTAGCCATGAAGTGCTTGAAAGGCTTGTCATGGCTCACATCAACACCATTATCCCAGAAAACCTAGACCCACTCCGATTTGCATACTGCCTCAACAGATCCACAAATGAGACAATCTCTATTGCACTCAACAGTCCCCTTTTCCACTTGGACAAAAGGAACACCTACGTGAGAATGCTATTCATTGACTACAGCTCAGCGTTCAACACCATGTTGCCCTCAAAGCTCATCACTAAGATAAGGACCCTGGGGCTAAACACCTCCCTCTGCAACTGGATCCTGGACTTCCTGATGGGGCTGTAGTGGAGCAGGTTGAGAGCTTCAAGTTATACAAACTATAATGGTCAAAACACAGCAAGACAGTCGTGAAGAGGGCACAACAAAGCCAATTCCCCCTCAGGAGACTGAAAAGATTTGGCATGGTTCCTCAGATCCTCAAAAACGTTCTACAGCTGCACCATCGAGATGATCCTGACTGGTTGCATCACTGCCTGGTATGGCAACTGCTCGGCCTCTGACCGCAAGGCACTTCAGAGGGTAGTGCGTACAGCCCAGTACAGTTCTGAGGCAAAGCTTCCTGCCATCCAGGACCTCTATACCAGGCGGTGTCAGAGGAAGGCCCTAAAAATTGTCAAAGACTCCAGCCACCCAAGTCATAGACTGTTCTCTCTGCTACCACACGGCAAACAGTACCGAAGCACCAAGCCTATGTCCAAAAGGCTTCTTAACAGCTTCTACTCCCCATCCATAAGACTCCTGAACAGATACCGGTACTTCCTGTATAAAGCCTCGCTACTGTTATTTTACTGCTGCTCTTTAATTTGTTGTTATTTCGATATTTTACTCAACACTTATTTTTCTTAAAACTGCATTGTTGGTTAGGGCTTTTAAGTAAGCATTTCACTGTAAGTTCTACACCCATTTCAGCATTGTAGAGTCACATGCATCAAACAGGTAAGGCATTCTACATTACTGGATCATTACTGCTAACATCAACTAAGTTATTATAAAGTGTAGCTTAGTTACCAGGAAGAGCCACACTATCACTCATATTAAAACTGGTAGCAGAGTACTCTCTATATGATGAAGACTCCCAAGTGGCGCAGCGGTCTAAGGCACTGCATCTCAGTGCTAGAGGCATCACTACAGACAACCTGTTTCGAATCTAGACTGTATCACAACCGGCCGTGATTGGGAGTCCCATAGGGCGGTGCACAATTGGCCCAGCGTCGTCTGAGCTTGGCCGTGTAGGCCGTCATTGTAAATAAGAATTTGTTCTTAACTGACTTGCCTAGTTAAATAAAGGTTCAATAAAAAAGACATTGTCTCATGTTTTTACGTGTAGTTTTTTTATTGAGTTCCAGGGAGTAGTTGAATAAGTATGGGAGACAACCTATTTATTGAAGTAATCTCTCCTCTGTAATGACTTGTCTTCGTTTAGTTGTGTTGATAGCATGTCACTCACACCCAACCCCACACAATGACAAGTTCATAGGTACTCTGCAGTCTTCTGTAAGCCCAAGATGAGGTCGTATCTACGCTTTGGTCAGGTGGGCCTGCTGGCTTTGTACACACAGGACCCTCCTACCTGCTCTCTGTGTCTCTGTGTCTCTATGTGGTTTTCAGCAGGATGTCTATGTGGTGTCACTGTTGTTCTCACTATCTTTAATTGTTGTTCATGTTGCTACTGACAGCTTACAGCCACTTAAAACTGACTTTAATATATACTATTTAGTTATCTGAAATCAGTTGTAAACCACAAAGAACTACTGATGAACCCTATTTGAACCTTCTGAGTTAAGAATCTCATTTGTGATACAGAACCATATAATCTAGATCTATGGGCTCAGCGGGAGGGGCCAGTTTATGATGATGTAAGGAAAGAACTTTCAGTTCATTCTCAATCAGACATGTGCAGCACAATAACTACTGCATGTTCCTCTGTCAGAAGGAGACCAATAGAGGAGGATCCTCCTTCTGATAGATTTCTTCGTATAAGAACCACACTAACCTGAGAGTGAAACAGACTAGATGACGTGTGTCATGTATTGGTTGGCTGGTTGACTGGTGTCCAATCAGCCATGCACATTCGGGTGTTACCCATCAGTCAGTGCATGTTTCTGTGGATGATATACAGGGAATGAGACTGACGTACAATAGACTTGTTTCATTCTGTTGGTGTTTTCCCATAAGCACTCTGCTCTACCCCCTTCACCCTGATACTCTACATGACAAGACATGTTCTAGACACAACAGACCTTCTATGGGTCATCTGTATTATTGTAACTGTTGAATGACCAGCTGGACATAATACTATTTGTTTTCTTTCAAATACTTAAGGTACGCTTGCATCAAAGAAGACATGTATTACAAAGACAAAGTATTACAGAGACATAATACACTTATAAGGCACAGTGCAGTGGCACTACTGAGGTTAATTAGAGGATAACATAAAACATTGCAAAAATATAGTAGCTATTATATGTTTTAAGGAGCATTGGTAACCAACAAAGGTTTGAAATTAATAGGCCATGCAATTGCTATAACTAATAATCTGTTGGAGTCCTAAGATGTAAACCAAGAGCCAAAAATGCAGGTTGTATGCTGTGGGGGAGAAACTTACAACATTATGTATTAGTTTAACCTCTGGGCTAGGCTAGGTTGGGATGGCCTCAGTATCAAAGGCACTAGAGAGGGAAAATGATACTGGTCTTAATAAGTTTAATTTCCCAAATAAATAAGCAGTGTATCAAACCATGATTTAAACAGCTTGATCTAACAACTCTGACTTGATTGTCTTCTTTAAAAGTCTGTCTGGGCACTTGTCAGACTGTAGATTTGATTCCTGTTCAGACAGTCAATAGAGTCTCTCAGTTCAGTGTTCCCTCCAACACTGTATAAAGGCTACATGTCAAGTTTCATCATATAAAATATGTTTCCCGTTGTCAGACCTTCACACTATATAGTACTGAGAGGATTGACATTACAATGATGATCAGACATTGGTCAATGTTTTAGTTTTTCACCAACTTCGGTAAGTAAGAAATCTAAATGTGGGAATAATTTCATGCCATAGTCTTTTGAACTGATTTAAATTACATTTAGTATGAATATGAAATTTATAACTATGTATATGTCTCTATAATGGGTAGAAATTATTTTTTTAATCTGTTTTTATGTTTATCTTTTACGGTTTGTGCATTGACTTTGGACATTTTTCAACCAGACCCTTGGATTTGTACTGGGATGGGAGGGAGTGTGTCTCTCCCTTGCTTTTGTTCATCTGATATGGTGACCTATGTTGCTTGGTTCAAGTAGACCTTTGGAGAGAAACCTGTTCTGATGTTAGAGTTAATATGTCAACAACTTTATCAAGGACTTTACTGAAACTAAAAGTCTGGTGGGACAAACGGCTCCAGCCATGGAGCGGGGCAATTAACCGTGCTCGGACTGGGCACCGGTGTGGCATGCGACTCCAGCCATGGAGCGGGGCAGACAACCGGTCCTGGAATGGGCACCGGTGGGGTAAACGACCCCGGCCATGGAGTGTAGCAGACGGCCGGACCCGGACTGTGCACCGGTGGAGCGGACTGCTCTGGCACTGGAGCGGAGCAGACGACCGGACCCGGACTGGGCACTGTTGGAGCGGACTGCTCTGGCCCTGGAGCGGAGCAGACGACCGGCCCCGGACTGGGCACTGGTGGAGCGGACTGCTCTGGCACTGGAGCGGAGCAGACGACCGGACCCGGACTGGGTACCGGTGGAGCGGACTTCTCTGGGCCTGGAGCGGAGCTGACGACCAGACCCGGACTGGGCCACTCCGTCATCTCCTTCTCTACCTCTTCCTCTAGCTCCCTTATTTCCTCCAGAACAGCTCCAAAATACTCCTCCAAATACTCCTCCTCCTCCTTGCTCTGCGTCCCCCATTGGAATTACACATGGGGAGTGGTACTGGTGCTTCTTCCTCGTTGTCAGACCACCCCCCAAAATAATCTAGGGGTTGCTTTCGGGCTTTACTCCTTCCTGAGCCCCGTTTCCTCCGCTGTCCTCCCTTCTTCTCCTTCTCTCCCCAATTGCGCTGCTTGGTCGATTGGTGGGTCATTCTGTCCCGAAAGGGTGCATGGAGAGACCAAGGCGCAGCGCAGGAATAGTAGTTCGACATGTCTTTAATTATAATTGATAAATTCACAACAATGACGAACTATACAAAATAAACACGATGCAAACAAAACGGAACACACTTACTTAAGTCTGACATGAAGTTAATGACCCACACCTAGGGTGTGGGACCTACAAACATATGTAGGATCCCTAATTAGAGACAATGCACTGCAGCTGCCTCTAATTAGGGATCCAACACAAACCACCACAAAGAAACAGAAACCATAGACCTGTCAGACACTGACCATGGCTACATAGAGAAGCAATAGGCTTCTCTATGGCCAGAGCCTGACACCTACATAGCAGTATATTCGGAAAGTATTCACACCCCTTGACTTTTTCCACATTTTGTTATGTTGCAGCAATATTCTAAAATGTTTTAAATTGTTTTATCCTGTCATTAATCTACACAAAATACTCCATAATGACAGAGCAAAAACAGGTTTCCAGACATTTCTGGAAACTGAAATATCACATTTACACAAGTATTCATAGACCCTTTACTCAGTACTTTGTTGAAACACCTTTGGCAGCAATTACAGCCTTGAATCTTCTTGGGTATGATGCTACAAGCTTGGCACACCTGTATTTGGGGAGTTTCTCCCATTCTTCTCTGCAGGTCCCCTCAAGATCTGTCAGGTTGGATGGGGAGCGTTGCTGCACAGCTATTTTCTCTCCAGAGATGTTCGATCAGGTTCAAGTCCAGGCTCTGGCTGGGCCACTCAAGGACATTCAGAGACTTCTCCCGAAGCCACTCCTGCGTTGTCTCGGCTGTTTGCTTAGGGTCATTGTCCTGTTGGAAGGTGAACCTTCGCCCCCAGTCTGAGGTCCTAAGCGTTCTGGAGCAGGATCTCTCTGTACTTTGCTTCGTTCATCTTTCGCTTGATCCTGACTAGTCTCCCAGGGAAGGGGTCTGAATACTTTCCGAATGCACTGTAGAACTTCATCACTTTATTTAACTTTCAAGACATAGTAGATCCTCAACTTTCAAGCCAACATCAGTCTATGGGTAAAAGTGTTTGAGAAGAAATTAAAGAAAATCATTTTAAAGTATATTTGTCTTTTACGTTTCAGACCTGTTTGGTCTTTACATCATCATTCCATCTTGCCTGACAACTGCTGTGATTCTGAGTGTGACTGTCAACATTTTCCTCTATGTGAGAATGAAGAGGTCACGATGTAAACACTGTTCAGGTACAGTAAAAGTCTTCATACTAATAGTAACATTAATAATAGTTATCGATCAAAAAGAATGCTGAAGGCTAGCTCTCCTTTTACCACTTCCCTCTCTGGACATTGTTTCCTTTTCACACGCCTACTTCATTTTGAAGCAGAAAAAATAACATTCACAGCAGTATATATTTTTATTAGTAAACAAGAAAAGGTTTAGTAAATGTAATGTTTTGACATTTGTCTTTTAGCGGGGACCCCTTATCAGCAAAGCCAGTATTGGAATCGTCATGCCAACACGTCAGACCAACAGGTTAGCAGGATCAATTGTATTGTATCAAGAGTGTGCCTGGACAAGATTATTAAAGCTAAATATTACAGCATTAGATTTGACCGAAGTCTGAATTGAGTGAGTCTGTGTTTCATCCCCATACTGTAGCTCCACGGTGACTATGATGCCCTGAACTACGCTGCCCTGAAGTTCACTGACAAGAAGAGTACCAAGCCCAGGAGACAGAGAAGAGAACAGAGAGAGGAAGAAACCATCTACTCTGGTGTGACATATAGACAGGATGTGGCAGTCCTCCAATCAGCATCACCGGCGGGAGGTGGCACCTTAATTGGGGAGGACGGGCTCAAAGTAATTGCTGGAACGGAATAAATGAAATGATATTAAACACATCAAACACATTGATACCATTTCAAATACTCCATTCCAGCCATTGTTGTGAGCTGTTCTCCCATAAGCAGCCTGTGAACAGCACCATTCTAAGTTAAGCCCCACCCCTCCTCTGAACTCCACTTTGATCTTGACTGTGTCCTTGGGACTTGGCTATTTTGTACATTCCTCATTTGCTGTAAAATGTAATAGTCAGGCTTAGCTGAAGACACTGTCACTGCATTGGCATACTCTCCTAACATAGAATCATTCAGATGCCTAGCTTCACCTAATATACATGTAAAATAACTCAGGTGCAGAACATAATTGTCCAGCAAGTGTTAAAGCTGATACTAGGATGGTTTCAGAAGTCTCAAATCCTCACTAATAGTGGCTGAGATTGACTGACTTGATACAACAACATGTATATAATAATTTTGCAAATGTCTGACCTCTTCCTTTTAATGATAATAGTTGTAACATGGAACTCCGTAACCTGCCTTTATGTTTGTGTGTTGTTTTTATTTTAAAGTTTAATGACTTGCCCAATTCTTACCACTTATTTGTACAAGTTCATCTTATGTTAGAATTTCTTCTGCTTTGACATTCGTTTTTTGTGTAGATCGTTGACAAGAAATGACAATTAAATCCATTTGTATCCCACTTTGAAACACAATAAACAAGACATCCATTGTTGGTGTAGACTTTCTATAGGCACTGAATGTCCCACTAGTCTCAGCAACCAACCAAAATTATGAATAAATAAAAACCAGTAACTCTGACTTTACACCATTTGAAAATAAATAGCACACCTTCGTGATAGCGTAAGCATTTTAGATTCATTGAGTAATACAGACTGTATCTGTATGTAAGGTGGGAATCCTGTCCAGGAATCATTTACACCCATGGAGACAGAAGTGATCAGTGTGAGAAGAGCCCTGAGGCTGGGTCTCCTACACAGAGCTGTGTCTACAACCTCCCCAAGAGGAACCTCAGCCTGGGACTTATTACTGTGCTGTGGCCTCATGTGGGGAGATACTGTTTGGAAACAGGACCAAGATTGACATTGACCGTAAGTGATATTTCTGAAAAAGTTTAACATACTTTCACATTGCTGTAAATTAATGGTATGTCTGGTTGAACAAAATGTCCTGAATTTCCTTTATCACTGTCTGTATTTCTATAGATGGTTGTAAGGAGGACCATCTTCTCTTGGTGTATTGTCTGGGTGTAGCGTTGGCTCTTTCTGTCATCATCATCATTGTCCTTGGTTGTGTTTTGTATAAGATGACCAAGAAAACCTCTCTGCTGTTCAGAGGTAAGTGTTATCATTGTGCACAATATATGTTTAAACTGTTGAACAGTCAGTATACATTACATGTTTAGTCATGAAACTGGGTTAATTCATTGTATGATGATGATGATGATGTTGATGATGATTCCACCATGTGTTTGTCTAAAATGAACATATCAGATAGATGTCCACACACTCAATCAAACAGACTCCAACCTCTCCACAATGGCCAAGACCAGAGAGCTGTGTAAGGACATCAGGGATAAAATTGTAGACCTGCACAAGGCTGGGATGGGCTACAGGACAATAGGCAAGCAGCTTGGTGAGAAGGCAACAACTGGTCAATCTCCCTCGGTCTGGGGCACCATGCAAGATCTCACCTCGTGGGGCATCAATGATCATGAGGAAGGTGAGGGATCCGCCCAGAACTACACGGCAGGACCTGGTCAATGACCTGAAGAAAGCTGGGACCACAGTCTCAAAGAAAACCATTAGTAACACACTACGCCGTCATGGATTAAAATCCTGCAGCGCATGCAAGGTCCCCCTGCTCAAGCCAGCGCATGTCCAGGCCCGTCTGAAGTTTGCCAATGACCATCTGGATGATCCAGAGGAGGAATGGGAGAAGGTAATGTGGTCTGATGAGACAAAAATAGAGCTTTTTGGTCTAAACTCCACTCGCCGTGTTTGGAGGAAGAAGAAGGATGAGTACAACCCCAAGAACACCATCCCAACCGTGAAGCATGGAGGTGGAAACATCATTCTTTGGGGATGCTTTTCTGCAAAGGGGACAGGACGACTGCACCGTATTGAGGGGGGGATGGATGGGGCCATGTATCGCGAGATCAAGGCCAACAACCTCCTTCCCTCAGTAAGAGCATTGAAGATGGGTCGTGGCTGGGTCTTCCAGCATGACAACGACCTGAAGCACACAGCCAGGGCAACTAAGGAGTGGCTCCGTAAGAAGCATCTCAAGGTCCTGGAGTGGCCTAGCCAGTCTCCAGACCTGAACCCAATAGAAGTCATACAATGTGATTTTCTGGATTTCTGTTTTAGATTCCGTCACTCACAGTTGAAGAGTACCTATGATAAAAATTACAGACTTCTACATGCTTTGTAAGTGGGAAAACCTACAAAATCGGCAGTGTATCAAATACTTCTTCTCCCCACTGTATATGTAATACACAAACCGAAAACAAAGGAGAGGTAGTGACGGTGTACTGGAGTGTACAGAAACAATACTGAACAACACACACAAGAATTCACACCCAGGTGACACACAGTGGAACTTAAATAGAATCCCCAATTACAGACAACACAAGACAGCTGCCTCTAATTAGGGATCAACTCAAACCCAACACCAACCCTGTGATTGTCAGGACCTGACTGTGGCCATCCCACTCCCTCTAGAGGGAGTCATAGACCTAGCCTCAGACAGGCCCTTACTGTACCCCCCCCCCCTAAGGCGCGGACTCCCGACCGCGATATTCCCCCTTAACCAAAAAACACACAGTCCAAAACACAACACCCCCAAAAAAATGTGGGAAAAGGGCAGAGTACTGGAGAGGTTGTCCATGGAGGCTCCGGCTCTGGCTTCGGGCTCTCCCTCCACGTAGCTGGGCTAGCTACCGGCCCCGCACTGGGCACGCTGAGGAGCTCCGACTCCCCAGCAGAGGCTCTGGACTATCACGGGAGGCTCTGGGCTCTGGACCGTCACGGGAGGCTCCGGGCTCTGGACCGTCACAGGAGGCTCCGGGCTCTGGACTGTCACGGGAGGCTCCGGGCTATGAACCGTCACGGGAGGCTCCGGGCTGTGAACCGTCACGGGAGGCTCTGGGCCGTAGCTGGAGACTCCGGGCTGTGGGCCGTAGTTGGAGGCTCTGGGCTGTGGGCTGTAGCTGGAGGCTCCGGTCTGTAGGACGTAGCTAGGTGCTCCGGGCTGTGGGCCGTAGCTGGAGGCTCCGGGCTGTAGGCCGTAGCTGGAGGCTCCAGGCTGTGGAGGCGCACCGGTGGTCTGGTGCGAGGAGCAGGCACGGGCCTTACCGGGCTGTGGAGGCGCACCCTTGGTATGGTGCGAGGAGCAGGCACGGACCGTAACGGACTGAGGATGCGCACCGGTGGTTTGGTTCAAATAAAAGAAAGGGATTCAGAATGTTATAAACATCATATATATATACACACTGTATATATATTATTTATATAGGTTTATTTTATCAAACATATTTGGGGCCAGTCATGGGGTACTTAAACTGCATGATCGGTAATTATACATTGTTTATTATTGCAAATGTTTATTATTGCAAATGTTTTTCATTTACAATGTTTAATAAATCTCATAATGATGGCACATCACTATATCGTAGTCATAGCATTTATTTCTATCTCAAATGATTGGGGCCGGTCAGGGGGTACTTGGCTGAGAAAAAATTTGATAGGGGGTACGTTATTGAAAAAAGATTGAGAAGCACTGCTCTAGAGGGAGTCATAGACCTAGCCTCAGTCAGGCCCTTACACAGGTAGACAGACCTAACACTTGTCCAGCTGTTGCTGATTCAATGTATTTTTTCTATATTGAAAATATGAAAATAGACATTTACCTAAAGGTGTTGTTTCACTATGAACATTTGAGTCTAATAAAAAATATTTTGATTTTATTTTTGTTATTCCTCTCAGGAACAAGATGCTGATACACTCCATTACGCGGCTCTGGACGTCATCCACAAGTAAGTAAACTTGGGGAGACAGGGGAGAGCTATTTAGAGAGACACTGTATATTCTGGGGTGAGACGCCAGAACATGGACTGAAAAGCCAACTTTTGCTCTTTAATAACTTGTATTGATTTTGTGTTTTCTACACATTATGTATAACTATGGCTTTTTCATTGTGTGTTACAATTTATTGTATTCTGTCAAGCTCCTTTTAACATTGATACTGTTGTGCATTTTATATAAAATAAAACATTAAACTGCTTTCATATAGAAGTATTGTGATTTGATTTATTTCTCTGTCCTTAAATTTCCTCCACAGATTCAGTGTGTAACAACCATACTATGCTTATGCTCAATGTAACAAAAATATTTTTGGTTGCAAAATGCGCTGTAAAAATGCATATATTGACTGGTGTTATATTTGAATATGTTTGTAACCCGTTGTATAAAAGTGATATTGCCCAAGAAGGCGGTGTTTGGAGGATATATTGTCATAGACTGTTCTCTCTGCTACCGTACGGCAAGCTGTGTCTAGGTTGCGCCAAGTCTAGGTCCAAAAGGCTCCTTAACAGCTTCTACCCCCAAGCCAATTAATGACCAATTAATAAATTGGCCACCCGGACCATTTACATTTAGTATGTATATCTTGGTGGAGCAAACAAGCTTTCTTGGGGGGGGATGCATGCCATCAAAACCACTACACAACACAACACTAAACAATACATTAATTGCACTATAACGGTGACAAACAGTGCCCACAAACTGTTAGGGCCGACATAAAGCTGTCCCAACACCTTACCACTGCTACACCTGGCTATCAGCGAAGCCTTGTCTGGCAGCGAAACCGTTCATTCAGCCTAATTTATTCAGCCTTTAAAAAAGACAGGTGAAACAGCTAACTTGCTTAAACAAATGTGGTTTATACTGTCAATTGAGATGTACAAAGTGCATAAGGGGACGACAAGTGGATGATAGGCAATCCGTCTTTTCGATTAAGACATTAATGAGCAAGAGAGGATGGACGTAGTCAATATAATTATTTGTTCAGCAATTTTGAAATGTACAGTGACAGAATTAAGAACATGGGCCGTTCTTACAGTGTTCTCCCTGTAAACCTGTCACGATTGTGTGTGGGGAGAGACCAAGACGCAGCGCAGGGATAGCAGTTCGACATTTTTCTTTATTATATACTATGTAATAAATCTTAATGAACGAACTATACAAAACAGACACGATCAAACAAACGTAACCTTTACAAAATCAAACACGAATACTGAACGAACGTAACAGGAGGAATACACTTACTTCACCGTGACTTGCGACATGTAACGATAACGACCCACACCAACGTGATGGACAGACTCAACATATATTGGATCCCTAATTAGAGACAATGCCGTGCAGCTGCCTCTAATTAGGGATCCAACCTAAACCCCACATAGAAACAGAAAAGGACGACACTGTCAGACTCTGACCACAGCTACATAGAGAAGCAAGTTAGGCTTCTCTATGGCCAGAGCCTGACAGTACCCCCCCCCCAAAGGCGCGGACTCCCGGACGCCTAGACACAAAAACACAAAACACGGGGGGGTAAATGGGAAAAACTAGTCCATCGGGGGCGGCTCCGGCTCCGGCGACGTGGACAGTCTTGTCCCATGCCCCTTCCTTATCACCGGTCCCGGGCTGTGTACCGGTGGGGCAAAAGGCTCCGGCCATGGAGCGGGGAAAACAACCGGGCCCGGACTGGGCACCGGTGGGGTAAACGGCTTCGACCATGGAGCGGGGAAAACAACCGGGCCCGGACTGGGCACCGGTGGGGCAAACGGCTCCGGCCATGGAGCGGGGAAAACAACCGGACCCGGACTGGGCACCGGTGGGGCAAACGGCTCCGGCCATGGAGCGGGGAAAACAACCGGGCCCGGACTGGGCCCCGGTGGGACAAACGGCTCCGGCCATGGAGCGGGGAAAACAACCGGGCCCGGACTGGGCACCGGTAGGGCAAACGGCTCCGGCCATGGAGCGGGGAAAACAACCGGGCCCGGACTGGGCACCGGTAGGGCAAACGGCTCCGGCCATGGAGCGGGGAAACCAACCGGGCCCGGACTGGGCACCGGTAGGGCAAACAGCTCCGGCCATGGAGCGGGGAAAACAACCGGGCCCGGACTGGGCACCGGTAGGGCAAACGGCTCCGGCCATGGAGCGGGGAAAACAACCTGGCCCGGACTGGGCACCAGTAGGGCAAACGGCTCCGGCCATGGAGCGGGGAAAACAACCGGGCCCGGACTGGGCCCCGGTGGGACAAACGGCTCCGGCCATGGAGCTGGGAAAACAACCGGGCCCGGACTGGGCCCCGGTGGGACAAACGGCTCCGGCCATGAAGCTGGGAAAACAACCGGGCCCGGACTGGGCACCGGTGGGGCGGACTGCTCAGGCTCTGAAGCGGAGCAGACGGCTGGACCCGGACTGGGCACCGGTGGAGCGGACTGCTCTGGCTCAGGAGCGGAGCAGACGGCTGAACCCGGAAACGGCACCGGTGTAGCGGACGGCTCTGGCACTGAGGCGGAGCAGGGGGCTGGACCCGGCCTGGGCACCGGTGGAGCGGACTGCTCTGGCACTGAGGCGGAGCAGGCGGCTGGACCCGGAACGGGCCCCGGTGGAGCGGACTGCTCTGGCACTGAGGCGGAGCAGGCGGCTGGACCCGGAACGGGCACCGGTGGAGCGGACTGCTCTGGCACTGAGGCGGAGCAGGCGGCTGGACCCCGAACGGGCACCGGTGGAGCGGACTGCTCTGGCACTGAGGCGGAGCAGGCGGCTGGACCCGGAACGGGCACCGGTGGAGCGGATTGCTCTGGCACTGAGGCGGAGCAGGCGACTGGACCCGGAACGGGCACCGGTGGAGCGGACTGCTCTGGCACTGAGGCGGAGCAGGCGGCTGGACCCGGAACGGGCCCCGGTGGAGCGGACTGCTCTGGCACTGAGGCGGAGCAGGCGGCTGGACCCGGAACGGGCACCGGTGGAGCGGACTGCTCTGGCACTGAGGCGGAGCAGGCGGCTGGACCCGGACTGGGTACCGGTGGAGCGGACTGCTCTGGCTCTGAGGCGGAGCAGACGGCTGAACCCGGAATGGGCACCGGTGGAGCGGACTGCTCTGGCGCTGAGGCGGAGCAGACGGCTGAACCCGGAATGGGCACCGGTGGAGCGGACTGCTCTGGCACTGAGGCGGAGCAGGCGGCTGGACCCGGAACGGGCACCGGTGGAGCGGACTGCTCAGGCACTGAGGCGGAGCAGGCGGCTGGACCCGGAACGGGTACCGGTGGAGCGGACTGCTCTGGCACTGAGGCGGAGCAGGCAGCTGGACCCGGACTGGGTACCGGTGGAGCGGACTGCTCTGGCTCTGAGGCGGAGCAGACGGCTGAACCCGGAATGGGCACCGGTGGAGCGGACTGCTCTGGCGCTGAGGCGGAGCAGACGGCTGAACCCGGAATGGGCACCGGTGGAGCGGACTGCTCTGGCGCTGAGGCGGAGCAGATGGCTGGACCCAGACTGGGTACCGGTGGAGCGGACTGCTCTGGCACTGAGGCGGAGCAGACGGCTGAGCCCGGAATGGCTGGAGGCTCCGGGGCGCTGACCCTCGCTGGAGGCGTAGGGGCGCTGACCTTCGCAGGAGGTTTAGAGGCGCTGACCTTCGCAGGAGGTTTAGAGGCGCTGACCTTCGCAGGAGGTTTAGAGGCGCTGACCTTCGCAGGAGGTTTAGAGGCGCTGACCTTCGCAGGAGGTCTAGGGGCGCTTACCTTCGCTGGAGGTTCAGGGGCGCTGACCCTCGCTGGAGGTTCAGGGGCGCTGACCTTCGCAGGAGGTGCAGGGTTGCTGACCTTCGCAGGAGGTGCAGGGGCGCTGACCTTCGCTGGAGGTGCAGGGGCGCTGACCTTCGCTGGAGGTGCAGGGGCGCTGACCTTCGCTGGAGGTGCAGGGGCGCTGACCTTCGCAGGAGGTGCAGGGCTGCTGACCTTCGCTGGAGGTGCAGGGCTGCTGACCTTCGCTGGAGGTGCAGGGCTGCTGACCTTCGCTGGAGGTGCAGGGCTGCTGACCTTCGCTGGAGGTGCAGGGCTGCTGACCCTCGCTGGAGGTTCCGGGTCGCTCACCATCGCTGGAGGTTCCGGTCCAATCACACGCCTCGCCACGAGATTCATCTGGCGCTTGAAGTCCTCCAACGCCAGGACGACCAGCGGATCCATCTGAGTCTCCAAAGGAAGAGCATTCCAGGCTCTCCACCACCTCGTCTGCTCCTCCTCCGGGTACTCATAGAACCCCTCTGGCCGCTCCCGATCCAGCTCTGTGGGCATACGAAGTGGAGTTGGTTCCTCCAGGAGCCCCCACGGGTAAAGGAACTGAAGCACGTCCTCGTCGTCGTCCTCCTCCGACGAGTCCGACTCGAACCCTCCGAGGAGTTCCGTGTCCGTATACCGACGCGGGAAACTCTCTCTCTCCCTCTCGCCCCAGTCACGCTGCTTGGTCTCATACGGGTGGGTCGTTCTGTCACGATTGTGTGTGGGGAGAGACCAAGACGCAGCGCAGGGATAGCAGTTCGACATTTTTCTTTATTATATACTATGTAATAAATCTTAATGAACGAACTATACAAAACAGACACGATCAAACAAACGTAACCTTTACAAAATCAAACACGAATACTGAACGAACGTAACAGGAGGAATACACTTACTTCACCGTGACTTGCGACATGTAACGATAACGACCCACACCAACGTGATGGACAGACTCAACATATATTGGATCCCTAATTAGAGACAATGCCGTGCAGCTGCCTCTAATTAGGGATCCAACCTAAACCCCACATAGAAACAGAAAAGGACGACACTGTCAGACTCTGACCACAGCTACATAGAGAAGCAAGTTAGGCTTCTCTATGGCCAGAGCCTGACAAAACCAGGTCAGAACCATAGGATAAATAAAGGTGGCATATTAGCAGACAATGAAAGCTCTTACAAAATTCAATGATTACATTTCTCTAAAACAGGTTATAGGCTACATGTGCACCATCAAGTCAGAACAGTAGGAGAAATTAAGAGGGGAAAATATACCAAATAATTAAGGTGAGGCACATGGGCTACTAACAGCTTACTACACAACATACACTTAGTATTACTTTCTTAGCTACAGTATACATATCTGGCATATTACATAATTTATTCAGCAGCATACAAGACATTTTTGGACTCAACATGTTGTGCTGTGCTCACTTGTTCAAAACTTTTTTTTGCCAGTCGGAGCTCATTTTTATCCAGAGATCCCAGTTGTCTTGAACTCACTGAAGTCAGATTTCCTAGTTCCGAGTTAACAGTTGTTTTGAGCGCAACAGACATCATGCTGGATTGACAGCATGGCCAATGTTGAATGTTTATCATTTTAAGCTTGGAAAGAGACCCTGAAACCCAGACTTGGACCACACACCAACTCCACTGAATAGCAGTCTAGTGATTGCTTTGCAATGCTTGCAGTTAGCCACTGATTTTTTCCAAACCACTCATTGTTGAATTTGCAATTTCCAACTTGTTGTGTAATGTTCAATAGCCGACGAGCGCCGATAAGTTTTATCTATAATTTCTCTTCATTATTTCTCTTCATATCACAAGGATTAAAAAGGATTTGCCAGTAGATTGTAGACTTGATTCATGATGATTACTGCTAGCTAAGTATAATGTTGATATGATCAGTGCAATCAAAGCTACTGTAGATATAACGTGATTTTACTTAATTTTATCTGTGGCCAATGAGCTTGAGCCTTCTTGGATGGCACTTCTAATGTAACTCTATGGCAAATTTTAGAGCTCTACCCTTAGATTTGGCAGTGACGTAATGCATCTTAACGCCACAGCATACGTGCTTCTGTGCTTCCAACTTTGTTGCAACCGTTTGGGGAAGGGCCTTTCCTGTTTTAGCACGGCAATGCCCCTGTGCACAAACAGAAATTGTTTGTCGAGATCGATGTGGAAGAAATTGACTGGCCTGCACAGAGCCCTGACCTCAACCCCATCGAACACCTTTGGGATTAATTGTGACACCGACCGTGAGCCAGGCCTAATCACCCATCAGTGCCCGACCTCACTAATGCTCTAGTTGTTGAATGGAAGCAGCCCCCCCCCCTCAGAACAGCCTCAATTCGTCTGTGCATGGACTCTATAAGGTGTCGAAAGCATTCCACAGGGATGCTGGCCCATGTTGACTCCAATGCTTCTCACAGTTGTGTAAAGTTGGCAGGATTTCCTTTGTGTGGTGGACCATTCTTGATACACACAGGAAACTGTTGAGCATGAAAAACCCAACAGCATTGCAGTTCTTGATACAAACCAGTGCACCTGGCATCTGCTACTATACCCCGTTCAAAGGAAATTAAATATTTAGTCTTGCCCATTCACACTCTGAGTCACACAATCCATGTCTCAATTATTTCAATGCTTATGAATCCTTCTTTAACCTGTCTCCTCCCCTTCATCTACCCTGATTGAAGTGGATTTAACAAGTGACATCAATAAGGGATCATAGCTTTCACCTGGTCAGTCTATGTCATAGAAAGAGCCGTCTGATCTTAATCATCATCTACACCACCAGGAAATAGATACAGCTAAGGCCAGTGTCAGTAGACTAGAGATGGGTTTTTGAGTAAAGTAGGATATACTGTATCATCGCTATGCATTGCAAATGATGATTTATAGAGATTGCTTAGCTGCTCGTATTGCTTTAGAAAAATATTAGCCTGCGACTTCTAATTCAACTGAGCATCATCGTCCTTGCTTATGCTGTATGTGTTAATTTATTGAACTGCTCTCCTGAAATCCCCATACTGTGCCTTATTTTGGCATGAATAAATGTCAATTTAGACAACTGATACGAACTAAAATACTTTTCCTTCTCTTGTGTTCTGTACATACTTGAAGCTAGAGGTTCCTATCTCCCTCACTAACTTTAAGCATCAGCTGTCAGAGCTGCTTATCGATCACTGCACCTGTATATAGACCTTCTGTAAATAGCGTACCCTACTACCTCATCCCCATATTTATTATTTTAGCTCATTTTGCACTCCAGTTTCTCTATTTTTACATCATCATTTGCACATCTATCACTCCAGTGTTAACTCTAATTTGTAACTTATTTCGCCACTATGGCCTATTTATTGTCCTACCTTCCTAACCTTACTGCATTTTGCACTACATTTGCACACTCTGTATGTAGATTCTCTATTGTTATTGACTGTACGTTTGTTTATTCTCATGTGTAACTCTGTGTTGTTTTTTATCGCACTGCTTTGCTTTGTCTTGGCCAGGTCACAGTTGTAAATGAGAACTTGTTCTAAACTGACCTACCTGGTTAAATAAAGGTGAAATAAAACATACAGTATGCCTTTATGAATGTTTGTACAGAGGGCTTCTGCAGAGACAACCTACGGTTACCATGCTAAACCCACCCACGCATCATGCACTCAGTGAGCTGTTCACAGGTACCTGAACTCTTTGGTCTGCTGTGAGCTCAGGACGAGGCCATCTCTACAATTTAGACAGGCCTGCTGGCCTACTGCACACTCTGTGGTTTTCAGCAGGATGTCTATGTGGTGTCAGTCAGTTACTTTCATTCTTTGTTGTTCACTCCAATGACAATTAGAAACACAGTTCCACTGACATACTGCATGCCATGTAGACTAACACAGTTTCTTATCACTTACAAGATCATAGGTTTTTTCAATTCTTGAACTGCAATCATTAGTTTACAGAGTGTAGAGTAGAAGGTGTATCCAGGCTACAGCCAAGAGCCCTACCCTCTCAGGTAAACCCCTGACCCCTACTAAACTATCAGGTGTGAATGATAGTGAGAAGTAAGACTGACATAAAAAATACTTACTTCATCCTGTAGGTGTTTCCCCCATATACAGTCAAAATGCTCCACCCCTATTCATACTGTACATACAGTACCAAGTCATGTTCTATGAATAACAGTCCCTATAGGTCATCAGGAGAACTGTAACTGCTGCATGTGGTGGAACCAAAGATATCTAAGGCACAAATTGAATTCGGAAACCACTTTTTCCACATTGTGTTAAGTTACAGCCATATTTCTAAAATGTATTAAATATGTATTTTTTCTCATCAATCTAAATACAATACCCAATATTGACAAAGAAAAAATGTTTGTTTTGAAAAAAAAACGAAATATAACTTTTACATAAGTATTCAGATCCCTTAATCAGTAGTTTGTTGAAGCACCTTTAGCAGCGATTACAGCCTTGAGTCTTCTTGGGTATGACGCTACAAGCTTGGCACACATGTATTTGGGGAGTTTCTCCCATTCTTCTCTGCAGATACTCTCAAGCTCTGTAAGCTAGGATGGGGAGCGTCGCTGCACAGCTATTTTCAGGTCTCTCCAGAGATGTTCAGTCGTGTGCAGGAGAACACAGTGTCTATTGGTTCAGACATGGCTCAGGAGAATCCCATCCAGGAATCATGTACACCCATGGAGACCGGAGTGATCAGTGTGAGAAGAGTCCTGACACTGTGTCTCCTACACAGAGCTGTGTCTACAACCTCTCCAAGAGGAACCTCAGCCTCTCTGATGCTGGGACTTACTACTGTGCTGTGGCCTCACGTGGGGAGTTCTCCACTGCTGTCTGACCATCTTCATCATCATCTACCTCATCAAGAAATAGATAAAGCTAAGGCCAGACTTCATTGATCATATTGTTCATGTTGCGTTTTAAAAATGAATCGTCTGTGACCTTCCTTAAAAAGATAATTGATTGAATTGCTCTCCTGAAATGATTGTGTATGTACCTTCTTTTTTAAATAAATATGTATTTAAACAAGTGATACCAATTGAAAATGACTTCCTTCTTCTCTTGTGTTCTGTACATACAGTATGTCTGTAATAATGTTTGTCCAGAGGGCTTCTGCAGAGACAACCTACTTTTACCATGCTAAACCCACCCACACATCATGCACTCAGTCAGCTGTTCACAGGTACCTAAACACTTTGGTCTGCTGTGAGCTCAGGACGAGGCCATCTCTACAATTTAGACAGGCCTGCTGGCCTACTGCACACTCTGTGGTTTTCAGCAGGATGTCTATGTGGTGTCAGTCAGTTACTTTCATTCTTTGTTGTTTACTCCAATGACAATTAGAAACACAGCTCCACTGACATACTGCATGCCATGTAGACTAACACAGTTTCTTATCACTTACAAGATCATAGGTTTTTTCAAT
The DNA here is from genome assembly GCA_023634145.1 of Thymallus thymallus. Classification (NCBI taxonomy): domain Eukaryota; kingdom Metazoa; phylum Chordata; class Actinopteri; order Salmoniformes; family Salmonidae; genus Thymallus; species Thymallus thymallus. The sequence goes on from CM042423.1 coordinate 10,039,710, forward strand.
TCTTGAACTGTAATCATTAGTTTACAGAGTGTAGAGTAGAAGGTGTATCCAGGCTACAGCCAAGAGCCCTACCCTCTCAGGTAAACCCCTGACCCCTACTAAACTATCAGGTGTGAATGATAGTGAGAAGTAAGACTGACATAAAAAATACTTACTTCATCCTGTAGGTGTTTCCCCCATATACAGTCAAAATGCTCCATCCCTATTCATACTGTACATACAGTACCAAGTCATGTTCTATGAATAACAGTCCCTATAGGTCATCAGGAGAACTGTAACTGCTGCATGTGGTGGAACCAAAGATATCTAAGGCACAAATTGGATTCGGAAACCACTTTTTCCACATTGTGTTAAGTTATAGCCATATTTCTAAAATGTATTAAATATGTATTTTTTCTCATCAATCTAAATACAATACCCAATATTGACAAAGAAAACATTTTTGTTTTGAAAAAAAACGAAATATAACTTTTACATAAGTATTCAGATCCCTTACTCAGTAGTTTGTTGAAGCACCTTTAGCAGCGATTACAGCCTTGAGTCTTCTTGGGTATGACGCTACAAGCTTGGCACACATGTATTTGGGGAGTTTCTCCCATTCTTCTCTGCAGATCCTCTCAAGCTCTGTAAGCTAGGATGGGGAGCGTCGCTGCTATTTTCAGGTCTCTCCAGAGATGTTCAATCGTGTGCAGGAGAACACAGTGTCTATTGGTTCAGACATGGCTCAGGAGAATCCCATCCAGGAATCATGTACACCCATGGAGACCGGAGTGATCAGTGTGAGAAGAGTCCTGACACTGTGTCTCCTACACAGAGCTGTGTCTACAACCTCTCCAAGAGGAACCTCAGCCTCTCTGATGCTGGGACTTACTACTGTGCTGTGGCCTCACGTGGGGAGTTCTCCACTGCTGTCTGACCTTGTGTGTCTCGTCCAGCATCCCTCGATCGGTTCAGCACCCGTCTTGTCCCAAGCCACTCCTGGCAAGCTCGCCAATTTTGTTGTGGAAAATCTTCCCTCTGTTTCTTAAAAATAAAGCACTCTCAAAGTTTGTAAAAGTAACATGGACTTTATTACGCGAGTAACATAGCCGAGTGAGCCTCCGGAGACTACTGATCTTCCCAGACTCATCTCGCTCTTTTTATACAATTTTGTGGTTACATAGCATACATTGCCCTTCCCTCACGGATAGAATGATTAACACCTTTTAACCGTCTTCCACTATCGTTTCAAAACCTTTCAATTCTGGTTTGTCTACGCCATCTTCAAGATATGAAACAATTGTGGCGAACCCATAGCGATGGTGCAAAGATAAACAGGCATGCACCCATAAAGATACACAGGCATGTTGAAACCTGTTGAAACCATAGCAACAGTACAAACACTATTTTATCCAACTATTCTAGTCATTCTTATATTATAGCTAGTGTGTGTCTAAGTGCACCCTATAAGACCATATATTACGACTAGTGCCTGTCTAAGTGCATTCTATATGGCCCTATGATTATCTTCTCTTGAGCTTCACTGACTGCTCTGACCTCTATCCTGTGCCCTCAGTTTCCACTTTATAAGTTAATTGAATAACCTATTGTGGCTTCTAACCTTCCAATTTTTGTTCTTTGAATCAGTGGATTAAAATATTGAACAATATTCAACACGGTTGGAACCAAAATTGTACATTTGGAAAGATTTCCACTAGTCCAAAGTCCGTTGTTCATGTTTCTTTGCCCAAGCAAGTCTCTTCTTATTATTGGTGTCTTTTAGTAGTGGTTTCTTTTGCGGTGGTAGTTTTCTGTATTGTCAAATGAGGAGACACAAACTAATCACACAAGTCAAAGTTCTATTTAAACTAAATGTCTATTTACTTTTAAGTAAATTTAATTTAACTAGGCAAGTCAGTTAAGACAAAAAAAATCTTATTTACAATGGCAGCCTAGGAACAGTGGGTTAACTGCCTTGTTCAGGGGCAGAATGACAGATTTTTACCTTGTCAACTCAGGGATTCGATCTAGCAACCTTTCGGTTACGGGCTCAACGCTCTAACCACTCAGCTACCTGCCGAAGCATGTCTCACCAGAGAGCAAGTAACTGATGTGAGTGCTTTGCAATAAGGCTGGTGGGTCAAAGCAACATTTAACTGTTGGGTTGAGCACCCCAACACATCATTACACAAACCTTTTATAACAAAGATACAACCCCCTGAACGTTCATGACAAACAACAGATGTATGGAATAGGTCACAAGGTTAACACTTGATAAATGAGAGAGGAATATCCCACACTATATATACTTTTGCACAGACGGTCCCGAGTTCACCCCGAGGGCGAGAACCCACTCCTGTGCCTGATACCTCGTCTCAACACAGACACACTCCCTCCATGGCATCAATCACTAGATATCCCTGTGGAAGGAGGTAGTGATTAGCGCCCAGACCCGTGGTCCTCTGGAATTAACCCCTGGTGCCCAGACACCGTGGAACCAACCACTTCCCCCAGTAACAAGGACATATGAGAGACAAGCCTGGTTCCCAACCCCAGAGTCCAAAAGGATACATTCTACATATAAGCATATTATGCAGATAATGCATCTTAATTATCTATGTTACCAATGTAATTCTGATTTGCCGCAGCAATTCGACCATGAAGACCTGATTCATGCAGTCTCCTCTGAACAGTTGATGTTGAGATGTGTCTTTTACTTGAACTCTGTGAAGCATTTATTTGATCTGAGGCTGGTAACTCTAGTGAACTTATCCTCTGCAGCAGAGGTAACTCTGGGTCTTCCTTTCCTGTGGTGGTCCTCATGAGAGCCAGTTTCATCATAGCGCTTGATGGTTTTTGCCACTGTACTTGGAGAAACTTTCAAAGTTCTTGGCTGAAACACATTAAGAAGGAATGAAATTCCACAAATTAACTTTTAACAAGGCACACCTGTTAATTGAAATGCATTCCAGGTGACTACCTCAAGAAGCTGGTTGAGAGAATGCCAAGAGTGTGCAAAGCTGTCATCAAGGCAAAGGGTGGCTGCTTTGAAGAATCTAGAATATACATATATATATAATTCCATATGTGTTATTTCATAGTTTTGATGTCCTCAATATTATTCTACAATGTAGAAAATAGTAAAAATAAAGAAAAAGGTGTGTCCAAATGTTTGACTGGTACTGTATATTGAAAATGGCATCATAATAAAGTTAATAAAACATAACCAAGAAAGAAAAAATGCGTACAGTTTTGCGAACATCCTAATAGCTGTCATTTTCTTCAAAACCTGTGTCCTGAGTGGAATAATCTACCTTTGTAGACTTCTCAAATGAGGTTATTTACATTGTTGCATAGTTGCTTTTAAACTATAGATAACTGGTTAGTGTGTGTGCTTAATGTGCTAACGATGTTTGCAATGTGAAGTAATAGTTGTATATTTCCATTGCTAAATGCTTAGCCTAATGGTTTCACAGAAGGCCTAAAGATTTATAAAGTAATTGTTTAATTTTCATTTTCATTTCTATTTGATATTTTCAATAATGGTATTCTGATTACATTTTTATTTTCAATTACATTCTGATTTAATCTCTTCAATTTCCTGTTTTACAGAAAGTGTGCTATGTTACATGGAATGAGCTGGTAGGTATTACGGTTGCAGTCCTTTCAGCATCATGAATGAGCCTGTCAAACTCACATCCTTTGATGTGTCACTGTTGTCTCTTTTAGTGATAGTGTTAGGCTAACATACTCTAGGTTGTGTAAGCAATGTGGTTGTTGTTGCTGGTAACGTTAGTGCGGGTGCTGTCTCTATTTTTTCTTGATTCTGAGTTTGGTACAACGTTTTGGAAGATTTTTTTCCCCCTCTGAAGGCCTAGGTCCAATAGCCACAGTTCGCCACTGCTTTAAAGGTATACTATGGGTGAACTACAAACCAGTGCTCCTGCCAATCGCAAGAGTTCCTAAATTTATTGATCTATAGGTGCAGTAAGAAGTGTCCCTATTGGCCAACCACCACCAATTCCAGCCAATAGTTACCCACTCCAGGAGGTCCCTCTGCCCACTACAATAAATAAACACAACAGTGAGGGGAATCTCACAGTGAGAACATATTTAGATTTGGAATATTTACTGTCATCAAGATCCTTTTCAAAGGTTATTACTTTAAATTTACAAAATATGTTTGACCAACTGGTCTGTTAAAATACATTAGATCAATTCTGAGTATTACAAATTCTGTGAACCTCTATGATGATAAACTAAAACCTATAATTAAAATATCTTATCATTCTCTCTATCAAACCAAATACAAAAGTGGAACATCAGTAGTTGGTGATAAGATAATGTTTATCTGTGGCCATTGTATGCAGCTATGGTTGTCATTCTATGCCCCGCCCATAATCACAAATTACTTTCATCTCTCTTATTTGAAGATTCAGTACTTCCTTCATGGTCTGGCAGTGTAGATCTAAACACAGAATGGAACGCATATACAGTTGAAGTCGGAAGTTTACATACACTTAGGTTGAAGTCATTAAAACAAATTTTTCAACCACTCCACAGATTTAATTTTAACAAACTATAGTTTTGGCAAGTCGGTTAGGACATCTACTTTGTGCATGACACAAGTAATTCTTCCAAGAATTGTTTACAGACAGATTATTTCACTCATAATTCACAAAATCACAATTCCAGTGGGTCAGAAGTTTACATACACTAAGTTGACTGTTCCTTTAAACAGCTTGGAAAATTCTAGAAAATGATGTCATGGCTTTAGTAGCTTCTGATAGGCTAATTGACATCAATTGAGTCAATTGGAGGTGTACCTGTGGATGTATTTCAAAGCCTACCTTCAAACTCACTGCCTCTTTGCTTGACATCATGGGAAAATCAAAAGAAATCAGCCAAGACCCCAGAAAAAAAATTGTAGACCTCCACAAGTCTGGTTCATCCTTGGGAGAAATTTTCAAACGCCTGAAGGTACCACGTTCATCTGTACAAACAATAGTAAGCAAGTATAACCACCATGGGACCACGCAGCCGTCATATCGCTCAGGAAGAAGACGTGTTCACATAGTCGTGACTGTGTTTAGGTGTGTATATCATGTGCATAAAGAATACTTTTTATTCACAGCTGTTTCTAAACCTTTTTTTTATTCTTATTCAGATCTGACCAATGTTGTTTCTGTCTCTCCGCCACCCTTAGTGGTGGTTCATTCAGGGGAAAATGTTACCGTTGGCTGGTTCAAGCAAGTCAATGGCTCAGAGCCCCTGTGCATCACAACTATGTGGAGCTCTACGCCAACTGTTCGCCATCATAATGGATTTCAGGAGAAGCGTATGAAAATGTTAATCACCAATATAACTATCTTTCTCATAATCACGGAGGTGGATGTAGCTGATTCTGGTCAATACTTCTGTGGAATGTTTGACAACTATTTCATCTTCACCAAATTGACTGTCCTGAAGGTCCAAGGTAATCTTTTTAATAAATTGTCTGCTATGACACCAAATGAACAAACATTTATCATAGGTATTGGATATATTTTGGACTAAATGTTGGAGATGCAATACTAACGTACTACAGTTTGAATAACAGTAGAACATTTAACTCCCTTAATCGTCCAAAAGGTCACAAAGATTATGACAAGGACCCTACAGAGCGCTATGAAGAAGGTATGTTCATTCTGTAATTTAAGTGAGAATCTTTCAAAAATGAATATAATGTACCTTTTTTAAAGTACCACAGAATTGAAATAAAGTATAACAGCATCTTATAGCAATCTGAGAATTCTCCATTGTCCATTGGTAGCAAATGGGGTAAAGGTTTATATAGTTCTGATTCTAATTGAAATCTGTTTTGTAGGAGAGGAAGATAGAACCATGAACCTCTTCCTACTGGTTGTGATCCTGGGTGTTGGAACTGCTGTTCTATTGATAATCGTCCTGGTCCTCAAAGTCAGACGAGATGCAAACAGACTAAACACAGGTATGGAGCTTATTTCATATGGGGCCTACTATTAACTACACTTACATAGTGAAAATGTTTCCCATTACATACTGCAGTAGTAGACAACCCTTGTCCTGGAGTGGCGCAGGCACTTCATGTTTTGGATTTAACCAACCAGGAAGACCAGGTGTGTTGAATTTAGGCAATCACTGAACTGATCAATTAGTCCAGTTGGGCAGGTGTGGTGCCTAGTTGGAACAAAATCCTGCAATTCCTGCGGCACTGAAGGAACAGGGTTGTCTACCCCTGACATACTGTATACTGAGAATTGAAAGAGTCAGTAAAACTTATATTGTGCCACTGTTTTATATTATATTCAGGACCTGACTCACAACAACAACCACAAAATGATCAGGTAAATGTGATTTGTTCAGTGACATTATTTTGAACATATAAGCAATTCAGAAACTATGTAAATGATTGTTGTATTGTATTTCATGGTGTTTTCAAATCTGTAGGACCAAGATCCTGATGCACTGAATTATGCCACCCTGAATTTCACCTCCAAGAAGAAGAGGGAGAGAAGAAGAGAGAAGGATCTGGAGCCCCATGTAGTGTATGCTGCTACAAGATGACACAGTGGAGGAGGAAAAGTGGTTTGCCATATCTTTCAATACAAGTTGAAATCCTTCTATATTCTATTTGTTTTTAAATCAAATGTATTGAAATGTAAATATCTCTGTATTTTCTGTGTGTTGTACCTCAGGAACACTGTAGCCCTCTTCCACTCTGTTAGGCCATACAGCTCAGTGTTACAGGGTGTGGTTAGAGAAGGGACTCAAACCACAACTGTTTAATGGCCACAGAGGAGTAGTTGCCTCTCTCAGCTTAATCTCTGTTGTGTGTATTTCTTTCCGTAAAAGACAAAGTACCCAGCATTGGACAGTTTTATTACATTTATAACTTAAAAATAGATTTTAATAAACACTTCCACAATGTTGATTGTCATGATGTTCTTCGCCCCTTAGTATTTCCTCTCTTGACTGCACTGATCACAGCGACCTATGCTGAGAAGCAGCTAGTCGCCTTATAAGGAGAATATAATTGGGGTCTTAGGTAGAGGGGCCAGTGAGGAACGCATCACTTCCTGTGGTGTGAGTGACAGGGAGGAGTAGCTCATGCTGAGATGAACATCACTGGGCTTTTCAGACTTACAATGGGGATGAGTCTGTCGCTCTCTCTGCCCGCCTAACAAATTATATTTGTTGAAAATGTGCTCTTTTAGGTTCTAGGTAGCACCTTGTCTGCTCAAAAGAACCTGGTCACCTTTCCACCACCTGGCATGTGTAAGTATATACAAATCAGTGATTTGAGGGGAGGTTGATAATAAGGGGATGTGAGACGGAGACAGTAGACCTATCATGCGTCATTCTCTCTCTGCTGAAGACGAACAACCTGCACTACAGGAAGACTGGTTTTCAGCTCTCACCACACCTCTCAGTGCATAAAAAACACACACTCTTTTCACACCTCTGTTCATCTGGATGATAAACACCAGGAAAGTATGTGAAGAATAAAAAAAAAAAAGACTAGCCTTTCCCATAACCTAAAGTATTCAACGACGTGCAGACTCAGATTGGATGTCATCTATTATCCTTCACCTCTGTCACCTCTGACCCATGACCTCAAACAGAACAACTTAAGTCAGTATCAATGTTCACAGTGCTATTTTTTTATGATTATACAGTAAGTGCATATACAGGGATTTGTTGAAAGCAAGTAACATAATACATGTAACAACGCAGAAACAAAGAATATAGAGAGATAATAGAATAGTACAACAAGTAATAATAAATACATGAGTAATGATAACTTGGCTATATACACAGGGTACAAGGTAATTGAGGTACATATAACTAGGAATAAAGTGACAGAAAATAAACAGTAGCAGCAGCGTCCAGGTTTAGCCGGGGAAGGCCGTCATTGTAAATAATAATCTTAACTGACTAGCCTAGTTAAATAAAGGTTCAATTAAAAGTCTTAATTGAACCTTTGGCTTGGGGTAGAAGCTGTTCAGGGTCAGGTTGGTTCCAGATGTGGTGCAACGGTACCGCTTGCCGTGTGGTAGCAAAGAAAAGAGTCTGACTTGAGTGGCTAGAGTCTTAAAAAACAATAATTAGTACGCATCCTGGAAATCTGTCTGGCCCTAAGACCTTGTGAATGTTAATCTGTTTATAGGTCTTACTCACAATGGCTACAGAGAGCGTGATCACAAAGTCATCCAGAACAGCTGTGCTCTCATGCACGGTTCAGTGTTGCTTGCCTCGAAGCGAGCATAGAAGGCATGTAGCTTTTCTGGTAGGCTCGTGTCACGATTTCCCTTTGCAATCCTTAATAGTTTGCAAGCCATTCCACATTCAACGAGCATCAGAGCTGGTGTAGTAGGATTCGATGTTTTGACTGTTCGATGGTTCGTTGGAGGGCCTAGCAGGATTTCCTTTGAACATATGGATTAGTGTCCCGCTCCTTTAAGTTCACTCAACTTTTCAATCCAAGTGTAACTCAAACAAAAAAAAAAAAGTTAGCCCAAACTTAGCTCCAACTTCAGTCAATTTAAAATAATGTGTTTGCTCAACTTGTCTCATAAGTTAATTACTATAAATCATTATTTGGACATCTTAACTAAAAAAGGATGTGCAAATAGTTACTCACACAGTGCTTTTAACATACATTTTCAACGTACATATTTGACACACATTAAAATACATTGTGCATGTTTCTTTATACAGTACTTATTATTCAACATGTCCTCACCTGGGATTTGAACTCCAACCTCTTGGATCATGGCTACAAGGATCTTCCAGCTATGCCATCATGGCTGTGCCAATTATCAGTTAATCTGACTATTCTCTCATCATTGATATGATTTTCTTACTTAGGCAAACTACTCTTGCAGGGTTCCATCAAAATGAAGGCATTTATACACCATTTTAAAAACATTACACAACAGATTTCACAAGACATTCAGGCCACTACTGAACTACTAGAGTGTGTATAGTGCGTATGTTTTCATTTGTGTGTGTATGCATGTGTCTGTGCCTGTCAGGATTTCCCTGGTTCTGAACCCAAATGCAGATCGGACAAGGTAGGGGGTGAAAAAGGTGAGTATTTATTGATAACAATATAATAATGAGGATGGTACGGCAGAGTGCAGACAGGGGAGTACAGATGATGGGTGGGCTGAAGGTATAGTTTTGTGTTCCACAGATGGTAGACGGGTCCGGTAGCCAAGCGGGAGAGACGGGAATTCCAGGTGAACATACTGAGGCAGAGAGAACAAGAAATCAGAAGAGCAGGCAGACTGAGATGAACAAGGCAAACTGAATATATCAAAATAACTATGGTCTGATGCGCAACCACAACATACAGAGTGTGACTAACGATCCGGCAGGGACTGGATGTCAGGTCTCGGCTTAAGTAGTGTTCCAGGATCACCTGAGCGGACTCAGGTGATCCTGGAATTCCCGCCTTACACTCGTTGCCCAGCAACCGGAACAGGGCACATTCAAGAACACAACACAAAACAGACACAGACAGACAGGAAAACAGGCTCACGGGGACGGGGTCGTGACAGTGCCTGTGTGTGTGTCTCTTCACAGTCTCCGCTGTTCCATAAGGTGTATTTTTATCCGTTGTACAAGTTTCTTGATGTGAAATTGATTTCCATGTAGTCGTGGCTCTATGTAGTACTGTGTGCCTCCCATAATCTGTTCTGGACTTGCAGACTGTGAAGAGACCTCTGGTGTGCCATTCAGAGGGTGAATGAGCAAGACAAAATATTTAAGTGCATTTGAACGGGGTATGGTAGTAGGTTCCAGGCGCACCGGTTTGAGTGTGACAAGAACTGCAATGCTGCAGGGTTTTTCACACTCAACAGTTTCCTGTGTGTATCAAGAATGGTCCACAACCCAAAGGACATCCAGCCAACTTGACACAACTGTGGGAAGCATTGGAGTCAACATGGGCCAGCATCCCTGTGGAATGCTTTCGACATTGCACCGGACTGGTGACACGCACTTCAGGGCGAGTGCGGGGAGCCGGCACGAGTCATACCGGACTGGAGAGGCGCACTGGTGGCCTGGTGCATGGAGCCGGCACAGGTTTCACCGGACTGGTGACGTGCACTTCAGGGCGAGTGTGGGGAGCCTGCACAGGGCGTACCGGACTGGAGAGGTGCACTGGACTGGAGATACGCACTGGAGACTCGGCGTGGAAGGCTGGCACTGAACGACCCGGACTGGGGATGCATATGTGGGCACCATCAACGCCAACTCCGTCTTCTCATTCTCAACCTCCTCCCAATTCCACCTGCATAGCTCCAGAATACTCTTGTATACTCCTGCCAGGTGTTGCTCCTCTTCACCCGAATTAGTCCCCCATCGGTGCTCCTCCTCTTCACGACCCCACATGGAGAGTGGTACTGGCGCTTCCTCATCACGGCCAGACCACCCCCCCCCAAAAAAAAATAACTTGGGGTTGCTCGACGTCGTGAGCCCCGATGACGACGCGGTCTTCCTCGCTCCTCTCGTAGCTCCAGCAGAGCCCTGCTTGGTCGTTAATTCTGTCACGATGTGGTGTGTAGGCAGACCAAGGCACAGCGCAGTTGCAGTTTAACATTAGTTTATTAAGTGAACTAATTGCAAAACAATATCTAGTGCGTATTGTGCACAAACACTCCATCTACAGCAATGACATTAGAGACAACAAACCACACACAGGTGTGGGACATAACTACTTAAGTAGGATCCCCAATCAGAGACAAAGCTTAGCAGCTGCCTCTAATTGGGGACGCAACACAAAACCCACATAGAAATAAAATACTAGATCTGACAGGCTCTGACCATGGCTAAATAGAGAAGCCAAAGGCTTCCCTATTGCCAGAGCCTGACAATAACAGTACTTGGATTAAGCTATATTTTAGAATGTTTTGTTGAGATTTTTGTGTTTTGTGTAATCTTCTTATACAGTATGTTTTCTACAGGATCTGGTTCAGGACACAGACTCTCTAAACTACGCAGTGTTGAGTTTCCATCAGAAGAGGACAAGGGAAAAAAAACTGCTAAAGGTAAAATGATGGAGATGGAGATTGTTGTGTACGCTGCCACAAGATAATGCTTTAATGTTGATATCAGCGTAGCACTGATGACGAATTATATTGATTAATTGTTTAATAATTGATTGTTGCTGTGCTCTGTCCCTCTATAAGTAGTCAAAAATCCCCTTTTGACAGCCATTATGGTTAGAGTCTGAGGTAGAGTAGGAGTGGCCAGTGAGCAACGCATCACTTCCTGAAGTGTGAGTGACAGGAAGGAGCAGCTCAGTGTTGAATCAGACCTGCTGAGGTGAACATCACTGGGCCTCTCATTACATTTGCCTGAGATATAGTGAATAAAATGTTATGCTAAAGAACAACTATAGAATAGATTCCCAGTATTTGACCATCTTTTTAAATTAAAGATGAAATAGCCCTGGGGTAATATATCTAATTTTGTGTAAATAAGAAAAAATAAGATTTAGAACACAACAACTGCAACAAAACTGTGTCCCTTTGAACTAAACTCATAATACTTGTGGTAATGTACTGTACTATATATTTAAAGAGAGACTCCTGAATAGCTAACCCCCCTTTTACGCTACTGCTACTCTGTTTATTATATATGCATAGTGACTTTAACTCTACCTACATTCACATATTACCTCAATGACCTCGACTAACCTGTGCCACGCACATTGACTCTGACTCTGTACCGGTACCCCCTGTATAGAGCCTCGCTACTATCATTTTACTGCTGTCTTTAATTGTTTGTTATTTATATATTTTTTGGTATCCATTTTTTACTTAACACTTATTTTTCTTAAAACTGCATTGTTGGTTAAGGGCTTGTAAGTAAGCATTTCACTGTAAGGTATACACCTTTTGTATTCGGCGCATGTGACAAATAACATTTGATTGATTTAAGTGTTATTTGATGTCCTGTCCACCAATCAGATAAAATAGGTGACTCTCTGCCTTTCTCTGTAACTGCCAAGCAGTCTACTGGTCTGACTTCAGTACATCATATACTGGATCAGTCCAGCTGGACTAGAATCAGGGCAGGAGAGTGTAAACATTCAGGATGGACTGCAAAATTATTATACTATCCATCTGTATGGTGATTCTGCATCTCACTTGTAAGTACTGTATGTAACCTGCATGGACTGTTCTCCTCTGTGTTTCAGTAGCTATTTACTGTAAGCAGGATTGGGGTCATTTACATTTCAATTCAGAATGTAAACACAGTTCCAATTCCACATTTTCTTCATGAAAAGCATGGAAGACAATTTGAATTTCAGTGTACTTCCTGAATTGACTTGAATTTAAATGGAATTGATCCCAAACCTGACTGTAAGATGACTGAAATGTTCCTCTACCTTGGCTCAACTTCCTTACTTTAACTCCCATGCAAATGTCTACATCTTAGTCAAACATGAGCCCTGTACCTCTGAATGGTTCACACTGCTGTAAGATATTTCCCTCTCCAACTATGTACTCTGTTCTGTGTGTTCCAGATGTGGCCATGTATCTGACTGTATCTCAGCCTCTGTGGACAGAATTGGTGCCCCTAGGGGGTTCTGTGACCCTTGAATGCTTCTCCACAGTAGACTCAGTGTTATACTGTATAATGTTACGTCTACTCCCACTTCCCCGCTCCGGCACTCGACATCGCCGGTTTACTAACTACCGGTCCTGGCATCCCATCATTTTACACACCTGGCAACCCTCATTACGCACACCTGCACCCCATCATTAGGCACACCTGTCCTTCATCACTACCCTGATTACTTCCCCTTTTTCAAGCACTCCCTAGAGTTACTCTTCAGGTAGTATTGGTTCTGTGTTTGGTTCCGCTGGGAGACAGGACGCTGCTCTAGTTTTGTATGGTTTTTATTATTAAACTCACCAACTGCACCTGCTTCCTGTTTCCCAGCGTCATTGTTACATATATGGCTGAAACACACTCCAGGACATGGACTTGTATCCATAGTAACAACCTGTTATGTTGCAAATGAATGAAATAAATGTAAATCTGACTCTTTGGAAAGTATTGTGGATTTTCCAGTTCTTTCTAGCTCCCTGATATAATCAGCTTTGTCTGTCTCAAGCAGAGACAAGGTCTCTTTGTGTCCAGAGCATATGATGGTAGGGCGGAGGCAACCCAGAGGAAATTAACCAGAGTCAGGCACATTGTGTCAGCAGCTTGACCCTTGACCAGAGGAATTTAACCAGAGTCAGGACACTCCCCCCTGTGAACCTCCCATTCTTCTGACTTACAACTAGACATGTATTCTGTGCCACTATTATCTCCAAATAAGGAGAAAACAAGAAATAGCATCAGGAGTTTTGAGACCAGGGTGGAGGAAAATAGAATGGGTGTAACCAAGCAAGAGGGGTTAACTGTATAAAAGCCAAGAATTGAGAGATGTAAATCAGTCTATCTGCAGGTTGACTCAGCTTTTTGTTGCTTCTGTAATAAGTCTATCTTGATTCTACAAACTCCAGAAATGCTTTTATTTTTTAATAAGAGGGAAGAGTTTTTTCCATCATAAAAGTTAACCTCACTGATGTTGGATCGTATCATTTTGGAATAGTCTGGTATAATGAACGCTATTTTGGAAATGGTGCATATCATGATTCAAGGTCAGTGTAGATAATGGAAGAGATTAGAATTTCAGATTTTTTTTCCACTCAATGTCTAAATGTTGTGTGGTTCTTTTTAGCCAATCAATCTACTCAAGTTAAAGGAACCAAGCCTGACATTGAAGGTAAGGCATTTTGAAGAGCTTATCTCTAAAAAAGTTGACATGCTATGTAAAAAATATTTGAAACATTATACATTTTTCTCACACAGGGGAACCAAATGTAGTTACAGTATTATAAATTGTTTTTTTTTCCTGGGAGCAACCTTAAGAATTCCCTCATTTTATGTATGGATTTTTCTCCTTCTCAATTGAATCAAACTGTATCTCTGAACTGTCACACTCTGATCTGTTTCACGTGTCTTTGTGCTTGTCTCCACCTCACTCCAGATGTCACCCATCTTCCCCATTATTCCCAGTGTATTTATACCTGTGTTCTCTGTTTGTCTGTTGCCAGTTCGTCTTGTCAAGCTACCAGCGTTTTTCCCGTACTCCTGTTCTCTCTCTAGTCTTCCCGGTTTTGACCATTCTGCCTGCCGTTCTGTACTTGGTGACACTTCCCTGGATTACTGACCTCTGCCTGCCCTGACCCTTGACCTGTCGTTTGCCTGCCCACTGTTTTTGAAAATAAACGTTTTTGTTATTTAGAACAGCATCTGGGTATTATCCTGAGACGTGATAGAACTACATAACATTATTTTGAGAATCTTGTGGAGAGCTCTGAAAAAACACATGTAGTAAGTTTAGCTTTGTCATACCTTACACAAAATATATGAATGCCATATATTATTGGCATAAATTAATATTATATCATTAATGAATGGCAAACAATAATACACCAACAATATGTTGTTTTTCAATTAGGGCTGACCAAGGACACTTCACCCACAGTCCAAGTGAGTAATTTATCCTGACATTAAACTGCTTTACGTTCTAATGCTTCATACAGGTAGCCGGGGTAATTTAGTCATTGTGGATGAAGTATGTATCTCTGTACGCTGCACTGAGCTTCTCAATAAACAGACCTGAGCATGGAAGAGGGAGAGGGGAGACGTTTCTGAGACGCAGTGTGTATGCTGGGAAATAATCTTGTTTGAATATACTAACATATACTGTATCTACTCAAATTGTCAGAATTGAATAAAAATGTGCATTTTATTTCAATAAAGATTAATTTATTTATTGAAAGTATGAACATCAATATCTGCACCATCAACATGTCAAAAGGCTGATATATGGGTGTTTAACTTTTACAATATGTCACTGAAGCTGACGAGCACTGAAACATGTGAACAGTCAGTAAACCACATTTGTGTTTGTAACAGCTGAAGGATTGAGAAACTGAATCACTGAATGAATCTATTTCCTGACGAGGTAGATGATGAAGATGATGGTCAGACAACAGAGCAGAACTCCAGTACTTATAATGGAGAAGAGGACAAGGATCCTCATATCCACTTCAGTCGCAACTTGAATATCACCCAATTAAATAATAAATAGTTTTTTATTATACAGTAGGTGTTATTACAGTTTCATAGCAGGTATTTTATTGTGCCTTTATTTGATCAGGTAAGTCATTGAGAACACATTAAGAGGTTTACCTTGAATCTCCAGCTTGGTCTCGTTCCCAAACAGTATCCCCCCACATGAGGCCACAGCACAGTAGTAAGTCCCACCATCAGACAGGCTGAGGTTCCTCTTGGGGAGGTTGTAGACACAGCTCTGTGTAGGAGTCCCAACCTCAGGGCTCTTCTCACACTGATCACTCCTGTCTCCATGGGTGTAGATGATTCCTGGATGGGATTCTCCTGAGCCATGTCTGAAACAATAGACACTGTGTTCTCCTGCACAGGTCTGAGTGTATTCTACAGCAGAGTCACAGAGTCTCCTGGCTGGACTGATCCAAATGTTTCTTTGGTGGTCTCTGGGGAGAAATGTAGCGAGATAGCTCATCATTGGCTAGGCCCTCAGAATCTCGATAGAAGAAACCTGCCATTCAACCATATTAGAGCCAAATTTTGGAGTGACAGTAGAATAAACCAATCACAATTTGACATGTATTGGGTGGGACCATTTTGACAAAAAACGCATGGAATCTCCTGCCATTGTTTAAGACTGACAGGTCACAGCACAATAGCGAGCAGTAGTTTTCCCACAGACTAAGCTAGCTAGTTTGTGTTGTAGGCTGGTGGGAGCTGCTGCTGTTTCAGGTGTTATTGAAGATGTTGATGCTAAATTGTTAGCTTCATCCTTTGAGATTAACTTTCAACAAGATGTTTTTTCAAATTATCCTCATCTGGTGAGTGAAACAGTTTTCTTGTTGCAGCTTGATTACTGTTGTTCGCTATATCTCTTTGAAAATAATGTGTTATGCGTGTGCTTAATGTTCTAACGATGTTTGCAATGGGAAGTAATAGTTGTTCTTATGATTGGTAAATGCTTAGCCTAATGGTTGTGTTTTTGTGTTCTTATGATTGGGACCTACTGTCTTATTATGTCCTAGTGAATGGACTGCTTATCCTTTAACATCATGCTGTGTGTGACTACTGTCTTTCTATCAGTCTATGTGTTTTACAGAAAGTGCACTCTGTTACATGGAGTGAGCAGGTAGGTTTTACGGTCTCTGTCCTTTCAGCATCATGTTCCTGTCAAACGTACATCCTTTGATGTGTAACTGTTGTCTCTCTTAGTGAGAGTATGATTGTGATGGTGTTAGGCTGCCATAGGTTGTGAAAGCAATGTGGTTGTTGTTGCTGGTAACATTAGTGAGGGTGCTGTCTCTGTTTATCTTGATTTTGGTCCAATGTTTTGGAAGATTTTTCCCCTCTCTGAAGGCCTAGGTCCAATAGCTACAGTTTGCCACAGCTTTTAAAGTATACTATGGGTGAACTACAAGCCAGTGCTCCTCCCAATCGCAAGAAGAGTGCCCCCTATTGGCCAACCACCACCAATTCCAGCCAATTGTTACCCATTCCAGAAAGTCCCTCTGCCCACTACAATAAATGAACACAACAGTGAGGGGAATCTCACAGTGAGGACAGTTTTAGATTTGAAATATTTACTGTCATCCAGAACCTTTTCAAAGGTTATTACATTCAAATTAAATTAATTTGTTTGACCAACTGGTCTGTTGAAATACATTTGATTAATTCTGAGTATTTACAATTCTGGGAACCTCTATGATGACCAAATAGATAGATAGATAGATAGATAGATAGATAGATAGGTACTTTATTGATCCCCCGGGGGGGAAATTTCATTGTCAAGCAGCTACAACAAAAACATAAGGCAGGTGCAAAATGCCACAACGAAAGTACACAAAAGACAGATACACGGTACATGATACATAGAGCGGCAGTATGAAAAAGTATAGAAATACAAGATATCTGGAGTGCAAAAAAAAGCTATAAAAGGACATTGCATAGTATGAGTGGTTGGCTGAATATGTACACTATACATTGGTGGATGTTGGATGGTTAACTATACTATACAGGTCGATGGCAGAGAAATACTTCAGTAGCTAAAAATGCGTATGATATGAGCGAGGGTAATAATAGTTTACTTAATAGACAGACTGGGTAAATGAACAGGTAAGTGAAAATTTTGCATGGTTAAATTAGCTATACAGTTAGGTATACAGTTATATTTACAGATAAGTGAATACTTGCATGTTTACACAAACTGTACAGGTAAATGACAGGAAGAGATACTTTAATAGATAAATGTGTGTATGATATCATTTGGGGTAATAATAGTAATTCCCTTAAAATACAGTCCTTAGTGCGCAGGGTTTAATTACAGACAACTGCACTTATTGCACATTCGATATACTAAAAGCAATGAGAAAAGGTACAACTGGCAGGATACTAATATGCATTCCTGAGTGAATGCCTACGTCCAATAATTACTTACAATATTGCATGTGATATAATATAACAACTGTACATGAGTATGTATATACAGACCTGTATGAATAAATAGGTCCTGAGTGGATGAGTGCTGACGGACCAGAGTTACTCACGGATGGATGCATAATTGTTAAACTAGTTCCTAGCACCCCAACAGTTCCAGATCTATGTTGCCGACGGCACGGCACCCCGGTGAGGCATTATATAGTCTCATAGCCGCCGGCAGGAAGGACCTCCTGTAGCGCTCTCTGGCACACCGTGGTGGGATCAGTCTGTGACTGAAAGTGCTCCTCTGCGTCATAACCATAGCGTGCAGAGGGTGGGTGACGTTGTCAATGATGGCCAGCAGTTTGGCCAGGATCCGTCTCTCCACCACCTCCTCTAGAGTGTCAAGGCTCATCCCCAGGACAGAGCTAGCCTTCCTGATCAGCTTATTTACCCGAGAAGCATCACCGGCTTTGATGTTTGCTCCCCAGCACACCACTGCAAAAAAGATGGCACTGGCCACCACAGACTGGTAGATGGTATGCAGTAGTTTACTGCACACATTGAAGGACCTGAGCCTCCTCAGAAAGTAGAGTCGGCTCTGGCCCTTTTTGTACAGGGCCCCGGTGTTACCAGCCCATTCCAGCCTGTTGTCCATATGGACACCCAGGAACTTGTATGACTCAACCATTTCCACATCCATCCCCTTTATAGGGACTGCAGTCAGTTGTGCCTTGGTTCTCCTGAAGTCCACCACCATCTCCTTAGTTTTGCTGATGTTGAGCTGAAGGTGGTTCTGCTCACACCACAACACAAAGTCACTGATTGTGCTCCTGTACTCCTCCTCCTGCCCACCCCTGGTGCACCCTACAATAGCAGAGTCATCCGAGAACTTCTGTAGGTGGCATGTTTCAGAGTTATATCTGAAGTCTGAGGTGTAGAGGGTGAACAGGAAGGGGGACAGGACCGTACCCTGGGGGGCCCCTGTGTTGCTAACTGCCCGTTCTGACACACAGCTCTGTAGTCGCACAATTGTGGCCTACCGGTCAGGTAGTCCGTGACCCAGGAGACTAAGGGTGCTTCCACTTTCATCCTCCTCATCTTCTCACCCAGTAGCAGGGGCTGAATGGTATTGAAGGCACTGGAGAAGTCAAAAAACATGACCCTCACAGTGCAACCTGCGTTGTCCAGGTGAGAGTAGGCCCTCTGCAGAAGGTAGATGATTGCATCATCCACCCCGATGTTGCGCTGGTAAGCAAACTGCAGGGGGTCCATTGATGAACACACCAGGGGTCTGAGGTGAGCGAGGACTAACCTTTCCAGGGTCTTCATGATGTGGGATGTTAGCGCTACAGGTCTGAAGTCATTCAGGACAGTGGGGTGTGCCTTCTTGGGCACTGGGACGAGGCAGGATGTTTTCCACAGCACAGGGACCCTTTCTAGGCTCAGGCTAAGGTTGAAAAGACTCTGGAGTATTCCACACAGTTGGTCAGCACAGACCCTCAGCACCCTAGGGCTGATGCCATCAGGGCCCGCCGCTTTCCACTGGTGTAGTCTCTCCAGCTCTCTTGGTTGGTGGTGAAAGCCAGCCCAGGTGGGGAGGTGGGGGGAAGGGGGGTGTTGAGGATCAGTCCAGGGGGGGCAGGGGCGGAGGTGGGGTCACTGATTGTCTCAGCAGAGGTGCTGTGAGCAAAGTGGGGGTGGGATAGCCGTGAGGGTGTGTGGTCTGGGGAGCTGGAGGGGTGGACAGGGCCAGTATCGAACCTGTTAAAAAATTGGTTCAGCTCATTGGCTCTGTCCTGGGTCCCCTCCGTCTGCCCACTGTTTGACTTTTTGAAGCCAGTGATATTTCTCATACCCTTCCACACCTCTTTCACCTGGCTCTGCCTCAGCTTGTCCTCCATCTTCTCCTTATACACTCTCTTCCCCTCAGCAATCCGCAACTTCAGCTCTCTCTGGACGCATTTCAATTTGTCCTTGTCCTTCTCCTTGAAGGCCCTCTTCTTCTCATTCAGCAGGGCCTTCAGGTCGCTGGTGACCCAGGGTTTATTGTTTGGGAAACAGCGTACCTTCCTGGTGGGTACAGTGTTGTCTACACAAAAATTAATATAGTCTGTTTTGCAGTCAGTGAGTCCATCGATGTCCTCCCCATGAGCCTCACAGAGCACATCCCAGTCTGTTGTTTCAAAGCAGTCCTGTAGGGCCTCATTCGCCTCCGGGGACCATCTCCTAATAGTCCTGGTGGTTGCAGGCTGCTGTTGGACCATAGGCCTGTAGAGTGGGGTGAGGTGGACAAGGTTGTGATCCGATCTACCGAGGGGAGGGAGTGCAGTGGAGTTGTATGCATCCTTCACATTAGCATATAACAAGTCCAGAGTTGTATTATTCCTGGTTGGGCACTTCACGACCTGTTTGAACGTGGGCAGCGTTGAAGAGAGAGATGCATGGTTAAAATCCCCCGAAATGGCAAAGAAAGCACTGGGATGTGCTGTCTGTAACCTCGCGATAACAGAGTGGATGACGTCACACGCTGCGTTTGCGTCAGCAGAGGGCGGGATGTAAACAATAACAGCAATGGCCGCCGTGAATTCCCTCGGCAAATAGTAGGGTCTCAGGCTAACGGCTAACAGCTCAATGTCCGGGCTACAAAACTCTTCCTTAAGAGTAATATGTTTCGAATGACACCATCTGTTGTTAACTAATAAAGCCAGCCCACCACCCTTACTCTTACCGGAAGAGACGCGATCCCTGTCCGCTCTGATGGTCTGGAAACCGTCGATAGTGACGTTCTGTATGGGGATGTTATCGTTCAGCCAAGTCTCAGTAAAACACATTAGGCTCGTTTCCCGATAAATCCTTTGTCCACGAACAAGTCCCGCCAACTCATCCATCTTGTTATGTAGAGCCCTCACATTGCCCATAATAATAGATGGTATAGCCGGCTTGTACTTGAACCTCCTCCGCTTTGCCTTACATTTCAATCCCGCCCTGCGTCCACGGCGTCGTCTTTTCAACTCGTCCGGAATATCAAACTTTTCCCTGGGGAGCAGCAGCGCTGCGTGAGCTAAATCCAGGAGCTGGGCTCTGTTGTAAACAATAACAGTTGACGACTCCTGTCGACGTTCAGCTGCGATAAAATCCATAAAATCCATCATCCTGAACTGTTATAGTTCGACTGTAGCAGTAATGAGTGAGACCTGCTGAGGTGAACGTCACTGGGCCTCTGAGTGACAATGGGGATGAGTCTCTCTCTCTCTCTCTCGCCCGCTCACTCTCTGCCCGCCCAACATATTGTATTTGTTGAAAATGTTCTACCTGGAACCAAAAAGGGTGCTCCTATGGGGCAGCATAATAACCCTTTTATGTTCTAGATAGCACCGTCTTTTTTTTTTCTAAGGATGTGTCTGCTCTAAATAACCTGGTCACCTTTCCACCACCTGGCATGTGTAAGTATAAACGAATGGGTGATTTGAGGGGAGGTTGACAATAAGGGGATGTGAGACGGAGACAGTAGACCTATCATGCGTCATTCTCTCTCTGCTGAACCTGCACTACAGGAAGACTGGTCTTCAGCTCTCACCACACCTCTCAGTGCATCTTTTCACACCTCTGTTCATCAGGATTATAAACACCAGACTCCTGCTGCTCAGTTAGATGTGGAAAGGATGTGAAGAATACAAACATGATGAAAGCCTTTCCCATAACCTAAAGTATTCAACTTAAAGTATTCAGATTAGGTGTCATCACAATAGTTTGGTCAACTATTTTCCTTCATGAAAACTTATGTCACCTCTGACCCATGACCTCAAACAGAACAACTTAAGTCAGTATCAATGTTCACAGTGCAATTTATTAATAATTATACAGTAAGTGCATACACAGGGATTTGTTGAAAGCAAGTAACATACTACATATAGTCTATTTATATTGGCCTTAGCTGTATCTATTTCCTGGTGGTGTAGATGATGATGATGATGGTCAGACAGCAGAGGAGAACTCCAGTTCTTATGATGGAAAGAAGGACCAGGATTCTCATCTATGAATCAATGTCACCATCTGAAAAAAAAGCAATATACTGTATCACTCCACTATAGTGCTATGGGCAGCAGTCAATGATGTGTTATCAATCATTAACTGTAATGTTAATGTATTTCTAATAATAGAATGTGGGATAAGAAATGTTAGCTACCATCAACATCCAGCTTGGTGCCCTTCCCAAACAGTCAACAACAGGTGTAGACTAATAGTTAAATGCTTACTCACGGGCCCTTCCCAACAATGGTCCATCTACTGTTGCTAGCCCCAATTTCTGCTGTCGTAAAAGCCTGGGTTTTCTGCACGTTAACACTAGAAGCTTATTACCTAAAATGGATCAATTGAAAGTGTGTGTTCACAGCTCCAATCCAGATGTGTTGGTCATTACTGAGTTGTGGTTAAGGATGAGTGTTTTGAATACTGATGTTAACGTTTCTGGTTATAACCTTTTTCGGCAAGACAGATCTTCCAAAGGTGGAGGTGTGGCAATCTTTACCAAGGAACACCTACAGTGCTCGATTGTCTCCACCAAGTCTGTCCCCAAACAATTTGATTTGCTTTCAACTTTCAAATAGCTCTTTGTTGACTGTTGCTGGGTGTTATCGTCCTCCATCAGCACAGGCCTGTACCCTACCTGTCCTAAGCTCTCTCCTGGCCCCTTACATTAAGTCTGAATTTGTTTTGCTAGTTGACCTAAACTGGGACATGCTTAAACCACCTGACCAAGTCCTAAAGCAATGGGACTCCCTAAATCTTTCTCAGATTATTACCAATCCCACAAGGTATGACTCCAAACACCCAGAAAAGGCTACTCTTCTTGATGTTATCCTCACTAATAATCCTGGTAGGTATCAGTCTGGTGTTTCATGTAATTACCTTAGTGGTCACTGTTTTACAGCCTGTGTTCGTAATGGCTGCTCAGTGAAACGACCTGTCCTGATTTGTCATAGATGCTTCGTAAAAAACTTTCCATGACCTGGCGACTGTAAATCTTCAATCAGCTTGATCCCCTCTGTCGAAGACACTTGGACCTTCTTTTGATATTTTCAGTGGTATTGTTAACAAACACACCCCCATAAAGACAATGAGAATTTAAAACAGTTTCAGGCCTGGTTCGACCGTGATCTTGCAGAGTTAAGAATTGCATTTGGCGAATGGCTCGGCACATGCATACTCAGGCTGACTGGGTCTCGTTCAGGCAAATGAGAAATAAGTTAATTCAGGCTATCCGGAAAGCCAAAGTTAGTTACTTTAAGGAGCAGATCTCTCTCTGTGTGTCTAACCCCAAGAAGGACTGGAAAACGGTTAAATACCTGACAAGAAGCACATGGCTGAGCTCTTTAATCACCACTCCATTAAGTCAGGATCCCTATTTGACTCAGCCATGCCTCCTTGCCCGTCCAACATTTCCTCATCTCCCACCCTTTCTAATACGACTAGCCCCGATGCTCCTCCCTCTTCTCCCCCTGCCCTGCTACAATGTTTCTCCCTGTAGGCGGTCACTGAGTCCGAGAAGCTAAAGGAGCTCCTTAAACTTGACCACCCCAAAAAACGTTCTGCTTTAAGGCTGCTGCCCCTATTGTCGTCAAGCCTATCCCTGACCTTTTTATCCTGTCTCTCCTCTCTGGGGAGGTTCCCATTGCTTGGAAGGCAGCCATGGTCCATCCTTTATTTAAAGGGGGAGATCAAGCTGATCCTAGCTGGGCATATAGGCATATTTCTAATTTGCCCTGTTTATCAAAAGTATTGGGAAAACTTTATTGATATTTATAGTACTCTCTCTGGTATGCAATCTGGTTTCTGCTCAGGTTATGGATGTGTCACTGCAACCTTAAAGGTCCTCAATGATGTCACCATTGCCCTTGATTCTAAGCAATGTTGTGCTGCTATTTCTATTGACTTGGCCAAAGCTTTTGATACGGTAGACCATTCCATTCTTGTGGGCCGGCTAAGGAGTATTGGTGTCTCTGAAGGGTTTATGGCCCGGTTTGCCAACTCCCTCTTTCCAAGAAAGCAGTGTATAAACTCAGAACATCTGAACACCCCAAGGCTAGGTCCTAGGCCCAACGCTCGTCTCAATTTACATCAACTACATAGCTCAGGCAGTAGGAAGCTATCTTATCAATTTATATGCAGATGATACAGTCTTATACTCAACTGGCCCTTCCTCAGATGTTGTGTTAAACGATCTACAACAAAGCTTTCTTAGTGTCCAACAAGCTTTCTTTGCCCTTAACCTTGTTCTGAACACCTCCAATACAAAGGTCATATGGTTTGTAAGAAAAATGTCCCTCTCTCCACAGGTTTAGAGCTTGAGGTAGTCACCTCATACAACTACTTGGATTATGGCTAGAAGGTACATTGTCCTCCTCTCAGCACATATCAAATCTGCAGGCTAAAGTTAAATCTAGACTTCTATCGTAATCGCTCCTCTTTCACACCAGGTTCCAAACTAACCCTTATTCAGATGACCATCCTACCCATGCTAGATTACGGAGACGTAATTTATAGATCAGCAGGTAAGGGTACTCTCGAGTGGCTAGATGGTAGGCTTGACGAACTGGCAATAAGCAAACAGAGAACACCGGTATAAATACACTGGGGATAATGGGGAAGATGGGCGACACCTGGAGGGGGATGGAGACAAACACAAAGACAGGTGAAACAGATCAGGGTGTGACAATCAGATTTGCCACCAATGCTCCTTATAGGACACATCACTGCACTTTATACTCCTCTCTAAACTGGTCATTTCTGTATACCCGTCGCAAGACCCACTGGTTGATGCTTATTTATAAAACCCTCTTAGGCCTCACTGCCCCCTATCTGAGATACCTACTGCAGCCCCCATCCTCCACATACAACACCCGTTCTGCCAGTCACATCCTGTTAAAGGTCCCTAAAGCACACAGATTGTCTTTTCAGTTCACTGCAGCTAGCGACTGGAACGAGCTGCAACAAACACTCAAACTGGACAGTTTTATCTCAATCTCTCATTCAAAGACTCAATCATGGACACTCTTACTGACAGTTGTGGCTGATTTGCGTGATGTATTGTTGTCTCTACCTTCTTGCCATTTATGCTGTTGTCTGTGCCCAATAATGTTTGTACTATGTTTTGTGCTGCTACCATGTTGTGCTGCTGCCATGTTGTGTTGCTACCATGTTGTTGTCATGTTGTGTTGCTACCATGCTGTGTTGTCATGTGTTGCTGCCATGCTATGTTGTTGTCTTAGGTCTCTCTTAATGTGGTGTTAAGAGAGTGATGTGTGTTCTGTCCTATATTATATTTTATTTTTTTATTTTTTTAAACCCAGCCCCCGTCCCCGCAGGAGGCATTTTGCCTTTTGGTAGGCCGTCATTGTAAATAAGAATGAGTTCTTAGCTGATCTGCCTAGTTTAATAAAGGTTTAAAAAAACAGTATTTGTTTTTAAATAAGAAAAATATACAATTTTAAAAACATTACATTACATTTCACAACAGATTCCACAACACATTAAGTGTGTGCCCTCAGGCCACTACTCTACTACCACACTCTACTACCACATACATCACACTGATGTACATTTTTTATCCAACCGGTGCTATAAAATTACACAATGGTTCTACAACATTAATTTATCATATAGACTCCAAAATGTGTTTGTTCTTCACACACCCTGCACAACATATCCTACACAGTAAGCATTGGTCCACTTTAAAGGAATAGTTTAACCAAATTACAAATTTACATTTTGGTTTCATATCGTATAAGCAGTCTATGGACAAGGTATGACAGAAATCCATGCTTTGGTTTACTTTCCCTGGCACTGTTTCCAAATGCTAATGTTTTAGCATTTTTGGCACAAATCCTATTCAAGTTAGGGGACCGATCTTAGCATTTCACACATCATGTCCAAATCATTTGAAAGTATCTCAAATTGATTGTGAAGGTCAACAAAGTCACTTATAAATAATTGAACATGATACACGAAAAATGCTATCAGTACCTTCTGCAACTTTTTTGGATACTATGTCTCCAACATGAAGTAACTATGCACGTAATCAGATATCACTGTATAGGAAACAGATTTTGTAGACTTTCTTGTCAGGTTAGAAACGGTACCAACCTGGACATCAAAGGTAAGTGATACATCTTACAATTTAGTTTATATCTATTGTATAATCTACTGTGTTAAACTGGATACAGTACAAGGTATTTAGATCACATAATAAAATGTCCATTCATCCATATAATTACTATACAAGCGTATATGTAGTTACTATACACTATACAGAACCTCCTTCAGCTCAACATCAGCAAAACAAAGGAGATGGTGGTGGACTTCAGGAGAACCAAGGCACAACTGACTGCAGTCCCTATACAGGGGATGGATGTGGAAATGGTTTGGTCATAAAAGTTCCTGGGAGTCCATATGGTAACACCGGGGCCCTGTACAAAAAGGGCCAGAGCCGACTACTTTCTGAGGAGGCTCAGGTCCTTCAATGTGTGCCGTAAACTACTGCATACCTTCTACCAGTCTGTGGTGTGCTTTTTTGCAGTGGTGTGCTGGGGAGCCAACATATAAACCGGTGATGCTTCTCGGGTAAATAAGCTGGTCAGGAAGGCTAGCTCTGTCCTGGGGATGAGCCTTGACACTCTAGAGGAGGTGGAGGAGAGACGGATCCTGGCCAAACTGCTGGCCATCATGGACAACGTCACCCACCCTCTGCATGCCATGGTTATGACGCAGAGGAGCACCTTCAGTCACAGACTGATCCCACCACGGTGTCCCAGAGAGCGCTACAGGAGGTCCTTCCTGCCGGCGGCTATTAGACTATATAATGCCTCACCGGGGTGCCGTGCCGTCGGTAACACAGACCTGGAACTGTTGGGGTGTTAGGACCTAGCTTAACAATTGTGCAGCCATCCGTGAGTAACTCTGGTCCGTAATCACTCATTCACTCAGGACTTATTTATTAATTCAGGTCTGTACATACTTACTCATGTACAGTTGTTATATCTTATCACGTGCAATATTGTAAGTAATTCTTGGACTAAACTTAAGTTGTCATTCACTCAGGAATGCATTTTAGTATCCTGTTAATTTATCACTTACTTCTGCACTGCAGACATGGTCTCTTGTAAATTATGAAAGCAAGGACAATGATCAGGTTGAGAGAGGGAGACAAACATGGTGATAGATAGATACTTTATTGATCTCCGGGGGGGAAATTTCTTTGTCAAGCACCTACAACATAACATAGGGCAGGTGCAAAATGCCAGAACGAAAATACACAAAAGACAGATACATAGAGTGGCAGTATGAAAAAGTATAGAAATACAAGAAGTCTGGAGTCCAACAAAGCTATAAAAAGGCATTGCATAGTATGGGTGTGTCACGTGTCGGGGTGGGTGCATAGAGAGACCAAGGCGCAGCGCAGTAATAGTTAACAATAAACTAAACTTGAGCAGAACTATACAAAACAATAAATGATCTATATAATTCAAACTGAGAACACACTTACTTGTCGTGACTGGAGATATCTGACCCAGGATGTGGGACCTACAAACATATGTAGGATCCTTAATTAGAGACAATGCACAGCATTGCACAGACAATGCACAGACAATGCACAGCAGCTGCCACTAAAACCCCCACATAGAAAATACATTATAGATCTGTCAGACTCTGACCATGGCTATATAGAGAAGCAAAAGGCTTCTCTATGGCCAGAGCCTGACAGGGTGGTTGGCTGAATATGTACACTATATATTGGTGGATGGTTAACAATATTATACAGGTCGATGGCAGAGAAATACTTCAATAGCTAAAAATGCGTATGATATGAGTGAGGGTAATAATAGTTTAAACTGGTTAAACTGGTTAAATTAACTGTACACTAATATCTTTTCTGTGTTTCTTTTCAGGACCCGGCTCTCAAACAAGAGGTCCAGTCAGTCTCATCCTTATATTTTGTATTACTATAAAAAGATCTGTGAAATTGTGTTATATTTAATAATAACGTGTAGTAATATTCTCCCTCCATTTTATAATTGTTCTTCACAGGTCCAAGATGCAGACAGTCTCCATTATCTATCTCTGAATCTGAGCAACAAGAAGAACAGGTCTAGAAGACAGAGAAGCAACATGGAGGAAGAGATGGTGTACTCTGGGATCAGACAGTAAAACAATACAACAGACGTCAATTAAAATGAATTAGCTCTTTATTGACGCTAGCTTTATTAGTTGTATAACTGTAACTGTAGCTACTAATGAATAAAGTAAATTGCTTCTGATTTGACAAGGACTGGCTTGTGATAAGATAGATAAAGCATTTAACAATAATCAAGACAATGGAAGTTGAAGGTATTTAGGCCATACTCAGGCATCTTTAAAGAGGATCTGACATAGATATTATTAAAATACACTATATATACAAAGGTATGCTGACAGGTGTATAAAATCAAGCACACCGCCATGCAATCTCCATAGACAAACATTGACAGTAGAATGGCCTTACTGAAGAGCTCAGTGACTTTCAACGTGGCATCATCATAGGATTTGAATTTTGTGCATTTTTATTAGAATCCCTCTTCCTGGGGTCCACCACCAATTAATAAGACATTACAAACAATTACAAATTAAGATTTTACAAACATTTAACAAGTAGACAATAAAGACAATTGAAATACCAGACAGGATGCCACCTTTCCAACAAGTCAGTTTGTCAAATGTCTGCCCTAATAGAGCTGCCCCAGTCAACTGTAAGTGCTGTTATTGTGAAGTGGAAACGTCTAGGAGCAACAACGGCTCAGCATCAAAGTGGTAGGTGACACAAGCTAACAACACGGGACCGCCACGTGCTGAAGAACATAGCGTGTAAAAATCTTCTGCCCTTGGTTGCAACACTCACTGCCGAGATCCAAACTGCCTCTGGAAGCAACGTCAGAAAGGGAACAGTTCATTTGGACATTCATGAAATGGGTTTCCATGGCCGAGCAGCCTCATACAAGTCTAAGAATACCATAGTGCAAAATGTAAAGTTTGGTGGAGGAGGAATAATGTTCTGGGGCTGTTTTTCATGGTTCAGGCTAAGCCCATTAGTTCCAGTGATGGGACATATTAATGCTACCACATACAATGACATTCTAGAAGATTCTGTGCTTCCAACTTGTGGCAACAGTTAGGGGAAGGCCATTTCCTGTTTCAGCATGACAATGCCCCAGTGCACAAAGCGAGGTCCATACAGAAATGGTTTGTTAAGATCGTTGTGGAAGAACTTGACTGGCCTGCAAAGAGCCCTGACCTTTGGGATGAATTGGAACGCCGACTGCGAGCCAGGTCTAATTGCCCAAAATTAGTGCCCGACTAGACTAATGTTCTTGTGGCTGAATGGATGCAACTTCCAACATCTAGTGGAAAGCCTTCCCAGAAGAGTGGAGGCTGTTATAGCAGCAAAGGGGGGACATACTTTTGGTAGTATGTGGACACATGTAGTGTATGTACTTATACACCCTCTGGAAGAATATTACACTTATTTTACATTAGTTTTATTTTGTGAAAAGCGACAAGGGTAGACTAGCCATCTATTATTTTGGGCAAATGCCAGATGGGCTGGATGATTTTAAGCCTAGTGGCTCTGTCTAACTTGGGTGTTTTTACACAAACACCACTATCTGGCTAGTATTGGGGGCCTCAAGGGAAAAAAACTGGCCGTTGTGGGGGTCTGTGTTAGAAATGCCAAGGAGAATTTCAAGTCCCAGTACGCCCCTGACAAGCAAGCACATAGATATGCACATTTTTATGTTTTCATACATTCATTGACATATCCATAGTAATGTGAATGGGAAAGCAGCAGTGCAATTGGGCATTGTACCATAACCAATCAGCTAGAGTAGGCCTTTTATGCAAATAGGCCATGCCATTCACCATGATGTGGCACTGCACTGGACTGTGTTTACAGTCAGCAGAACAGCACTACTTTATTTTGATACATGTTTAAAAAGCAGTAACAAAAGTAACAAAAAATAAACCCAAATAGTTTTCTTCAAAAACATAAATACTACAGAGTTTTACTTTTGGGAACATTACAGTCCTACTGATCAAACAACCAACAGGTAGGCTATATCTCCCTCAGTTGCCTATGCAAACCAACAACAACGATGCTAGTCTGAGGCAGAGCAAACAATAACAATAGCAAGAGCAAGACAGGAGCAAAGGAGAAAACCGCTGGTAGGCTTCAACAAGCCCAACGAACTGGCAACAGCCAAACAGAACACAGGTTAAAGTACCCTGGGGATAATAAGGAAATGGGTGACACCTGGAGGGGGGTGGAGACAAGCACACAGATCAGGGTGTGACAATAATAACCAATCTTTTAACAAGTGAATGAGATTTACAGTTTGCCATCCTGCTCATTTGATCGATGCCAAATACATTGTGATTGCCAACTAAGAGATATGCTGACAGTCGTTCAAGTTTAAGTAAATCGGTAGCTAGCTTAGTTAGTCACATTTCTTGGCTGTAGCCACCAAAGCTGGAAAAAAAAGGTTTGGGAGAAAAAGTCTGCCACTCCCTCACTTGTCCAGGTGATAACATAACATCCTTCCAGTAGCTAGCTAGCTACAGTACAAGGCTCTGTGTAATACTAGGTTTTAGCTAGCTACATTGTTTGGCTAGCTATCAAGCCATATAGCTAGCTTTCTAAATAAGTAGGCCTAAATAAATAGATAAGCTATAGCCTTAGCCCCATAACGTTACTGCATAGCTAGATTGATTGTGCTGAGGCTCCCAATCGTAAGTTTTTGACAAAAACATTGGGTCCCTTACAAAAATCATGCATTGACTGCATCCATTTCATTCTGCTAACAATGCCTAAGTAATGTAATTTTTTGTCAAATTGAACCTATTTTTCTAACCTGTTATAACCTGCAGGAAGTGCGAATTTGATATTTTGGACCGATACTATGATTATCTGTGTGTTTCATTTCTGAAAAGACGTTAAGATGTAGGGTTGAACAGTTTCTTGCTACTAACATCCCCTCACATACACAGCAACCTATTTTAAGGTACTCTGTGGTCTATGATGAACACAAGATGAGGATGTCTCTACGCTTTGTTAGGACCTGCTGGCCTATTGCACAAAGGACCCTTCTCTCTCTCTCTCTCTCTCTCTCTCTCTCTCTCTGTTTCTGTGGTTTTCAGCTGGATGTCAGAGCTGTTACCTCTAACATACAGAAATGTGTCTATACTCCACTTGCTCTTCAAGTTGACCATTTTAGCAACCAACAGTAAACAAACTTTTGAGGAGGCAGCTTTATCTATTGATAGTCCACTGAAATCTGTGTAAATACACAATGAGATATTTAATTGGTAATTTGACCTAGTGATCAGTAGTTCTTAGTCAAAATGTAGTTTTTTTGTGATGTTAGGCCGCTAGAACCATTGGCCTACTCAATAAAAATATAATGGGAGGGCATTATATCCATCTGTTCTACTGAATGTAAATATTGAATGAGAGATCACTAAAAGAAGACTACTGTATTGTGTTTGCTGTGTTTTTTCAATATTTGTTTTTAGTGAAGTGAAGTGACTGTGTGATGATAGAAACACTAGTGGATGACAGTGTCATAAAATGCAAGTTCCAAAAAGATCACAACCATGAATATCTTATACTACAGTAGCTGCAGTGATAAAGAGTGAGGGATGCCAAACTTCAATAATAAGTACTTCATTTGTAATAAATCTATAATAATAATCAAAATCTACCTATAAGACAACTATTCTGAGTCAGTCCAGCCAGGATGCATCCAGTTCCACCAATTACCTGTAACTCCATTGTTGAAGTATTGTACATAAGGGTAGACTTTTTACACTCAAGTTGTGAAGAGGATGACAATATAACCCTCCCGTTGCCCTGTCTGGGTCAGGATGACCCTGCCATGTTAGAGTGTCAACACTGGGCTAACACATGGCTGCTAACTTGTTAGAGAGAGTTAGTAGGCTTGTTGTCTTACATGTATGTATGTATGTATGTATGTATGTATGTATGTATGTATGTATGTATGTATGTATGTATGTATGTATGTATGTATTGTGACGAGTGTCTCTGGGCTCATCAGCGTCGCCCTGGCAACCAACACGCTACACCTGCACGTCCTCATCACAGGCCGATCGCTCCCAGCTGCGGCTCGTCAACACAGAGCTTAAGAAGCCAGCGCCGCTCTCACTCAGGGAGACTTACGTCTCATGCAGATCACTCTGGTTCTAACGTTCTCTCTCTTTGTCACGCAGAAGACAGCGAGTGACCGACGGCCGCAGCACGCACGTCTGGACACCTCTTCACGGACACGAGGACACCGCAGAACCACCAGGCACGATCGCACCGAGCACCCCGGCTTTTTCTTCCCACCACCTTCACTTCAAAGGATTAATAAAAATCCACCCTACGGGGGCCATTGCACTGAGCTACCTTGTTGTGTGATTTCTCACCCGTGACATCTGGTGGAGAATGCGGGCATTGCATGAGAAATCACACCCAAGTGTTGGCATGTACCCGCACTGAAAAAAAAAATAAAAAAAATAAAAAAAAATTATAATTTCTGTTCTCTTTCTCCAGCACTGGTCGGCGTCCTCTCTCCCCATGGAAGTGGATGAACTGTTACAGCGCCTGACTGAAGTCAGCGTCCGCCAGCAACAGATTATGGAACATCTGGCCACTCGACAGGGCGGGACCGAGGCGGAACTCGCCGCCCTCCGAGCCCAAGCGGCCGCGCGCGTTCCACTACCTGACGCCCGAATGCAAGCGGCCCGGCTCTTGCCGAAGATGACAGAGTCTGACGATGCGGAAGCCTACCTCCAAATGTTCGAATCCACAGCTCACCGCGAGGGATGGGATCCGAACGACTGGGCTTCAGCGCTGGCGCCCCTTCTCACTGGTGAGGCTCAACGGGCGTTCTTCTCGCTACCCCCAGCGAGGGCTGGCGATTATGGAGAGGTGAAGCGGGAAATCCTTGCCCGACTGGGACTTTCCCCCATTTGCGTGGCACAACAGTTTTTCGAGTGGGAATATAAAGTCCGGGTGCCAGCGCGAGCCCAGGAGGCCGAACTCGTCCGCTTGGCCCAACACTGGTTGATGGAAGGAGAGCCCACCGCCGCCCAGATAGTAGAACGGGTGGTGGTCGATCGCCTCCGACGAGCCCTGCCCCGAGCCCACCGCCAAGCCGTCGGGATGAGGAATCCCGCCACTGTCCTGGCCCTAGTCGAGGCGATCGAGCTGGCGGACGCTGTCCAACAGGAGTTTGGGGAGAGGGCGCCGCCGTTTCCCCGGAGGGTGGTCCAGGAGCGACGCACGCCGGAGGGCACCCCGCGCGCAGTTGGCAGGCCGACGGTTCCCTTACCGATGGACGAGCCAATGCCCACCGCTGATCTCACCACGTCCCCGCGGACCTGGGTGGCGGGATGCATCGTACATCAGCGCGTCCCACCTGCGGCCCCAGAAGCGGACGTCACCGTGAATGGCCAACCCATACGGGCGCTTCTGGATTCGGGCAGTGGGGTCACCCTCATTCAAGCTCGACTGTGCCCTCCACGTCGCAACCAACGGAGTCTACTTCCCATTACTTGTGTGCACGGAGATACCCAACAGGTTCCAGCTCGTCGTATCAACATCGCTGCAGCTCATGGCAGTTGGCCTGTGGAGGTTGGAATAATGGAGAACCTTCCGGTCCCGTTACTCCTCGGCAGGGATTGGCCCGGCTTCGAACCGTCGTCACCGCAGGCATCCACGGAGACCCCGCCGCCGGCCGGCACTGCTAGCTTCAGACAGCGGGAGAGATGGTGAGTCCCCCTCTCAAGCTACTAACCTTTTCTATGATGTTTTCCGTCAGGCCAGTGAGGGGGGCTCTTTTGCAAAAGGGCAACGGGAGGACGATCGGCTGAAGCATTGCTGGGGGCAAATCCGCGCTGTGGGACGACGTATCCGAGACGGGTTTCACTGGCCAGGCATGGAAGCAGAAGTAAAGAGATTCTGCCAGGCATGTCCTACCTGTCAACGCACCGCGCCCAGATCTCCTCCCCCCAGTCCGCTCATTCCGTTACCCATCATTGAGGTGCCCTTCGAGCGGATCGGATTGGATCTTGTGGGGCCGTTGCCTAAGTCTGCCCGAGGTTATGAACACATCCTTGTCATCGTCGACTATGCCACCCGGTATCCGGAAGCAGTCCCCCTGCGTAAAGCAACAGCGAAGGCCATTGCCCAGGAGCTGTTTCTGTTGGCCAGCCGGGTCGGCATCCCCTCTGAGATACTGACTGACCAGGGTACACCGTTCATGTCCCGGCTAATGGCAGACCTCTGCACCCTGCTGCGGGTGAAACAGTTGAGGACGACTGTCTACCACCCGCAGACCGACGGACTGGTAGAACGCTTTAATCAGACCCTCAAGCGGATGCTCCGTAGAGTAGCGGCCGAAGACAGCCGTGACTGGGACCTCATGCTCCCCTACGTCCTGTTCGGAATCCGGGAAGTACCCCAAGCCTCAACTGGTTTCACCCCTTTCGAGCTCCTGTTCGGCCGCCAGCCACGGGGGCTGCTGGATGTCGCTCGGGAGGCTTGGGAGCAGCAGCCGGCACCCCACCGCACGGTCATCGAGCATGTGAAGCAGATGAGGGAGAGGATCGACCGGGTCATGCCATTAGTCCGGGAACACCTCAGCAAGGCACAGCAGGCCCAACAACGCCACTACAATCGGGCAGCCCAACCACGGGAATTCCAGCCGGGAGACAGGGTGATGATCTTGGTCCCCACCTCTGCGTGCAAGTTCCTAGCGTCCTGGCAGGGTCCCTATACAGTAGTTGAGAAGGTTGGACCAGTAACTTACCGACTACGCCAGCCTGGACGAAGACGAGCGGAGCAACTGTATCACATTAACCTACTGAAAAAATGGCAAGGGACCAACTAACAGGTAGCTGCCCTCAGTCTCACCGATCCCGTGGTTGTCGACATAAATCCCCATCTGTCGGCTGCCCAAAAGACAGAGCTGCAACACCTGGTCAGTCAGTTTAAGGATGTGTTCTCCTCCCAACCAGGGCAGACCAACGTCATCCAGCATGACATCAGGACGCCCCCGGGAGTGATCGTCAGGCAACGGCCCTACCGAGTCCCAGAAGCCCGTCGGCAGGCTATTGAGGAGGAAATTCAACAAATGCTGAAATTGGGGGTAATCGAACCGTCACGCAGCCCATGGTCCAGCCCCATCGTAATGGTACCCAAGCCGGATGGCACCCTCCGCTTCTGCAACGACTTCCGCCGTCTCAATGAAGTGTCCGAGTTCGACTGCTATCCCATGCCTCGGGTAGATGAGCTGTTGGATCGGCTGGGGAGGGCCCGGTACATTTCTACTCTCGACCTGACGAAAGGATACTGGCAAGTCCCACTCACCACGTCTGCAAAACCGAAGACAGCGTTCTCCACTTCTAGCGGACACTGGCAGTACCGGACCCTTCCCTTCGGCCTGCACGGAGCACCCGCCACCTTCCAGCGTATGATGGATATCCTCCTGAGACCCCACCAAGCCTATGCAGCCGCATACCTGGATGATGTCGTCGTGCACTCCGAGGCATGGGATGAACACCTGGAACGTCTGCGGAGGGTGCTCTCGGAGCTCCGGCGGGCTGGACTAACCGCCAACCCCCGAAAATGCCACCTAGCGCTCTCCGAAGCGAAGTACCTGGGCTTCCAGGTCGGCTGTGGCCTCATCCGACCACAGGAAAAGAAGGTAGAGGCCATACATACCGCTTCCCAACCCCAGACGAAGACCCAGGTACGAGCCTTCTTGGGGTTGGCGGGGTACTATCGCTGTTTTATCCCCAATTTCTCCTCCTTAGCCGCCCCTCTGACAGACCTGACCAGGAAGGGAGAGCCGGAAAAGATACAGTGGACAACAGCCGCCGAGGAGGCCTTCGCCCGGCTCAAGACGGCCCTTACCTCGTCGCCAGTGCTCCGCGCCCCCGACTTTAGCTGCCCCTTCCTGTTGCAGACGGATGCCTCCGACATCGGACTCGGGGCCGTTCTATCACAAATCCAGGAGGGTGAGGAGCATCCTATTATTTATATCAGCAGGAAGCTGTCCCCGGCCGAGAAGAACTACGCCGCCGTTGAGAAAGAGGCCCTGGCCATCAAGTGGGCAGTCCAAGAGCTGCGGTATTACCTCCTCGGCCGTAAGTTCACCCTGGTAACCGACCATGCCCCCTTACAGTGGATGGCCCGGGCTAAGGACCCGCTGGTTCCTCGCGCTCCAGGACTTCCACTTCGAGGTTCGTCATCGTGCAGGGGCCGCCAACGCCAATGCAGATGGGCTCTCGCGGATGAGGACAGCTTACGCAGGTCTGTCAGGGGTCATTCCCCACCCACCCCTTATTTCACCCCTACTATCTCCATTCGTTCCCAGGTCCAGAACGACGCATAGGGGGGGGGGATGTGACGAGTGTCTCTGGGCTCATCAGCGTCGCCATGGCAACAAACACGCTACACCTGCACGTCCTCATCACAGGCCGATCGCTCCCAGCTGCGGCTCGTCAACACAGAGCTTAAGAAGCCAGCGCCGCTCTCACTCAGGGAGACTTACGTCTCATGCAGATCACTCTGGTTCTAACGTTCTCTCTCTTTGTCACGCAGAAGACAGCGAGTGACCGACGGCCGCAGCACGCATGTCTGGACACCTCTTCACGGACACGAGGACACCGCAGAACCACCAGGCACGATCGCACCGAGCACCCCGGCTTTTTCTTCCCACCACCTTCACTTCAAAGGATTAATAAAAATCCACCCTACGGGGGCCATTGCACTGAGCTACCTTGTTGTGTGATTTCTCACCCGTGACAGTATGTATGTATGTATGTATGTATGTATGTATGTATGTATGTATGTATGTATGTATGTATGTATGTATGTATGTATGTATGTATGTATGGCAAATAATAAAGTGTCAAAAGCGAACGTGTAAGGTTGTTGTTGTTATAAATGGTAAAACCAAAGAGAAACTCTGGGTGTAGAGAGAGAGAGAGAGAGAGAGAGAGAGAGAGAACCACTTGACTTTTCTTTATTGTAGAAAAAGGTACATGGTGTGAAATAAATGCGACAGAGTTGGCTGAAAACAACATAGGTGTCATTGAAAGTAGACACAATGTCCATGGATTTGCGGAGCCGGGTTTCCCCCATCACGATGCCCATCTTACTAGTAGGCCATGGGCGGCGCGGCGGCTGCGTGGTAATTGTCACCGAAGGAAGGACACCTAGAAAGACAAGTGTGTCGTCTGTGTTGTTTGACGCTGAAGCCAGTAGTGTAGAGGGAGGATAGGAAACGCTACATCTGCTGCTGCGTATCCTTGATAAAGTACGGGCTGTCTTCGTTGTCGTCGTGGTCGTGGTCGTGGTGCTGGTCCTTCTTCTTCTTCTCCTCCTCAGGCCCCCAAGCGAACAGGGAGCACTCGCCAACCTGGTGGTGGCAGACGTCTAGCAGCTGACCGTTCTCGTCCAAAGACACATTGACCAAGTCTCTGCACGGTATCAAGGGGGATTTGTTGTTGTTCATGTCCGAGTTGCCTGCTGCTGCTGCTGCGCGTCGTCGTCGTCGTAGTAGAGGATTGACAAAGTCTCTGCGCGGTAGTATCAAGGGGGATTTGTTGTTGGTGTCCGAGTTGCCTGCTGCTGCACGTCGTCGTAGTAGTAGAGGAGCAGCAGCATTGGTACGGCAAGGCACGGGAGGCTCCTCATCGTCGACAACACCAACAAAGGACGTCATTGCCAGGCACCCGCGTTGAACATTTGGGCCTCAGCAGCAGCAGGGAAAGACTATTTCGCTCAGGCTCATCGATGTCTGAGGCGCCCGGCGGGGCAGGCGGCTTGAAGTCATCATCATCATCACCATCACCATCATCGAGGAGGAGCATGGAGAAGGCGGTGGCACACAGAGCCTCGATCCTGTCGAGCAGTTGTGCGTACCGCCCGACAAAGACATCCCCTAGGGCCTCGTACCTGTCCAAAGGCATGCAGATGAAATGGGTGAAGCTCATCTCTACGCAGACGACACCATTCTGTATACATCGAACCCCTCTTTGGACACTGTGTTTACTAACCTTCAAACAAGCTTCAACGCCATACAACACTCCTTCCGTGGCCTCCAACTGCTCTTAAATGCTAGTAAAACCAAATGCATGCTTTTCTATCGAACGCTGCCCGCACCTGCCCACCGGACCATCATCACTACTCTTGACGGATCCGACTTAGAATACGTGGACACCTACAAATACCTAGGCGTCTGGTTAGACTGTAAACTCAACTTCCAGACTCACATCAACCATCTCCAATCCAAAATTAAATCCAGAATCGGCTTCCTATTTCGCAACAAAGCCTCCTTCACTCATGCTGCCAAACTTGCCCTTGTAAAACTGACTATCCTACCGATCCTTGATTTCGGTGATGTCATTTACAAATTAGCCTCCAACACTCTGCTCAGCAAATTGGATGTAATCTATCACAGTGCCATCCGTTTTGTTACCAAAGCCCCATATACTACCCACCACAGCGACCTGTATGCTCTTGTTGGCTGGCCTTCATTATATATTCGTCGCCAAACCCACTGGCTCCAGGTCATCTATAAGTCTTTATTAGGTAAATCCCCGCCCTATCTCAGCTCACTGGTCACCATAGCAACACCCACCCGGAGCATGCGCTCCAGCAGGTATATCTCACTGGTCACCCCCAAAGCCAACACCTCCTTTGGCCGCCTTTCCTTCCAGTTCTCTGCTGCCAATGACTGGAACGAATTGCAAAAATCATTGAAGCTGGAGGTTCCTCAACAACTTTAAGCATCAGCTGTCAAAGCTGCTTATCGATCACTGCACCTGTATATAGCCCTTCTGTAAACAGCCCACACTACTACCTCATCCCCATATTTTTTTTTTTTTTTTTTTTTAACTACCTGGTTAAATAAAGGTGAAATAAAAAAATAAAAAAAATCTGGTGGTCGTCAACAAAGAAGCCGGCACACTGGGGCATTCCCATGACCCTGAGGCCGGGGCCTACGGAGCACGCCCTTGGCCAGGCCAGCGACATCCTCTCGACGTTCCGCCTGTTTGTCACACCCGAGATAGAAGAAATCATCCTAGACATGACCAATCTGGAGGGCTTTCGAAAATACGGAGACGGCGGCAGCAGCGGAGGCTGGAAGGGGATGGACGCCACCGACCTGCGCGCCTACATAGGGCTTTTTTTTTTCCGCGCTACCATGCCGCTCAAAGTCTTTCACGCTTACTCGAGACTCCTTCGATTCGACGACCGCCGGACCAGACCCGACAGGTGAGCCTCGGACAAACTGGCCGCCGTCAGAGAGGTCTGGGACAAGTGGGTCGAGCGGCTGCCGCTCCTCTACAACCCCGGGCCCGACGTGACGGTGAACGAGCAACTGGTCCCCTTCAGAGGTCGCTGTCCTTTCCATCAGTACATTCCCAGCAAGCCGGCCAAATACGGCATCAAGTCCTGGGTGGCCTGCGACTCCAAATCCAGCTACGCCTGGAAGATGCAAGTCTACACCGGCAAGCCCGCCGCCGCCGCCGGAGGCCCCGAGAAGAACCAGGGGATGCGTGTTGTGCTCGATTTGACGCAGGGACTCAGCAGGGGTCACAACGTCACCTGCGACAATTTCTTCACCTCCTACGAACTCGCGCGCCAGCTCCTGCTGAGGAGGAACGTCACCCTGGTCGGCACCGTCAGAAAGAACAAGCCCGAGCTACCGCCCGCGCTGCTCGTTGCCTCAAAGGACAGCGAGAAGAGGTGCCTCTTCTCCTCCAAGTTCGCCTTCACCCCCACCACAGCTCTAGTGTCATACGTCCCAAAGACGAACAAGAACCTGTTACTCCTCAGCACTCTGCACGCCGCCCGGGCTCACGTTAGCCGGCGCCACGACAAGAAGCCCGCCATCATCCTAGACTACAACAGCAACAAAGGAGGGGTCGACAACCTAGATAAGGTCATTGGAACCTACAGCTGCAGGAGGATGCAGCTGTAGGAGCCGTCCGCCCGCGCAGCAGCAGCAGCCCCAGCCACAGCCACAGCCACCGCTCATCTGCAAGCAAGTAAGAGGAAGAGGTGTCAGGTCTGCCCGACAAAGAAGGACTGTAAAACACACACTATGTGCTCCAGGTGTAACAAATACATCTGCAAAGGCTGTTCACACTCCTACTGTCCCTCCTGTTCCAATTCGGCCTTTAGTCAGAGCGGGACACTTCGACCCGGACGGCACGGCGTGTGCACTGACAGCCAGAGCCAGAATAGCGGGACACTTCGACCCGGAGGCAATGGCGTGTGCACAGAATACCAGGACAACGGGAGGGTTATAGATGATCACACTGTGTCTGATATTTCCACTTCTTGTAGGGATGGGTAAGTCAATCTTATATATTTCTCTATTAGTATGATGTCCACACTTGATTTGGAGACACAAGAGAATACGTCAAGAGAGTGGTCTCATGTCAGCCAACATTGGATACAGAGTGTATTTTCTCTGCTTTCATGAAAGCTACATGACAGTATTGTTCTCTTGGTACAAGTTAACTTTCAGCTCTTCTCAAATGTCAATAAG
Source organism: Thymallus thymallus (assembly GCA_023634145.1). Lineage (NCBI taxonomy): Eukaryota > Metazoa > Chordata > Actinopteri > Salmoniformes > Salmonidae > Thymallus > Thymallus thymallus. Next base: position 10,079,927 of record CM042423.1, read on the forward strand.
TTTGAAAGGAACGCAACATTCAACCATGAGTTTAAGGATAACCCCCCTTTCTCAGTGGAAAATGGCCAAGAAAAGAAGAACCTAAGGATCTCAGACATGCAGATGTCAGATTCAGGCACATACTACTGTGGGAGCTCTTATAGCAATAAGATGGAGTTAGGAGAAGGAGACATTCTCATTGTAAAAGGTGAAGACAAAGTTTGTTTTTTAATTCTGAATGTAGAAATATACTATGTAAATATGAGGAATTCTTTTAATTAGATAAGATTTTAATTTAACAAATGATCAGTTATAAATTCTATGGGTTAATTGACCTTTTTGTCAGTTTCAGTCAGAAACATGACTTTGCTCCAGCAATCTGTGTCTGAGTTCAGCCAGGAGACTCTGTGACTCTGAACTGTATAATACACACTGAGACCAGTGCAGGAGAACACAGTGTCTATTGGTTCAGACATGGATCAGGAGAATCCTGTCCAGGAATCATTTACACCCATGAAGACAGCAGTGATCCATGTGAGAAGAGCCCTGAGGCTGGGTCTCCTACACAGAGCTGTGTCTACAACCTCCCCAAGAGGAACCTCAGCCTCTCTGATGCTGGGACTTACTACTGTGCAGTGGCCTCATGTGGGGAGATACTGTTTGGAAAGGGGACTAGGCTGGAGATCAAGGGTGGGTGAAACATTTTACATTTTTTGTTTATATCTATTGTATAATCTATAAGTGTACAGTTTAACACAGTCCTGTACTCACTGTTCACCCATGACTGCATGGCCAGGCACTACTACAACACCATCAATAAGTTTGCCGACGACACAACAGTGGTAGGCTTGATCACCGACAACGATGAGACAGCCTATAAGGAGGAGGTCAGAGACCTGGCCGTGTGGTGCCAGGATAACAATCTCTCCCTCAATGTGATCAAGACAAAGGAGATGATTGTGGACTACAGGAAAAGGAGGACAGAGCATGCTCCCATTCTCATTGACCGAGCTGTAGTGGCGCAGGTTGAGAGCTTCAAGTTCCTTGGTATCCACATCACCAACAAACTATCATAGTCCAAACACACCAAGACAGTCGTGAAGAGGGCACAACAAAGCCTATTCCCCCCCAGGAGACTGAAAATATTTGGCATGTGTCCTCACATCCTCAAAACGTTCTCCAGCTGCACCATCGAGAGCATCCTGACTGGTTGCATCACTGCCTGGTATGGCAACTTCTAGGCCTCCGACCGCAATCATATCTTGAAGGTTTTATTGCCAACAGGAATAGGATGTAGACAAACCAGACTTGAAAGGTTTTGAAACAATAATGGAAGACGAATAAGAGGTGTTAATCATTCTACCCAAGGAGAATCATTCTACCCACATGAGGACACAGCACAATAGTAAGTCCCAGCATCAGAGAGGCTGAGGTTCCTCTTGGGGAAGTTGTAGACACAGTTCTGTGTAGGGGGTGCGGTGCAGAGGGAGCACCCCCCCATCCACATCGACGGGACCGCAGTGGAGAAGGTGGGAAACTTCAAGTTCCTTGGCGTACACATCACTGATAAACTGAAATGGTCCACCCACACAGAAATTGTGGTGAAGAAGGTACAACAGAGCCTCAGGAGGCTAAAGAAATTTGGCTTAACACCTAAAACCCTCACAAACTTTTACAGATGCAAAATTGAAATCATACTGTTGGGCTGTATCACCGCCTGGTACGGCAACTGCACCGCCCACAAACGCAAGGCTCTCCAGAGGGTGGTGCAGTCTGCCAAACGCATTACCGGAGGCAAACTACCCGCCCTCCATGACACCTACAGCACCCGATGTCACAGGAAAGCGAGGTCAGTACAGGTGCATCAAAGCTGGGGCCGAGAGACTGAAAAACGGTTTATACCTCAAGGTCATCAGACAGCTAAACAGCCACCACTAGCACATTAAAGGCTGCTGCCTAGAGGAACAGACTAGAAATCACTGGTAACTTTAAGGTATGGAACACTAGTCACTTTAATAATGTTTATAATGTTTACATATCTGGCATCACTCATCCCATATGTTTATACTGTATTCTATACTATCCTTCGGTATCACAGTCATTTAAACAATGTTTACATATCGTGCATTCCCCATCTCATTTGTATATACTGTATTCAATACTCTTCTACTGTATCTTAGTCCATGCCGCTAGTCCTTATGTATATAGGCCTAATTCATTCCTACTGTTAGATATACTGCACTGTCGGAACTAGAAGCACAAGCATTTTGCGACACCCGCATTAACATCTGCTAAACATGTGTATGTGACCAAAAACATTTGATTTGATTTGAGATTAGAAAGCACCGGCCACTTAAGGAATGAAACACTAGTCACTTTAATAATGTTTCTGTAGCTTGCACCACTCATCTCATATGTCTAACTGTACGCTATACTATTCTCGGTATCTTAGTCACCAAATCGTGTTAACATACTGCATCACCAATCTCTTATGTGTATATTGTATACTTTAAAGCTTACTATTCCACTGGATCTTAGTCCAATGCCGCCCTGGCATTTGTATATATTCTCAATACTTTCTTACTTAGATTTATGTGTATTTTATGTTGTGAAACTGTTCAACATTATTGTTAGATAGTACTGCACTGTCGGAGCTAGAAGCACAAGCATTTTGCTACAATCGCAATAACATCTGCTAACCATTTGTATGTGACCAATAAAATGTGATTTGATTTGATTTGATTTGGACTGTATTTATGGACTGTATTTTAAGGGAATTACTATTATTACCCCAAATGATATCATACACACATTTAGCTATTAAAGTATCTCTTCCTGTCGTTTACCTGTACAGTTTGTGTAACCATGCAAAATATTCACTTACCTGTTCATTTACCCAGTCGGTCTATTAAGTAAACTATTATTACCCTCGCTCATATCATACGCATTTTTAGCTACTGAAGTATTTCTCTGCCATCAACCTGTATAGTATAGTTAACCATCCAACATCCACCAATGTATAGTGTACATATTCAGCCAACCACCCATACTATGCAATGTCTCTTTTATAGCTTTTATTTTTTTTGCACTCCAGATATCTTGTATTTCTATACTTTTTCATACTGCCGCTCTATGTATCATGTACCGTGTATCTGTCTTTTGTGTACTTACGTTGTGGCATTTTGCACCTGCCCTGTGTTTTGTTGTAGCTGCTTGACAATGAAATTTCCCCCCCGGGGGATCAATAAAGTATCTATCTATCTATCTATCTATCTATCTATCTATCTATCTATCTATCTATCTATCTATCTATCTATCTATCTATCTATCTATCTATCTATCTATCTATCTATCTATCTATCTATCTATCTATCTATCTATCTATCTATTTGAGACCCAGCTTCAGGTTTTTTCTCACACTGATCACACCTGTCTCCATGGATGTAAATGATTCCTGGACTGGATTCTCCTGAGCCATGTCTGAACCAACAGACACTGTGTTCTCCTGCACAGGTCTCAGTGTATTCTACAGCAGAGTCAAAGAGTCTCCTGGCTTTGGTTGTCTCTGGGGAGAAATGTAGCGAGATAGCTCATCATTGGCTAGGCCCTCAGAAGCTCGAAATAAGGCACCTGCCATTCAACCGTATTAGAGCCAAATTTTGGAGTTACAGTAGAATAAACCAATCACATTTTGACATGTAATGGGTGGGACCATTTTGACAAAAAAACGCATTGAATGTCCAGCCATTCTGTAAGACTGACAGGTCACAGCACAATAGTGAGCAGTAGTTTTCCCACAGACTAAGCTAGCTAGTTTGTGTTGTAGGCTGGTGTGAGCTGCTGCTGTTTCAGGTGTTATTGAAGATGTTGATGCTAAATTGTTAGCTTCATCCTTTGAGATTAACTTTCAACAAGAAGTTGTTTCAAATTATCCTCATCTGGTGAGTGAAACAGTTTTCTTATTGCAGTTTGCTTATTGTTGTTCGCTATATCTCTTTGAAAATAATGTGTTATGCTTGTGAAACATTGTTGCATTTCAACTTTAGATCACTGGTTAGTGTGTGTGTGCTTAATGTTCTAACGATGTTTACAATGGGAAGTAATAGTTGTACATTTCGATTGGTAAATGCTTAGCCTAATGGTTGTGGTTTTGTGTTCTTATGATTGGGACCTACTGTCTTATTATGTCCTAGTGAATGGACTGCTTATCCTTTAACATCATGCTGTGTGTGACTGCTGTCTTTCTATCAGTCTATGTGTTTTACAGAAAGTGCACTCTGTTACATGGATTGAGCTGGTAGGTTTTACGGTCGCTGTCCTTTCAGCATCAAATTCCTGTCAAACGTACATCCTTTGATGTGTAACTGTTGTCTCTCTTAGTGATAGTATGATAGTGATGGTGTTAGGCTGCCATAGGTTGTGAAAGCAATGTGATTGTTGTTGCTGGTAACGTTAGTGCGGGTGATGTCTCTGTTTATCTTGATTTTAGTACAATGTTTTGGAAGATTTTGCCCTCTCTGAAGGCCTAGGTCCAATAGCCACGGTTTGCCACTGCTTTTAAGGTATGCTATGGGTGAACTACAAGCCAGTGCTCCTGTCAATCGCAACAGTTCCTAAACGAAGTGATCTATTGGTGCAGCAAGAAGAGTGCCCCCTATTGGCCATCCACCACCAATTCCAGCCAATACTTACCCACTCCAGGAGGTCCCTCTGCCCACTACAATAAATAAACACAACAGTGTGGGGAATCTCACAGGGGGAACATATTTAGATTGGGAATATTTACTGTCATCCAGAACCTTTTTAAAGGATAATACTTTAAAATGTACTTAATTTGTATTTAAAATTGTGTGAACATCTATGATGATAAACTACAGTCTATAATTAAAATATCTTATTCTCTCTATCAAGCAAAATGCTGGAGTGGAACATCAGTAGTTGGTGATAAGATAATTTTTATCGGTGGTCATTGCATGCAGCTTTGGTTGTCATTCTATGCCCCGCCCATAATCACAAATTACTTTCATCTCTCTTATTTGAAGATTCAGTCCTTCCTTCTTGTTCTGGCAGTGTAGATCTAAACACAGAATGGAACGCATATATGTACCAGCTCTCGTCGTCTACGTCTTCTGTAAGTTACTGTGTCCTCAGTTCTGATTTTGAGATTCATCAATAGATTTGGTCTCTCACATAGTCGTGACTGTGTTTTGGTTGGTATATCATGTGCATGAAGAGTACTTTTTATTCACAGCTGTTTCTAAACATTTGTTTTCTCTCTTTCAGATCTGACCCATGTTGTTTCTGTCTCTCCTCCACCCTTAGTGGTGGTTCATTCAGGGGAAAATGTCACCCTGCAGTGCATCAATGTCCTTAAACAGCCGGGACATGTTAGCTGGTTCAAGCAAGTCAATGGCTCAGAGCCCCTGTGCATCACGACTATGTGGAGCTCTCAGTCAACTGTTCATCATCATAATGGATTTCAGGAGAAGCGTATGAAAATGTTAATCCCCAATAGAACTATCTTTCTCATAATCACAGAGGTGGATGTAGCTGATTCTGGTCAATACTTCTGTGGACTGTTGGATAACTATTTCATTTTCACCAACGTGACTGTCCTGAAGGTCCAAGGTAATCTTTTTAATACATTGTCTGCTATGACACCAAATGCACAAACATTTATCATAGGTATTGGATATATTTTTGTTGGAGATGCAATACTAACGTACTACAGTTTGAGTAACAGTAGAACATTTAACTCACTTAATCGTCCAAAAGGTCACAAAGATTATGACAAGGACCCTACAGAGCACAATGAAGAAGGTATGTTTATTCTGTAATTTAAGTGAGAATCTTTCAAAAATGAATGAATATGATGTACCTTGAAAGTACCACAGAATATAAATAAAGTAAAACATATTTTATTATTATTATTATTTTTACCTTTATTTAACTATGCAAATTATTATTTACAATGATGGCCTACCAAAAGGCAAAAGGCCTCCTGCGGTGACAGGGGATAAGATTTTTTTTTTTAAATAAAGATAATTAAAATATAGGACAAAACACACAACACGACAAGAGAGACACCACAACACTACATAAAGAGAGACCTAAGAAAACAACATAGCATGGCAGCAACACATGACAACACAGCATGGTAGCAACACAACATGACAACAACATGGTATTTAACTCAACTAATTGTCCAAAAGGTCACAAAGATAAGCTCTGACTCAGGAGTGGAACAGACGGCTGAACCCGGACTGGGTACCGGTGGAGCGGACTGCTCTGGCACTGGAGCGGAGCAGACGGCTGGACCCGGAATGGGTACCGGTGGAGCGGACTGCTCTGGCACTGAGGCGGAGCAGACGGCTGGACCCGGATTGGGTACCGGTGGAGCGGACTGCTCTGGCACTGAGTCGGAGCAGACGGCTGGACCCGGAATGGGTACCGGTGGAGCGGACTGCTCTGGCACTGAGGCGGAGCAGACGGCTGGACCCGGATTGGGTACCGGTGGAACGGACTGCTCTGGCACTGAGGCGGAGCAGACGGCTGGACCCGGATTGGGTACCGGTGGAGCGGACTGCTCTGGCACTGAGGCGGAGCAGACGGCTGGACGCGGATTGGGTACCGGTGGAGCGGACTGCTCTGGCACTGAGGCGGAGCAGACGGCTGGAGGTTCCAGGCATTGGGCCGTGGATGAAGGCTCAGGGCTGCTGACCTTCGCTGAAAGTTCAGGGCTGCTTACCTTCGCTGGAGGTTCAGGGCTGCTGACCTTCGCTGGAGGTTGCGGGCTGCGGACCTCCGCTGCAGGTTGCGGGCTGCGGACGGACCTCCGCTGGAGGTTGCGGGCTGCGGACCTCCGCTGGAGGTTCAGGGCTGCTGACCTTCGCTGGAGGTTCAGGGCTGCTGACCTTCGCTGGAGGTTGCGGGCTGCGGACCTCCGCTGGAGGTTGCGGACCTCCGCTGGAGGTTGCGGGCTGCGGACCTCCGCTGGAGGTTGCGGGCTGCGGACCTTCGCTGGAGGTTTCGGGCTGCGGACCTTCGCTGGAGGTTGCGGGCTGCGGACCTTCGCTGGAGGTTGCTGGCTGCGGAGGGCCGGCATGGGATGTACCGGACTGGGGTTGCGCACCGGATGTCGGGTGCATGGAGCTGGCACAGGAAGCACCTGGCTGGGCACAAACGAAAACAAACACCATAGGGAAAAAAACGTCATGTTAACAAAACACACTAATTAACGGACGTACAGAAAACACACTTACTTTCACCGTGACTGCGACATATAACGACAACGACCCACACCAGAGTGAAGGACAGACTCAACATATATGGGATCCCTAATTAGAGACAATGCGGTGCAGCTGCCTCTAATTAGGGATCCAACCCAAACCCCACACAGAAACAGAAAAGAACGACACTGTCAGACTCTGACCATAACTACATAGAGAAGCCTATTTGCTTCTCTATGGCCAGAGCCTGACTCCTACAGAGCGCTATGAAGAAGGTACAGTGGGGAGAACAAGTATTTGATACACTGCCGATTTTGCAGGTTTTCCCACTTACAACGCATGTAGAAGTCTGTAATTTTTATCATAGGTACTCTTCAACTGTGAGTGACGGAATCTAAAACAAAAATCCATAAAATCACATTGTATGATTTTTAAGCAATTAATTTGCATTTTATTGCATGACATAAGTATTTGATACATCAGAAAAGCAGAACCTAATATTTGGTACAGAAACACGTTTCCTGTAGTTCTTGACCAGGTTTGCACACACTGCAGCAGGGATTTTGGCCCACTCCTCCATACAGACCTTCTCCAGATCCTTCAGGTTTCGGGGCTGTCGCTGGGCAATACGGACTTTCAAAGATTTTCTATTGGGTTCAGGTCTGGAGACTGGCTAGGCCACTCCACGACCTTGAGATGCTTCTTACGGAGCCACACCTTAGTTGCCCTGGCTGTGTGTTTCGGGTCGTTGTCATGCTGGAAGACCCAGCCACGACCCATCTTCAATGCTCTTACTGAGGGAAGGAGGTTGTTGGCCAAGATCTCGCGATACATGGCCCCATCCATCCTCCCCTCAATACGGTACAGTCGTCCTGTCCCCTTTGCAGAAAAGCATCCCCAAAGAATGATGTTTCCAACTCCATGCTTCACAGTTGGGATGGTGTTCTTGGGGTTGTACTCATCCTTCTTCTTCCTCCAAACACGGCGAGTGGAGTTTAGACCAAAAAGCTCTATTTTTGTCTCATCAGACCACATGACCTTCTCCCATTCCTCCTCTGGATCATCCAGATGGTCATTGGCAAACTTCAGACGGGCCTGGACTTGCGCTGGCTTGAGCAGGGGGACCTTGCGTGCGCTGCAGGATTTTAATCCATGACGGCGTAGTGTGTTACTTATGGTTTTCTTTGAGAATGTGGTCCCAGCTCTCTTCAGGTCATTGACCAGGTCCTGCCGTGTAGTTCTGGGCTGATCCCTCACCTTCCTCATCATCATTGATGCCCCACGAGGTGAGATCTTGCATGGTGCCTCAGATCGAGGGAGATTGACCGTCATCTTGAACTTCTTCCATTTTCTAATAATTGCGCCAACAGTTGTTGCCTTCTCACCAAGCTGCTTGCCTATTGTCCTGTAGCCCATCCCAGCCTTGTGCAGGTCTACAATTTCATCCCTGATGTCCTTACACAGCTCTCTGGTCTTGGCCATTGTGGAGAGGTTGGAGTCTGTTTGATTGAGTGTGTGGACAGGTGTCTTTTATACAGGTAACGAGTTCAAACAGGTGCAGTTAATACAGGTAATGAGTGGAGAACAGGAGGGCTTCTTAAAGAAAAACTAACAGGTCTGTGAGAGCCGGAATTCTTACTGGTTGGTAGGTGATCAAATACTCATGTCATGCAATAAAATGCAAATTAATTATTTAAAAATCATACAATGTGATTTTCTGGATTTTTGTTTTAGATTCCGTCTCTCACAGTTGAAGTGTACCTATGATAAAAATGACAGACCTCTACATGCTTTGTAAGTAGGAAAACCTGCAAAATCAGCAGTGTATTAAATACTTGTTCTCCCCACTGTATGTTCATTCTGTAATTTTAAGTGAGAATCTTTCAGAAATGAATTAATAAGATGTACCATAAAAGTACCAAAGAATTAAAATGAAGGACAACAGAATCTTATTCCAACCTAGCCTGGGAATTTGTATTATTTCAGATGCTGATCCACAGATGAGAATCCTGGTCCTTCTCTCCATCATAAGAACTGGAGTTCTCCTCTGCGGTCTGACCATCTTCATCATCATCTACCTCATTAGGAAATAGATAAAGCTAAGGCCATTATCAATATATTATATGTAGTACAGTTGAAGTCGGAAGTTTACTTACACTTAGGTTGAAGTCATTAAAACTAATTTATCAACCACTCCACAGATTTCATGTTAACAAACTATAGTTTTGGCAATTCCGTTAGGACATCTACTTTGTGCATGACACAAGTCATTCTTCCAACAATTGTTGACAGACAGATTATTTCACTTATAATTCACTATATCACAAATTCAGTGGGTCAGAAGTTTACATACACTAAGTTGACTGTGCCTTTAAACAGCTAGGAAAATTCCAGAAAATGATGCTTCTGATAGGCTAATTGACATAATTTGAGTCAATTGGAGGTGTACCTGTGGATGTATTTCAAGGTCTACCTTCAAACTCAGTGCCTCTTTGCTCAGAATCATGGGAAAATCTAAAGAAATCAGCCAAGACCTCAGAAAAATAATTTTAGACATCCACAAGTCTAGTTCATCCTTGGGAGCAATTTCCAAATGCCTGAAGGTTAATCTGTACAAACAATAGTACGCAAGTATAAACACCATGGGACCACGCAGCCATCATACCGCTCAGGAAGGAGACGTGTTCTGTCTCCTAGAGATGAACGTACTTTCGTGCGAAAAGTGCATATCAATCCCAGAACAACAGCAAAGGACCTTGTGAAGATGCTGGAGGAAATAGGTACAAAAGTATCTATATCCACAGTAAAACCAGTCCTATATCGCCATAACCTGAAAGGCCTCTTAGCAAGTATGAAGCCACTGCTCCAAAACCGCCATAAATAAGCCAGACTACGGTTTGTAACTGCACATGGGGACAAAGATCGTACTTTTTGGAGAAATGTCCTCTGGTCTGAAGAAACAAAAATAGAACTGTTTGGCCATAATGACCATTGTTATGTTTGCTGGAAAAAGGTGGAGCTTGCAAGCCGAATAACACCATCCCAACCGTGAAGCACGGGGTGGCAGCATCATGTTGTGGGGGTGCTTTGCTGCAGGAGGGACTGGTGCACTTCACAAAATAGATAGCATCAAGAGGAAGGAAAATTATGTGGATATAATGAACCCACATCTCAAGACATCAGTCAGGAAGTTAAAGCTTGGTCGCAAATGGGTCTTCCAAATGGACAATGACCCCAAGCATACCTCCAAATTTGTGGCAATATGGCTTAAGGACAACAAAGTCAAGGTATTGGAGTGGCCATCACAAAGCCCTGACCTCAATCCTATAGAAAATGTGTGGGCAGAACTGAAAAAGGAGGCCTACAAACCTGACTCAGTTACACCAGATCTTGAAGGAGGAATGGGCCAAAATTCACCAAACTTATTGTGGGAAGCTTGTGGAAGGCTTCTCGAAATGTTTGACCCAAGTTAAACAATTGAACTACCAAATACTAATTGAGTGTATGTAAACTTCTGACCCACTGGGAATGTGATGAAAGAAATACAAGCTGAAATAAATCATTTACTTTATTATTATTCTGACATTTCACATTCTTAAAATAAATTGGTGAAAAACTGAGTTTAAATGTTGTATGTTGTATGTAAAGTTGTATGTAAACTTCCGAATTCAACATTTGTAAAACGTTAATGAAAACTAAAACACTTATGTATCTTGATTCGATAAGTATTCAACCCCCTTAGTCAATAAATGTTATAATCACCTTTGGCAGCAATTACAGATGTGAGTATTTCAGGGTAAGTTTACCACACCTGGATTATGCAACAGTCTTTTTAAAATTCGTCAAGCTCTGTCAAATTGGTTGTTCATAATTTCTAGACAACCATTCTCAGGTTTTGCCATAGATTTTAAAGCAGATTTTAATCTAAATTGTAACTCGTCCACTCAGGAACATTCGCTGTCTTCTTGGTAAAACACTCCAGTGTAGATTAGGCCTTGTGTTTTAGGTTATTGTCCTGCTGAAAGCTTAAATAATCTCCCAGTGTTTGGTGGAAAGCAGATTTTCTTCTAGAATGTTCCCTGTGCTTAGCTCCATTACGTTTATTTTTTATCCTGACAAACCCACATTCCTTATCAATTACAAGCATAACATGATGCAGCCACTACTGTGCTTGAAAATATGAAGAGTGGTACTCAGCAATGTGTTGTATTGGATTTGCCACAAACATAAAATGTTGTATTCAGGACAATGAGTTAATTGCTTTGCCAGATCTTTTGCAGTATTTCTTTAAAGAATTGTTACAAACAGGATGCATGTTTTGGAAAATGTTTTTTCAGTACAGGCTTCCTTCTTTTCATTCTGTCAATTAGTTTAGTATTGTCGAGAAACAACAATGTTGTTGACCCATCCTCAATGTTCTCCCATCACAGAGGGTTAATGGGCTAGACAAAAGATTGAAGTGACTTTGAACGGAATGTTGTGGTAGGAGCCAGGAGCACCGGATTGTGTCAAGAACTGCAACGCTGCTGGGTTTTTAGAGCTCACTTTCCTGTGTGTATCAACAATGGTCCACCATCCAAAGGACATCCAGCCACCTTGACAGAACTGTGGGAAGCATTGGAGTCAACATGGGCCAGCATCCCTGTGGAACGCTTTCGACACCTTGTAGAGTCCATGCCCAGACAAATGTAGGCTGTTCTGGGCTAAAGGGGGTGGGGGGAGGGGGGGTGTTCATAATGTTTTGTACACTCAGTGGATAATGAATGGTTGTTTAATAATTGACTGTTGTTGTCATGGCTGTGCTTGTCCCCCTATTCCTAGAAGTCAAAAATCCCCTTGTGGCAGCCGTCATAGTTGGGACCAGTGAGCAATGCATCTCTTCCTGTAGTGAGAGTGACAGGCAGGAGTAGCTCTGTGTTGGGATTCTCCCCTGCTGAGGTGAACATCACTGGACCTCTCATAAAATAACATTTGTCTGAGAGACAGTGGAATATTTTTTAAAGAACAACTATTTAGAATCGATTCTCAGTATTTTACCATGTTTTGAAATTAAAAAATTACATAGCCCTGGGGTAATATATCTAATTCTGTGTAAATAAGATGTAATTAAATAAGATTTAGGACACAAACTGCAACAGAACTGCCACAAACTGGGAAACTTTTAACCAAACTCATAATACTTTTGGTAGTGTACTGTACTATATATTTAAGGGGAAATAACCAATAAATATAAAAATGTAGTACAAAATAATTGTTGGGTACTTTGTGTGTATAATGGTGACACTGAGAGGCCTAGTTATTTTCTACTGTGGTAAACTCATCTCATTCTCTGCTGAAGACGAGCAACCTGAACCACAGGAAGACTGACCTGGAGCTCTCAGCTTTCACCACACTGATATGATGTTCTGTTCTACCCCCCCCCCCCCCCCCTCTCTCTATTTATCTCCCTTTCTCTCTCTCTGTTCTCTTCACACCACTCTCTCTCTCTCTCTCTCTCTGCGCATCTAAACCACACACTCTCTTCTTCTCACCAATCAGGCTCCACATTTCTTTCCATCCATACCACCAGACTAAAAATATCTGACGAATCCCATAACCAAACTTAACAACATTCTAGACTAAAAAGTTGTTCACAACGTAGGAGTAGTAAGAACAAAGAAAAACACAATTATACTTGTTTTGTTGAAGTTAATTGGATGTGTGTGTATAATGCTGACACAGAGGCCTAGTTATATTCTACTGTGGTAAACTCATCTCATTCTCTCTCTCTGCTGAAGATGATCAACCTGAACCATCTCTCTGTTATATTCACACCACTCTCTCTCTCTATCTCTCTCTCTCTCTCTCTCTCTCTCTCTCTCTCTCTCTCTCTCTTTCTCTGTTAACTTCACACTACTCTCTCTCTCTCTCTCTCTCTCTCTGTTCTCTTTACACCACTGATACTGTATGTTGGACACTTGGGGTTTGGGACACCTGCACACCACCATCTGCTGTTTAGTACAATAACTTGTAGGCCTACTCCAAACATAAAAAAATAAAAATATGTATTTGCATCCATAAACATTGAATGCATCCATAAACAACAGACCTACTGCTCTAATGTTGAGTGTACAGCGGTACAGAGGCAGGTGTCAATGCTCTCTGCAGACTCTCATCTGATGCATTCGCTGCAGACGCTACATCCTCGGCCTGTGGTCAGTTTCACCTCGCTGGTGTGAACAGGGACGGAAAAAACACAAACCTCATACAAAGATCTCTGTGGTCCAAAGTTTCCAGTCAACAACTAATCAAACAGACATCTTGCCTTCACACATTTGGCATAAACTTTTCTTTCTTAGGTACTTTTGAGTTCACATCTAATCTATTAGTGTGACATTAAGAGTTTGTTATGGTTTGCTGCCAATGAGATAGATTTTCATGCTGATCATTTGTCTCATTGTGTTTCTAAGGCCTGTGATGAACCTTGTGATGTCTTTGGTCATCATGCACTTTTTAAATGTCTGTATTTGTTCTGAACAGAGGAATTTGGAAGAAGTTGATAACCAAACCTCACGTCTGTAATTTCACGTCATATACTTATAGCCCACGGTTTTCATGTCCTCATTGTTCAGGAGGACAGGAGAGTGCATTAAGGCCATGCGTTTATCAAGGCTTGTTTACTTTTTCTAAAACCGTTATCTACCTCCAGCATCAACCAAATCACTAGTGTGCTTCCAGATATTGTGCACTACATTTGACCAGGACCCATTGTCAAAAGTAGTGCACTGTACACTCTTACAAAAAAAGTTTACCTTAAAGGGTTCTTCAGCTGTCCCAATATTATAACCCTTTTATATTGTAATTAAAGACGTTTCACGGACAATTCAATCGCCATTGCACTGCACACTGCCCTATTCCATCTGGACAAGAGGAATACCTCTGTAAGAATGCTGTTTATTGACTATAGCTCAGCATTCAACACCATAGTAGCATCCAAGCTCATCATTAAACTCATTAAACTCGGGACCCTGGGTTTGAACCCCGCACTGTGCAACTGGGTTGTGGACTTCCTGATGGGCTGCCCCCAGGTGGTGAAGGTAGGAAACAACACCTACACTTCACTGAACCTCAACACATGGACCCCACAAGGGTGTGTGCTCAGCCCCCTCCTTTACTCCCCTTTCATCCACCCATGACTGCGTGGCCACGCACACCTCCAACTCAATCATCAAGTTTGCAGACGTCACAACAGTAGTTGTGACGCTGATTAACCAATGACCATGATTACCAATGACGAGAAAACCTACAGGGAGGAGGTGAGGGCCCTGTGAGTGTGTTGCCAGGAAAATAATCTCTCACTCAACGTCAACAAAATGAAGGAGCTGATCGTCGACATCAGGAAATAGCAGAGGGAACACCCCCCTATCCACATCGACGGGACCGCAGTGGAGAAGGTGAAAAGCTTCAAGTACCTCGGCGTACACATCACTGACAAACTGAAATGGTCCACCCACACAGACAGTGTGGTGAAGAAGGTGCAATAGCATCTCTTCAACCTCAGGAGACTGAAGAAATTTGCCTTGGCACCTAAAACCCTCAAAAACATTCACAGATGCACAATTGATAGCATCCTGTCAGGCTGCAGGGCTCTCCAGAGGGTGGTGTGGTCTGATCAACGTATCACAGGAGGCAAACTACCATCCCTCCAGGACACCTACTGCACCCTATGTCACAGAAAGGCCAAAAATATCATCAAGGACAACAACCAACTGAGCCACTGCCTGTTCACCCCTCTATCATCCAGTAGGCAAGGTCAGTACAGGTGCATCAAAGCAGGGACTGAGAGACTGAAAAACAGCTTCTATCTCAAGGCCATCAGACTGTTAAATAGCAATCACTAGCACCTTAGAGGCTGCTGTCGAATATACATAGACTTGAAATGACTGGCCACTTTAATAATGTTTACGTATTTTGCATTACTCATCTCATATGTACTGTATATACAGTATTATATTCTACTGTATTTTAGTCAATGCTGCTCTGACATTGCTCATTTACACCCACGGAGACAGGAGTGATAAGTGTAAGAAGAACCCTGAGGCTGGGTCTCCTACACAGAGCTGTGTCTACAACCTCCCCAAGAGGAACCTCAGCCTCTCTGATGCTGGGACTTCCTACTGTGCTGTGGCCTCATGTGGGGAGATACTGTTTGGAAACGGGACTAGTCTGGAGATCAAGGGTAGGTGAAACATCTACATTTTTTTGTTTATATCTATTGTATAATCTACTGTGTTAAACTGTACACAGTACTAGTTAGTTAGATCACATAAAAAAACAGGCAATCATCCATACAGTTACAATGACCATATTTATTTACACAGACAATGGAGCACATCCTCTTCTCTTGGTGTTCTGCCTGAGTGCAGCATTGGGTCTCTCATTTATCCTGATCATTATCCTTGGTTGCATCATGTACAGCATGAACAAGAGAAAGTGTCTGCAGTGTGGAGGTAAGAGAAGTCCATACCAAATGAATGAATGATGTAGAAGTTGCTCTTCTTTGATGTCACCAGATGTATCTGTTTCAGGACCCGTGACTCAGACAAGAGGTCCAGCAGTCTCTTCTTCAGATCCAGGGGTAAGCAGAAGTTTTGTGTTACCATAAAAAGAAGTGTGAAAGGGATTACAAAACATATAGTAATTTTTCTCCCAATTTTTTTATTGCTCTTCACAGGCCCAAGATGCAGACAGTCTCCATGATGTAGATATGAATCTGAGCAACAAGAAGAACAGGCCTAGAAGACAGAGAAGCAACATGGAGGAAGAGACGGTGTACTCTGGGATCAGACAGTGGAACTGGGTGAATGACACAGCCTTAATTGTTAACTTTATTAGATGTAACTGTAATGAATTAAGTGCATTGCTTCTCTGCCAAACTCATTTTACAATGACTTATTTGTGATAAGATAAAGCATTTAAAAATAATCAAAGTAAGTTGAATGTATTTATTTAGGCCATACTCAAGGATCTTTATGTTGCAGTGATTAACAGCTTTTTCTCTTGTCATGCCACTAACACCCCCTCACACACACAGCAACCCATTTACATGTGCTCTGTCATCTGTCATTTCTTAATTAAGAAGAACATAAGAGAATTACAAGTACTGGAAAAAACACTAAGAAAAATTGGGGTAACCAGGCCTGGTATTCATACTGTAGCTGACTATAAAAAGGCTTTTGATAAAGTACGACTTTAATTTATCTATAAATGCCTGGAATTTTGAATGCTTCAGTGTTGCTTGCCTCAAAGTGATCATAGAAGTAGTTTAGCTCGTCTGGTACGCTCGTGTCACTGGGCAGCTCGCGGTTGGGCTTCCTTTTGTAGTCTGTAATAGTTTGCAAGCCCTAAGAATGGCTAGACGGATACCACTCCTAAATAAAAGGCACATGGCAGCCCACTTTGATTTTGCCAAAAGGCACCTAAAGGACTCTCAGACTATGAGAAAAAAGATTCTCTGGTCTGATTAACCCAAGATTGAACTTTTTGGCCTGAATGCCAAGCGTCACGTCTGGTTGGGCAGCCCCCAGGTGGTAAGGGTAGGTAACAACACATCTGCCACACTGATCCTCAACATGGGTGCCCATCAGGAGAATGCCCAGTCCCCTCCTTTACTCCCTGTTCACCCAAGACTGCATGGCCAAGCACTACCTCAACACCATCATTAAGTTTGCCGACGACACAACAGTGGTAGGCTTGATCACCGACAACGATGAGACAGCCTATAGGGAATAGGAGACCTGGTCAGAGACCTGCTCGTGTGGTGCCAGGATAACAACCTCTCCCTCAATGAGATCAAGACAAAGGAGATGATTGTGGACTACAGGAAAAGGAGGACCGAGTACACTCCCATTCTCATTGACCAGGCTGTAGTGGCGCAGGTTGAGACCTTCAAGTTCCTTAGTGTCCACATCACCAACAAACTATCATAGTCCAAACACATCAAGACAGTCGTGAAGAGGGCACCACAAAGCCTATTCCCCCTCAGGAGACTGAAAATATTTGACATGGGTCCTCAGATCCTCAAAAAATTATACAGCTGCCCCATCGAGAGGATCCTGACTGGTTGCATCACTGCCTAGTACGGCAACTGCTCGGCCTCCGACCGCAAGGCACTACAGAGGGTAGTGCGTACGGCGAATACATCACTGGTGCCTATCCTCCTGCTATCAAGGACCTCTATACCAGGCGGTGTCTGAGGAAGGCCCTAAAAATTGTTAAAGACTCCAGCCACCATAGTCATAGACTGTTCTCTCTGCTAGTCTAGGTTTAAAAGGCTTCTTAACATCTTCTACCCCCAAGCCATGAGACTCCTGAATAGCTAACCTCCCTTTTACGCTACTGCTACTCTCTGTTTATTATCTATGCATAATCACTTTAACTCTACCTACATTTACATATTACCTGTTGGTTGTTGGTTAAGGGCAATGTAAGTAAGCATTTCACTGTAAGGTCTACACCTGTTGTATTCGGCGCATGTGACAAATAACATTTGATTGATTTGAGTGTTATTTGATGTCCTGTCCACCAATCAGATAAAATAGGTGACTCTCTGCCTTTCTCTGTAACTGCCAAGCAGTCTACTGGTCTGACTTTAGTTCATCATATACTGCATCAGTCCAGCTGGACTAGAATCAGGGCAGGAGAGTGTAAACAAAATTATTCTACTATCCATCTGTATGGTGATTCTGCATCTCACTTGTAAGTACTGTATGTAACCTGCATGGACTGTTCTCCTCTGTGTTTCAGTAGCTATTTACTGTAAGCAGGATTGGGGTCATTTACATTTCAATTCAGAATGTAAACACAGTTCCAATACCACATTTTCTTCATGAAAAGCATGGAAGACAATTTGAATTTCAGTGTACTTCCTGAATTGTTCCAGATGTGGCCATGTATCTGACTGTATCTCAGCCTCTGTGGACAGAATTGGTGCCCCTAGGGGGTTCTGTGACCCTTGAATGCTTCTCCACAGTAGACTCAGTGTTATACTGTATAATGTTACGTCTACCCCCACTCCCCCGCTCCGGCACTAGACGTCGCTGTTTACTAACTACCGGTCCTGGCATCCCATCATTTCACACACCTGGCAACCGTTATTACGCACACCTGCACCCCATCAATAGGCTACCCTGATTACTACCCTGATTACTACCCTGATTACTTCCCCTTTTTCAAGCACTCCCTAGAGTTACTCTTCAGGTAGTATTGGTTCTGTTTGGTTCCGCTGGGAGACAGGACGCTGCTCTAGTTTTGTATGGTTTTTATTATTAAACTCACCAACTGCGCCTGCTTCCTGTTTCCCAGCGTCATTGTTACATATATGGCTGAAACACACTCCAGGACATGGACTTGTATCCATAGTAACAACCTGTTATGTAGCAAATGGATGAAATACATGTAAATCTGACTCTTTGGAAAGTTGCCCTCACTGATGTTGGATCGTCGTTGAGCCGACTCTACTTTCTGAGGAGGCTCAGGTCCTTCAACGTGTGCAGTAAACTACTGCATACCTTCTACCAGTCTGTGGTGGCCAGTGCCATCTTTTTTGCAGTGGTGTGCTGGGGAGCAAACATCAAAGCCGGTGATGCTTCTCGGGTAAATAAGCTGATCAGGAAGGCTAGCTCTGTCCTGGGGATGAGCCTTGACACTCTAGAGGAGGTGGCGGAGAGACGGATCCTGGCCAAACTGCTGGCCATCATGGACAACGTCACCCACCCTCTGCACGCTATGGTTATGACGCAGAGGAGCTCTTTCAGTCACAGACTGATCCCACCACGGTGTGCCAGAGAGCGCTACAGGAGGTCCTTCCTGCCGGCGGCTATGAGACTATATAATGCCTCACCGGGGTGCCGTGCCGTCGGCAACATAGATCTGGAACTGTTGGGGTGCTAGGACCTAGTTTAACAATTATGCATCCATCCGTGAGTAACTCTGTTCCGTCAGCACTCATCCACTCAGGACCTACTTATTCATACAGGTCTGTATATACATACCCATGTACAGTTGTTATATTATATCACATGCAATATTGTAAGTAATTATTGGACCTAGGCATTCACTCAGGAATGCATATTAGTATCCTGCCAGTTGCACCTTTTCTCATTGCTTTTAGTATATCAAATGTGCAATAAGTGCAGTTGTCTGTAATTAAACCCTGCGCACTAAGGACTGTATTTTAAGGGAATTACTATTATTACCCCAATGATATCATACACACATTTAGCTATTAAAGTATCTCTTCCTGTCATTTACCTGTACAGTTTGTGTAAACATGCAAGTATTCACTTATCTGTAAATATAACTGTATACCTAACTGTACAGCTAATTTAACCATGCAAAATTTTCACTTACCTGTTCATTTACCCAGTCTGTCTATTAAGTAAACTATTATTACCCTCGCTCATATCATACGCATTAGCTACTGAAGTATTTCTCTGCCATCAACCTGTATAGTATAGTTAACCATCCAACATCCACCAATGTATAGTGTACATATTCAGCCAACCACTCATACTATGCAATGTCCTTTTATAGCTTTTTTTTGCACTCCAGATATCCTGTATTTCTATACTTTTTCATACTGCCGCTCTATGTATCATGTACCGTGTATCTGTCTTTTGTGTACTTTCGTTGTGGCATTTTGCACCTGCCCTGTGTTTTGTTGTTGTAGCTGCTTGATAATGAAATTTCCCCCCCGGGGGATCAATAAAGTACCTATCTATCTATCTATCTATCTATCTATCTATCTATCTATCTATCTATCTATCATTTTGGAATAGTCTGGTATAATGAACGCTATTATGGAAATGGTGCATATCTCATGATTCAAGGTCAGTGTAGATAATGGAAGAGATTAGAAGACAGAAAAAACATTGAGTAGAAAAATGTGTTTCCAATTTCAGATTTGTTTTTCCCACTCAAAATGTCAAAATGTTGTGTGGTTCTCTTTAGCCAATCAATCTACTCAAGTGAAAGGAACCAAGCCTGACACTGAAGGTAAGGCATTTCGAAGAGCTGATCTCTAAAAAAGTGTTTATATGCAATGTAAAAAATATGTAAAATAATATTTTTCTCACACAGGGGAACCAAATGTAGATACAGTATTATACATTATGTGTGTGGGGGGTGGGGAGTTTCTGGGAGCGACCTTAAGAATTATTTATTATATATATTATTATTTATTAATTATATATATTTTATGTATGGATTTTTCTCCTTCTCAATCGAATCAAACTGTATCTCTGAACTGTCACACTCTGATCTGTTTCACGTGTCTTTGTGCTTGTCTCCACCTCACTCCAGATGTCACCCATATTCCCCATTATTCCCAGTGTATTTATACCTATGTTCTCTGTTCGTCTGTTGCCAGTTCGTCTTGTCAAGCTACCAGCGTTTTTCCCGTACTCCTGTTCTCTCTCTAGTCTTCCCGGTTTTGACCATTCTGCCTGCCGTTCTGCACTGCCCTGGATTACTGACCTCTGCCTGCCCTGACCCTTGACCTGTCATTTGCCTGCCGCCTGTTTTTGAAAATAAACTTTTTTTTTATTTAGAACAGCATCTGGGTCTTATTCTGAGACGTGATAGAACTACATAACATTCTTTTGAGAATCTTGTGGAGAGATCTGAAAAAACATATGTAGTAAGTTTAGCTTTGTCATACCTTACACAAAATATATGAATGCCATATATTATTGGCATGAATTAATATTATATCATTAATGAATGGCAAACAATAATACACCAACAATATGTTGTTTTTCAATTAGGGCTGACCAAGGACCCACAGTCCAAGTGAGTAATTTATCCTGACATTAAACTGCTTTACGTTCTAATGCTTCATACAGGTAGCTGGGGTAATTTAGTCATTGTGGATGAAGTATGTATCTCTGTACGCTGCACTGAGCTTCTCAATAAACAGACCTGAGCATGGAAGAGGGGAAAGACGTTTCTGAGACACAGTGTGTATGCTGGGAAATAGTCTTCTTTGAATACATTAATATATACTGTATCTACTCTAATTGTCAGAATTGAATAAAAATGTGCATTTTATTTCAATAAAGATTAATTCATTTATTGAAAGTATGAACAGCAATATCTGCACCATCAACATGTCAAAAGGCTGATATATGGGTGTTTTACTTTTACAATATGTCACTGAAGCTGACGAGCACTGAAACATGTGAACAGTAAACCACATTTGTGTTTGTTACTGCTGAAGAATTGAGAAACTGAATCATTGAATTAATCTATTTCCTGACGAGGTAGATGATGAAGAAGATGGTCAGACAACAGAGTAGAACTCCAGTTCTTATGATGGAGAAGAGGACAAGGATCCTCATATCCACTTCAGTATCACCCCATGAAATAATTAAATGTTTTTTATCATACAGTAGGGGTTATTACAGTAATAGCAGGTATTTTATTTTGCCTTTATTTGATCAGGTAAGTCATTGAGAACACAATGTATTTTACAATAACTACCTGTGTAACTACAGTAAATGTAATGTTCATGTAATTTTAACAAAGTAGTATAAGAGGTTTACCTTGAATGTCCAGCTTGGTCCCTTTCCCAAACAGTATCTCCCCACATGAGTCCACAGCACAGTAGGAAGTCCCAGCATCAGAGAGGCTGAGGTTCCTCTTGGGGAGGTTGTAGACACAGCTCTGTGTAGGGGGGTGTGCAGCAGAAGGTGCAGAGGGAGCACCCCCCCGATCCACATCAACGGGACCGCAGTGGAAAAGGTGGAAAACTTCAAGTTCCTTGACGTACACATCACTGATAAACTGATATGTTCCACACAGACAGTGTGGTGACCATTTCAACCTCAGGAGGCTAAAGAAATTTGGCTTAACACCTAAAACCCTTACAAACTTTCACAGATGCTAAATTAAAAGCATCATGTCGGGCTTTATCTCCGCCTAGTACGCCAACTGCACCGCCCACAATCTCAAGGCTCTCCAGAGGGTGGTCGGTCGTCCTTATGTATATAGGCCTAATTAATTCCTACTGTTAGATAAACTGCACTGTCAGAACTATAAGCACAAGCATTTCGCGACACCCGCATTAACATCTGCTAAACATGTGTATGTGACCAATAACATACCTGTCTCTCAGCCACCGTTGCGGTGTTCCATTCAGGGGAAATGTCACCCTGCAGTGCATCATTGCATCATTGTCCTTAAACAGACGGGACATGTTGGCTGGTTAAAGCAAGTCAATGGCTCAGAGCCCCTGTGCATCAGAAGCTCGATAGAAGGCACCTGCCATTCAACCGTATCAGAGCCAAATTTTGGAGTGACAGTAGAATCAAACAATCACAATTTGACATGTAATGGGTGGGACCAATTTGACAAAAAACACATGGAATCTCCTGCCATTCTTTAAGACTGACAGGTCACAGCACAATAGCGAGCAGTAGTTTTCCCACAGACTAAGCTAGCTAGTTTGTGTTGTAGGCTAGTGTGAGCTGCTGCTGTTTCAGGTGTTATTGAAGATGTTGATGCTAAATTGTTAGCTTCATCCTTTGAGATTAATTTTCAACAAGAAGTTTTTTCAAATTATCCTCATCTGGAGTGAAACAGTTTCTTTGTTGCAATTTGCTTAATGTTATTCGCTATCTCTCTTTGAAAATAATGTGTTATGCATGTGAAACATTGTTGCATTTCAACTTTAGATCACTGGTTAGCGTGTGTGCTTAATGTTCTAACAATGTTTGCAATGGGAAGTAATAGTTGTACATTTCAATTGGTAAATGCTTAGTCTAATGGTTGTGTTTTTGTGTTCTTATGATTGGGACCTACTGTCTTATTATGTCCTAGTGAATGGACTGCTTATCCTTTAACATCATGCTGTGTGTGACTGCTGTCTTTCTATCAGGCTATGTGTTTTACAGAAAGTGCACTCTGTTACATGGAGTGAGCTGGTAGGTTTTACGGTCTCTGTCCTTTCAGCATCATGTTCCTGTCAAACGTACATCCTTTAAAGTGTAACTGTTGTCTCTCTTAGTGATAGTATGATAGTGATGGTGTTAGGCTGCCATAGGTTGTGAAAGCAATGTGGTTGTTGTTGCTGGTAACGTTAGTGAGGGTGCTGTCTCTGTTTATCTTGATTTTGGTCCAATGTTTTGGAAGATTTTTCCCCTCTCTGAAGGCCTAGGTCCAATAGCCACGGTTTGCCACTGCTTTTAAGGTATGCTATGGGTGAACTACAAGCCAGTGCTCCTCCCAATCGCAAGAGTTCCTAAATTAAGTGATCTATTGGTGCAGCAAGAAGAGTGCCCCCTATTGGCCAACCACCACCAATTCCAGCCAACTGTTACCCATTCCAGGAGGTCCCTCTGCCCACTACAATAAATGAACACAACAGTGAGGGGAATCTCACAGTGAGGACAGTTTTAGATTTGAAATATTTACTGTTATCCAGAACCTTTTCAAAGGTTATTACATAAAAATTAAATTACCAACTGATCTGTTGAAATGCATTTGTTTAATTCTGAGTATTTTAAATTCTGGGAACCTCTAAAATGATAAACTATAGTCTATAATTAAAATATATTATACTTTTCTCTATCAAACCATATACAATAGTGGAACATCAGTAGTTGGTGATAAGATAATGTTTATCTGTGGTCATTGTATGCAGCTATGGTTGTCATTCTATGCCCCGCCCATAATTACAAATTACTTTCATCTCTCTTATTTGAAGATTCAGTACTTCCTTCATGGTCTGGCAGTGTAGATCTAAACACAGAATGGAACGCATATATGTACCAGCTCTCGTCGTCTACGTCTTCTGTAAGTTACTGTGTCCTCAGTTCTGATTTTGTGATTCATCAATAGATTTGGTCTCTCACATAGTCGTGACTGTGTTTTGGTGGGTATATCATGTGCATGAAGAGTACTTTTTATTCATAGCTGTTTCTAAACATTTGTTTTCTCTCTTTCAGATCTGACCCATGTTGTGTCTGTCTCTCCTCCACCCTTAGTGGTGGTTCATTCAGGGGAAAATGTTACCCTGCAGTGCATCAATGTCCTTAAACAGCCGGGACATGTTGGCTGGTTCAAGCAAGTCAATGGCTCAGAGCCCCTGTGCATCACGTCTATGTGGAGCTCTCAGTCAACTGTTCGTCATCATAATGGATTTCAGGAGAAGCGTATGAAAATGTTAATGACCAATAGAACTATCTTTCTCATAATCACAGAGGTGGATGTAGCTGATTCTGGTCTGTACTTTTGTGGAATGTTGGACAACTATTTCATCTTCACCAACGTGACTGTCCTGAAGGTCCAAGGTAATATTTTTAATAAATTGTCTGCTATGACACCAAATGCACAAACATTTATCATAGGTATTGGATATATTTTTGACTTAATGTTGGAGTTGCAATACTAACGTACTACAATTTGAGTAACAGTAGAACATTTAACTCACTTAATCGTCCAAAAGGTCACAAAGATTATGACAAGGACCCTACAGAGCACAATGAAGAAGGTATGTTCATTCTGTAATTTTAAGTGAGAATCTTTCAAAAATGAATGAATATGATGTACCTTGAAAGTACCACAGAAAATAAATAAAGTATAACATGTTTTATTATTATTATTATTATTATTATTATTTTTACCTTTATTTATCTAGGCAAGTCAGTTAAGAACAAATTATTATTTACAACGATGGCCTACCAAAAGGCAAAAGGCATCCTGCGGTGACAGGGGATTAAAAATAAATAAATAAATAATTAGAATATAGGACAAAACACACAACACGACCTGAGAGACACCACAACACTACATAAAGAGAGACACCACAACACTACATAAAGAGAGACCTAAGACAACAACATAGCATGGCAGCAACACATGACAACACAGCATGGTAGCAACACAACATGACAACAACATGGTATTTAACTCAACTAATTGTCCAAAAGGTCACAAAGATTATGGATACAAGGACCCTACAGAGCGCTATGAAGAATGTATGTTCATTCTGTAATTTTAAGTGAGAATCTTTCAGAAATGAATTAATAAGATGTACCATAAAAGTACCAAAGAATTGAAATAAAGGACAACAGAATCTTATTCCAACCTAACCTGGGAATTTGTATTATTTCAGATGCTGATCCACAGATGAGAATCCTGGTCCTTCTCTCCATCATAAGAACTGGAGTTCTCCTCTGCGGTCTGACATTCTTCATCATCATCTACCTCATCAGGAAATAGATAAAGCTAAGGCCTTTATTAATAGATTATATGTAGTACAGTTGAAGTCGGAAGTTTACTTACACTTAGGTTGAAGTCATTAAAACTAATTTATCAACCACTCCACAGATTTCATGTTAACTGTGAGGGTTTGGCTGTGGTTAGACTTTACTCCCAATAAAGGGAGTGGTAGAACCACAGTCGAGCCCTCACACCCTAACTAGGGGAGGTAATGATCCTCAATCAGAGACAGCTGTACAGGGTTGTCTCTGATTGGGGATTGCATTTAGGCACCACTCTCAGCCACCTGTGTGTGGGTCATTGTTAGATGTTTTTGTGTCGAATGTCATCGATGTAAGTAGTGTTCCCGTTTGTCTGTACGTTGTCGTTTATGTAGTTCACATTGAGTATCTTTATTATTAAATACAATGTCGAACTATCACTGCGCTGCGCCTTGGTCTATTCCTACACCCGCTCGTGACAGAATGACCCACCAAAACGAGACCAAGAGACACAGCGGAAAGAACAAGCGACGGACAAGAAAACAGCCTGGAGCCCAGAAACCCCAAACAGTTTTTGGGGGGGGGGCTATGGGGGTGGTCGGGGGTGGACGGTGAAGAGCCCCGGCCACTGCACTCGTGGGGGATCCTGGAGGAGCCCCTACAGCCATGGAAGCAGAGGTACGAAGAGGAGTCGGAGGGAGACGACGACTATGTGCCTTTGTTCCCTCACTCGTGGGGGCTCCCGGAGGAGTCCTCACAGGAAGGGGATTGGCGATGGAAAGAAGATCGGGGCAGTAGCAGCCCTCCAACGCCAGTTCCCAACCCGGTTCCTACAGCGCTGGCCCACAGCCCGGCACGGTCCGTGCCGACTTTGCGCACCACACCATCAGTGCGCAGCCAAAGCACGGAGAGGCTGGAGGAAAAGGATCGCCCACCACTTCGTCTGCCAACGATCCAAGATCGAGAAAAACCCAAGGGGTTTTATGAATACCCGAGGGAGGAACAGACGAGGTGGTGGAGAGCCTGGGTTGCTCTTCCATTGGAGCAGCAGACGGACCCGCTGCTAATAGAGATAGAGGAGGAGGAGGACTTTGGGCGCCGATACGCTCTAGTGAACAGGCTGATGGATATGCGGGAGCGGGCTTCTGAGCCTCCAGTGAAGGTCAGCAACCCTGAGCCTCCTATGAAGATCAGCAACCCTGAGCCTCCAGCCAAGGTCAGCAGCCCTGAGCCTCCAGCCAAGGTCAGCAGCCCTGAGCCTCCAGCCAAGGTCAGCAGCCCTGAGCCTCCAGCGAAGGTCAGCAACTCTGAGCCTCCAGCGAAGGTCAGAATCCCGGAGCCTCCAGCGAAGGTCAGCAACTCTGAGCCTCCAGCGAAGGTCCGCATCCCGGAGCCTCCAGCGAAGGTCCGCATCCCGGAGCCTCCAGCGAAGGTCCGCATCCCGGAGCCTCCAGCGAAGGTCCGCATCCCGGAGCCTCCAGCGAAGGTCCGCATCCCGGAGCCTCCAGCGAAGGTCCGCATCCCGGAGCCTCCAGCGAAGGTCCGCATCCCGGAGCCTCCAGCGAAGGTCCGCATCCCGGAGACTCCAGCGAAGGTCCGCATCCTGGAGACTCCAGCGAAGGTCCGCATCCCGGAGACTCCAGCGAAGGTCCGCATCCCGGAGACTCCAGCGAAGGTCCGCATCCCAGAGCCTCCAGCGAAGGTCCGCATCCCGGATTCTCCAGCGAAGGTCAGCAACTCTGAGCCTCCAGCGAAGGTCCGCATCCCGGAGCCTTCAGCGAAGGTCCGCCGCCCTGAACCTCCAGCGGAGCCCAATCCGGGTCCAGCCGTCTGCCCAGCTCCAGTGCCGGAGCAGTCCGCTCCACCGGTGCCCAATCCGGGGCCGGTCGTCTGCCCAGCTCCAGTGCCGGAGCAGTCCGCTCCACCGGTGCCCAATCCGGGGCCGGTCATCTGCCCAGCTCCAGTGCCGGAGCAGTCCGCTCCACCGGTGCCCAGTCCGGGGCGGTCGTCTGCCCAGCTCCAGTGCCGGAGCAGTCCGCTCCACCGGTGCCCAGTCCGGGGCCGGTCGTCTGCCCAGCTCCAGTGCCGGAGCAGTCCACTCCACCGGTGCCCAGTCCGGGGCCGGTCGTCTGCCCAGCTCCAGTGCCGGAGCAGTCCGCTCCACCGGTGCCCAGTCCGGGGCCGGTCGTCTGCCCAGCTCCAGAGCCGGAACGACCTGCCACACCGGTGCCCAGTCCGGGTCCAGTTGTTTGTACCGCTCCAGGGTCGGGGGCTTCCACACCAGGGTCCAGACAGGACTTGGTGCTTCGCGGGAGAACGGAGGGGAAAATCACCGCGCTGGGGTCCGGACCGGATCGGGCGTGCAACGCTGAGGTAGGAAGGGAGCAGCCTTCACTGCCTACGTCACGTCCGAGGCCGAGTCCGGAGCTCCAGAGCCGGAACGACCTGCCACACCGGTGCCCAGTCCGGGTCCAGTTGTTTGTACCGCTCCAGGGTCGGGGGCTTCCACACCAGGGTCCAGACAGGACTTGGTGCTTCGCGGGAGAACGGAGGGGAAAATCACCGCGCTGGGGTCCGGACCGGATCGGGCGTGCAACGCTGAGGTAGGAAGGGAGCAGCCTTCACTGCCTACGTCACGTCCGAGGCCGAGTCCGGAGCCTCCACCAGCAAATGCCCCAGTACTCCGCCCTTTCCCCCCTAGTTTAGTTTATGATTTTTTTTTGAGAGGGGGGGATTATTTTGCGGTCGGGAGTCCGCACCTTAGGGGGGGGGTACTGTGAGGGTTTGGCTGTGGTTAGACCTTACTCCCAATAAAGGGAGTGGTAGAACCACAGTCGAGCCCTCACACCCTAACTAGGGGAGGTAATGATCCTTAATCAGAGACAGCTGTACAGGGTTGTCTCTGATTGGGGATTGCATTTAGGCACCACTCTCAGCCACCTGTGTGTGGGTCATTGTTAGATGTTTTTGTGTCGAATGTCATCGATGTAAGTAGTGTTCCCGTTTGTCTGTACGTTGTTGTTTATGTAGTTCACATTGAGTATCTTTATTATTAAATACAATGTCGAACTATCACTGCGCTGCGCCTTGGTCTATTCCTACACCCGCTCGTGACATTAACAAACTATAGTTTTGGCAATTCCGTTAGGACATCTACTTTGTGCATGACACAAGTAATTCTTCCAACAATTGTTTACAGACAGATTATTTCACTTATAATTCACTATATCACAGTTCCAGTGGGTCAGAAGTTTACATACACTAAGTTGACTGTGCCTTTAAAAAGGTAGGAAAATTCCAGAAAATGACATCATGGCTTTAGTAGCTTCTGATAGGCTAATTGACATAATTTGAGTCAATTGGAGGTGTACCTGTGGATGTATTTCAAGGCCTACCTTCAAACTCAGTGCCTCTTTGCTCGAAATCATGGAAAAATCAAAATAAATCAGCCAAGACCTCAGAAAAATAATTGTAGACATCCACAAGTCTGGTTCATCCTTGGGAGCAATTTCCAAATGCCTGAAGGTCAATCTGTACAAACAATAGTATGCAAGTATAAACACCATGGGACCACGCAGCCATCATACCGCTCAGGAAGGAGACGTGTTCTGTCTCCTAGAGATGAACATACTTTGGTGCGAAAAGTGCAAATCAATCCCAGAACAACAGCAAAGGACCTTGTGAAGATGCTGGAGGAAACAGGTACAAAAGTATCTATATTCACAGTAAAACAAGTCCTATATCGCCATAACCTGAAAGGCCTCTTAGCAAGGAAGAAGCCACTGCTCCAAAACCGCCATGAATAAGCCAGACTACGGTTTGCAACTGCACATGGGGACAAAGATCGTACTTTTTGGAGAAATGTACTCTGGTCTGAAGAAACAAAAATAGAACTGTTTGGCCATAATGACCATTGTTATATTTGGAGGAAAAAAGGGGAGCTTGCAAGCCAAATAACACCATCCCAACCGTGAAGCACGGGGTGGCAGCATCATGTTGTGGGGGTGCTTTGCTGCAGGAGGGACTAGTGCACTTCACAAAATAGATGGCATCAAGAGGAAGGAAAATTATGTGGATATAATGAACCCACATCTCAAGACATCAGTCAGGAAGTTAAAGCTTGGTTGCAAATGGGTCTTCCAAATGGACAATGACCCCAACCATACCTCCAAAGTTGTGGCAATATGGCTTAAGGTCAACAAAGTCAAGGTATTGGAGTGGCCATCACAAAGCCCTGACCTCAATCCTATAGAAAATGTGTGGGCAGAACTGAAAAAGAAGGCCTACAAACCTGACTCAGTTACACCAGATCTTCAAGGAGGAATGGGCCCAAATTCACAAAACTTATTGTGGGAAGCTTGTGGAAGGCTACTCGAAATGTTTGACCCAAGTTAAACAATTTAACTACCAAATACTAATTGAGTGTATGTAAACTTCTGACCCACTGGGAATGTGATGAAAGAAATACAAGCTGAAATAAATAATTTACATTATTATTATTCTAACTTTACAAGGATTAAATGTCAGGAATTGTGAAAATCTGAGTTTAAATTTATTTGGCTAAGTTGTATGTATACTTCCGAATTCAACTGTATGTAACTTGCTTTCACCAACCCCTGTATATGCACCTGTTGTATGTAAGCATTAATAAATAGCACTGTGAACATTGATATTGACTGAAGTTGTTATGTTTTGAGCGC
Organism: Thymallus thymallus; assembly: GCA_023634145.1. NCBI lineage: Eukaryota > Metazoa > Chordata > Actinopteri > Salmoniformes > Salmonidae > Thymallus > Thymallus thymallus. The sequence continues at coordinate 10,110,077 of CM042423.1, forward strand.
ATGGGTCAGAGGTGAAAGAGGGAAAAGAGTTGACAAAAGTACTAATAAATTATACTTTTTCGTGAAGTTACAAAGTATCTGCATATTTTCCACTTGTTGAATCATTTAGGTTATTGAAATTATTTTAGCTTATTGTTTGTGTTCTTTACATACACAGTTTGAACATTAACTGAGCAGAAGAGGTCTTGTCTGGTGTTTATCATCCAGATAAACAGACGAAGAGAGGTGTGATAAGAATGTGTGCGGTTTTGATGCACTGAAGTTTGTACAGTTCTTTCAGAAAGTATTCACACCCCGTGACCTTTTCCACATTTTGTTGTTTTACAAAGTGGGATAAAAGTTTATTAAATTTCTTTTAATTTTTTTTAATCAACGGTCTACACAAAATACTCTGTCATGCCAAAATGAAAAAAATTCTAAAATTTGTAAAAATTAAAACACTTATGTATCTTGATTCGATAAGTATTCAACCCCCTTAGTCAATAAATGTTAGAATCACCTTTGGCAGCGATTACAGCTGTGAGTATTTCAGGGTAAGTTTACCACATCTGGATTATGCAACAGTCTTTTTAAAATTCGTCAAGCTCTGTCAAATTGGTTCATAATTTATAGACAACCATTTTCAGGTTTTGCCATAGATTTTCAAATAGATTTTAATCTAAATTGTAACTCGTCCACTCAGGAACATTCGCTGTCTTCTTGGTAAGACACTCCAGTGTAGATTAGGCCTTGTGTTTTAGGTTATTGTCCTGTTGAAAGGTTAAATAATCTCCCAGTGTTTGGTGGAAAGCAGATTTTCTTCTATAATGTTCCCTATGCTTAGCTCCATTCCGTTAATTTTTTATCCTGAAAAACCCACATTCCTTATCGATTACAAGCATAACATGATGCAGCCACAACTGTGCTTGATAATATGAAGTGGTACTCAGCAATGTGTTGTATTGGATTTGCCCCAAACATAAAATGTTGTATTCAGGACAATGAGTTAATTGCTTTGCCAGATCTTTTGCAGTATTTCTTTAAAGAATTGTTACAAACAGGATGCATGTTTTGGAAAATGTTTTTTCAGTACAGGCTTCCTTCTTTTCATTCTGTCAATTAGTTTAGTATTTTGGAGAAACAACAATGTTGTTGACCCATCTTCAATGTTCTCCCATCACAGAGGGTTAATGGGCTAGACAAAAGATTGAAGTGACTTTGATCGGAATGTTGTGGTAGGAGCCAGGAGCACCGGATTGTGTCAAGAACTGCAACGCTGCTGGGTTTTTAGCGCTCACTTTCCTGTGTGTATCAACAATGGTCCACCATCCAAAGGACACTCAGCCACCTTGACAGAACTGTGGGAAGCATTGGAGTCAACATGGGCCAGCATCCCTGTGGAACGCTTTCGACACCTTGTAGAGTCCATGCCCAGACAAATGTAGGCTGTTCTGGGCAAAAGGGGGTGGGGGGTGGGGGGGGGGGGTGTTCATAATGTTTTGTACACTCAGTGGATATTGAATGGTTGTTTAATAATTGACTGTTGTTGTCATGGCTGTGCTCGGTCCCCCTATTCCTAGTAGTCAAAAATCCCCTTGTGGCAGCTGTCATAGTTGGGACCAGTGAGCAATGCATCTCTTCCTGTAGTGTGAGTGACAGGCAGGAGCAGCTCTGTGTTGAGATTCTCCCCTGCTGAGGTGAACATCACTGGACCTCTCATAAAATAACATTTGTCTGAGAGACAGTGGAATATTTTTTAAAGAACAACTGTTTAGAATCGATTCTCAGTATTTTACCATGTTTTGAAAATAAAAAATTACATAGCCCTGGGGTAATATATCTTATTCTGTGTAAATAAGATGTAATTAAATAAGATTTAGGACACAAACTGCAACAGAACTGCCACAAACTGGGGAACTTTTAACCAAACTCATAATACTTTTGGTAGTGTACTGTAATATATATTTAAGGGGAAATAACCAATAATAAAAAAATGTAGTACAAAATAATTGTTGGGTACTTTGTGTGTATAATGGTGACACTGAGAGGCCTAGTTATTTTCTACTGTGGTAAACTCATCTCATTCTCTCTCTCTGCTGAAGACGAGCAACCTGAACCACAGGAAGACTGACCTGGAGCTCTCAGCTTTAACCACACTGATATGATGTTCTGTTCTACCCCCCCCCCCCCCCCCCCTCTCTATTTATCTCCCTTTCTCTTTCTCTGTTCTCTTCACACCACTCTCTCTCTCTCTCTCTCTCTGCGCATCTAAACCACACACTCTCTTCTTCTCACCAATCAGGCTCCACATCTCTTTCCATCCATACCACCAGACTAAAAATATCTGACAAATCCCATAACCAAACTTAACAAGGTTCTAGACTAAAAAGTTGTTCACAACGTAGGAGGAGTAAGAACAAAGAAAAACACAATTATACTTATTAACTGGTGTTATCATTATTGTTTTGTTGAAGTTAATTGGATTTGTCTGTTAATGGTGACACTGAGAGGCCTAGTTATATACTACTGTGGTAAACTCAACTCATTCTCTCTCTCTGCTGAAGATGATCAACCTGAACCATCTCTCTGTTATATTCACACCACTCTCTCTCTCTTCTCTCTCTCTCTCTATCTCTCTCTCTCTCTTTCTCTGTTATCTTCACACTACTCTCTCTCTCTCTCTCTCTCTGTTCTCTTTACACCACTGATACTGTATGTTGGACACTTGGGGTTTGGGACACCTGCACACCACCATCTGCTGTTTAGTACAATAACTTGTAGGCCTACTCCAATCATAAAAAAATAAAAATATGTATTTGCATCCATAAACATTGAATGCATCCATAAACAACAGACCTAATGCTAATGTTGAGTGTACAGCGGTACAGAGGCAGGTGTCAATGCTCTCTGCAGACTCTCATCTGATGCATTCGCTGCAGACGCTACATCCTCGGCCTGTAGTCAACAACTAAACAAACAGACATCTTGCCTTCACACATTTGGCATAAACTTTTCTTTCTTAGGTACTTTTGAGTTCACATCTCATCTATTAGTGTGACATTAAGGGTTTGTTATGGTTTGCTGCCAATGAGATTGATTTTCATGCTGATCATTTGTCTCATTGTGTTTCTAAGGCCTGTGATGAACCTTGTGATGTCTTTGGTCATCATGCACTTTTTACATTTCTGTATTTGTTCTGAACAGAGGAATTTGGAATAAGTTGATAACCAAACCTCACGTCTGTAATTTCACGTCATATACTTATAGCCCACGGTTTTCATGTCCTCATTGTTTAGGAGGACAGGAGAGTGCATTAAGGCCATGCGTTTATCAAGGCTTGTTTACTTTTTCTAAAACCGTTATCTACCTCCAGCATCAACCAAATCACTAGTGTGCTTCCAGATACTGTGCACTACATTTTACCAGGACCCATTGTCAAAAGTAGTGCACTGTACACTCTTACAAAAAAAGTTTACCTTAAAGGGTTCTTCAGCTGTCCCCATATTATAACCCTTTTATATTGTAATTAAAGACGTTTCACAGACAATTCAATCGCCATTGCACTGCACACTGCCCTATTCCATCTGGACAAGAGGAATACCTCTGTAAGAATGCTGTTCATTGACTATAGCTCAGCATTCAACACCATAGTAGCATCCAAGCTCATCATTAAACTCATTAAACTCGGGACCCTGGGTCTGAACCCCGCACTGTGCAACTGGGTTGTTGACTTCCTGATGGGCTGCCCCCAGGTGGTGAAGGTAGGAAACAACACCTCCACTTCGCTGAACCTCAACACATGGGCCTCACAAGGGTGTGTGCTCAGCCCCCTCCTTTACTCCCCTTTCATCCACCCATGACTGCGTGGCCACGCACACCTCCAACTCAATCATCAAGTTTGCAGACGTCACAAAAGTAGTAGACCTGATTACCAATGACGAGAAAGCCTACAGGGAGGAGGTGAGGGCCCTGTGAGTGTGGTGCCAGGAAAATAATCTCTCACTCAACGTCAACAAAATGAAGGAGCTGATCGTCGACATCAGGAAATAGCAGAGGGAACACCCCCCTATCCACATCGACGGGACCGCAGTGGAGAAGGTGAAAAGCTTCAAGTACCTCAGCGTACACATCACTGACAAATTGAAATGGTCCACCCACACAGACAGTGTGGTGAAGAAGGTGCAATAGCATCTCTTCAACCTCAGGAGGCTGAAGAAATTTGCCTTGGCACCTAAAACCCTCAAAAACATTCACAGATGCACAATTGATAGCATCCTGTCGGGCTGCAGGGCTCTCCAGAGGGTGGTGTGGTCTGACCAACGTATCACAGGAGGCAAACTACCATCCCTCCAGGACACCTACTGCATCCTATGTCACAGGAAGGCCAAAAATATCATCAAGGACAACAACCAACTGAGCCACTGCCTGTTCACCCCTCTATCATCCAGTAGGCAAGGTCAGTACAGGTGCATCAAAGCAGGGACTGAGAGACTGAAAAACAGATTCTATCTCAAGGCCATCAGACTGTTAAATAGCAATCACTAGCACCTTAGAGGCTGCTGCCGAATATACATAGACTTGAAATCACTGGCCACTTTAATAATGTTTACGTATTTGTCACGACTCCTGCAGAAGTTGCCTCACCTCCTTGTTCGGGCATGCTTCGGCGATCGTCGTCACCGGCTTTCTAGCCACTGCCGCTCGATCATTCATTTTCCATTTGTCATGTCTTGTCATTACGCACACCTGGTTCTCATTTCCCCTCATTACTTCATGTATATATGTTCCTTCTGTTCCCCCATGTCCTTGTCGGATATTGTTCAGTGTGATTGTGTTATCACCTTTGTTTACTCATCTTGAACAGTTGTGCCTATTCCTGTTCAGATTGTGTCTGCGTATTTGGATATTAAATTTATCCTTGATTGCACGCTACCTCCTGCGCCTGGCTCTCTATTCTATTCCACGCATCACAGTATTTTGCATTACTCATCTCATATGTACTGTATATACAGTATTATATTCTACTGTATTTTAGTCAATGCTGCTCTGACATTGCTCATTTACACCCACAGAGACAGGAGTGATCAGTGTGAGAAGAGCCCTGAGGCTGGGTCTCCTACACAGAGCTGTGTCTACAACCTCCCCAAGAGGAACCTCAGCCTCTCCGATGCTGGGACTTACTACTGTGCTGTGGCCTCATGTGGGGAGATACTGTTTGGTAACGGGACTAGTCTGGAGATCAAGGGTAGGTGAAACATCTTACATGTTTTGTTTAAATCTATTGTATAATCTACTGTGTTAAACTGTACACAGTACTAGTTATTTAGATCACATAAGAAAACAGGCAATCATCCATACAGTTACAATGACCATATTTATTTACACAGACAATGGAGCACATCCTCTTCTCTTGGTGTTCTGCCTGAGTGCAGCATTGGGTCTCTCATTTATCCTGATCATTATCCTTGGTTGCATCATGTACAGCATGAATAAGAGAAAGTGTCTGCATTGTGGAGGTAAGAGAAGTCCATACCAAATGAATGAATGATGTAGAAGTTGCTCTTCTTTGATGTCACCAGATGTATCTGTTTCAGGACCCGTGACTCAGACAAGAGGTCCAGCAGTCTCTTCTTCAGATCCAGGGGTAAGCAGAAGTTTTGTATTACCATAAAAAGAAGTGTGAAAGGGATTACAAAACATATAGTAATTTTTCTCCCAATTTTTTTATTGCTCTTCACAGGCCCAAGATGCAGACAGTCTCCATGATGTAGATATGAATCTTGTTTAGAACTAAACAAGATGGTGTGTTTTGTGCCAAAAGGCACCAAAAAGACTCTCAGACTATGAGAAAAAAGATTCTCTGGTCTGATTAACCCAAGATTTAACTTTTTGGCCTGAATGCCAAGCGTCACGTCTGGTTGGGCAGCCCCCAGGTGGTAAGGGTAGGTAACAACACATGTGCCACACTGATCCTCAACATGGGTGCCCATCAGGAGAATGCCCAGTCCCCTCCTTTACTCCCTGTTCACCCAAGACTGCATGGCCAAGCACTACCTCAACACCATCATTAAGTTTGCCGATGACACAACAGTGGTAGGCTTGATCACCGACAACGATGAGACAGCCTATAGGGAATAGGAGACCTGGTCAGAGACCGGCTCGTGTGGTGCAAAGAAGATGATTGTGGACTACAGGAAAAGGAGGACCGAGTACACTCCCATTCTCATTAACCGGGCTGTAGTGGCGCAGGTTGAGACCTTCAAGTTCCTTAGTGTCCACATCACCAACAAACTATCATAGTCCAAACACATCAAGACAGTCGTGAAGAGGGCACCACAAAGCCTATTCCCCCTCAGGACACTGAAAATATTTGACATGGGTCTTCAGATCCTCAAAAAATTATACAGCTGCACCATCGAGAGGATCCTGACTGGTTGCATCACTGCCTAGTACGGCAACTGCTCGGCCTCCGACCGCAAGGCACTACAGAGGGTAGTGCGTACGGCCCAGTACATCACTGGTGCCTAGCCTCCTGCCATCAAGGACCTCTATACCAGGCGGTGTCTGAGGAAGGCCCTAAAAATTGTTAAAGACTCCAGCCACCATAGTCATAGACTGTTCTCTCTGCTAGTCTAGGTTTAAAAGGCTTCTTAACATCTTCTACCCCCAAGCCATGAGACTCCTGAATAGCTAACCCCCCTTTTACGCTGCTGCTACTCTCTGTTTATTATCTATGCATAATCACTTTAACTCTACCTACATTTACATATTACCTCAATGACCTCGACTAACCTGTGCCACGCACATTGACTCTAACTCTGTACCGGTACCCCCTGTATAGAGCCTCGATACTATTATTTTACTGCTGTCTTTAATTATTTGTTATTTATTATATATATATGTATAAAGTTTTCTACTAAAATTGCATTGTTGATTAAGGACTTGTAAGTAAGCATTTCACTGTAAGGTCTACACCTGTTGTATTCGGCGCATGTAACAAATAACATTTGATTGATTTGAGAGTTATTTGATGTCCTGTCCACCAATCAGATAAAATAGGTGACTCTCTGCCTTTCTCTGTAACTGCCAAGCAGTCTACTGGTCTGACTTCAGTACATCATATACTGCATCAGTCCAGCTGGACTAGAATCAGGGCAGGAGAGTGTAAACATTCAGGATGGACTGCAAAATTATTATACTATCCATCTGTATGGTGATTCTGCATCTCACTTGTAAGTACTGTATGTAACCTGCATGGACACAGTTCCAATTCCACATTTTCTTCATGAAAAGCATGGAAGACAATTGGAATTTCAGTGTACTTCCTGAATTGACTTGAATTTAAATGGAATTGATCCCAAACCTGACCGTAAGATGACTGAAATGTTCCTCTACCTTGGCTCAACTTCCTTACTTTAACTCCTATGCAAATGTCTACATCTTAGTCAAACATGAGCCCTGTACCTCTGAATGGTTCACACTGCTGTAAGATATTTCCCTCTCCAACTATGTACTCTGTTCTGTGTGTTCCAGATGTGGCCATGTATCTGACTGTATCTCAGCCTCTGTGGACAGAATTGGTGCCCCTAGGGGGTTCTGTGACCCTTGAATGCTTCTCCACAGTAGACTCAGTGTTATACTGTATAATGTTACGTCTACTCCCACTCCCCCGCTCCGGCACTAGACGTCGCTGTTTACTAACTACCGGTCCTGGCATCCCATCATTTCACACACCTGGCAACCGTTATTACGCACACCTGCACCCCATCAATAGGCTACCCTGATTACTACCCTGATTACTACCCTGATTACTTCCCCTTTTTCAAGCACTCCCTAGAGTTACTCTTCAGGTAGTATTGGTTCTGTTTGGTTCCGCTGGGAGACAGGACGCTGCTCTAGTTTTGTATGGTTTTTATTATTAAACTCACCAACTGCACCTGCTTCCTGTCTCCCAGCGTCATTGTTACATATATGGCTGAAACACACTCCAGGACATGGACTTGTATCCATAGTAACAACCTGTTATGTTGCAAATGGATGAAATAAATGTAAATCTGACTCTTTGCCCTCACTGATGTTGGATCGTATCATTTTGGAATAGTCTGGTATAATGAACGCTATTATGGAAATGGTGCATATCTCATGATTCAAGGTCAGTGTAGATAATGGAAGAGATTAGAAGACAGAAAAAACATTGAGTAAAAAAAGTTTCCAATTTCAGATTTTTTTTCCCACTCAGAATGTCAAAATGTTGTGTGTTGTTCTCTTTAGCCAATCAATCTACTCAAGTGAAAGGAACCAAGCCTGACACTGAAGGTAAGGCATTTCGAAGAGCTGATCTCTAAAAAAGTTTTTATATGCAATGTAAAAAATATTTGAAACATTATATATTTTTCTCACACAGGGGAACCAAATGTAGATACAGTATTATACATTATGTGTGTGGGGGGTGGGGATTTTCTGGGAGCGACCTTAAGAATTATTTATTATATACATTATTATTTATTAATTATATATATTTTATGTATGGATTTTTCTCCTTCTCAATCGAATCAAACTGTATCTCTGAACTGTCACACTCTGATCTGTTTCACGTGTCTTTGTGCTTGTCTCCACCTCACTCCAGATGTCACCCATATTCCCCATTATTCCCAGTGTATTTATACCTATGTTCTCTGTTCGTCTGTTGCCAGTTCGTCTTGTCAAGCTACCAGCGTTTTTCCCGTACTCCTGTTCTCTCTCTAGTCTTCCCGGTTTTGACCATTCTGCCTGCCGTTCTGCACTGCCCTGGATTACTGACCTCTGCCTGCCCTGACCCTTGACCTGTCATTTGCCTGCCGCCTGTTTTTGAAAATAAACTTTTTTGTTATTTAGAACAGCATCTGTGTCTTATCCTGAGACGTGATAGAACTACATAACATTCTTTTGAGAATCTTGTGGAGAGATCTGAAAAAACATATGTAGTAAGTTTAGCTTTGTCATACCTTACACAAAATATATGAATGCCATATATTATTGGCATAAATTAATATTATATCATTAATGAATGGCAAACAATAATACACCAACAATATGTTGTTTTTCAATTAGGGCTGACCAAGGACCCACAGTCCAAGTGAGTAATTTATCCTGACATTAAACTGCTTTACGTTCTAATGCTTCATACAGGTAGCTGGGGTAATTTAGTCATTGTGGATGAAGTATGTATCTCTGTATGCTGCACTGAGCTTCTCAATAAACAGACCTGAGCATGGAAGAGGGAAAGACGTTTCTGAGACACAGTGTGTATGCTGGGAAATAGTCTTCTTTGAATACATTAATATATACTGTATCTACTCTAATTGTCAGAATTGAATAAAAATGTGCATTTTATTTCAATAAAGATTAATTTATTTATTGAAAGTATGAACAGCAATATCTGCACCATCAACATGTCAAAAGGCTGATATATGGGTGTTTTACTTTTACAATATGTCACTGAAGCTGACGAGCACCGAAACATGTGAACAGACAGTAAACCACATTTGTGTTTGTTACTGCTGAAGAATTGAGAAACTGAATCATTGAATTAATCTATTTCCTGACGAGGTAGATGATGAAGAAGATGGTCAGACAACAGAGTAGAACTCCAGTTCTTATGATGGAGAAGAGGACAAGGATCCTCATATCCACTTCAGTATCACCCCATGAAATAATTAAATGTTTTTTATCATACAGTAGGGGTTATTACAGTAATAGCAGGTATTTTATTTTGCCTTTATTTGATCAGGTAAGTCATTGAGAACACAATGTATTTTACAATAACTACCTGTGTAACTACAGTAAATGTAATGTTCATGTAATTTTAACAAAGTAGTATAAGAGGTTTACCTTGAATGTCCAGCTTGGTCCCTTTCCCAAACAGTATCTCCCCACATGAGTCCACAGCACAGTAGGAAGTCCCAGCATCAGAGAGGCTGAGGTTCCTCTTGGGGAGGTTGTAGACACAGCTCTGTGTAGGGGGGTGTGCAGCAGAAGGTGCAGAGGGAGCACCCCCCCGATCCACATCAACGGGACCGCAGTGGAAAAGGTGGAAATCTTCAAGTTCCTTGACGTACACATCACTGATAAACTGATATGTTCAATACAGACAGTGTGGTGACCATTTCAACCTCAGGAGGCTAAAGAATTTTGGCTTAACATCTAAAACCTTACAAACTTTCACAGATGCTAAATTAAAAGCATCATGTCGGGCTTTATCTCCGCCTAGTTCGCCAACTGCACCGCCCACAATCTCAAGGCTCTCCAGAGGGTGGTCGGTCGTCCTTATGTATATAGGCCTAATTAATTCCTACTGTTAGATAAACTGCACTGTCAGAACTATAAGCACAAGCATTTCGCGACACCCGCATTAACATCTGCTAAACATGTGTATGTGACCAATAACATACCTGTCTCTCAGCCACCGTTGCGGTGTTCCATTCAGGGGAAATGTCACCCTGCAGTGCATCATTGCATCATTGTCCTTAAACAGACGGGACATGTTGGCTGGTTAAAGCAAGTCAATGGCTCAGAGCCCCTGTGCATCAGAAGCTCGATAGAAGGCACCTGCCATTCAACCGTATCAGAGCCAAATTTTGGAGTGACAGTAGAATCAAACAATCACAATTTGACATGTAATGGGTGGGACCATTTTGACAAAAAACGCATGGAATCTCCTGCCATTCGTTAAGACTGACAGGTCACAGCACAATAGTGAGCAGTAGTTTTCCCACAGTCTAAGCTAGCTAGTTTGTGTTGTAGGCTGGTGGGAGCTGCTGCTGTTTCAGGTGTTATTGAAAATGTTGATGCTAAATTGTTAGCTTCATTCTTTGAGATTAACTTTCAACAAGAAGTTTAAATTATCCTCATCTGGAGTGAAACAGTTTTCTTGTTGCAGCTTGCTTACTGTTGTTCGCTATCTCTCTTTGAAAATAATGTGTCATGCTTGTGAAACATTGTTGCATTTCAACTTTAGATTACTGGTTAGTGTGTGTGCTTAATGTTCTAACGATGTTTTCAATGGGAAGTAATAGTTCTAACTTTCGATTGGTAAATGCTTAGCCTAATGGTTGTGTTTTTGTGTTCTTATGATTGGGACCTACTGTCTTATTATGTCCTAGTGAATGGACTGCTTATCCTTTAACATCATGCTGTGTGTGACTGCTGTCTTTCTATCAGTCTAAGTGTTTTACAGAAAGTGCACTCTGTTACATGTAGTGAGCTGGTAGGTTTTACGGTCTCTGTCCTTTCAGCATCAAATTCCTGTCAAACGTACATCCTTTGATGTGTAACTGTTGTCTCTCTTAGTGATAGTATGATAGTGATGGTGTTAGGCTGCCATAGGTTGTGGAAGATTTTGCCCTCTCTGAAGGCCTAGGTCCAATAGCCACGGTTTGCCACTGCTTTTAAGGTATGCTATGGGTGAACTACAAGCCAGTGCTCCTGCCAATTGCAAAGTTCCTAAATTAAGTGATCTATTGGTGCAGCAAGAAGAGTGCCCCCTAATGGCCAACCACCACCAATTCCAGCCAATTCTTTCCCATTCCAGGAAGTCCTTCTGCCCACTACAATAAATGAACAGAACAGAAAGGGGAGTCTCACACTGAGGACAGTTTTAGAAATATTGACTATCATCCAGAACCTTTTCAAAGGTGATTACATTCAAATGTGTTTGTCCAACTGGTCTATTGAAATATATTTAATTAATTCTGAGTATTTCAAATTCTGGGAACCTCTATGATGATCAACTATAGTCTGTAATTAAAATATCTTATCATTCTCTCTATCAAACCAAATACAAGAGTGGAACATCAGTAGTTGGTGATAAGATCATGTTTATCTGTTTGTCATTGTAGCTATGGTTGTCATTCTATGCCCCGCCCATAATCACAAATTACTTTCATCTCTCTTATTTGAAGATTCAATACTTCCTTCATGGTCTGGCAGTGTAGATCTAAACACAGAATGGAACGCATATATGTACCAGCTCTCGTCGTCTACGTCTTCTGTAAGTTACTGTGTCCTCAGTTCTGATTTTGTGATTCATCAATAGATTTGGTCTCTCACATAGTCGTGACTGTGTTTTGGTGGGTATATCATGTGCATGAAGAGTACTTTTTATTCATAGCTGTTTCTAAACATTTGTTTTCTCTCTTTCAGATCTGACCCATGTTGTGTCTGTCTCTCCTCCACCCTTAGTGGTGGTTCATTCAGGGGAAAATGTTACCCTGCAGTGCATCAATGTCCTTAAACAGCCGGGACATGTTGGCTGGTTCAAGCAAGTCAATGGCTCAGAGCCCCTGTGCATCACGTCTATGTGGAGCTCTCAGTCAACTGTTCGTCATCATAATGGATTTCAGGAGAAGCGTATGAAAATGTTAATGACCAATAGAACTATCTTTCTCATAATCACAGAGGTGGATGTAGCTGATTCTGGTCTGTACTTTTGTGGAATGTTGGACAACTATTTCATCTTCACCAACGTGACTGTCCTGAAGGTCCAAGGTAATCTTTTTAATAAATTGTCTGCTATGACACCAAATGCACAAACATTTATCATAGGTATTGGATATATTTTTGACTTAATGTTGGAGACGCAATACTAACGTACTAAATTTGAATAACAGTAGAACATTTAACTCACTTAATCGTCCAAAAGGTCACAAAGATTATGACAAGGACCCTACAGAGCACAATGAAAAAGGTATGTTCATTCTGTAATTTTAAGTGAGAATCTTTCAAAAATGAATTAATTTGATGTACCTTGAAAGTACCATAGAATATAAATAAAGTATAACAGCATCTTATAGCAATCTGAGAATTCTCCATTGTCCATTTGGTAGCAAACGGGGTAAAGGTTTATATAGTTCTGATTCTAATTGAAATCTGTTTTGTAGGAGAGGAAGATAGAACCATTAACCTCCTCCTACTGGTTGTGATCCTGGGTGTTGTAACTACTGTTCAATTGATTATCATCCTCTTCCTGGTCCTTAAAGTCAGACGAGATGCAAACAGACTAAACACAGGTATGGAGCTTATTTCATATGGGGCCTACTATTAACTACACTTACATAGTGAAAATGTTTCTCATTACATACTGCAGGAGTAGACAACCCTGGTCCTGGAGTGGCGCAGGCATTTCATGTTTTGGATTTAACCAACCTGGAAGACCAGCTGTGTTGAATTTAGGCAATCACTGAACTGATCAATTAGTCCAGTTGGGCAGGTGTGGTGCCTAGTTGGAACAAAATCCTGCAATTCCTGCGGCACTGAAGGAACAGGGTTGTCTACCCCTTACATACTGTATACTGAGAATTGAAAGAGTCAGTAAAACTTATATTGTGCCACTAAAATGGAATGATCAGTTTATCTCTTCTCTCATCTCTGTTTTATATCATATTCAGGACCTGACTCGCAACAGCAACTACAAAATGATCAGGTAATTGTGATTAGTTTAGAGATATTTATAAAATATTGTCAGGTCCTGACTGTAGGGATGCCTAGTGGCATCTCTATGTTTAGGTTTGGTGAACTGTCGTTGCCTGACAGTAGGGTTATCTAGCATTCTTTATGTTTGGTTTTTGTTGGTCCCCAATTAGAGGCAGCTGCACCTCATTGTCTCTAAGTGGGATCCCATTTAAGTTGAGTATTTGCCCACCTGAGTTTGGGTCTTTGTTTTGTGCACATTGGTTTGTGTGTTGTATTATAATAAAATGAATATATTCACAATACTGCTCAGTGCCTTGGGTCCTTTCTACAAACTGACAAATATAAGGAATCCAGATGATAATTGTATTTCATGATGTTTCCAAATATACAGGAACAAAATCCTGATTCACTGAATTATGCCGCCCTAAATTTCACCTCCAAGAAGAAGACGAGGGAGAGAAGAGCGAAGGATCTGGAGCCCCATGTAGTGTATGCTGCTACAAGATGATACAGTGGAGGAGGATGGAGAGGAGGAAAAGTGTTTTGCCATATCTTTCAATACAAGTTGAAATCCTTCTATATTGTATGTGTAGTTAAATCAAATGTATTGAAATGTAAATCAGTAAATATCTCTATTTTCTGTGTGTTGTACCTCAGGAACACTGTAGCCCTCTTCCACTCTGTTAGGCCATACAGCTCAGTGTTACAGGGGGTGGTTAGAGAAGGGGACTCAAACCACAACTGTTTAATGGCCACAGAGGACTAGTTGTCTCTCTCAGCTTAGATCTCTGTGTATTTGTGATTTAGTTCTTTAATAAGTTGACCGTGAAGGGAAAAGTACCCAGCATTGGACCATTATTACATTGATTACTTAAAAATAGAGTAATCAAAACCTCCACAATGTTGTTTGTCATGTTATCCTCCCCTTAGTCTTTCCTGTCTTCACTGCACTGATCACAGCGACCTATTCTGAGAAGCAGCTAGTCGCCTTATAAGGAGAATATGACGGGTGTGAGGTAGAGGTGCACGTGAAACCGATCAGGGTGTGACAATAATTACGAATGTTTTAACAAGTGAACGATATTTACAGCTTGCCTGCCTGCTCATTTGATCGATGCCAAATACATTTTGATTGCCAACTAAGACATACAGCGGGTGAAATAAATATTGAACACGTCACCATTTCTCAGTAAATATATTTCCAAAGGTGCTATTGACATTAAATTTTCACCAGATGTTGGTAACAACCCAAGTAATCCATACATACAAAGAAACCAAAACAAATTAAGTTGTGTTATAATGTGAAATGACACAGTGAAAAAGTATTGAACACACTTACTGATATTTATTTAATACTTTGTACAAAAGCCTTTGTTGGTAATGACAGCTTCAAGACGCTTCCTGTATGGAGAAACTAGTCGCATGCATTGCTCTGGTGTGAATTTGGCCCATTCTTCCACACAAACAAATCTTGAAGGCTTTCCATAGATTTTCAATGGGATTTAAGTCAGGTGATTGGCTGGGCCATTCTAGCAGCTTTATTTTCTTTCTTTGAAACCAATTGAGAGTTTCCTTGGCTGTGTGTTTGGGATCGTTGTCTTGCTGAAATGTCCACCCTCGTTTCATCTTCATCATCCTGGTAGATGGCAGCAGATATTTGTCAAGAATGTCTCAGTAAATTTGCCCATTCATCCTTCCTTCAATTATGTGAAGTTTGCCAGTACCATTTGCTGAAAAGCAGCCCCACACCATGATGTTCCCACCTCCAAACTTCACTGTTGGTATGGTGTTTTTAGGGTGATGTGCAGTGCCATTTCCTCCTCCAAACATGGTGTGTATTATGACATCCAACCAGTTCAATTTGGCTCTCATCTGACCACACTATATTCTCCCAGTATTTCACTGGCTTTTACAAATGTTGTGCAGCAAACTTTAAACGAGCTTCAACATGCTTTTTTTTCAGCAATGGAGTCTTGCGTGGTGAGTGTGCATACAGGCCATGGCGGTGGAGTGCATTACTTACTGTTTTCTTTGTTTCAACAGTACCTGCTAATTGCAGGTCTTTTTGAAGCTCTCCACAAGTGGTCCTTGGCTCTTGGACAACTCTTCTGATTATTCTTTTCACTCCTCTGTCAGAAATCTTGCGAGGAGCACCTGGTTGAGGCAAATTTATGGTGAAATGATTGTCTTTCCACTTCCGTATTATGGCCCCAACAGTGCTCACTGGAACATTCAGAAGCTTAGAAATGCGCCTATAACCAATGCCATCATTATGTTTTGCAACAATTAGGTTGCGAAGGTCTTGAGACAGCTCTTTGCTTTTACCCATCATGAGATGTGTCTTTTGTGACACCTTGGCAATGAGACCTTTTTGTAGGCCATCAGTTGGGACTGAACCAGCTGATATTAATTTGCACTTACAGGGGGTTGGATTTTTTAAAAATTACTGATAGTTTTCAGCTGTTATGGCTTTCCATGCCTTTTTGCACCTCCATTTCGTCATGTGTTCAATACTTTTTCCCTGTGTCATTTCACATTACACATAACTTAATTTCTGAACTTATTTGTTTTGGTTTCTTTGTATGTATGGATTACTTGGGTTGTTACCAACATCTGGTGAAAACTTCATATCAATAGCCCCTTTGGAGATATATTTACTGAGAAAAATGGTGATGTGTTCAATACCTATTTCACCCGCTGTATGCTGACAGTCGTTTAAGTAAATGGGTAGCTAAATTAGTTAGTCACATTTCTTGGCTGTAGCCACCAAAGCTGAAAAAAAAGGTTTGAGAGAAAAAGTCTGCCACTCCCTCACTTGTCCAGGTGATAACATAACATCCTTCCAGTAGCTAGCTAGCTACAGTACAAAGCTCTGTGTAATACTAGGTTTTAGCTAGCTACATTGTTTGGCTAGATATCAAGCCATATAGCTAGCTTTCTAAATAAGTAGGCCTAAATAAATAGATAAGCTATAGCCTTAGCCACATAACGTTACTGCATAGCTAGATTGATTGTGCTGAGGCTCCCAATCATTGCCCTTTTTGTACGTTTTTGACCAAAACGTTGGGTCTCTTGCAAAAAAAGATTGCAGTTTTGAGACTGCAGTAAAAGTGCAGTAACTGCAGTTGACTGTGGTATTTAGGACACAGTAATTGCAGAATAACTACAGTGTACTGCAGTTGAACTTCAGTTACACTGCAAAATTAATACAGTAAAAACAATAGTGTTATTTTGGACTCTGCACACTGCAGTAATACAGCACTCTTAACTGCAATTTTATTGGTGAATTTTATTAATCATGCATTAACTGCATCCATTTAATTCTGCTAACAATGCATAAGTAATGTCATTTTTTGTAAAATTAAACCTATTTTTCGAACCTGTTATAACCTGCAGGATGTGCGAATTTGATATTTTGGACCAATATTATGATTATCTGTTTGTTTAATTTCTGCAAAGTAGTTTAAACGGTGTCACCTCCATATTAAGTTGTAGGATTGAACAGTTTCGTTCTCTTCTCATGCCACTAACACCCCCTCACATACATAGCAACCTATTTAAAGGTACTCTGTGGTCTATGATGAAAACAAGATGAGGATGTCTCTACGCTTTGTTAGGGCCTGCTGGCCTATTGCACAAAGGACCCCTATCTCTCTCTCTCTCTCTCGGTTTCTGTGGTTTTCAGCTGGATGTCAGAGCTGTTACCTCTAACATACAGAAATGTGTCTATACTCCACTTGCTCTTCAAGTACACCATTTTAGTAAACAACAGTAAACCAAATCTTGAAAGTAAACTAAACTTTTGATGAGGCAGCTTTATCTATTGATAGTCCACTGAAATCTGTGTAAATACACAATGAGATATTTAATATGTAATTTGACCTAGTGATCAGTAGTTCTTAGTCAAATACAAACCATTTTCTGTACTTTTTTTATGTGATGTTAGGCCGCTAGAACCATTGGCCTACTGTTTTTTTTTTTTTCAATATATGTTTTTAGTGAAGTGAAGTGACTGTGTGATGATATAAACACTAGTGGATGACAGTGTCATAAAATGCAAGTTCCAAAAAGATCACAACCATGAATATCTTATACTACAGTAGCTGCAGTGATAAAGAGTCAGGAATGCCAAACTTCAATAATAAGTACTTAATTTGTAATAAATCTATAATAATAATCAGAATCTACCTATAAGACAACTATTCTGAGTCAGTCCAGCCAGGATAATCTGTGAGACAGAGCTGTACTATACACACCAGAAGGTCATGGTGTGACTGAATGAGGTGTCAACAAAGATGATGCGTCCAGTTCCACCAATTACCTGTAACTCCATTGTTGAAGTGTTGTACATAAGGGTAGAGTTTTTACACTCAAGTTGTGAAGAGGATGACAACTTTAAAGATGATCACACTGTGTCTGTTAGTTCCACTTCTCGTAGAGATGGGTAAGTCATTATTTTATATTTCTCGGCTTCTGTGATGTAAGGTTTCCAATTATTGTTCTACAGACATTTTGACAATCCAAAGTTGTTTTTGTGGCATAGTTCATATATTTTCAAGTTCTCTAGTTCATGTGCTAGCTGGAACTGAGTATTCATCCATATGTCAAGAGAGTCTGCTTGGAGTTTGCCAAAAGGCACCTAAAGGACTCTCAGACCATGAGAAACAAGGTTCCCTGGTCTGATTAAACCAAGATTTAACTTTTTGGCCTGAATGCCAACCATCACGTCTGTACGGGCCACCCCCAGGTGGTAAGGGTAGGTAACAACACGTCTGCCACGCTGATCCTCAACACAGGGGGCCTCTCAGTGGTGCGTGGTCAGTCATCTCCTGTACTCCCTGTTCACCCATGACTGCATGGCCAGGCACTACTCCAACACTATCATTACGTTTGCCAATGACACAGCAGTGGTACGCTTGATCACCGACAACGATGAGACAGCCTATAGGGAGGAGGTCATAGACCTGGCTGTGTGGTGCCAGGATAATAACCTCTCCCTCAACGTGATCAAGACAAAGGAGATGATTGTGGACTACAGGAATAGGACAACCGTGTACGCTCCCATTCTCATTGACCGGGCTGTAGTGGCGCAGGTTGAGAGCTTCAAGATCCTTGGTATCCACATCACCAACAAACTATCATAGTCCAAACACATCAAGACAGTCATGTAGAAGGCACAACAAAGCCTATTCCCCCTCAGGAGACTATAATATTTCAATGATATTCTGATTATGTTGTTATTTTCAATTACATTCTGATTTAATCTCTTCAGTTTGCGTTTAAATGGAAAGGGTTAAAACTGAGGAGAAAAAATATCCAATCAGAATTCTTCTGATGTAGCGAGATACAAGGACAAATTGAAATGCGTCCAGAGGGAGCTGAAGTTGCGGATTGCTGAGGGGAAGAGAGTGTATAAGGAGAAGATGGAGGACAAGCTGAGGCAGAGCCAGGTGAGAGAGGTGTGGAAGGGTATGAGAAATATCACTGGCTTCAAAAAGTCAAACAGTGGGCAGACGGAGGGGACCCAGGACAGAGCCAATGAGCTGAACCAATTTTTTAACAGGTTCGATACTGGCCCTGTCCACCTCCCCTCCAGCTCCCCAGACCACACACCCTCACGGCTATCCCACCCCCACTTTGCTCACAGCACCTCTGCTGAGACAATCAGTGACCCCACCTCCGCCCCTGCCCCCCCTGGACTGATCCTCAACACCCCCCTTCCCCCCACCTCCCCACCTGGGCTGGCTTTCACCACCAACCAAGTGAAGAGAGAGCTGGAGAGACTACACCAGTGGAAAGCGGCGGGCCCTGATGGCATCAGCCCAAGGGTGCTGAGGGTCTGTGCTGACCAACTGTGTGGAATACTCCAGCGTCTTTTCAACCTTAGCCTGAGCCTAGAAAGGGTCCCTGTGCTGTGGAAAACATCCTGCCTCGTCCCAGTGCCCAAGAAGGCACACCCCACTGTCCTGAATGACTTCAGACCTGTAGCGCTAACATCCCACATCATGAAGACCCTGGAAAGGTTAGTCCTCGCTCACCTCAGACGCCTGGTGTGTTCATCAATGGACCCCCTGCAGTTTGCATACCAGCGCAACATCGGGGTGGATGATGCAATCATCTACCTTCTGCAGAGGGCCTACTCTCACCTGGACAATGCAGGTTGCACTGTGAGGGTCATGTTTTTTGACTTCTCCAGTGCCTTCAATACCATTCAGCCCCTGCTACTGGGTGAGAAGATGAGGAGGATGAAAGTGGAAGCACCCTTAGTCTCCTGGGTCACGGACTACCTGACCGGTAGGCCACAATTTGTGCGACTACAGAGCTGTGTGTCAGAACGGGCAGTTAGCAACACAGGGGCCCCCCAGGGTACGGTCCTGTCCCCCTTCCTGTTCACCCTCTACACCTCAGACTTCAGATATAACTCTGAAACATGCCACCTACAGAAGTTCTCGGATGACTCTGCTATTGTAGGGTGCATCAGGGGTGGGCAGGAGGAGGAGTACAGGAGCACAATCAGTGACTTTGTGTTGTGGTGTGAGCAGAACCACCTTCAGCTCAACATCAGCAAAACTAAGGAGATGGTGGTGGACTTCAGGAGAACCAAGGCACAACTGACTGCAGTCCCTATAAAGGGGATGGATGTGGAAATGGTTGAGTCATACAAGTTCCTGGGTGTCCATATGGACAACAGACTGGAATGGGCTGGTAACACCGGGGCCCTGTACCAAAAGGGCCAGAGCCGACTCTACTTTCTGAGGAGGCTCAGGTCCTTCAACGTGTGCAGTAAACTACTGCATACCTTCTACCAGTCTGTGGTGGCCAGTGCCATCTTTTTTGCAGTGGTGTGCTGGGGAGCAAACATCAAAGCCGGTGATGCTTCTCGGGTAAATAAGCTGATCAGGAAGGCTAGCTCTGTCCTGGGGATGAGCCTTGACACTCTAGAGGAGGTGGCGGAGAGACGGATCCTGGCCAAACTGCTGGCCATCATGGACAACGTCACCCACCCTCTGCACGCTATGGTTATGACGCAGAGGAGCACTTTCAGTCACAGACTGATCCCACCACGGTGTGCCAGAGAGCGCTACAGGAGGTCCTTCCTGCCGGCGGCTATGAGACTGTATAATGCCTCACCGGGGTGCCGTGCCGTCGGCAACATAGATCTGGAACTGTTGGGGTGCTAGGACCTAGTTTAACAATTATGCATCCATCCGTGAGTAACTCTGGTCCGTCAGCACTCATCCACTCAGGACCTATTTATTCATACAGGTCTGTATATACATACTCATGTACAGTTGTTATATTATATCACATGCAATATTGTAAGTAATTATTGGACGTAGGCATTCACTCAGGAATGCATATTAGTATCCTGCCAGTTGCACCTTTTCTCATTGCTTTTAGTATATCGAATGTGCAATAAGTGCAGTTGTCTGTAATTAAACCCTGCGCACTAAGGACTGTATTTTAAGGGAATTACTATTATTACCCCAAATGATATCATACACACATTTAGCTATTAAAGTATCTCTTCCTGTCATTTACCTGTACAGTTTGTGTAAACATGCAAGTATTCACTTATCTGTAAATATAACTGTATACCTAACTGTACAGCTAATTTAACCATGCAAAATTTTTCACTTACCTGTTCATTTACCCAGTCTGTCTATTAAGTAAACTATTATTACCCTCGCTCATATCATACGCATTTTTAGCTACTGAAGTATTTCTCTGCCATCGACCTGTATAGTATAGTTAACCATCCAACATCCACCAACGTATAGTGTACATATTCAGCCAACCACCCATACTATGCAATGTCCTTTTTATAGCTTTTTTTTTTGCACTCCAGATATCTTGTATTTCTATACTTTTTCATACTGCCGCTCTATGTATCATGTACCGTGTATCTGTCTTTTGTGTACTTTCGTTGTGGCATTTTGCACCTGCCCTGTGTTTTGTTGTAGCTGCTTGACAATGAAATTTCCCCCCCGGGGGATGAATAAAGTACCTATTTATCTATCTATCTATCTATCTATCTATCTATCTATCTATCTATCTATCTATCTATATATAGCTCATCATTGGCTAGGACTTCAGAAGCTCGATAGAAGGTATCTGCCATTCAAAACATTTTTTTTATCTAAACATTTTTTATTGCAGTTTGCTTACTGTTGTTCGCTATCTCTTTGAAAATAATGTGTTATGCTTGTGAAACATTGTTGCATTTCAACTTTAGATCACTGGTTAATGTGCGTCCTTAATGTTTTAACGATGTTTGCAATGGGAAGTAATAGTTGTACATTTCGATTGGTAAATGCTTAGTCTAATGGTTGTGGTTTTGTGTTCTTATGATTGGGACCTACTGTCTTAT
Source organism: Thymallus thymallus (assembly GCA_023634145.1). Lineage (NCBI taxonomy): Eukaryota > Metazoa > Chordata > Actinopteri > Salmoniformes > Salmonidae > Thymallus > Thymallus thymallus. The sequence continues at coordinate 10,131,876 of CM042423.1, forward strand.
TATGTCCTAGTGAATGGACTGCTTATCCTTTAACATCATGCTGTGTGTGACTGCTGTCTTTCTATCAGTCTATGTGTTTTACAGAAAGTGCACTCTGTTACATGGAGTGAGCTGGTAGGTTTTACGGTCTCTGTCCTTTCAGCATCATGTTCCTGTCAAACGTACATCCTTTGATGTGTAACTGTTGTCTCTGTTAGTGATAGTATGATAGTGATGGTGTTAGGCTGCCATAGGTTGTGAAAGCAATGTGATTGTTGTTGCTGGTAACGTTAGTGCGGTGCTGTCTCTGTTTATCTTGATTTTGGTACAATGTTTTGGAAGATTTTGCCCTCTCTGAAGGCCTAGGTCCAATAGCCACGGTTTGCCACTGCTTTTAAGGTATGCTATGGGTGAACTACAAGCCAGTGCTCCTGCCAATCCCAAAGTTCCTAAATTAAGTGATCTATTGGTGCAGCAAGAAGAGTGCCCCCTATTCGCCAACCACCACCAATTCCAGCCAATTCTTTCCCATTCCAGGAGGTCCTTCTGCCCACTACAATAAATGAACACAACAGTGTGGGGAATCTCACACTGAGGACAGTTTTAGAAATATTGACTGTCATCCAGAACCTTTTCAAAGGTTATTACATTAAAATGTGTTTGTCCAACTGGTCTATTGAAATATATTTAATTAATTCTGAGTATTTCAAATTCTGGGAACCTCTATGATGATCAACTATAGTCTATAATTAAAATATCTTATCATTCTCTCTATCAAACCAAATACAAGAGTGGAACATCAGTAGTTGGTGATAAGATCATGTTTATCTGTTTGTCATTGTAGCTATGGTTGTCATTCTATGCCCCGCCCATAATCACAAATTACTTTCATCTCTCTTATTTGAAGATTCAGTACTTCCTTCATGGTCTGGCAGTGTAGATCTAAACACAGGATGGAACGCATATATGTACCAGCTCTCGTCCTCTACGTCTTCTGTAAGTTACTGTGTCCTCAGTTCTGATTTTGTGATTCATCAATAGATTTGGTCTCTCACATAGTCGTGACTGTGTTTTGGTGGGTATATCATGTGCAGAGTACTTTTTATTCATAGCTGTTTCTAAACATTTGTTTTCTCTCTTTCAGATCTGACCCATGTTGTGTCTGTCTCTCCTCCACCTTTAGTGGTGGTTCATCCAGGGGAAAATGTCACCCTGCAGTGCATCAATGTCCTTAAACATCCGGGACATGTTGGCTGGTTCAAGCAAGTCAATGGCTCAGAGCCCCTGTGCATCACGACTATGTGGAGCTCTACGCCAACTGTTCGTCATCATAATGGATTTCAGGAGAAGCGTATGAAAATGTTAATCACCAATAGAACTATCTTTCTCATAATCACAGAGGTGGATGTAGCTGATTCTGGTCAATACTTCTGTGTAACGTTGGACAACTATTTCATCTTCACCAACGTGACTGTCGTGAAGGTCCAAGGTAATCTTTTTAATACATTGTCTGCTATGACACCAAATGCACAAACATTTATCATAGGTATTGGATATATTTTTGACTCAATGTTGGAGATGCAATACTAACGTACTACAATTTGAATAACAGTAGAACATTTAACTCACTTAATCGTCCAAAAGGTCACAAAGATTATGACAAGAACCCTACAGAGCACAATGAAGAAGGTATGTTCATTCTGTAATTTAAGTGAGAATCTTTCAAAAATGAATGAATATGATGTACCTTGAAAGTACCACAGAAAATAAATAAAGTATAACATGTGTTATTATTATTATTATTATTATTTTTACCTTTATTTAACTAGGCAAGTCAGTTAAGAACAAATTATTATTTACAACGATGGCCTACCAAAAGGCAAAAGGCCTCCTGCGGTGACAGGGGATTTAAAAATAAATAAATAATTAAATAATTAAAATTTAGGACAAAACACACAACACGACCTGAGAGACACCACAACACTACATAAAGAGAGACCTAAGACAACAACATAGCATGGCAGCAACACATGACAACACAGCATGGTAGCAACACAACATGACAACAACATGGTATTTAACTCACTTAATCGTCCAAAAGGTCACAATGATTATGACAAGGACCCTACAGAGCGCTATGAAGAAGGTATGTTCATTCTGTAATTTTAAGTGAGAATCTTTCAGAAATTAATTAATAAGATGTACCATAAAAGTACCAAAGAATTGAAATAAAGGACAACAGAATCTTATTCCAACCTAGCCTGGGAATTTGTATTATTTCAGATGCTGATCCACAGATGAGAATCCTGGTCCTTCTCTCCATCATAAGAACTGGAGTTCTCCTCTGCGGTCTGACCATTTTCATCATCATCTACCTCATCAGGGAATAGATAAAGCTAAGGTCATTATCAATAGATTATATGTAGTACAGTTGAAGTCGGAAGTGTACTTACACTTAGGTTGAAGTCATTTAAACTAATTTATCAACCACTCCACAGATTTCATGTTAACAAATTATAGTTTTGGCAATTCCGTTAGGACATCTACTTTGTCATTCTTCCAACAATTGTTGACAGACAGATTATTTCACTTATAATTCACTATATCACAATTCCAGTGGGTCAGAAGTTTACATACTCTAAGTTGACTGTGCCTTTAAAAAGGTAGGAAAATTCCAAAAAATGACATCATGGCTTTAGTAGCTTCTGATAGGCTAATTGACATAATTTGAGTCAATTGGAGGTGTACCTGTGGATGTATTTCAAGGCCTACCTTCAAACTCAGTGCCTCTTTGCTCGAAATCATGGGAAAATCAAAATAAATCAGCCAAGACCTCAGAAAAATAATTGTAGACATCCACAAGTCTGGTTCATCCTTGGGAGCAATTTCCAAATGCCTGAAGGTCAATCTGTACAAACAATAGTATGCAAGTATAAACACCATGGGACCACGCAGCCATCATACCGCTCAGGAAGGAGACGCGTTCTGTCTCCTAGAGATGAACATACTTTGGTGCGAAAAGTGAAAATCAATCCCAGAACAACAGCAAAGGACCTTGTGAAGATGCTGGAGGAAACAGGTACAAAAGTATCTATATCCACAGTAAAACAAGTCCTATATCGACATAACCTGAAAGGCCTCTTAGCAAGGAAGAAGCCACTGCTCCAAAACCACCATAAATAAGCCAGACTACGGTTTGTAACTGCACATGGGGACAAAGATCGTACTTTTTGGAGAAATGTACTCTGGTCTGAAGAAAGAAAAATAGAACTGTTTGGCCATAATGACCATTGTTATATTTGGAGGAAAAAGGGGGAGCTTGCAAGCCAAATAACACCCTCCCAACCATGAAGCACGGGGTGGCAGCATCATGTTGTGGGGGTGCTTTGCTGCAGGAGGGACTGGTGCACTTCACAAAATAGATGGCATCAAGAGGAAGGAAAATGATGTGGATATAATGAACCCACATCTCAAGACATCAGCCAGGAAGTTAAAGCTTGGTCGCAAATGGGTCTTCCAAATGGACAATGACCCCAAGCATACCTCAAAATTTGTGGCAATATGGCTTAAGGTCAACAAAGTCAAGGTATTGGAGTGGCCATCACAAAGCCCTGACCTCAATCCTATAGAAAATGTGTGGGCAGAACTGAAAAAGGAGGCCTACAAACCTGACTCAGTTACACCAGATCTTCAAGGATGAATGGGCCCAAATTCACAAAACTTATTGTGGGAAGCTTGTGGAAGGCTTCTCGAAATGTTTGACCCAAGTTAAACAATTTAACTACCAAATACTAATTGAGTGTATGTAAACTTCTGACCCACTGGGAATGTGATGAAAGAAACAAGCTGAAATAAATAATTTACATTATTATTATTCTAACTTTACAAGGATTAAATGTCAGGAATTGTGAAAAACTGAGTTTAAATGTATTTGGCTAAGTTGTATGTAAACTTCAGAATTCAACTGTATGTAACTTGCTTTCACCAACCCCTGTATATGCTCCTGTTGTATGTAAGCATTAATAAATTGCACTGTGAACATTGATATTGACTGAAGTTGTTATGTTTTGAGCGCATGGGTCAGAGGTGAAAGAGGTTTTCATGATGGAAAAGAGTTGACAAAAGTACTAATAAATTATACTTTTTTGTGAAGTTACAAAGTATCTGCATATTTTCCACTTGTTGAATCGTTTAGGGTATTGAAATGTTTTTAGCTTATTGTTTGTGTTTCTTTACATACATAGTTTGAACATTAATTGAGCAGCAGAGGTCTTGTCTGGTGTTTATCATCCAGATAAACAGATGAAGAGAGGTGTGATAAGAATGTGTGCGGTTTTGATGCTGTCAGGCTCTGGCCATAGAGAAGCAATAGGCTTCTCTATGTAGCTATGGTCAGAGTCTGACAGTGTCGTTCTTTTCTGTTTCTTTGTGGGTTTTGGGTAGATCTCTAATTAGAGGCAGCTGCTACCCGTTGTCTCTAATTAGGGATCCAATATATGTTGAGTCTGTCCCTCACACGGGTGTGGGTCGTTATCGGTATATGTCGTATATTTCGCATGTCACGGTGGAAAGTAAGTGTTGTTGATTTTTCCGTCTGTTCGTTCGTGTTGTGTTTAGGCGAGCGTGACGTTAGTCTATTCGTGTTTGTTTTTGTTCTGTAGTTCGTCATTTGAGTTTTGTTATACATAGTAGAGAAAATAAAATGTCGAACTACTATCCCTGCGCTGCGCCTTGGTCATTCCCACACCCACATCGTGACAGAACGACCCACCACTACCAGACCAAGCAGCGTAACTGGGGAGAGACGGAGAGAGAGGAGGTGCCGCCGCCGCGTTATGCGCGATGCGCGAGACGGGGAAATGCCCGCAAACAACCCCAAGAAAATTTTGGGGAGGGGCTATGGGGGTGGTCTGGCCGCGAAGAAGACGAGCCAGTACCACTCCCCATATGGAGCATGGAGAGGCCGAAGTACAGATGGGGGGCTCAGAGCAAGGTGGAGGAGGAGTATCTGGAGGAACATTTTGGAGAGGTTCTGGAGGAATTGGTGGAGATAGAGGAAGAGGTCGAGAGGGAGATGGCGGAGTGGTCCAGTCCAGGTCCGGTCGTCTACTCCACTCCCAGGCCGGAGCAGTCTGCTCCACCGATACCCAGTCCGGGTCCGGTTGTCTACTCCACCTCCCTTCCAGAGCAGTCCGCTCCACCGGTGCCCAGTCCGGGTCCGGTCGTCGTCTCCACTCCCAGGCCAGAGCAATCCGCTTCACCGATGTCCAGTCCGGGTCCGGACCTCTGCCCTACTCCACGTATCCGACCTCTGGTGCGCCTCCTCAGTCCGGTACGACCCGTGCCGGCTCCCCGCACTGGACCTCCAGTACGTGCGCCTAACCAGGTGCTTCCTGTGCCAGCTCCACGCACCCGACATCCGGTGCGCCTCCCCAGCCCTGAACCTCCAGCGAAGGTCAGCGCCCCTAAACCTCCAGCGAAGGTCAGCGTCCCGCCACCTCCAGCGAAGGTCAGCGCCCCTGAACCTGCGAAGGTCAGCGCCCCTGAACCTCCTGCGAGGGTCAGCGCCCCTGAACCTCCAGCGAAGGTCAGCGCCCCTGAACCTCCAGCGAAGGTCAGCGCCCCTAAACCTGCGAAGGTCAGCGCCCCTGAACCTCCTGCGAAGGTCAGCGCCCCTGAACCTCCTGCGAGGGTCAGCGCCCCTGAACCTCCTGCGAAGGTCAGCGCCCCTAAACCTCCTGCGAAGGTCAGCGCCCCTAAACCTCCAGCGAAGGTCAGTTCACCGGTGCCCATTCCGGGTCCAGCCGTCTGCTCCGCCTCAGGGCCTGAGCAGTCCGCCCCACCGGTGCCCATTCCGGGTCCAGCCGCCTGCTCCGCCTCAGTGCCAGAGCAGTCCGCTCCACCGGTGCCCAATCCGGGTCCAGCCGCCTGCTCCGCCTCAGTGCCAGAGCAGTCCGCTCCATCGGTACCCAATCCGGGTCCAGCCGCCTTTTCCGCCTCAGTGCCAGAGCAGTCCGCTCCACCGGTACCCAATCCGGGTCCAGCCGTCTGCTCCGCCTCAGTGCCAGAGCAGTCCGCTCCACCGGTACCCAGTCCGGGTCCAGCCGCCTGCTCCGCCTCAGTGCCAGAGCAGTCCGCTCCACCGGTACCCAATCCGGGTCCAGCCGTCTGCTCCGCCTCAGTGCCAGAGCAGTCCGATCCACCGGTACCCAGTCCAGGTCCAGCCGCCTGCTCCGCCTCAGAGCCAGAGCAGTCCGCTCCACCGGTACCCAGTCCGGGTCCAGCCGCCCGCTCCGCCTCAGTGCCAGAGCAGTCCGCTCCACCGGTACCCAGTCCGGGTCCAGCCGTCTGCTCCGCCTCAGTGCCAGAGCAGTCCGCTCCACCGGTACCCAATCCGGGTCCAACCGTCTGCTCCGCTTCAGAGCCTGAGCAGTCCGCCCCACCGGTGGCCAGTCCGGGCCCGGTTGTTTGCCCAGCTCCATGGCCGGAGCCGTTTGTCCCACCGGTGCCCAGTCCGGGCCCGGTTGTTTTCCCCTCTCCATGGCCGGAGCCGTTTGCCCCACCGGTGCCCAGTCCAGGCCCGGAAGTTTTCCCTGCTCCATGGCCGGAGCCGTTTGCCCCACCGGTGCCCAGTCCGGGCCCGGTTGTTTTCCCCGCTCCATGGCAGGAGCCGTTTACCCCACCGGGGCCCAGTCCGGGCCCGGTTGTTTTCCCCGCTCCATGGCCGGAGCCGTTTGCCCCACCGGTGCCCAGTCCGGGCCCGGTTGTTTTCCCCGCTCCATGGCCGGAGCCGTTTGCCCCACCGGTGCCCAGTCCGGGCCCGGTTGTTTTCCCCGCTCCATGGCCGGAGCCGTTTACCCCACCGGTGCCCAGTCCGGGCCCGGTTGTTTTCCCCGCTCCATGGCCGGAGCCTTTTGCCCCACCGGTCCACAGCCCGGGACCGGTGATAAGGAAGGGGCACGGGACAAAACTGTCCACTCCGCCCCCGATGGACTAGTTTTCCCTCCCATTTACCCCCCCGTGTTTTGTGTGTTTTTTTTTTTGTTTAGGCGTCCGGGAGTCCGCGCCTTGGGGGGGGGGGGGGGTACTGTCAGGCTCTGGCCATAGAGAAGCAATAGGCTTCTCTATGTAGCTATGGTCAGAGTCTGTCAGTGTCGTTCTTTTCTGTTTCTTTGTGGGTTTTGGGTGGATCTCTAATTAGAGGCAGCTGCTACCCGTTGTCTCTAATTAGGGATCCAATATATGTTGAGTCTGTCCCTCACGCAGGTGTGGGTCGCTATCGGTATATGTCGTATATTTCGAATGTCACGGTGGAAAGTAAGTGTTGTTGATTTTTACGTCTGTTCGTTCGTGTTGTGTTTAGGCGAACGTGACATTAGTCTATTCGTGTTTGTTTTTGTTCTGTAGTTCGTCATTTGAGTTTTGTTATACATAGTAGAGAAAATAAAATGTCGAACTACTATCCCTGCGCTGCGCCTTGGTCATTCCCACACCCACATCGTGACAGATGCACTGAAGTTTGTACAGTTATTTCAGAAAGTATTCACACCCCGTGACCTTTTCCACATTTTGTTGTTTTACAAAGTGGGATAAAAGTTTGTTTAATTTTTTTAGATTTTTTTTAATCAACGGTCTACACAAAATACTCTGTAATGCCAAAATGAAAAAAATTCTAACATTTGTAAAAACACTTATGTATCTTGATTCGATAAGTATTCAACCCCCTTAGTCAATAAATGTTAGAATCACCTTTCGCAGCGATTACAGCTGTGAGTATTTCAGGGTAAGTTTACCACATCTGGATTATGCAACAGTCTTTTTAAAATTCGTCAAGCTCTGTCAAATTGGTTCATAATTTATAGACAACCATTTTCAGGTATTGCCATAGATTTTCAAGTAGATTTTAATCTAAATTGTAACTCATCCACTCAGGAACATTCGCTGTCTTCTTGGTAAGACACTCCAGTGTAGATTAGGCCTTGTGTTTTAGGTTATTGTCCTGCTGAAAGGTTAAATAATCTCCCAGTGTTTGGTGGAAAGCAGATTTTCTTCTAGAATGTTCCCTCTGCTTAGCTCCCTTACGTTTATTTTTTATCCTGAAAAACCCACATTCCTTATCGATTACAAGCATAACATGATGCAGCCACCACTGTGCTGAGTGGTACTCAGCAATGTGTTGTATTGGATTTGCCCCAAACATAAAATGTTGTATTCAGGACAATGAGTTAATTGCTTTGCCACATCTTTTGCAGTATTTCTTTAAAGAATTGTTACAAACAGGATGCATGTTTTGGAAAATGTTTTTTCAGTACAGGCTTCCTTCTTTTCATTCTGTCAAATAGTTTAGTATTGTGGAGAAACAACAATGGTGTTGACCCATCCTCAATGTTCTCCCATCACAGAGGGTTAATGGGCTAGACAAAAGATTGAAGTGACTTTGAACGGAATGTTGTGGTAGGAGCCAGGAGCACCGGATTGTGTCAAGAACAGCAACGCTGCTGGGTTTTTAACGCTCACTTTCCTGTGTGTATCAACAATGGTCCACCATCCAAAGGACATCCAGCCACCTTGACAGAACTGTGGGAAGCATTGGAGTCAACATGGGCCAGCATCCCTGTGGAACGCTTTCGACACCTTGTAGAGTCCATGCCCAGACAAATGTAGGCTGTTCTGGGCAAAAGGGGGTGGGGGGAGGGGCGGTGTTCATAATGTTTTGTACACTCAGTGGATATTGAATGGTTGTTTAAAAATCCCCTTGTGGCAGCCGTCATAGTTGGGACCAGTGAGCAATGCATCTCTTCCTGTAGTGTGAGTGACAGGCAGGAGCAGCTCTGTGTTGGGATTCTCCCCTGCTGAGGTGAACATCACTGGACCTCTCATAAAATAACATTTGTCTGAGAGACAGTGGAATATTTTTTAAAGAACAACTATTTAGAATCGATTCTCTGTATTTTACCATGTTTTGAAAATAAAATGTACATAGCCCTGGGGTAATATATCTAATTCTGTGTAAATAAGATGTAATTAAATAAGATTTAGGACACAAACTGCAACAGAACTGCCACAAACTGGGGAACTTTTAACCAAACTCATAATACTTTTGGTAGTGTACTATACTATATATTTAAGGAAATAACCAATAAATATAAAAATGTAGTACAAAATAATTGTTGGGTACTTTGTGTGTATAATGGTGACACTGAGAGGCCTAGTTATTTTCTACTGTGGTAAACTCATCTCATTCTCTCTATCTGCTGAAGATGAGCAACCTGAACCACAGGAAGACTGACCTGGAGCTCTCAGCTCTCACCACACTGATATGATGTTCTGTTCTACCCACCCCCCCCCCCCCCCCCTCTCTATTTATCTCCCTTTCTCTTTCTCTGTTCTCTTCACACCACTCTCTCTCTATCTCTCTTTCTGGGCATCTAAACCACACACTCTCTTCTTCTCACCAATCAGGCTCCACATCTCTTTCCATCCATACCACCAGACTGAAAATATCTTACGAATCCCATAACCAAACTTAACAAGGTTCAAGACTAAAAAGTTGTTCACAACGTAGGAGGAGTAAGAACAAAGAAAAACACAATTATACTTATTAACTGGTGTTATCATTATTGTTTTGTTGAAGTTAATTGGATTTGTGTGTATAATGTTGACACTGAGAGGCCTAGTTATATTCTACTGTGGTAAACTCATCTCATTCTCTCTCTGCTGAAGATGATCAACCTGAACCATCTCTCTGTTATATTCACACCACTCTCTCTCTCTCTCTCTCGCTCTCTCTTTCTCTGTTATCTTCACACTACTCTCTCTCTCTCTGTTCTCTTTACACCACTGATACTGTATGTTGGACACTTGGGGTTTGGGACACCTGCACACCACCATCTGCTGTTTAGTACAATAACTTGTAGGCCTACTCCAAACATAAAAAAAGAAAATATGTATTTGCATCCATAAACATTGAATGCATCCATAAACAACACACCTACTGCTCTAATGTTGAGTGTATAGCGGTACAGGGGCAGGTGTCAATGCTCTCTGCAGACTCTCATCTGATGCATTCGCTGCAGACGCTACATCCTCGGCCTGTGGTCAGTGTCACAAACACAAACCTCATACAAAGATCTCTGTGGTCCAAAGTTTCCAGTCAACAACTAAACAAACAGACACCTTGCCTTCACACATTTGGCATAAACTTTTCTTTCTTAGGTACTTTTGAGTTCACATCTCATCTATTAGTGTGACATTAAGGGTTTGTTATGGTTTGCTGCCAATGAGATTGATTTTCATGCTGATCATTTGTCTCATTGTATTTCTAAGGCCTGTGATCAACCTTGTGATGTCTATGGTCATCATGCACTTTTTAAATGTTTGTTCTGACAGAGGAATTTGGAAGAAGTTGATAACCAAACCTCACGTCTGTAATTTCACGTCATATACTTATAGCCCACGGTTTTCATGTCCTCATTGTTTATGAGGACAGGAGAGTGCATTAAGGCAATGCGTTTATCAAGGCTTGTTTACTTTTTCTAAAACCGTTATCTACCTCCGGCATCAACCAAATCACTAGTGTGCTTCCAGATATTGTGCACTACATTTGATTAGGACCCCATTGTCAAAAGTAGTGCACTGTACACTCTTACAAAAAAAGTTTACCTTAAAGGGTTCTTCTGCTGTCCGCATATTATAACCCTTTTATATTGTAATTAGAGACGTTTCACAGACTATTCAATCACCATTGCACTGCACACTGCCCTATTCCATCTGGACAAGAGGAATACCTCTGTAAGAACGCTGTTTATTGACTATAGCTCAGCATTCAACATCATAGTACCCTCCTAGTTCATCATTAAACTCATTAAACTCAGGGCCCTGGGTCTGAACCCCGCACTGTGCAACTGGGTTGTGGACTTCCTGATGGGCTGCCCCCAGGTGGTGAAGGTAGGAAACAACACCTCCACTTCGCTGAACCTCAACACATGGACCCCACAAGGGTGTGTGCTCAGCCCCCTCCTTTACTCCCCTTTCATCCACCCATGACTGCGTGGCCACGCACACCTCCAACTCAATCATCAAGTTTGCAGACGTCACAACAGTAGTAGACCTGATTACCAATGACGAGAAAGCCTACAGGGAGGAGGTGAGGGCCCTGTGAGTGTGGTGCCAGGAAAATAATCTCTCACTCAACGTCAACAAAATGAAGGAGCTGATCGTCGACATCAACACCCCCCTATCCACATCGACGGGACCGCAGTGGAGAAGGTGAAAAGCTTCAAGTACCTCAGCGTACACATCACTGACAAACTGAAATGGTCCACCCACACAGACAGTGTGGTGAAGAAGGTGCAATAGCATCTCTTAAACCTCAGGAGGCTGAAGAAATTTGCCTTGGCACCTAAAACCCTCAAAAACATTCACAGATGACAATTGATAGCATCCTGTCGGGCTGCAGGGCTCTCCAGAGGGTGATGTGGTCTGACCAACGTATCACAGGAGGCAAACTACCATCCCTCCAGGACACCTACTGCACCCTATGTCACAGGAAGGCCAAAAATATAATCAAGGACAACAACCAACTGAGCCACTGCCTGTTCACCCCTCTATCATCCAGTAGGCAAGGTCAGTACAGGTGCATCAAAGCAGGGACTGAGAGACTGAAAAACAGCTTCTATCTCAAGGCCATCAGCCATCATGTTAAATAGCAATCACTAGCACCTTAGAGGCTGCTGCCGAATATACAGTGGGGAGAACAAGTATTTGATACACTGCCGATTTTGCAGGTTTTCATACTTACAAAGCATGTAGAGGTCTGTAATTTTTATCATAGGTACACTTCAACTGTGAGAGACGGAATCTAAAACAAAAATCCAGAAAGTCACATTATATGATTTTTAAATAATTAATTCGCATTTTATTGCAAGATATAAGTATTTGATCACCTACCAACCAGTAAGAATTCCGGCTCTCACAGACCTGTTAGTTTTTCTTTAAGGAGCCCTCCTGTTCTCCGCTCATTACCTGTATTAACTGCACCTGTTTGAACTCGTTAACTGTATAAAAGACACCTGTCCAGACACTCAATCAAACAGACTCCAACCTCTCCACAATGGCCAAGACCAGAGAGCTGTGTAAGGACATCAGGGATAAAACTGTACACCTGCACAAGGCTGGGATGGGCTACAGGACAATAGGCAAGCAGCTTGGTGAGAAGGCAACAACTTTTGGCGCAATTATTAGAAAATGGAAGAAGTTCAAGATGACGGTCAATCTCCCTCGGTCTGGGGCACCATGCAAGATCTCACCTCGTGGGGCATCAATGATCATGAGGAAGGTGAGGGATCAGGCCAGAACTACACGGCAGGACCTGGTCAATGACCTGAAGAGAGCTGGGACCACAGTCTCAAAGAAAACTATTAGTAACACACTACGCCGTCATGGATTAAAATCCTGCAGCGCACGCAAGGTCCCCCTGCTCAAGCCAGCGCATGTCCAGGCCCGTCTGAAGTTTGCCAATGACCATCTGGATGATCCAGAGGAGGAATGGGAGAAGGTCATGTGGTCTGATGAGACAAAAATAGAGCTTTTTGGTCTAAACTCCACTCGCCGTGTTTGGAGGAAGAAGAAGGATGAGTACAACCCCAAGAACACCATCCCAACCGTGAAGCATGGAGGTGGAAACATCTTTCTTTGGGGATGCTTTTCTGCAAAGGGGACAGGACGACTGCACCGTATTGAGGGGAGAATGGATAGGGCCATGTATCGCGAGATCTTGGCCAACAACCTCCTTCCCTCAGTAAGAGCATTGAAGATGGGTCGTGGCTGGGTCTTCCAGCATGACAACGACCCGAAACACACAGCCAGGGCAATTAAGGAGTGGCTCCGTAAGAAGCATCTCAAGGTCCTGGAGTGGCCTAGCCAGTCTCCAGACCTGAACCCAATAGAAAATCTTTGGAGGGAGCTGAAAGTCCGTATTGCCCAGCGACAGCCCGAAACCTGAAGGATCTGTATGGAGGAGTGGGCCAAAATCCCTGCTGCAGTGTGTGCAAATCTGGTCAAGAACTACAGGAAACGTATGATCTCTGTAATTGCAAACTAAGGTTTCTGAACCAAATATTAAGTTCTGCTTTTCTGATGTATCAAATACTTATGCCATGCAATAAAATGCAAATTAATTACTTAAAAATCATACAATGTGATTTTCTGGATTTTTGTTTTAGATTCTGTCACTCACAGTTGAAGAGTACCTATGATCAAAATTACAGACTTCTACATGCTTTGTAAGTGGGAAAACCTGCAAAATCAGCAGTGTATCAAATACTTGTTCTCCCCACTGTACATAGACTTGAAATCACTGGCCACTTTAATAATGTTTACGTATTTTGCATTACTCATCTCATATGTACTGTATATACAGTATTATATTCTACTGTATTTTAGTTAATGCTGCTCTGACATTGCTCATTTACACCCACAGAGACAGGAGTGATCAGTGTGAGAAGAGCCCTGAGGCTGGGTCTCCTACACAGAGCTGTCTACAACCTCCCCAAGAGGAACCTCAGCCTCTCTGATGCTGGGACTTACTACTGTGTTGTGGCCTCACGTGGGGAGATACTGTTTGGGAAAGGGACCAAGCTGGAGATCAAGAGTAGGTGATACATCTTACATTTTTTGTTTATATCTATTGTATAATCTACTGTGTTAAACTGTACACAGTACTAGGTATTTAGATCACATAAAAAAAACAGGCAATCATCCATACAGTTACTTTACTTCAATTAGCATATTTATTTACACAGACAATAGAGCACATCCTCTTCTCTTGGTGTTCTGCCTGAGTGCAGCATTGGGTCTCTCATTTATCCTGATCATTATCCTTGGTTGCATCATGTACAGCATGAACAAGAGAAAGTGTCTGCAGTGTGGAGGTAAGAGAAGTCCATACCAAATGAATGAATGATGTAGAAGTTGCTCTTCTTTGATATCACCAGATGTATCTGTTTCAGGACCCGTGACTCAGACAAGAGGTCCAGCAGTCTCTTCTTCAGATGCAGGGGTAAGCAGAAATGTTGTATTACCATAAAAGGAAGTGTGAAAGGGATTACAAAACATATAGTAATTTTTCTCCCAATTTTTTTATTGCTCTTCACAGGCCCAAGATGCAGACAGACTACATGATGTAGATATGAATCTGAGCAACAAGAAGAACAGGTCTAGAAGACAGAGAAGCAACATGAAGGAAGAGACGGTGTACTCTGGGATGAGACAGTGGAACTGGGTGAATGACACAGCCTTAATTGTTAACTTTATTAGCTGTAACTGTAATGAATTAAGTGCATTGCTTCTCTGCCAAACTCATTTTACAATGACGTATTTGTGATAAGATAAAGCATTTAAAAATAATCAAAGTAAGTTGAATGTATTTATTTAGGCCATACTCAAGGATCTTTATGTTGCAGTGATTAACAGCTTTTTCTCTTGTCATGCCACTAACACCCCCTCACACACACAGCAACCCATTTACAGGTGCTCTGTCATCGGTCATTTCTTAATTAAGAAGAACATAAGAGAATTACAAGTACTGGAAAAAACACTAAGAAAAATTGGGGTAACCAGGCCTGGTATTCATACTGTAGCTGACTATAAAAAGGCTTTTGATAAAGTACGACTTTAATTTATCTATAAATGCCTGTAATTTTGAATGCTTCAGTTTTGCTTGACTCAAAGTGAGCATAGAAGTAGTTTAGCTCGTCTGGTACGCTCGTGTCACTGGGCAGCTCGTGGTTGTGCTTCCTTTTGTAGTCTGTAATAGTTTGCAAGCCCTGAGAATGGCCAGACGGATACCACTCCTAAATAAAAGGCACATGGCAGCCCACTTTGATTTTGCCAAAAGGCACCTAAAGGACTCTCAGACTATGAGAAAAAAGATTCTCTGGTCTGATTAACCCAAGATTGAACTTTTTGGCCTGAATGCCAAGTGTCACATCTGGTTGGGCCGCCCCCAGGTGGTAAGCGTAGGTAACAACACATGTGCCACACTGATCCTCAACATGGGTGCCCATCAGGAGAATGCCCAGTCCCCTCCTTTACTCCCTGTTCACCTAAGACTGCATGGCCAGGCACTACCTCAACACCATCATTAAGTTTGCCGACGACACAACAGTGGTAGGCTTGATCACCGACAGCGATGAGACAGCCTATAGGGAATAGGAGACCTGGTCAGAGACCTGCTCGTGTGGTGCCAGGATAACAACCTCTCCCTCAATGAGATCAAGACAAAGGAGATGATTGTGGACTACTGTCAGGCTCTGGCCATAGAGAAGCCTATTTGCTTCTCTATGTAGCTATGGTCCGAGTCTGACAGTGTCTTTCTTTTCTGTTTCTTTGTGGGTTTTGAGTGGATCTCTAATTAGAGGCAGCTGCTCCCGTTGTCTCTAATTAGGGATCCGATATAGGTTGAGTCTGTCCTTCACGTGGTGTGGGTTGTTATCGATATCGATGTATGTCGCAGTCACGGTGAAGATAAGTGTGCTTTGTTCTACGTCCGTTCATTCGTGTTTGTTTTCGGTGAACGTGACGTTTTGTCTAGCGTGTTTGTTTTGTGTTTGGTTAGTTCGTTCATTTGAAGTATTTATTACATAGTATATAAATAAAAGAAAATGTCGAACTACTATCCCTGCGCTGCGTCTTGGTCTCTCCAAACCCCATTCCGTGACAGAACAACCCACCACTACCAGACCAAGCAGCGTAACTGGGGAGAGAGGGAGAGAGAGGAGGTGCCGCTGCGTTATGCGCGACGCGCGATAAGGGGAAACGCCCGCCAACAACCCCAAAGGAATTTTGGGGGGGGGCTATGGGGGTGGTCTGGCCGAGAGGAGGAGGCGCCAGTACCACTCTCCAGCTGGAATGATGAAGAGGAAGAGGAACAGGGCTGGACGGCGTTGGAAGAGGAGGCGCGATACCGGGCTAGAATGTTCAGGAGGATCACAGAGCTGAGTAGGCAGAATGGGAAGGAATGCGAGAGCGAGAGGACGGAGCTGAGGGGAAAGAGGCCCAAGAGGGGCATTCCAAATCCGGGTCATTCGGAGGCAACCTTCCAAGCCGAGTCTCCAGGAAGCCTCTCCAGTTCGGTACGGACCGCACCTACTCTCCGCACTCGCCCTGAAGTGTGTGTCACCAGTCCGGTGCCATCGGTGCCGGATCCACGCACCATGCTTCCAGGTCACCTCTCCAGTTTGGTACGTGCAGTGCCTACTCTCCACACTCGCCCGGAGGTGCGTGTCACCAGCCCGGTGCCTCCAGTGCCGGCTCCACGCATTCAACTTCCGGTGCGTCTTCCCAGTCCGGTACGCCCAGTGCCGGCTCCACGCACTCGACCTCCAGCGAAGGTCAGCAACCCTGCACCTCCAGCGAAGGTCAGCAACCCTGCACCTCCTGCGAAGGTCAGCGCCCCTGAACCTCCAGCGAGGGTCAGCGCCCCTGAACCTCCAGCGAAGGTCAGCGCCTCTAAACCTCCTGCGAAGGTCAGCGCCTCTAAACCTCCTGCGAGGGTCAGCGCCTCTCAACCTCCAGCGAGGGTCAGCGCCTCTCAACCTCCAGCGAGGGTCAGCGCCTCTCAACCTCCTGCGAGGGTCAGCGCCTCTCAACCTCCTGCGAGGGTCAGCGCCTCTCAACCTCCTGCGAAGGTCAGCGCCTCTCAACCTCCTGCGAAGGTCAGCGCCTCTCAACCTCCTGCGAAGGTCAGCGCCTCTCAACCTCCAGCGAAGGTCAGCGCCTCTCAACCTCCAGCGAAGGTCAGCGCCTCTCAACCTCCAGCGAAGGTCAGCGCCTCTCAACCTCCTGCGAAGGTCAGCGCCTCTCAACCTCCTGCGAAGGTCAGCGCCTCTCAACCTCCTGCGAAGGTCAGCGCCTCTCAACCTCCAGCGAAGGTCAGCGCCTCTCAACCTCCAGCGAAGGTCAGCGCCTCTCAACCTCCAGCGAAGGTCAGCGCCTCTCAACCTCCAGCGAAGGTCAGCGCCTCTCAACCTCCAGCGAAGGTCAGCGCCTCTCAACCTCCAGCGAAGGTCAGCGCCTCTCAACCTCCAGCGAAGGTCAGCGCCTCTCAACCTCCAGCGAAGGTCAGCGCCTCTCAACCTCCAGCGAAGGTCAGCGCCTCTCAACCTCCAGCGAAGGTCAGCGCCTCTCAACCTCCTGCGAAGGTCAGCGCCTCTCAACCTCCAGCGAAGGTCAGCGCCTCTCAACCTCCAGCGAAGGTCAGCGCCTCTCAACCTCCTGCGAAGGTCAGCGCCTCTCAACCTCCTGCGAAGGTCAGCGCCTCTCAACCTCCTGCGAAGGTCAGCGCCTCTCAACCTCCAGCGAAGGTCAGCGCCTCGCAACCTCCTGCGAAGGTCAGCGCCCCTGAACCTCCTGCGAAGGTCAGTTCACTGGTGCCCATTCCGGGTCCAGCCGCCTGCTCCGCCTCAGTGCCAGAGCAGTCCGCTCCACCGGTACCCATTCCGGGACCAGCCGTCTACTCCGCCCCAGGGCCAGAGCAGTCCGCTCCACCGGTACCCAATCCGGGTCCAGCCGCCTGCTCCGCCTCAGTGCCAGAGCAGTCCGCTCCACCGGTGCCCAATCCGGGCCCGGCTGTTTTCCCCGCTCCATGGCCGGAGCAGTTTACCCCACCGGTGCCCAGTCCGGGCCCGGTTTATTACCCAGCTCCATGGCCGGAGCCGTTTGTCCCACCGGTGCCCAGTCCGGGCCCGGTTGTTTTCCCCGCTCCATGGCCGGAGCCGTTTGCCCCACCGTGGCCCAGTCCGGGCCCGGGTGTTTTTCCCACTCCATGGCCGGAGCCGGTTGCCCCACCGGTGCCCAGTCCGGGCCCGGTTGTTTTCCCCGCTCCATGGCCGGAGCCGTTTACCCCACCGGTGCCCAGTCCGGGCCCGGTTGTTTTCCCCGCTCCATGGCCGGAGCCGTTTGCCCCACCGGTGCCCAGTCCGGGCCCGGTGATAAGAAAAGGGCATGGGGCAAAACTGTCAAACTCACCGGAGCCAGAACCGCCCCCGAGGGACTAGTCTTCCCTCCCATTAACCCCCCCTGTTTTGTGTTTTTGTTTGTTTTTTGCCGTCCGGGAGTCCGCGCCTTGGGGAGGGGGTACTGTCAGGCTCTGGCCATAGAGAAGCCTATTTGCTTCTCTATGTAGCTATGGTTCGAGTCTGACAGTGTCTTTCTTTTCTGTTTCTTTGTGGGTTTTGAGTGGATCTCTAATTAGAGGCAGCTGCTCCCGTTGTCTCTAATTAGGGATCCGATATAGGTTGAGTCTGTCCTTCACGTGGTGTGGGTTGTTATCGATATCGATGTATGTCGCAGTCACGGTGAAGATAAGTGTGCTTTGTTCTACGTCCGTTCATTCGTGTTTGTTTTCGGTGAACATGACGTTTTGTCTAGCGTGTTTGTTTTGTGTTTGGTTAGTTCGTTCATTTGAAGTATTTATTACATAGTATATAAATAAAAGAAAATGTCGAACTACTATCCCTGCGCTGCGTCTTGGTCTCTCCAAACCCCATTCCGTGACAACTACAGGAAAAGGAGGACCGAGTACACTCCCATTCTCTTTGACCGGGCTGTAGTGGCGCAGGTTGAGACCTTCAAGTTCCTTAGTGTCCACATCACCAACAAACTATCATAGTCCAAACACATCAAGACAGTCGTGAAGAGGGCACCACAAAGCCTATTCCCCCTCAGGAGACTGAAAATATTTGACATGGGTCCTCAGATCCTCAAAAAATTATACAGCTGCACCATCGAGAGGATCCTGACTGGTTGCATCACTGCCTAGTACGGCAACTGCTCGGCCTCCGACCGCAAGGCACTACAGAGGGTAGTGCGTACGGCCCAGTACATCACTGGTGCCTAGCCTTCTGCTGTCAAGGACCTCTATACCAGGCGGTGTCTGAGGAAGGCCCTAAAAATTGTTAAAGACTCCAGCCACCATAGTCATAGACTGTTCTCTCTGCTAGTCTAGGTTTAAAAGGCTTCTTAACATCTTCTACCCCCAAGCCATGAGACTCCTGAATAGCTAACCCCCCTTTTACGCTGCTGCTACTCTCTGTTTAGTATCTATGCATAATCACTTTAACTCTACCTACATTTACATATTACCTGTTGGTTGTTGGTTAAGGGCTTGTAAGTAAGCATTTCACTGTAAGGTCTACACCTGTTGTATTCGGCGCATGTGACAAATAACATTTGATTGATTTGAGTGTTATTTGATGTCCTGTCCACCAATCAGATAAAATAGGTGACTCTCTGCCTTTCTCTGTAACTGCCAAGCAGTCTACTGGTCTGACTTCAGTACATCATATACTGCATCAGTCCAGCTGGACTAGAATCAGGGCAGGAGAGTGTAAACATTCAGGATGGACTGCAAAATTATTCTACTATCCATCTGTATGGTGATTCTGCATCTCACTGTAAGTACTGTATGTAACCTGCATGGACTGTTCTCCTCTGTGTTTCAGTAGCTATTTACTGTAAGCAGGATTGGGGTCATTTACATTTCAATTCAGAATGTAAACACAATCCAATTCCACATTTTCATCATGAAAAGCATGGAAGACAATTGGAATTTCAGTGTACTTCCTGAATTGACTTGAATTGAAATGGAATTGATCCCAAACCTGACCGTAAGATGACTGAAATGTTCCTCTACCTTGGCTCAACTTCCTTACTTTAACTCCTATGCAAATGTCTACATCTTAGCCAAACGTGAGCCCTGTACCTCTGAATGGTTCACACTGCTGTAAGATATTTCCCTCTCCAACTACAGTGGGGAGAACAAGTATTTGATACACTGCCGATTTTGCAGGTTTTCCCACTTACAAAGCATGTAGAAGTCTGTAATTGTTATCATAGGTACTCTTCAACTGTGAGTGACGGAATCTAAAACAAAAACCCAGAAAATCACATTGTATGATTTTTTAGTAATTAATTTGCATTTTATTGCATGACATAAGTATTTGATACATCAGAAAAGCAGAACTTAATATATGGTACAGAAACCTTTGTTTGCAATTACAGAGATCCTTCTTACGGAGCCACTCCTTAGTTGCCCTGGCTGTGTGTTTCGGGTCGTTGTCATGCTGGAAGACATCCACAACCCATCTTCAATGCTCTTACTGAGGGAAGGAGGTTGTTGGCCAAGATCTTGCGATACATGGCCCCATCCATCCTCCCCTCAATACGGTGCAGTCGTCCTGTACCCTTTGCAGAAAGGCATCCCCAAAGAATGATGTTTCCACCTCCATGCTTCACGGTTGGGATGGTGTTCTTGGGGTTGTACTCATCCTTCTTCTTCCTCCAAACACGGCGAGTGGAGTTTAGACCAAAAAGCTCTATTTTTGTCTCATCAGACCACATGACCTTCTCCCATTCCTCCTCTGGATCATCCAGATGGTCATTGGCAAACCTCAGACAGGCCTGGGCATGCGCTGGCTTGAGCAGGGGGACCTTGCGTGCGCTGCAGGATTTTAATCCATGACGGCGTAGTGTGTTACTAATGGTTTTCTTTGAGAATGTGGTCCCAGCTCTCTTCAGGTCATTGACCAGGTCCTGCCGTGTAGTTCTGGGCTGATCCCTCACCTTCCTCATGATCATTGATGCCCCACGAGGTGAGATCTTGCATGGTGCCCCAGACCGAGGGAGATTGACCGTCATCTTGAACTTCTTCCATTTTCTAATAATTGCGCCAACAGTTGTTGCCTTCTCACCAAGCTGCTTGCCTATTGTCCTGTAGCCCATCCCAGCCTTGTGCAGGTCTACAATTTTATCCCTGATGTCCTTACACAGCTCTCTGGCCTTGGCCATTGTGGAGAGGTTGGAGTCTGTTTGATTGAGTGTGTGGACAGGTGTTTATACAGGTAACGAGTTGAAACAGGTGCAGTTAATACAGGTAATGAGTGGAGAGCAGGAGGGCTTCTTAAAGAAAAACTAACAGGTCTGTGAGAGCCGGAATTCTTACTGGTTGGTAGGTGATCAAATACTTATGTCATGCAATAAAATGCAAATTAATTATTTAAAAATCATACAATGTGATTTTCTGGATTTTTGTTTTAGATTCCGTCTCTCACAGTTGAAGTGTACCTATGATAAAAATTACAGACCTCTACATGCTTTGTAAGTAGGAAAACCTGCAAAATCGGCAGTGTATCAAATACTTGTTCTCCCCACTGTATGTACTCTGTTCTGTGTGTTCCAGATGTGGCCATGTATCTGACTGTATCTCAGCCTCTGTGGACAGAATTGGTGCCCCTAGGGGGTTATGTGACCCTTGAATGCTTCTCCACAGTAGACTCAGTGTTATACTGTATAATGTTACGTCTACTCCCACTCCGGCACTCGACGTCGCGGTTTACTAACTACCGGTCCTGGCATCCCATCATTTTACACACCTGACAACCGTTATTACGCACACCTGCACCCCATCAATAGGCTACCCTGATTACTACCCTGATTACTACCCTGATTACTTCCCTAGAGTTACTCTTCAGGTAGTATTGGTTCTGTGTTTGGTTCCGCTGGGAGACAGGACGCTTCTCTAGTTTTGTATGGTTTTTATTATTAAACTCACCAACTGCACCTGCTTCCTGTCTCCCAGCATCATTGTTACATATATGGCTGAAACACACTCCAGGACATGGACTTGTATCCATAGTAACAACCTATTATGTTGCAAATGGATGAAATAAATGTAAATCTGACTCTTTGGAAAGTTGCCCTCACTGATGTTGGATTGTATCATTTTGGAATAGTCTGGTATAATGAACGCTATTATGGAAATAGTGCATATCTCATGATTCAAGGTCAGTGTAGATAATGGAAGAGATTAGAAGACAGAAAAAACATTGAGTTTTTCACTCAGAATGTCAAAATGTTGTGTGGTTCTCTTTAGCCAATCAATCTACTCAAGTGAAAGGAACCAAGCCTGACACTGAAGGTAAGGCATTTCGAAGAGCTGATCTCTAAAAAAGTTTTTATATGCAATGTAAAAAATATTTGAAACATTATATATTTTTCTCACACAGGGGAACCAAATGTAGATACAGTAAACATTATGTGTGTGGGGGGGTTTCTGGGAGCGACCTTAAGAATTATTTATTATATATATTATTATTTATTAATTATATATATTTTATGTATGGATTTTTCTCCTTCTCAATCGAATCAAACTGTATCTCTGAACTGTCACACTCTGATCTGTTTCACGTGTCTTTGTGCTTGTCTCCACCTCACTCCAGATGTCACCCATCTTCCCCATTATTCCCAGTGTATTTATACCTGTGTTCTCTGTTTGTCTGTTGCCAGTTAGTCTTGTCAAGCCTACCAGCGTTTTTCCCGTACTCCTGTTCTCTCTCTAGTCTTCCCGGTTTTGACCATTCTGCCTGCCGTTCTGTGTTTTGTGACACTGCCTGGATTACTGACCTCTGCCTGCCCTGACCCTTGACCTGTCGTTTGCCTGCCCCCTGTTTTTGAAAATAAACTTTTTTGTTATTTAGAACAGCATCTGGGTCTTATCCTGAGACGTGATAGAACTACATAACATTCTTCTGAGAATCTTGTGGAGAGCTCTGAAAAAACATATGTAGTAAGTTTAACTTTGTCATACCTTACACAAAATATATGAATGCCATATATTAGTGGCATAAATTAATATTATATCATTAATGAATGGCAAACAATAATACACCAACAATATGTTGTTTTTCAATTAGGGCTGACCAAGGACCCACAGTCCAAGTGAGTAATTTATCCTGACATTAAACTGCTTTACGTTCTAATGCTTCATACAGGTAGCTGGGGTAATTTAGTCATTGTGGATGAAGTATGTATCTCTGTATGCTGCACTGAGCTTCTCAATAAACAGACCTGAGCATGGAAGAGGGAAAGACGTTTCTGAGACACAGTGTGTATGCTGGGAAATAGTCTTCTTTGAATACATTAATATATACTGTATCTACTCTAATTGTCAGAATTGAATAAAAATGTGCATTTTATTTCAATAAAGATTAATTTATTTATTGAAAGTATGAACAGCAATATCTGCACCATCAACATGTCAAAAGGCTGATATATGGGTGTTTTACTTTTACAATATGTCACTGAAGCTGACGAGCACTGAAACATGTGAACAGACAGTAAACCACATTTGTGTTTGTTACTGCTGAAGAATTGAGAAACTGAATCATTGAATTAATCTATTTCCTGACGAGGTAGATGATGAAGAAGATGGTCAGACAACAGAGTAGAACTCCAGTTCTTATGATGGAGAAGAGGACAAGGATCCTCATATCCACTTCAGTATCACCCCATGAAATAATTAAATGTTTTTTATCATACAGTAGGGGTTATTACAGTAATAGCAGGTATTTTATTTTGCCTTTATTTGATCAGGTAAGTCATTGAGAACACAATGTATTTTACAATAACTACCTGTGTAACTACAGTAAATGTAATGTTCATGTAATTTTAACAAAGTAGTATAAGAGGTTTACCTTGAATGTCCAGCTTGGTCCCTTTCCCAAACAGTATCTCCCCACATGAGTCCACAGCACAGTAGGAAGTCCCAGCATCAGAGAGGCTGAGGTTCCTCTTGGGGAGGTTGTAAACACAGCTCTGTGTAGGGGGGTGTGCAGCAGAAGGTGCAGAGGGAGCACCCCCCGATCCACATCAACGGGACCGCAGTGGAAAAGGTGGAAATCTTCAAGTTCCTTGACGTACACATCACTGATAAACTGATATGTTCAATACAGACAGTGTGGTGACCATTTCAACCTCAGGAGGCTAAAGAATTTTGGCTTAACATCTAAAACCTTACAAACTTTCACAGATGCTAAATTAAAAGCATAATGTCGGGCTTTATCTCCGCCTAGTACGCCAACTGCACCGCCCACAATCTCAAGGCTCTCCAGAGGGTGGTCGGTCGTCCTTATGTATATAGGCCTAATTAATTCCTACTGTTAGATAAACTGCACTGTCAGAACTATAAGCACAAGCATTTCGCGACACCCGCATTAACATCTGCTAAACATGTGTATGTGACCAATAACATACCTGTCTCTCAGCCACCGTTGCGGTGTTCCATTCAGGGGAAATGTCACCCTGCAGTGCATCATTGCATCATTGTCCTTAAACAGACGGGACATGTTGGCTGGTTAAAGCAAGTCAATGGCTCAGAGCCCCTGTGCATCAGAAGCTCGATAGAAGGCACCTGCCATTCAACCGTATCAGAGCCAAATTTTGGAGTGACAGTAGAATCAAACAATCACAATTTGACATGTAATGGGTGGGACCATTTTGACAAAAAACGCATGGAATCTCCTGCCATTCTTTAAGACTGACAGGTCACAGCACAATAGCGAGCAGTAGTTTTCCCACAGACTAAGCTACAGTGGGGAGAACAAGTATTTGATACACTGCCGATTTTGCAGGCTTTCCCACTTACAAAGCATGTAGAAGTCTGTAATTTTTATCATAGGTACACCTCAACTGTGAGAGACGGAATCTAAAACAAAAATCCAGAAAATCACATTGTATGACTTTTAAATAATTAATTTGCATTTTATTGCATGACATAAGTATTTGATCACTTACCAACCAGTAAGAATTCCGGCTCTCACAGACCTGTTAGTTTTTCTTTAAGAAGCCCTCCTGTTCTCCACTCATTACCTGTATTAACTGCACCTGTTTGAACTCGTTACATGTATAAAAGACACTTGTCCACACGCACGACCTGATTTTGCCAAGTGGGAGTTGTCCTGAGACCAATATCTTTATGATGACCCTGGGACAACAACTGCCTCAGCCAATCAACGTTTATGATGTCATCACTGTGTGCCCCGCCGTCAAGTCCGCCCAAAAAAATAAAAAATAATACACACCTCTTCCAAGACCAAGCGCACGATTTACAAGGTAAGACCAACGGCTTTTTACATTCTATTAATTAACGTGCATTTACAAGGTAAGACCAACGGCTTTTTACATTCTATTAATTAACGTGCATTTACAAGGTAAGACCAACGGCTAGGACGTGCCTATTTATTAACGTGCATTTACAAGGTAAGACCAACGGCTTTTTACATTCTATTAATTAACGTGAATTTACAAGGTAAGACCAACGGCTAGGACGTGCCTATTTATTAACGTGCATTTACAAGGTAAGACCAACGGCTTTTTACATTCTATTAATTAACATGTGCCTTCTACCACGGCTGATGATGTTAAAATTCATATTTGTTTTTAGAATAACATTTTCCCACCATCGAAGTAATAACGTTGACAGTATTAGCTTGGATTGGCGAGTTAATTGGCAGTTGCCAGCCAAAATTGATCAGCATCGCTGACGTTCTGGCGAAAAAAAAAAAAGAAAATACTGTTTAGATGTTTATATTTTTTATAGTGACCATTATATGAATATGTTGACCTCAAGTCATCACTGATTTATTATGTTACATGATGTTGTCCTCAAACCATCATATGAATATGTTGACCTCAAGTCATCTCCTATTTATTATGTTACATGATGTTGTCCTCAGACCATCATATGAATATGTTGACCTCAAGTCATCTCCTATTTATTATGTTACATGATGTTGTCCTCAAACCATCATATGAATATGTTGACCTCAAGTCATCTCCTATTTATTATGTTACATGATGTTGTCCTCAGACCATCATATGAATATGTTGACCTCAAGTCATCTCCTATTTATTCTGTTACATGATGTTGTCCTCAGACCATCATATGAATATGTTGACCTCAAGTCATCTCCTATTTATTCTGTTACATGATGTTGTCCTCAGACCATCATATGAATATGTTGACCTCAAGTCATCTCCTATTTATTCTGTTACATGATGTTGTCCTCAGACCATC
Organism: Thymallus thymallus; assembly: GCA_023634145.1. Classification (NCBI taxonomy): domain Eukaryota; kingdom Metazoa; phylum Chordata; class Actinopteri; order Salmoniformes; family Salmonidae; genus Thymallus; species Thymallus thymallus. The sequence goes on from CM042423.1 coordinate 10,157,767, forward strand.
ATATGAATATGTTGACCTCAAGTCATCTCCTATTTATTATGTTACATGATGTTGTCCTCAGACCATCATATGAATATGTTGACCTCAAGTCATCACTGATTTATTATGTTACATGATGTTGTCCTCAGACCATCATATGACTATGTTGACCTCAAGTCATCACTGATTTATTCTGTTACATGATGTTGTCCTCAGACAATATAATAAAATGTGTTCCAAAAATGGCTTCCTGATGGTATAACCTCACAGTAGACCTATCTGTAAAATAATCATATTTATAATAAGTCTTTATCATTGCTTCTGTATTTAGGCTAAAGGACACCAAGTGGCAATAAGAGCACACAATGGAAGGTATGATTTTTACTTTATTTAATGTAATTTAACCATGTTCCATTTTTAACATGTTTTCAAATCTAACACAATGTATACCTTCACCTTGCTGGCGGTTGGGGGAGAGGCTGCTTCTTTGTAAGCTACAAGAGAAGCAACTTCTCACAGCATGTTGTTCTAAACATACATTTGCAATGTTATCAGATGGGCATTTTACATTTTATTGATTTGACAATAAAACATGTATTTATTTATTGACCATTTTAAAACCCAATGTACTTGCAAAATGTGTAATCTATTAATTATTCTTCATCTTTGTAGATGTTAAGGCATTAAGGTGTCTCCAAAATAAAAGGCCAAAGTTCACCATAGGAAGTGTGGGGCCACGAGGTTTCTGACAAGGTAACTTAATATCCTTATAGTAAGCTATGTAAATTCTTACACTTATGTCCTGTCCACTTACCCTACCACCAAAACAAACAACCATGGCCTCTGACTAGCATTTAGCCTTCAAATTTATTTTGAAGTTCTGCATGGTGTTCACAAAGACATTTCTTTGCTAGTCAGATGCTGAAAAACACTGAAATACATATAAACAAACTGGGAAATTAAGCCCAGAATGCATACAAATAAATAACATGCTTTGTGTGTTGGCTTTTGTCTAGCACCAAAACATGCCTCCAACATCTGGGCATTTTGTACCTTAAAGGTCCAGTCTAGAACAGGACTGATGATAAATGACTTATATAATTTCTATTTGACTTAAAATATAGAGCAGTTCAATTCTTTTACCTCACATTTTTCCTTTAAATTTTCAGGCCATGGATTCCATATGTAATGTCCTTAGCAAGGTAAGTGTAATTTTACCAGCAATAATTTGAATTATATTATACAGTGTATATATAATTGAATTGAAACATGTTTATTTCTTCAACTCTGTTAAAAAAGAAAATATGTTATCCCTTAAATCAGGATCGCCCAGGTGTTGTGCATATAAATTCTCAGGCACTCACAAAAATTCTGGAAGGATCAAAAAGGGCAAAGAGACACTATTTTCTCAAGGTAAGGAAGATTAAATATTTTTTCACTGACCTGCATTTTTTCGTTAGGTATATGTTAATAAATAGCTGGTGCTAGGTTTCAGTGAGCTTAATTAAACAGCATTTCTATTCTATTTCTCTGAATTTCAGAATAACATTTTGAAAGGGGCAACAGAGATGTTTGGCACTTATCTCCAGGGTGGCAATCACTGGAGCTTTTTTTTGAGTCAAACCTTTTTAAGGATAAATCATTTTCACATGTGGATTCTATTTTATTTCTGTCTGTATACAAAAATCTTAATTATCTGCCAAATCACCTCTTCCAAATGTTTCTATTTTATGTAACAATGTGTCTTAAACACCACAAAACCCATGAAAGTTAACAAATCTGACTAAAATGTTATGCTAGCATCTTAAGTATGTTAAGATTAACATATTACAACTTTCAAGGCAAAATACAAAAAAACTATTTTTATTACATGCTCAAATTATGAATAAAAAAGATTGACTGTGATGAGCTTCTCACATTAGTTTTTTCATGTCCCTGGAACGCCTAGTAATTAAAAGTACTTCAAACTCTAGAGAGTCAGTATCATTTATTCTGGTACAATTTTCTGCTGGTATGAGGTGTTGGACCATGGAACTTGGAACATGTCAGGGCTAGAAGTATAAAAGAAGATAGAAAGTCATATAGTTTGCCCCTCATGGCTATTGATAGGCATGGTACAGTACATCACTGATATTTAGGAAGCCCTGCTCTCATGCTTTGCATCTGTGACACTGTACTTGTTCATATAGGTTGGCAAAAAAGATGTTCCACCCAATGTGCTGCAGCAGCCTAGAAAGGCGAAGAAAGCTGACAATATTCAGCACTTTAACAGAGGGAGAGGTGGAAGATCTAGCCAAGGGGTTTGGCATGGCACTGGCCAAACATGTGCCGAAAGAGAAACTACTTGCTGGTATACCAGAAGAGGACATCCCAGCAACACTGTAAGTATGTCTGTGTAAGCCCCCTATCTGTATGTGGTGTCTTGTCTTAGAATATCTTAATGTCTACACCTTCATTTTATTTATACACCCCAAATCACTACTTGCTGGTCTCTGACTGTATATGTAATTCTATGCTACACTGACTCTATATCACAGTGTAGTGTCTAGGATTGCTGGCCTCTGAGGTCATATTAGGAAAATAGGTTAGCAGCGTGGATCAGGACAGATTAATTTTTTTCATTTTAAAGTACAAATGTAGGGTGCATTGACGTTCTAGAACTGTTTGTTCTGTTGACAGAAAATGCAGATGTCTTTGCCCGCAGTTAAACTTAATTGGCCTAATGTGCATTTTGTTCTAATATTACCATTGTACAAACTTTTTCAGCCTGCTGTCTAGTCCCTGTATCAAGAGGCCAATTAATCAACAAGAGAATGATAATGTCATGCGTATTGCAATTCCATATGATCCTCAAGTCTAGATCACCTTCCTTCATTTATATAGGGCTTTTAACAATGTGGAGCTATGGTTATGATGCAACAGAGTAACAATCCCAGGTAGTAACATGAACATTTTAATTGATTTGCAGCAGGAGCATTGAACAAATGAAAAGTAATGTGGAAAACCTTGGTCCTGAATCTGAGCTGGATTTGGCCACCCACCGCTTTGGGCCTACGGCGGCTTTTCCTTTTTAGAGGACTCTTTGAAATGGACAGTACCCATGTTCCTGCACACATGTACTAATGTGGCTGCTATCAGCTTATTTCTAAACAAAAAAGAAAAGCTCAATTACTTTATTTGATATTTGACAAGGCTTTTTGTTTTTGTTTATAGTAACTTTTACTGGAGGACTCATAGTGGAGAACAAGTACAACGTTTGTTAAAATGGCAAAACTGCATTTGAATAAAAAGTACTTTTCAAACCTTATTTGTATTATCTTTTTGGACCACTGATTGCTCTGCGTTTTCTTCTTGATTTAATAGGAAAACTTGATGTGACATCTGTCCTCGTCTCTGAGGCAGTGTTTCTGTCAGTCTTTCTTTTTCTGTTTGCAAATAGTGGCCGTATTTTACGTGACTTGTCCTCATCACAAAGTCGCACAAATCTTTTAAAGTTTATATTTTCTTCCTTTGTTTGCACTTCTAGTTTATTGACTTTATGGGCAATGTCCTCAGGAATTTTCTCCCATGTCTGTAGAGTCTTCAGTATGCTTTCCAGTTTCCTGATAGTTGTACGACGCCTATCTTCATCTGCAATTTCATCCTGTATAGGCTCCACTGAAATGTTAATTGCATTTTTTAATGTCTCACTCATCTCATTTAAAAGTCCCTTTGTAAGTAGTAGACAAGCACATTTTTTATGATATGAGAAAGTACAGCAGTCACATACATTCGCCACTATACATGGTTTTGATACTGCTCTTCCAAATAAGCTTTCAACCTCTAGTGTTTTTTTAGGCTTTGTAGAAATGCTATACTTATTCTTTTGAATCAAGTTCTTGGCATGGGCTTGCAGTTGTGTGTCCATATCTGGAAAGGTTTCACCATCACCACAAGTGAGAAGACTTAATAAAATGAGATGCTTACATGTACGTCCCCTTGTACCAGGGAGACAACTGCAGAACTGCTCTGCAGGGCATACACAGTAAACTACATGTGGATTATTTTCAGATGGAACATTGTATATGTATGTTTCTGTTGAAGCTGCGGTAACTGCTGTGGCCCAACCATTGTCTAGCATCCTCTGAGCAGACTTCTTTATTTCTTCCATTTTACATTCCAGAGGGTTAAAGACTCTCCCAGCAGACTGCAAATCCTGTATTATGTTGAAGTACTTGTCAGTCTTGTTCAATAGCACATCAATCAAATGATCCAATCTACGATTCCGGATGCCACAGAGGAATTGGTATTTTAAACGGTGGAAGAAGCTATAAGGAAATAAAAGCAGAGAGATCAGTTTGTTGAATGAGGAGCAGCAACAGGTTGGAACAATTACAATGTACTCTTTAACAAATTTAAAGATACTCAAAACACCATGCTAACTTTCAGTTATGATGACTATCATCAAGTGAACATGCATAAAAATGTATACTGTTCTATTAGATTCTCCATGCTTATAACATCTTCCGAAGTTAGACCACAGAGGACCAATTGGCTCCCAGTGGTTCCTAAAGTACTTGCAGACATCTTTTAAGTTATTTAACTGGCAGTGAAACATCCCTATAAGGATATTAAGTTACCTCGTTGTCCTCCATTAAAGTTTTGAAACTTTCCACTTGTAGATTGAATGGCCCCACACTTCCTATGGTGAACTTTGGCCTTTTATTTTGGAGACACCTTAATATCTACAAAGATGAAGAATAATTAATAGATTACACATTTTGCAAGTACATTGGGTTTTAAAATGGTCAATAAATAAATAAATGTTTTATTGTCAAATCAATAAAATGTAAAATGCCCATCTGATAACATTGCAAATGTATGTTTAGAACAACATGCTGTTAGAAGTTGCTTCTCTTGTAGCTTACAAAGAAGCAGCCTCTCCCCCAACCGCCAGCAAGGTGAAGGTATACATTGTGTTAGATTTGAAAACATGTTAAAAATGGAACATGGTTAAATTACATTAAATAAAGTAAAAATCATACCTTCCATTGTGTGCTCTTATTGCCACTTGGTGTCCTTTAGCCTAAATACAGAAGCAATGATAAAGACTTATTATAAATATGATTATTTTACAGATAGGTCTACTGTGAGGTTGTACCATCAGAAAAAAAAGAAAAAAAAGAAATGTCCCCCCCGGGGGATCAATAAAGTACCTATCTATCTATCTATCTATCTATCTATCTATCTATCTATCTATCTATCTATCTATCTATCTATCTATCTATCTATCTATCTATCTATCTATCTATCTATCTATCTATCTATCTATCTATCTATCTATCTATCTATCTATCTATCTATCTATCTATCTATCTATCTATCTAAAGCCATTTTTGGAACACATTTTATTATATTGTCTGAGGACAACATCATGTAACAGAATAAATCAGTGATGACTTGAGGTCAACATATTCATATGATGGTCTGAGGACAACATCATGTAACAGAATAAATAGGAGATGACTTGAGGTCAACATATTCATATGATGGTCTGAGGACAACATCATGTAACAGAATAAATCAGTGATGACTTGAGGTCAACATATTCATATGATGGTCTGAGGACAACATCATGTAACATAATAAATAGGAGATGACTTGAGGTCAACATATTCATATGATGGTCTGAGGACAACATCATGTAACAGAATAAATCAGTGATGACTTGAGGTCAACATATTCATATAATGGTCTGAGGACAACATCATGTAACAGAATAAATCAGTGATGACTTGAGGTCAACATATTCATATAATGGTCACTATAAAAAATATAAACATCTAAACAGTATTTTCCTTTCTTTTTTGCCAGAACGTCAGCGATGCTAATCAATTTTGGCTGGCAACTGCCAATTAACTCGCCAATCCAAGCTAATACTGTCAACGTTATTACTTGGATGGTGGAAAAATGCTATTCTAAAAACAAATATGAATTTTAACATCATCAGCCGTGGTAGAAGGCACATGTTAATTAATAGAATGTAAAAAGCCGTTGGTCTTACCTTGTAAATCGTGCGCTTGGTCTCGGAAGAGGTGTGTATTTTTTTTTTTTTTTTTTTTTTGGCGGACTCGACGGCGGGGCACACGGTGATGACATCATAAATGTTGATTGGCTGAGGCAGTTGTTGTCCCAGGGTCATCATAAAGACATTGGTCTCAGGACAACTCCCACTTGGCAAAATCAGGTCGTGACGTTCACATAGTCGTGACTGTGTTTAGGTGTGTATATCATGTGCATAAAGAATACTTTTTATTCACAGCTGTTTCTAAACCTTTGTTTATTCTTATTCAGATCTGACCAATGTTGTTTCTGTCTCTCCGCCACCCTTAGTGGTGGTTCATTCAGGGGAAAATGTTACCCTGCAGTGCATCCCAATGTCCTTAAAAGCCCTTGAAATGTTGGCTGGTTCAAGCAAGTCAATGGCTCAGAGCCCCTGTGCATCACGACTATGTGGAGCTCTACGCCAACTGTTCGTCATCATAATGGATTTCAGGAGAAGCGTATGAAAATGTTAATCACCAATAGAACTATCTTTCTCATAATCACAGAGGTGGATGTAGCTGATTCTGGTCAATACTTCTGTGGAATGTTGGACAACTATTTCATCTTCACCAACGCGACTGTCCTGAAGGTCCAAGGTAATCTTTTTAATAAATTGTCTGCTATGACACCAAATGCACAAACATTTATCATAGGTATTGGATATATTTTGGACTAAATGTTGGAGATGCAATACTAACGTACTACAGTTTGAATAACAGTAGAACATTTAACTCACTTAATCATCCAAAAGGTCACAAAGATTATGACAAGGACCCTACAGAGCGCTATGAAGAAGGTATGTTCATTCTGTAATTTAAGTGAGAATCTTTCAAAAATGAATATAATGTACCTTTTTTAAAGTACCACAGAATTGAAATAAAGTATAACAGCATCTTATAGCAATCTGAGAATTGTCCATTGGTAGCAAATGGGGTAAAGGTTTATATAGTTCTGATTCTAATTGAAATCTGTTTTGTAGGAGAGGAAGATAGAACCATGAACCTCTTCCTACTGGTTGTGATCCTGGGTGTTGTAACTGCTGTTCTATTGATAATCATCCTCGTCCTGGTCCTCAAAGTCAGACGAGATGCAAACAGACTAAACACAGGTATGGAGCTTATTTCATATGGGGCCTACTATTAACTACACTTACATAGTGAAAATGTTTCCCATTACATACTGCAGGAGTAGACAACCCTGGTCCTGGAGTGGCGCAGGCACTTCATGTTTTTGATTTAACCAACCAGGAAGACCAGGTGTGTTGAATTTAGGCAATCACTGAACTGATCAATTAGTCCAGTTGGGCAGGTGTGGTGCCTAGTTGGAACAAAATCCTGCAATTCCTGCGGCACTGAAGGAACAGGGTTGTCTACCCCTGACATACTGTATACTGAGAATCGAAAGAGTCAGTAAAACTTATATTGTGCCACTAAAATGGAATGATCAGTTTATCTCTTCTCTCATATCTGTTTTATATCATATTCAGGACCTGACTTGCAACATCAACCACAAAATGATCAGGTAAATGTGATTTGTTCAGTGACATTATTTTGAACATATAAGCAATTCAGAAAACACTGTAAATTATAATTGTATTGAAACTATGTAAATGATTGTTGTATTGTATTTCATGGTGTTTTCAAATCTGTAGGACCAAGATCCTGATGCACTGAATTATGCCTCCCTGAATTTCACGAAGAAGAAGATCCATGTAGTGTATGCTGCTACAAGATGACACAGTGGAGGAGGAAAAGTGGTTTGCCATATCTTTCAATAAAAGTTGAAATCCTTCTATATTCTATTTGTTTTTAAATCAAATGTATTTTAATGTAAATCAGTAAATATCTCTGTATTTTCTGTGTTGTACCTCAGGAACACTGTAGCCCTCTTCCACTCTGTTAGGCCATACAGCTCAGTGGTACAGGGGGTGGTTAGAGAAGGGGACTCAAACCACAACTGTTTAATGGCCACAGAGGAGTAGTTGCCTCTCTCAGCTTAGATCTCTGTTGTGTGTATTTCTTTCCGTAAAAGACAAAGTACCCAGCAATGGACAGTTTTATTACATTTATAACTTAAAAATAGAGTTTAATAAACACTTCCACAATGTTGTTTGTCATGATGTTCTTCGCCCCTTAGTATTTCCTCTCTTGACTGCACTGATCACAGCGACCTATGCTGAGAAGCAGCTAGTCGCCTTATAAGGAGAATATAATTGGAGTCTGGGCCAGTGAGGAACGCATCACTTCCTGTGGTGTGAGTGACAGGGAGGAGTAGCTCATGCTGAGATGAACATCACTGGGCTTTTCAGACTTACAATGGGGATGAGTCTCTCGCTCTCTCTGCCCGCCTAACAAATTATATTTGAAAATGTTCTACCTGGAACCAAAAGGGCTCTCCAAAGTGTGCTCTTTTAGGTTCTAGGTAGCACCTTGTCTGCTCAAAAGAACCTGGTCACTTTTCCACCACCTGGCATGTGTAAGTATAAACAAATCATTGATTTTGAGGGGAGGTTGATAATAAGGGGATGTGAGACGGAGACAGTAGACCTATCATGCGTCATTCTCTCTCTGCTGAAGCTGAACAACCTGCACTACAGGAAGACTGGTTTTCAGCTCTCACCACACCTCTCAGTGCATAAAAAACACACTCTTTTCACACCTCTGTTCATCTGGATGATAAACACCAGGAAAGTATGTGAAGAATAAAAAAAAAGAATAGCCTTTCCCATAACCTAATGTATTCAACAAGAGTACAACGTGCAGACTCAGATTGGATGTCATCTATTATCCTTCACCTCTGTCACCTCTGACCCATGACCTCAAACAGAACAACTTATGTCAGTATCAATGTTCACAGTGCTATTTTTTTATGATTATACAGTAAGTGCATATACAGGGATTTGTTGAAAGCAAGTAACATAATATATGTAACAACGCAGAAACAAAGAATATAGAGAGATAATAGAATAGTACAACAAGTAATAATAAATACATGAGTAATGATAACTTGGCTATATACACAGGGTACAAGGTAATTGAGGTACATATAACTAGGAATAAAGTGACAGAAAATAAACAGTAGCAGCAGTGTCCAGGTTTGGCCGGGGAAGGCCGTCATTGTAAATAATAATCTTAACTGACTAGCCTAGTTAAATAAAGGTTCAATTAAAAGTCTTAATTGAACCTTTGGCTTGGGGTAGAAGCTGTTCAGGGTCAGGTTGGTTCCAGATGTGGTGCAACGGTACCGCTTGCCGTGTGGTAGCAAAGAAAAGAGTCTGACTTGAGTGGCTAGAGTCTTAAAAAATAATAATTAGTACGCATCCTGGAAATCTGTCTGGCCCTAAGACCTTGTGAATGTTAATCTGTTTATAGGTCTTACTCACAATGGCTACAGAGAGCGTGATCACAAAGTCATCCAGAACAGCTGTGCTCTCATGCACGGTTCAGTGTTGCTTGCCTCGAAGCGAGCATAGAAGGCATGTAGCTTGTCTGGTAGGCTTGTGTCACGATTTCCCTTTGCAATCCTTAATAGTTTTCAAGCCATTCCACATTCAACGAGCATCAGAGCTGGTGTAGTAGGATTCAATGTTTTGACTGTTCGATGGTTCGTTGGAGGGCCTAGCAGGATTTCCTTTGAACATATGGATTAGTGTCCCGCTCCTTTAAGTTCACTCAACTTTTCAATCCAAGTGTAACTCAAACAAAAAAAAGAGTTAGCCCAAACTTAGCTCCAACTTCAGTCAATTTAAAATAATGTGTTTGCTCAACTTGTCTCATAAGTTAATTACTATAAATCATTATTTGGGCATCTTAACTAAAAAAGGATGTGCAAATAGTTACTCTCACACAGTGCTTTTAACATACATTTTCAACGTACATATTTGACACACGTTAAAATACATTGTGCATGTTTCTTTATACAGTACTTATTATTCAACATGTCCTCACCTGGGATTTGAACTCCAACCTCTTGGATCATGGCTACAAGGATCTTCCAGCTATGCCACCATGGCTGTGCCAATTATCAGTTAATCTGACTATTCTCTCATCATTGATATGATTTTCTTACTTAGGCAAACTACTCTTCCAGGGTTCCATCAAAATTAAGGCATTTATACACCATTTTAAAAACATTACACAACAGATTTCACAAGACATTCAGGCCACTACTGAACTACTAGAGTGTGTATAGTGCGTATGTTTTCATTTGTGTGTGTATGCATGTGTCTGTGCCTGTCAGGATTTCCCTGGTTCTGAACCCAAACGCAGATCGGACAAGGTAGGGGGTGAAAAAGGTGAGTATTTATTGATAACAATATAATAATGAGGATGGTACGGCAGAGTGCAGACAGGGGAGTACAGATGATGGGGGGCTGAAGGTATAGTTTTGTGTTCCACAGATGGTAGACGGGTCCGGTAGCCAGGCAGGAGAGACGGGAATTCCAGGTGAACATACTGAGGCAGAGAGAACAAGAAATCAGAAGAGCAGGCAGACTGAGATGAACAAGGCAAACTGAATATATCAAAATAACTATGGTCTGATGCGCAACCACAACATACAGTGTGACTAACGATCCGGCAGGGACTGGATGTCAGGTCTCGGCTTAAGTAGTGTTCCAGGATCACCTGAGCAGACTCAGGTGATCCTGGAATTCCCGCCTTACACTCGTTGCCCAGCAACCGGAACAGGGCACGTTCAGGAACACAACACAAAACAGACACAGACAGACAGGAAAACAGGCTCACGGGGACGGGGTCGTGACAGTACCTGTGTGTGTGTCTCTTCACAGTCTCCGCTGTTCCATAAGGTGTATTTTTATCCGTTGTACAAGTTTCTTGATGTGAAATTGATTTCCATGTAGTCGTGGCTCTATGTAGTACTGTGTGCCTCCCATAATCTGTTCTGGACTTGCAGACTGTGAAGAGACCTCTGGTGTGCCATTCAGAGGGTGAATGAGCAAGACAAAATACTTAAGTGCATTTGAACGGGGTATGGTAGTAGGTTCCAGGTGCACCGGTTTGAGTGTGACAACAACTGCAATGCTGCAGGGTTTTTCACACTCAACAGTTTCCTGTGTGTATCAAGAATGGTCCACAACCCAAAGGACATCCAGCCAACTTGACACAACTGTGGGAAGCATTGGAGTCAACATGGGCCAGCATCCCTGTGGAATGCTTTCGACCTTGCACCGGACTGGTGACACGCACTTCAGGGCGAGTGCGGGGAGCCGGCATGAGTCATACCGGACTGGAGAGGCGCACTGGTGGCCTGGTGCATGGAGCCGGCACAGGTTTCACCGGACTGGTGACGTGCACTTCAGGGCGAGTGTGGGGAGCCTGCACAGGGCGTACCGGACTGGAGAGGTGCACTGGACTGGAGATACACACTGGAGACTCGGCGTGGAAGGCTGGCACTGAACGACCCGGACTGGGGATGCATGTGTGGGCACCATCAACGCCAACTCCGTCTTCTCATTCTCAACCTCCTCCCAATTCCGCCTTCCTAGCTCCAGAATACTCTTGTATACTCCTGCCAGGTGTTGCTCCTCTTCACCCGAATTAGTCCCCCATCGGTGCTCCTCCTCTTCACGACCCCACATGGAGAGTGGTACTGGCGCTTCCTCATCACGGCCAGACCACCCCCCCCAAAAAAAATAACTTGGGGTTGCTCGACGTCGTGAGCCCCGATGACGACGCGGTCTTCCTCGCTCCTCTCGTAGCTCCAGCAGAGCCCTGCTTGGTGGTTCATTCTGTCACGATGTGGTGTGTAGGCAGACCAAGGCGCAGCGCAGTTGCAGTTTAACATTAGTTTATTGAGTGAACTAATTGCAAAACAATATCTAGTGCGTATTGTGCACAAACACTCCATCTACATCAATGACATTAGAGACAACAAACCACACACAGGTGTGGGACATAACTACTTAAGTAGGATCCCCAATCAGAGACAAAGCTTAGCAGCTGCCTCTAATTGGGGACGCAACACAAAACCCACATAGAAATAAAATACTAGATCTGACAGGCTCTGACCATGGCTAAATAGAGAAGCCAAAGGCTTCCCTATTGCCAGAGCCTGACAATAACAGTACTTGGATTAAGCTATATTTTAGAATGTTGTGTTTTGTTGAGATTTGTGTTTTGTGTAATCTTCTTATAGTGTATGTTTTCTACAGGATCTGGGTCAGGACACAGACTCTCTAAACTACGCAGTGTTGAGTTTCCATCAGAAGAGGACAAGGGAAAAAAAACTGCTAAAGGTAAAATTATGGAGATGGAGATTGTTGTGTACGCTGCCACAAGATAATGCTTTAATGTTGATATCAGCGTAGCACTGATGACGAATTATATTGATTAATTGTTTGATAATTGATTGTTGCTGTGCTCTGTCCCCCTATAAGTAGTTCAAAATCCCCTTTTGACAGCCATCATGGTTAGAGTCTGAGGTAGAGTAGGAGTGGCCAGCGAGCAACGCATCACTTCCTGAAGTGTGAGTGACAGGAAGGAGCAGCTCAGTGTTGAATCAGACCTGCTGAGGTGAACATCACTGGGCCTCTCATTACATTTGCCTGAGATATAGTGAATAAAATGTTATGCTAAAGAACAACTATAGAATAGATTCCCAGTATTTGACCATCTTTTTAAATTAAAGATGAAATAGCCCTGGGGTAATATATCTAATTTTGTGTAAATAAGAAAAAATAAGATTTAGAACACAACAACTGCAACAAAACTGTGTCCCTTTGAACTAAACTCATAATACTTGTGGTAATGTACTGTACTATATATTTAAAGAGAGACTCCTGAATAGCTAACCCCCCTTTTACGCTACTGCTACTCTGTTTATTATATATGCATAGTGACTTTAACTCTACCTACATTCACATATTACCTCAATGACCTCGACTAACCTGTGCCACGCACATTGACTCTGACTCTGTACCGGTACCCCCTGTATAGAGCCTCGCTACTATCATTTTACTGCTGTCTTTAATTGTTTGTTATTTATATATTTTTTGGTATCCATTTTTTACTTAACACTTATTTTTCTTAAAACTGCATTGTTGGTTAAGGGCTTGTAAGTAAGCATTTCACTGTAAGGTATACACCTTTTGTATTCGGCGCATGTGACAAATAACATTTGATTGATTTGAGTGTTATTTGATGTCCTGTCCACCAATCAGATAAAATAGGTAACTCTCTGCCTTTCTCTGTAACTGCCAAGCAGTCTACTGGTCTGACTTCAGTACATCATATACTGCATCAGTCCAGCTGGACTAGAATCAGGGCAGGAGAGTGTAAACATTCAGGATGGACTGCAAAATTATTATACTATCCATCTGTATGGTGATTCTGCATCTCACTTGTAAGTACTGTATGTAACCTGCATGGACTGTTCTCCTCTGTGTTTCAGTAGCTATTTACTGTAAGCAGGATTGGGGTCATTTACATTTCAATTCAGAATGTAAACACAGTTCCAATTCCACATTTTCTTCATGAAAAGCATTGAAGACAATTGGAATTTCAGTGTACTTCCTGAATTGACTTGAATTTAAATGGAATTGATCCCAAAACTGACTGTAAGATGACTGAAATGTTCCTCTACCTTGGCTCAACTTCCTTACTTTAACTCCCATGCAAATGTCTACATCTTAGCCAAACGTGAGCCCTGTACCTCTGAATGGTTCACACTGCTGTAAGATATTTCCCTCTCCAACTATGTACTCTGTTCTGTGTGTTCCAGATGTGGCCATGTATCTGACTGTATCTCAGCCTCTGTGGACAGAATTGGTGCCCCTAGGGGGTTCTGTGACCCTTGAATGCTTCTCCACAGTAGACTCAGTGTTATACTGTATAATGTTACGTCTACTCCCACTTCCCCGCTCCGGCACTCGACATGGCCGGTTCACTAACTACCAGTCCTGGCATCCCATCATTTTACACACCTGGCAACCGTTATTACACACACCTGCACCCCATCAATAGGCTACCCTGATTAATACCCTGATTACTACCCTGATTACTTCCCCTTTTTCAAGCACTCCCTAGAGTTACTCTTCAGGTAGTATTGGTTCTGTGTTTGGTTCCGCTGGGAGACAGGACGCTGCTCTAGTTTTGTATGGTTTTTATTATTAAACTCACCAACTGCACCTGCTTCCTGTTTCCCAGCGTCATTGTTACATAAATGGCTGAAACACACTCCAGGACACGGACTTGTATCCATAGTAACAACCTGTTATGTTGCAAATGGATGAAATAAATGTCAATCTGACTCTTTGGAAAGTATTGTGGATTTTCCAGTTCTTTCTAGCTCCCTGATATAATCAGCTTTGTCTGTCTCAAGCAGAGACAAGGTCTCTTTGTGTCCTCAGCAGATGATGGTAGGGTGGAGGCAACCCAGAGGAAATTAACCAGAGTCAGGCTCATTGTGTCAGCAGCTTGACCCTTGACCAGAGGAATTTAACCAGAGTCAGGACACTCCCATTCTTCTGACTAACAACTAGACATGTATTCTGTGCCACTATTATCTCCAAATAAGGAGAAAACAAGAAATAGCATCAGGAGTTTTGAGACCAGGGTGGAGGAAAATAGAATGGGTGTAACCAAGCAAGAGGGGTTAACTGTATAAAAGCCAAGAATTGAGAGATGTAAATCAGTCTATCTGCAGGTTGACTCAGCTTTTTGATGCTTCTGTAATAAGTCTATCTTGATTCTATAAACTCCAGAAATGCTTTTATTTTTTAATAAGAGGGAAGAGTTTTTTCCATCATAAAAGTTAACCTCACTGATGTTGGATCGTATCATTTTGGAATAGTCTGGTATAATGAACGCTATTTTGGAAAATGGTGCATATCTCATGATTCAAGGTCAGTGTAGATAATGGAAGAGATTAGAATTTCAGATTTTTTTTCCACTCAATGTCTAAATGTTGTGTGGTTCTTTTTAGCCAATCAATCTACTCAAGTTAAAGGAACCAAGCCTGACATTGAAGGTAAGGCATTTCGAAGAGCTGATCTCTAAAAAAGTTTACATGCTATGTAAAAAATATTTGAAACATTATATATTTTTCTCACACAGGGGAACCAAATGTAGATACAGTATTATACATTATGTGTGTGGGGGGTGGGGGGTTTCTGGGAGCGACCTTAAGACTTATTTATTATATATATTATTATTTATTAATTATATATATTTTATGTATGGATTTTTCTCCTTCTCAATCGAATCAAACTGTATCTCTGAACTGTCACACTCTGATCTGTTTCACGTGTCTTTGTGCTTGTCTCCACCTCACTCCAGATGTCACCCATATTCCCCATTATTCCCAGTGTATTTATACCTATGTTCTCTGTTTGTCTGTTGCCAGTTCGTCTTGTCAAGCTACCAGCGTTTTTTCCGTACTCCTGTTCTCTCTCTAGTCTTCCCGGTTTTGACCATTCTGCCTGTCGTTCTGTATTTTGTGACACTGCCCTGGATTACTGACCTCTGCCTGCCCTGACCCTTGACCTGTCGTTTGCCTGCCCCCTGTTTTTGAAAATAAACTTTTTTGTTATTTAGAACAGCATCTGGGTCTTATCCTGAGACGTGATAGAACTACATAACATTCTTTTGAGAATCTTGTGGAGAGATCTGAAAAAATATATGTAGTAATTTTAGCTTTGTCATACCTTACTCAAAATATATGAATGCCATATATTATTGGCATAAATTCATATTATATAATTAATGAATGGCAAACAATAATACACCAACAATATGTTGTTTTTCAATTAGGGCTGACCAAGGACCCACAGTGAGTAATGATGAAGAAGATGGTCAGACAACAGAGTAGAACTCCAGTTCTTATGATGGAGAAGAGGACAAGGATCCTCATATCCACCTCAGTATCACCCCATGAAAGAATGAAATGTTTTTTATCTTACAGTAAGGGTTATTACAGTCTAATAGCAGGTATTTTATTTTGCCTTTATTTGATGAGGTAAGTCATTGAGAACACAATGTATTTTACAATAACTACTTGTGTAACTACAGTAAATGTAATGTCATGTGATTTTAACAAAGTAGTATAAGAGGTTTACCTTGAATGTCCAGCTTGGTCCCAAACAGTATCTCCCCACATGAGTCCACAGCACAGTAGGAAGTCCCAGCATCAGAGAGGCTGAGGTTCCTCTTGGGGAGGTTGTAGACACAGCTCTGTGTAGGGGGGTGTGCAGCAGAAGGTGCATCAACGGGACCGCAGTGGAAAAGGTGGAAAACTTCAAGTTCCTTGGCATACACATCACTGATAAACTGATATGTTCCACCCACACAGACAGTGTGGTGACCATTTCAACCTCAGGAGGCTAAAGAAATTTGGCTTAACACCTAAAACCCTTACAAACTTTCACTGATGCTAAATTGAAAGCATCATGTCAGGCTTTATCTCTGCCTAGTACGCCAACTGCACCGCCCACAATCTCAAGGCTCTCCAGAGGGTGGTCGGTCTTCCCAAATCATTACCGGGGGCAAACTACCCGCCCTTCAGGGCACCTACAGCACCCGATGTCACAGGAAGGCGAGGTCAGTACAGGTGCATCAAAGCTGGGACCGAGAGACTGAAAAACAGCTTCTACCTCAAGGTCATCAGACAGCTAAACAGCCACCACTAGTACATTAGAGGCGGCTGCCTAAAGGCACAGACTAGAAATCACTGGTCACTTTAAGGTATGGAACACTAGTCACTTTAGTAATGTTTTTAATGTTTACATATCTGGCATCACTCATCCCATATGTTTATACTGTATTCTATACTATCCTTCGATATCTCAGTCATTTAAACAATGTTTACATGTCTTGCGTTCCTCATCTAATTTGTATATACTGTATTCAATACTCTTCTACTGTATCTTAGTCCATGCAGCTAGTCCTTATGTATATAGGCCTAATTCATTCCTACTGTTAGATAAACTGCACTGTCAGAACTAGAAGCACAAGCATTTATCGACACCCGCATTAACATCTGCTAAACATGTGTATGTGACCAATAACATACCTGTCTCTCAGCCACCGTTGCGGTGTTCCATTCAGGGGAAATGTCAGCCTGCATCATTGCATCATTGTCCTTAAACAGACGGGACATGTTGGCTGGTTAAAGCAAGTCAATGGCTCAGAGCCCCTGTGCATCAGAAGCTCGATAGAAGGCACCTGCCATTCAACCGTATCAGAGCCACATTTTGGAGTGACAGTAGAATCAAACAATCACAATTTGACATGTAATGGGTGGGACCATTTTGACAAAAAACGCATGGAATCTCCTGCCATTCGTTAAGACTGACAGGTCACAGCACAATAGTGAGCAGTAGTTTTCCCACAGTCTAAGCTAGCTAGTTTGTGTTGTAGGCTAGTGTGAGCTGCTGCTGTTTCAGGTGTTATTGAAAATGTTGATGCTAAATTGTTAGCTTCATTCTTTGAGATTAACTTTCAACAAGAAGTTTAAATTATCCTCATCTGGAGTGAAACAGTTTTCTTGTTGCAGCTTGCTTACTGTTGTTCGCTATCTCTCTTTGAAAATAATATGTCATGCTTGTGAAACATTGTTGCATTTCAACTTTAGATTACTGGTTAGTGTGTGTGCTTAATGTTCTAACGATGTTTTCAATGGGAAGTAATAGTTCTAACTTTCGATTGGTAAATGCTTAGCCTAATGGTTGTGTTTTTGTGTTCTTATGATTGGGACCTACTGTCTTATTATGTCCTAGTGAATGGACTGCTTATCCTTTAACATCATGCTGTGTGTGACTGCTGTCTTTCTATCAGTCTAAGTGTTTTACAGAAAGTGCACTCTGTTACATGTAGTGAGCTGGTAGGTTTTACGGTCTCTGTCCTTTCAGCATCAAATTCCTGTCAAACGTACATCCTTTGATGTGTAACTGTTGTCTCTCTTAGTGATAGTATGATAGTGATGGTGTTAGGCTGCCATAGGTTGTGGAAGATTTTGCCCTCTCTGAAGGCCTAGGTCCAATAGCCACGGTTTGCCACTGCTTTTAAGGTATGCTATGGGTGAACTACAAGCCAGTGCTCCTGCCAATTGCAAAGTTCCTAAATTAAGTGATCTATTGGTGCAGCAAGAAGAGTGCCCCCTAATGGCCAACCACCACCAATTCCAGCCAATTCTTTCCCATTCCAGGAAGTCCTTCTGCCCACTACAATAAATGAACAGAACAGAAAGGGGAGTCTCACACTGAGGACAGTTTTAGAAATATTGACTGTCATCCAGAACCTTTTCAAAGGTGATTACATTCAAATGTGTTTGTCCAACTGGTCTATTGAAATATATTTAATTAATTCTGAGTATTTCAAATTCTGGGAACCTCTATGATGATCAACTATAGTCTGTAATTAAAATATCTTATCATTCTCTCTATCAAACCAAATACAAGAGTGGAACATCAGTAGTTGGTGATAAGATCATGTTTATCTGTTTGTCATTGTATGCAGCTATGGTTGTCATTCTATGCCCCGCCCATAATCACAAATTACTTTCATCTCTCTTATTTGAAGATTCAGTACTTCCTTCATGGTCTGGCAGTGTAGATCTAAACACAGAATGGAACGCATATATGTACCAGCTCTCGTCGTCTACGTCTTCTGTAAGTTACTGTGTCCTCAGTTCTGATTTTGTGATTCATCAATAGATTTGGTCTCTCACATAGTCGTGACTGTGTTTTGGTGGGTATATCATGTGCATGAAGAGTACTTTTTATTCATAGCTGTTTCTAAACATTTGTTTTCTCTCTTTCAGATCTGACCCATGTTGTGTCTGTCTCTCCTCCACCCTTAGTGGTGGTTCATTCAGGGGAAAATGTTACCCTGCAGTGCATCAATGTCCTTAAACAGCCGGGACATGTTGGCTGGTTCAAGCAAGTCAATGGCTCAGAGCCCCTGTGCATCACGTCTATGTGGAGCTCTCAGTCAACTGTTCGTCATCATAATGGATTTCAGGAGAAGCGTATGAAAATGTTAATGACCAATAGAACTATCTTTCTCATAATCACAGAGGTGGATGTAGCTGATTCTGGTCTGTACTTTTGTGGAATGTTGGACAACTATTTCATCTTCACCAACGTGACTGTCCTGAAGGTCCAAGGTAATCTTTTTAATAAATTGTCTGCTATGACACCAAATGCACAAACATTTATCATAGGTATTGGATATATTTTTGACTTAATGTTGGAGACGCAATACGTACTAAATTTGAATAACAGTAGAACATTTAACTCACTTAATCGTCCAAAAGGTCACAAAGATTATGACAAGGACCCTACAGAGCACAATGAAAAAGGTATGTTCATTCTGTAATTTTAAGTGAGAATCTTTCAAAAATGAATTAATTTGATGTACCTTGAAAGTACCAAAGAATTCAAATAAAGGACAACAGAATCTTTTTCCAACCTAGCCTGGGAATTTGTATTATTTCAGATGCTGATCCACAGATGAGAATCCTGGTCCTTCTCTCCACCATAAGAACTGGAGTTCTCCTCTGCGGTCTGACCATCTTCATCATCATCTACCTCATTAGGAAATAGATAAAACTAAGGCCATTATCAATAGATTATATGTAGTACAGTTGAAGTCGGAAGTTTACTTACACTTAGGTTGAAGTCATTAAAACTCATTTATCAACCACTCCACAGATTTCATGTTAACAAACTATAGTTTTGGCAATTCCGTTAGGACATCTACTTTGTGCATGACACAAGTAATTCTTCCAACAATTGTTGACAGACAGATTATTTCACTTATAATTCACTATATCACAAATTCAGTGGGTCAGAAGTTTACATACACTAAGTTGACTGTGCCTTTAAACAGCTAGGAAAATTCCAGAAAATGATGTCATGGCTTTAGTAGCTTCTGATAGGCTAATTGACATAATTTGAGTCAATTGGAGGTGTACCTGTGGATGTATTTCAAGGCCTACCTTCAAACTCAGTGCCTCTTTGCTCGGAATCATGGGAAAATCTAAAGAAATCAGCCAAGACCTCAGAAAAATAATTTTAGACATCCACAAGTCTAGTTCATCCTTGGGAGAAATTTCCAAATGCCTGAAGGTTAATCTGGGACCACGCAGCCATCATACCGCTCAGGAAGGAGACGTGTTCTGTCTCCTAGAGATGAACGTACTTTGGTGCGAAAAGTGCATATCAATCCCAGAACAACAGCGAAGGACCTTGTGAAGATGCTGGAGGAAATAGGTACAAAAGTATCTATATCCACAGTAAAACGAGTCCTATATCGCCATAACCTGAAAGGCCTCTTAGCAAGGAAGAAGCCACTGCTCCAAAACCGCCATAAATAAGCCAGACTACTGTTTGTAACTGCACATGGGGACAAAGATCGTACTTTTTGGAGAAATGTACTCTGGTCTGAAGAAACAAAAATAGAACTGTTTGGCCATAATGACCATCGTTATGCTTGCTGGAAAAAGGGGGAGCTTGCAAGCCAAATAACACCAACCCAACCGTGAAGCACGGGGTGGCAGCATCATGTTGTGGGGGTGCTTTGCTGCAGGAGGGACTGGTGCACTTCACAAAATAGATGGCATCAAGAGGAAGGAAAATTATGTGGATATAATGAACCCACATCTCAAGACATCAGTCAGGAAGTTAAAGCTTGGTCGCAAATGGGTCTTCCAAATGGACAATGACCCCAAGCATACCTCCAAATTTGTGGCAATATGGCTTAAGGACAACAAAGTCAAGGTATTGGAGTGGCCATCACAAAGCCCTGACCTCAATCCTATAGAAAATGTGTGGGCAGAACTGAAATAGGAGGCCTACAAACCTGACTCAGTTACACCAGATCTTGAAGGAGGAATGGGCCAAAATTCACCAAACTTATTGTGGGAAGCTTGTGGAAGGCTTCTCGAAATGTTTGACCCAAGTTAAACAATTTAACTACCAAATACTAATTGAGTGTATGTAAACTTCTGACCCACTGGGAATGTGATGAAAGAAATACAAGCTGAAATAAATCATTTACTTTATTATTATTCTGACATTTCAGATTCTTAAAATCAATTTTAACGCTCGATTCTCAGTATTTTACCATGTTTTGAAAATAAAACATTACATAGCCCTGGGGTAATATATCTAATTCTGTGTAAATAAGATGTAATTAAAAAAGATTTAGGACACAAACTGCAACAGAACTGCCACAAACTGGGGAACTTTTAACCAAACTCATAATACTTTTGGTAGTGTACTGTACTATATATTTCAGGGGAAATAACCAATAAATATAAAAATGTAGTACAAAATAATTGTTGGGTACTTTGTGTGTATAATGGTGACACTGAGAGGCCTAGTTATTTTCTACTGTGGTAAACTCATCTCATTCTCTCTCTCTGCTGAAGATGAGCAACCAGAACCACAGGAAGGCTGACCTGGAGCTCTCAGCTTTAACCACACTGATATGATGTTCTGTTCTACGCCCCCCCCCTCTCTATTTATCTCCCTTTCTTTCTCTCTGTTCTCTTCACACCTCTCTCTCTCTCTCTCTCTCTCTGCGCATCTAAACCACACACTCTCTTCTTCTCACCAATCAGGCTCCACATGTCTTTCCATCCATACCACCAGACTAAAAATATCTGACTGTACTATATATTTGTACTGTACTATATATTTAAGGGGAAATAACCAATAAATATAAAAATGTAGTACAAAATAATTGTTGAGTACTTTGTGTGTATAATGGTGACACTGAGAGGCCTAGTTATTTTCTACTGTGGTAAACTCATCTCATTCTCTCTATCTGCTGAAGATGATCAACCTGAACCATCTCTCTGTTATATTCACACCACTCTCTCTCTCTCTCTCTCTCTCTCTCTCTCTCTCTCTGTTCTCTTTACACCACTGATACTGTATGTTGAACACTTGGGATTTGGGACACCTGCACACCACCATCTGCTGTTTAGTACAATAACTTGTAGGCCTACTCCAATCATAAAAAAAGAAAATTATATATTTGCATCCATAAACATTGAATGCATCCATAAACAACAGACCTACTGCTCTAATGTTGAGTGTACAGCGGTACAGAGGCAGGTGTCAATGCTCTCTGCAGAATCTCATCTGATGCATTCGCTGCAGACGCTACATCCTCGGCCTGTGGTCAGTGTCACCTCGCTGGTGTGAACAGGGACGGAAAAAACACAAACCTCATACAAAGATCTCTGTCGTCCAAAGTTTCCAGTCAACAACTAATCAAACAGACATCTTGCCTTCACACATTTGGCATAAACTTTTCTTTCTTAGGTACTTTTGAGTTCACATCTCATCTATTAGTGTGACATTAAGGGTTTGTTATGGTTTGCTGCCAATGAGATTGATTTTCATTCTGATCATTTGTCTCATTGTGTTTCTTAGGCCTGTGATGAACCTTGTGATGTCTATGGTCATCATGCACTTTTTTAATTTCTGTATTTGTTCTGAACAGAGGAATATGGAAGAAGTTGATAACCAAACCTCACGTCTGTAATTTCACGTCATATACTTATAGCCCACGGTTTTCATGTCCTCATTGTTTAGGAGGACAGGAGAGTGCATTAAGGCAATGCGTTTATCAAGGCTTGTTTACGTTTTCTAAAACCGTTATCTACCTCAAGCATCAACCAAATCACTAGTGTGCTTCCAGATATTGTGCACTACATTTGACCAGGACCCATTGTCAAAAGTAGTGCACTCTTACAAAAAGAGTTTACCTTAAAGGGTTCTTCAGCTGTCCCCATATAATACTTTTATATTGTAATTAGAGACGTTTCACGGACAATTCAATCGCCATTGCACTGCACACTGCCCTATTCCATCTGGACAAGAGGAATACCTCTGTAAGAATGCTGTTTATTGACTATAGCTCAGCATTCAACACCATAGTAGCATCCAAGCTCATCATTAAACTCATTAAACTCGGGACCCTGGGTCTGACGGGCTGACGGGCTGCCCCCAGGTGGTGAAGGTAGGAAACAACACCTCCACTTCGCTGAACCTCAACACATGGACCCCACAAGGGTGTGTGCTCAGCCCCCTCCTTTACTCCCCTTTCATCCACCCATGACTGCGTGGCCACGCACACCTCCAACTCAATCATCAAGTTTGCAGACGTCACAACAGTAGTAGAACTGATTACCAATGACGAGAAAGCCTACAGGGAGGAGGTGAGGGCCCTGTGAGTGTGGTGCCAGGAAAATAATCTCTCACTCAACGTCAACAAAATGAAGGAGCTGATCGTCGACATCAACACCCCCCTATCCACATCGACGGGACCGCAGTGGAGAAGGTGAAAAGCTTCAAGTACCTCGGCGTACACATCACTGACAAACTGAAATGGCCCACTCACACAGACAGTGTGGTGAAGAAGGTGCAATAGCATCTCTTCAACCTCAGGAGGCTGAAGAAATTTGCCTTGGCACCTAAAACCCTCAAAAACATTCACAGATGACAATTGATAGCATCCTGTCGGGCTGCAGGGCTCTCCAGAGGGTGGTGTGGTCTGACCAACGTATCACAGGAGGCAAACTACCATCCCTCCAGGACACCTACTGCACCCTATGTCACAGGAAGGCCAAAAATATAATCAAGGACAACAACCAACTGAGCCACTGCCTGTTCATACCTCTATCATCCAGTAGGCAAGGTCAATACAGGTGCATTAAAGCAGGGACTGAGAGACTGAAAAACAGCTTCTATCTCAAGGCCATCAGCCATCATGTTAAATAGCAATCACTAGCACCTTAGAGGCTGCTGCCGAATATACATAGACTTGAAATCATTGGCCACTTTAATAATGTTTACGTATTTTGCATTACTCATCTCATATGTACTGTATATACAGTATTATATTCTACTGTATTTTAGTCAATGCTGCTCTGGCATTGCTCATTTACACCCACAGAGACAGGAGTGATCAGTGTGAGAAGAGCCCTGAGGCTGGGACTCCTACACAGAGCTGTGTCTACAACCTCCCCAAGAGGAACCTCAGCCTCTCTGATGCTGGGACTTACTACTGTGCTGTGGCCTCATGTGGTGTCAGGCTCTGGCCATAGAGATAGATAGATAGATAGATAGATAGATAGATAGATAGATAGATAGATAGATAGATAGATAGATAGATAGATAGATAGATAGATAGATAGATAGATAGATAGATAGATAGATAGATAGATAGATAGATAGATAGATAGATAGATAGATAGGTACTTTATTGATCCCCCTGGGGGGAAATTTCTTTGTCAAGCAGCTACAACAAAAACACAGGGCAGGTGCAAAATGCCACAACGAAAGTACACAAAAGACAGATACACGGTACATGATACATAGAGCGGCAGTATGAAAAAATATAGAAATACAAGATATCTGGAGTGCAAAAAAAAGCTATAAAAGGACATTGCATAGTATGAGTGGTTGGCTGAATATGTACACTATACATTGGTGGATGTTGGATGGTTAACTATACTATACAGGTCGATGGCAGAGAAATACTTCAGTAGCTAAAAATGCGTATGATATGAGCGAGGGTAATAATAGTTTACTTAATAGACAGACTGGGTAAATGAACAGGTAAGTGAACATTTTGCATGGTTAAATTAGCTGTACAGTTAGGTATACAGTTATATTTACAGATAAGTGAATACTTGCATGTTTACACAAACTGTACAGGTAAATGACAGGAAGAGATACTTTAATAGCTAAATGTGTGTATGATATCATTTAGGGTAATAATAGTAATTCCCTTAAAATACAGTCCTTAGTGCGCAGGGTTTAATTACAGACAACTGCACTTATTGCACATTCGATATACTAAAAGCAATGAGAAAAGGTACAACTGGCAGGATACTAATATGCATTCCTGAGTGAATGCCTACGTCCAATAATTACTTACAATATTGCATGTGATATAATATAACAACTGTACATGAGTATGTATATACAGACCTGTATGAATAAATAGGTCCTGAGTGGATGAGTGCTGACGGACCAGAGTTACTCACGGATGGATGCATAATTGTTAAACTAGGTCCTAGCGCCCCAACAGTTCCAGATCTATGTTGCCGACGGCACGGCACCCCGGTGAGGCATTATATAGTCTCATAGCCGCCGGCAGGAAGGACCTCCAGTAGCGCTCTCTGGCACACCGTGGTGGGATCAGTCTGTGACTGAAAGTGCTCCTCTGCGTCATAACCATAGCGTGCAGAGGGTGGGTGACGTTGTCCATGATGGCCAGCAGTTTGGCCAGGATCCGTCTCTCCGCCACCTCCTCTAGAGTGTCAAGGCTCATCCCCAGGACAGAGCTAGCCTTCCTGATCAGCTTATTTACCCGAGAAGCATCACCGGCTTTGATGTTTGCTCCCCAGCACACCACTGCAAAAAAGATGGCACTGGCCAATACAGACTGGTAAAAGGTATGCAGTAGTTTACTGCACACGTTGAAGGACCTGAGCCTCCTCAGAAAGTAGAGTCGGCTCTGGCCCTTTTTGTACAGGGCCCCGGTGTTACCAGCCCATTCCAGTCTGTTGTCCATATGGACACCCAGGAACTTGTATGACTCAACCATTTCCACATCCATCCCCTTTATAGGGACTGCAGTCAGTTGTGCCTTGGTTCTCCTGAAGTCCACCACCATCTCCTTAGTTTTGCTGATGTTGAGCTGAAGGCCTATTTGCTTCTCTATGTAGCTATGGTCAGAGTCTGACAGTGTCTTTCTTTTCCGTTTCTGTGTGGGTTTTGGGTTGGATCCCTAATTAGAGGCAGCTGCACCGCATTGTGTATAATTAGGGATCCTATATATGTTAGTCTGTCCTTCACTCTGGTGTGGGTCGTTGTCGTTATATGTCGCAATCACGGTGAATGTAAGTGTGCTCATTTGTCACGTCCGTTTCATTCGTGTTTGTTTTTTGTGAACGTGACGTTTTGTCTTTCGTGTTTTGTTTGTATGGTATAGTTCGGACATTTTGTTGTGGGCTTTATACATAGTATTGAGAATACATAGTATACAGAAATAAATATGACGAACTATAATCCCTGCGCTGCGTCTTGGTCATTCCCACACCCACATCGTGACATGTGGGAAGATACTGTTTGGAAACGGGACCAAGCTGGAGATCAAGAGTAGGTGATACATCTTACATTTTTTGTTTATATCTATTGTATAATCTACTGTGTTAAACTGTACACAGTACTAGGTATTTAGATCACATAAAAAAACAGGCAATCATCCATACAGTTACTTTACTTCAATGACCATATTTATTTACACAGACAATGGAGCACATCCTCTTCTCTTGGTGTTCTGCCTGAGTGCAGCATTGGGTCTCTCATTCATCCTGATCATTATCCTTGGTTGCATCATGTACAGCATGAACAAGAGAAAGTGTCTGCAGTGTGGAGGTAAGAGAAGTCCATACCAAATGAATGAATGATGTAGAAGTTGCTCTTCTTTGATGTCACCGGATGTATCTGTTTCAGGACCCGTGACTCAGACAAGAGGTCCAGCAGTCTCTTCTTCAGATCCAGGGGTAAGCAGAAGTTTTGTATTACCATAAAAAGAAGTGTGAAAGGGATTACAAAACATATAGTAATTTTTCTCCCAATTTTTTTATTGCTCTTCACAGGCCCAAGATGCAGACAGACTACATGATGTAGATATGAATCTGAGCAACAAGAAGAACAGGTCTAGAAGACAGAGAAGCAACATGAAGGAAGAGACGGTGTACTCTTGGATGAGACAGTGGAACTGGGTGAATGACACATCCTTAATTGTTAACTTTATTAGCTGTAACTGTAATGAATTAAGTGCATTGCTTCTCTGCCAAACTCATTTTACAATGACTTATTTGTAATAAGATAAAGCATTTAAAAATAATCAAAGTAAGTTGAATGTATTTATTTAGGCCATACTCAAGGATCTTTATGTTGCAGTGATTAACAGCTTTTTCTCTTGTCATGCCACTAACACCCCCTCACACACACAGCAACCCATTTACAGGTGCTCTGTCATCTGTCATTTCTTAATTAAGAAGAACATAAGAGAATTACAAGTACTGGAAACAACACTAAGAAAAATTGGGGTAACCAGGCCTGGTATTCATACTGTAGCTGACTATAAAAAGGCTTTTGATAAAGTACGACTTTAATTTATCTATAAATGCCTGGAATTTTGAATGCTTCAGTGTTGCTTGCCTCAAAGTGAGCATAGAAGTAGTTTAGCTCGTCTGGTACGCTCGTGTCACTGGGCAGCTCGCGGTTGGGCTTCCTTTTGTAGTCTGTAATAGTTTGCAAGCCCTGAGAATGGCCAGACGGATACCACTCCTAAATAAAAGGCACATGGCAGCCCACTTTGATTTTGCCAAAAGGCACCTAAAGGACTCTCAGACTATGAGAAAAAAGATTCTCTGGTCCGCAGTGGAAAAGGTGGAAAACTTCAAGTTTCTTGACGTACACATCACTGATAAACTGATATGTTCCACCCACACAGACAGTGTGGTGACCATTTCAACCTCAGGAGGCTAAAGAAATTTGGCTTAACACCGAAAACCCTTACAAACTTTCACAGATGCTAAATTGAAAGCATCATGTTGGGCTGTATCTCCGCCTAGTACGCCAAATGCACCGCCCACAATCTCAAGGCTCTCCAGAGGGTGGTCGGTCTTCCCAAATCATTACCGGGGGCAAACTACCCGCCCTTCAGGGCACCTACAGCACCCGATGTCACAGGAAGGCGAGGTCAGTACAGGTGCATCAAAGCTGGGTCCGAGAGACTGAAAAACAGCTTCTACCTCAAGGTCATCAGACAGCCACCACTAGCACATTAGAGGCTGCTGCCTAGAGGCACATACTAGAAATCACTGGTCACTTTAAGGTATGGAACACTAGTCACTTTAATAATGTTTATAATGTTTACATATCTGGCATCACTCAACCCATATGTATATACTGTATTCTATACTATCCTTCGATATCTCAGTCATTTAAACAATGTTTACATGTCTTGCGTTCCTCATCTAATTTGTATATACTGTATTCAATACTCTTCTACTGTATCTTAGTCCATGACGCTAGTCCTTATGTATATAGACCTAATTAATTCCTACTGTTAGATAAACTGCACTGTCGGAACTAGAAGCACAAGCATTTCGCGACACCCGCATTAACATATGCTCAACATGTGTATGTGACCAATAACATACCTGTCTCTCAGCCACCGTTGCGGTGTTCCATTCAGGGGAAATGTCACCCTGCAGTGCATCATTGCATCATTGTCCTTAAACAGACGGGACATGTTGGCTGGTTAAAGCAAGTCAATGGCTCAGAGCCCCTGTGCATCAGAAGCTCGATAGAAGGCACCTGCCATTCAACCGTATCAGAGCCAAATTTTGGAGTGACAGTAGAATCAAACAATCACAATTTGACATGTAATGGGTGGGACCATTTTGACAAAAAACGCATGGAATCTCCTGCCATTCGTTAAGACTGACAGGTCACAGCACAATAGCGAGCAGTAGTTTTCCCACAGACTAAGCTAGCTAGTTTGTGTTGTAGGCTGGTGTGAGCTGCTGCTGTTTCAGGTGTTATTGAAGATGTTGATGCTAAATTGTTAGGTTCATCCTTTGAGATTAACTTTCAACAAGAAGTTTAAATTATCCTCATCTGGTGAGTGAAACAGTTTTCTTATTGCAGTTTGCTTAATGTTGTTCGCTATCTCTTTGAAAATAATGTGTTATGCTTGTGAAACATTGTTGCATTTCAACTTTAGATCACTGGTTAGTGTGTTTGCTTAATGTTCTAACAATGTTTGCAATGGGAAGTAATAGTTGTACATTTCGATTGGTAAATTCTTAGCCTAATGGTTGTGTTTTTGTGTTCTTATGATTGGGACCTACTGTCTTATTATGTCCTAGTGAATGGACTGCTTATCCTTTAACATCATGCTGTGTGTGACTGCTGTCTTTCTATCAGTCTATGTGTTTTACAGAAAGTGCACTCTGTTACATGGAGTGAGCTGGTAGGTTTTACGGTCTCTGTCCTTTCAGCATCAAATTCCTGTCAAACGTACATCCTTTGAAGTGTAACTGTTGTCTCTCTTAGTGATAGTATGATAGTGATGGTGTTAGGCTGCCATAGGTTGTGAAAGCAATGTGATTGTTGTTGCTGGTAACATTAGTGAGGGTGCTGTCTCTGTTTATCTTGATTTTGGTACAATGTTTTGTAAGATTTTTCCCCTCTCTGAATGCCTAGGTCCAATAGCCACGGTTTGCCACTGCTTTTAAGGTATGCTATGGGTGAACTACAAGCCAGTGCTCCTGCCAATCGCAAAGTTCCTAAATTAAGTGATCTATTGGTGCAGCAAGAAGAGTGTCCCCTATTGGCCAACCACCACCAATTCCAGCCAACTGTTACCCATTCCAGGAGGTCCTTCTGCTTCACTAAAATAAATGAGGGGGAATCTCACACTGAGGACAGTTTTAGAAATATTGACTGTCATCTAGAACCTTTTCAAAGGTTATTACATTAAAATGTGTTTGTCCAACTGGTCTATTGAAATATATTTAATTAATTCTGAGTATTTACAATTCTGGGAACCTCTATGATGATCAACTATAGTCTATAATTAAACTATCTTATCATTCTCTCTATCAAACCAAATACAAGAGTGGAACATAAGTAGTTGGTGATAAGATAATGTTTATCTGTGGTCATTGTATGCAGCTATGGTTGTCATTCTATGCCCCGCCCATAATCACAAATTACTTTCATCTCTTATTTGAAGATTCAGTACTTCCTTCATGGTCTGGCAGTGTAGATCTAAACACAGAATGGAACGCATATATGTACCAGCTCTCGTCGTCTACGTCTTCTGTAAGTTACTGTGTCCTCAGTTCTGATTTTGTGATTCATCAATAGATTTAGTCTCTCACATAGTCGTGACTGTGTTTTGGTGGGTATATATGAAGAGTACTTTTTATTCATAGCTGTTTCTAAACATTTGTTTTCTCTCTTTCAGATCTGACCCATGTTGTGTCTGTCTCTCCGCCACCCTTAGTGGTGGTTCATTCAGGGGAAAATGTCACCCTGCAGTGCATCAATGTCCTTAAACAGACGGGACATGTTGGCTGGTTCAAGCAAGTCAATGGCTCAGAGCCCCTGTGCATCACGACTATGTGGAGCTCTACGCCAACTGTTCGTCATCATAACGGATTTCAGGAGAAGCGTATGAAAATGTTCATCACCAATAGAACTATCTTTCTCATAATCACAGAGGTGGATGTAGCTGATTCTGGTCAATACTTCTGTGTAATATTGGACAACTATTTCATCTTCACCAACGTGACTGTCCTGAAGGTCCAAGGTAATCTTTTTAATAAATTGTCTGCTATGACACCAAATGCACAAACATTTATCATAGGTATTGGATATATTTTTGACTTAATGTTGGAGTTGCAATACTAACGTACTACAATTTGAATAACAGTAGAACATTTAACTCACTTAATTGTCCAAAAGGTCACAAAGATTATGACAAGGACCCTACAGAGCACAATGAAGAAGGTATGTTCATTCTGTAATTTAAGTGAGAATCTTTAAAAAATGAATTAATTTGTTGTACCTTGAAAGTACCACAGAATAGAAATAAATTATAACATGTTTTATTATTATTATTATTATTAACTAGGCAAGTCAGTTAAGAACAAATTATTATTTACAATGATGGCCTACCAAAAGGCAAAAGACCTCCTGCGGTGACAGGGCATAAAAAATAAATATAGGACAAAACACACAACACGACAAGAGAGACACCACAACACTACATAAAGAGAGACCTAAGACAACAACATAGCATGGCAGCAACACATTACAACACAGCATGGTAGCAACACAACATGACAACAACATGGTATTTTTGTCCAAAAGGCCACAAAGATTATGACAAGGACCCTACAGAAAACAATGAAGAAGGTATGTTCATTCTGTAATTTTAAGTGAGAATCTTTCAAAAATGAATTATTATTATGTACCTTGAAAATACCACAGAATAGAAATAAAGTATAACAGCATCTTATAGCAATCTGAGAATTCTCCATTGGTAGCAAACGGGGTAAAGGTTTATATAGTTCTGATTCTAATTGAAATCTGTTTTGTAGGAGAGGAAGATAGAACCATGAACCTCCTCCTACTGGTTGTGATCCTGGGTGTTGTAACTACTGTTCAATTGATTATCATCCTCTTCCTGGTCCTTAAAGTCAGACGAGATGCAAACAGACTAAACACAGGTATGGAGCTTATTTCATATGGGGCCTACTATTAACTACACTTACATAGTGAAAATGTTTCCCATTACATACTGCAGGAGTAGACAACCCTGGTCCTGGAGTGGCGCAGGCACTTCATGTTTTTGATTTAACCAACCTGGAAGACCAGGTGTGTTGAATTTAGGCAATCACTGAACTGATCAATTAGTCCAGTTGGGCAGGTGTGGTGCCTAGTTGGAACAAAATCCTGCAATTCCTGCGGCACTGAAGGAACAGGGTTGTCTACCCCTGACATACTGTATACTGAGAATTGAAAGAGTCAGTAAAACGTATATTGTGCCACTAAAATGGAATGATCAGTTTATCTCTTCTCTCATATCTGTTTTATATCATATTCAGGACCTGACTCGCAACAACAACCACAAAATGATCAGGTAAATGCGATTTGTTTAGTGATATTTTGAAAATTATAAGCAATTCAGAAAACAGTGTAAATTATAATTGTATTTCATGGTGTTTCCAAATCTACAGGAACAAGATCCTGATGCACTGAATTATGCCACCCTGAATTTCACCTCCAAGAAGAAGACGAGGGAGAGAAGAAGAGAGAAGGATCTGGAGCCCCATGTATTGTATGCTGCTACAAGATGACACAGTGGAGGAGGAAAAGTGGTTTGCCATATCTTTCAATACAAGTTGAAATCCTTCTATATTCTGTGTAGTTAAATCAAATGTATTGAAATGTAAATCAGTAAATATCTCTGTATTTTCTGTGTGTTGTACCTCAGGAACACTGTAGCCCTCTTCCACTCTGTTAGGCCATACAGCTCAGTGGTACAGGGGGTGGTTAGAGAAGGGACTCAAACCACAACTGTTTAATGGCCACAGAGGAGTAGTTGCCTCTCTCAGCTTAGATCGGTTGTGTGTATTACTGATTTGATTATTTTAACAAGTTGTCCGTAAAGGACAAAGCATTGGACCATTTTATTACATTGATTACTTAATAAAAAAATAGAGTTTTATCAAAACTCTACAATGTTTGTTTGTCATGATGTTATGCTCCCCTTGGTGTTTCCTGTGTTGATCAAAGCGACCTATTCTAAGAAGCAGCTAGTCGCCTTATAAGGAGATTATAATTGGGGTCTGAGGTAGAGGAGGGTCCAGTGAGGAACGCATCACTTTCTGTGGTGTGAGTGACAGGGAGGATTAGCTCAGTAATGAGTGAGACCTGCTGAGGTGAACGTCACTGGGCCTCTGAGTGACAATGGGGATGAGTCTCTCTCTCTCTCTCTCTCGCCCGCTCGCTCTCTGCCCGCCCAACATATTGTATTTGTTGAAAATGTTCTACCTGGAACCAAAAAGGGTGCTCCTATGGGGCAGCATAATAACCCTTTTATGTTCTAGATAGCACCGTCTTTTTTTTTCTAAGGATGTGTCTGCTCTAAAGAACCTGGTCACCTTTCCACCACCTGGCATGTGTAAGTATAAACGAATGGGTGATTTGAGGGGAGGTTGACAATAAGGGGATGTGAGACGGAGACAGTAGATCTATCTGTAAGGGCTGGATTGTGGTAACCTTTATGTCCTTCAGGGAGAACCACAACCCAGTCCTTACATCAGGGAGGGAAGGTGAATGATCCCCAATCAGAGACAGCTGTCTAGCGTTGTCTCTGATTGGGAATGGTATTTAGCCTTCTCTCCCATCCACCTGCATGTGGATATTTGTTTGTTTCTGTTTTGTCTGCATGTGGCAGAACTCAGTCAGTCACCGTGTTTTGGTTGTTTAGTTTCGTTTTCTCTCTCCTTCTTTATTTTTGAATGCTTCGTGAGTTCATCTCATTCATAAATAAAAAGGATGTCACTCCATCAGCGCTCCTTATATCGTCCCTTATATACGCACCGTGACAGAATGATCCACCACCCGTCCGGGACGCAACGGAGCCTGACATTGGGAGATATCCTCCTCGGTATGGGGAAAATTACAGAGAAGGAATACTCCCATTATCGTGCGGTGGACGAAGGCTGGGGTCCGGAGCAGCGGCCAAAAAAGCTAGGGACCAGCCTGGAGCCCAGAAAAACCCCCAACCGGATTTTGGGGGGGGGGCTATGGGGGTGGTCGGGGATCGAGGGAGAAGAGCCCCGACCACTGCACTCGTGGGGGTTCCCGGAGGAGCCCCTACAGCCATGGGAGCGGAAGTACAGAGAGGAGTCGGAGGAAGACGACGACGATGTGCTTCTGTTCCCTCACTCGTGGGGGTTCCCGGAGGAACCCTCACAGGATAGGGATTGGCGCTGGAGAGACAACGACAGCAACAGTCCTAATCCAGTGCCAGTTCTCAGCCCGGTGCCTTCAGCGCCGGTCCACAGTCGGAGGAGAAGGAGACCGACTCAGCGCACCCAAACATCGGTGCGCAACAAAAGCCCGGTGCGACCCGTGCCAGCTCAGCGCACCAGCCAAACGGTGCGTCTGCCCAGTCCGGTACGCCCAGTGCCGGCTCCTCGCACCCGACCTCCAGTGAAGGTCAGCAACCCTGAGCCTCCAGTGAAGGTCAGCAACCCTGAGCCTCCAGTGAAGGTCAGCAACCCTGAGCCTCCAGTGAAGGTCAGCAACCCTGAGCCTCCAGTGAAGGTCAGCAGCCCGAGACCTCCAGTGAAGGTCAGCAGCCCGAGACCTCCAGTGAAGGTCAGCAGCCCGAGACCTCCAGTGAAGGTCAGCAGCCCGAGACCTCCAGTGAAGGTCAGCAGCCCGAGACCTCCAGTGAAGGTCAGCAGCCCGAGACCTCCAGTGAAGGTCAGCAGCCCGAGACCTCCAGTGAAGGTCAGCAGCCCGAGACCTCCAGTGAAGGTCAGCAGCCCGAGACCTCCAGTGAAGGTCAGCAGCCCGAGACCTCCAGTGAAGGTCAGCAGCCCGAGACCTCCAGTGAAGGTCAGCAGCCCGAGACCTCCAGTGAAGGTCAGCAGCCCGAGACCTCTAGTGAAGGTCAGCAGCCCGAGACCTCTAGTGAAGGTCAGCAGCCCGAGACCTCTAGTGAAGGTCAGCAGCCCGAGACCTCTAGTGAAGGTCAGCAGCCCGAGACCTCTAGTGAAGGTCAGCAGCCCGAGACCTCTAGTGAAGGTCAGCAGCCCGAGACCTCTAGTGAAGGTCAGCAGCCCGAGACCTCCAGTGAAGGTCAGCAGTCCGGAGCCCAATCCGGGTCCAGCCGTCTGCTCCGCTCCAGAGCCAGAGCAGTCCGCTCCACCGGTGCCCAGTCCGGGGCCGGTCGTCTGCTTCGCTCCAGTGCAGGAGCAGTCCGCGCCACCGGTACCCAGTCCGGGGCCGGTCGTCTGCTTCGCTCCAGTGCCGGAGCAGTCCGCTCCACCGGTGCCCAGTCCGGGGCCGGTCGTCTGCTTCGCTCCCGTGCCGTAGCAGTCCGCACCACCGGTGCCCAGTCCGGGGCCGGTCGTCTGCTTCGCTCCAGTGCCGGAGCAGTCCGCTCCACCGGTGCCCAGTCCGGGGCCGGTCGTCTGCTTCGCTCCAGTGCCGGAGCAGTCCGCTCCACCGGTGCCCAGTCCGGGGTTGGTAGTCTGCTTCGCTCCCGTGCCGGAGCAGTCCGCTCCACAGGATCGGGCATACAAAGGGGAGGCAAGGAGGAAGCTGCCAGCAATACAGACGCCACACCCGAGGCAGAGCCGGAGCCTCCACCGACAACAACCTCCCCAGTATTCCGCAAGTTCCCCCCTCTTTGTTTTTTTTTTTATATGTTGGACTTTGTGGTTCTTGGTTGGGGGGAGGTATCGCGATCGGGAGCCCGCGCCTTGGGGGGGGGGGGGGGTACTGTAAGGGCTGGATTGTGGTAACCTTTATGTCCATCAGGGGGAACCACAACCCAGTCCTTACATCAGGGAGAGAAGGTGAATGATCCCCAATCAGAGACAGCTGTCTAGCGTTGTCTCTGATTGGGAATGGTATTTAGCCTTCTCTCCCATCCACCTGCATGTGGATATTTGTTTGTTACTGTTTGTCTGCATGTGGCAGAACTCAGTCAGTCACCGTGTTTTGGTTGTTTAGTTTCGTTTTCTCTCCCCTTCTTTATTTTTGAATGCTTCGTGAGTTCATCTCATTCATAAATAAAAAGGATGTCACTCCATCAGCGCTCCGTATATCGTCCCTTATATACGCACCGTGACACTATCATGCAACATTCTCTCTCTGCTGAAGACGAACAACCTGCACTACAGGAAGACTGGTCTTCAGCTCTCACCACACCTCTCAGTGCACCAAAAACACACACTCTTTTCACACCTCTGTTCATCTGGATGATAAACACCAGATCCCTGCCACTCAGTTAGATGTGGAAAGGATGTGAAGAATACAAACATGATGAAAGCCTTTCCCATAACCTAAAGTATTCAACTTAAAGTATTCAGATTAGGTGTCATCACAATAGTTTGGTCAACTATTTTCCTTCATGAAAACTTATGTCACCTCTGACCCATGACCTCAAACAGAACAACTTAAGTCAGTATCAATGTTCACAGTGCAATTTATTAAAAATTATACAGTAAGTGCATACACAGGGATTTGTTGAAAGCAAGTAACATACTACATATAGTCTATTGATATTGGCCTTAGCTGTATCTATTTCCTGGTGGTGTAGATGATGATGATGATGATGATGGTCAGACAGCAGAGGAGAACTCCAGTTATGATGGAAAGAAGGACCAGGATTCTCATCTATGAATCAATGTCACCATCTGAAAAAAAAGCAATATACTGTATCACTCCACTATAGTGCTATGGGCAGCAGTCAATGATGTGTTATCAATCATTAACTGTAATGTTAATGTATATCTAATAATAGAATGTGGGATAAGAAATGTTAGCTACCATCAACATCCAGCTTGGTGCCGTTCCCAAACAGTCAACAACAGTTGTAGACTAATAATTAAATGCTTACTCACGTGCCCTTCCCAACAATGGTCCATCTACTGTTGCTAGCCCCAATTCTGCTCTGATCTCTGGTTCATTGATTTCTGCTGTCGTAAAAGCCTGGGTTTTCTGCACGTTAACACTAGATAGATAGATAGATAGATAGATAGGTACTTTATTGATCCCCCGGGGGGGAAATTTCATTATCAAGCAGCTACAACAAAAACACAGGGCAGGTGCAAAATGCCACAACGAAAGTACACAAAAGACAGATACACGGTACATGATACATAGAGCGGCAGTATGAAAAAGTATAGAAATACAGGATATCTGGAGTGCAAAAAAAAAGCTATAAAAGGACATTGCGTAGTATGAGTGGTTGGCTGAATATGTACACTATACATTGGTGGATGTTGGATGGTTAACTATACTATACAGGTTGATGGCAGAGAAATACTTCAGTAGCTAATGCGTATGATATGAGCGAGGGTAATAATAGTTTACTTAATAGACAGAATGGGTAAATGAACAGGTAAGTGAAAAATTTTGCATGGTTAAATTAGCTGTACAGTTATATTTACAGATAAGTGAATACTTGCATGTTTACACAAACTGTACAGGTAAATGACAGGAAGAGATACTTTAATAGCTAAATGTGTGTATGATATCATTGGGGTAATAATAGTAATTCCCTTAAAATACAGTCCTTAGTGCGCAGGGTTTAATTACAGACAACTGCACTTATTGCACATTTGATATACTAAAAGCAATGAGAAAAGGTGCAACTGGCAGGATACTAATATGCATTCCTGAGTGAATGCCTAGGTCCAATAATTACTTACAATATTGCATGTGATATAATATAACAACTGTACATGGGTATGTATATACAGACCTGTATGAATAAGTAGGTCCTGAGTGGATGAGTGCTGACGGAACAGAGTTACTCACGGATGGATGCATAATTGTTAAACTAGGTCCTAGCACCCCAACAGTTCCAGATCTATGTTGCCGACGGCACGGCACACCGGTGAGGCATTATATAGTCTCATAGCCGCCGGCAGGAAGGACCTCCTGTGGCGCTCTCTGGCACACCGTGGTGGGATCAGTCTGTGACTGAAAGAGCTCCTCTGCGTCATAACCATAGCGTGCAGAGGGTGGGTGACGTTGTCCATGATGGCCAGCAGTTTGGCCAGGATCCGTCTCTCCGCCACCTCCTCTAGAGTGTCAAGGCTCATCCCCAGGACAGAGCTAGCCTTCCTGATCAGCTTATTTACCCGAGAAGCATCACCGGCTTTGATGTTTGCTCCCCAGCACACCACTGCAAAAAAGATGGCACTGGCCACCACAGACTGGTAGAAGGTATGCAGTAGTTTACTGCACACGTTGAAGGACCTGAGCCTCCTCAGAAAGTAGAGTCGGCTCTGGCCCTTTTTGTACAGGGCCCCGGTGTTACCAGCCCATTCCAGTCTGTTGTCCATATGGACCCCCAAGAACTTGTATGACTCAACCATTTCCACATCCATCCCCTTTATAGGGACTGCAGTCAGTTGTGCCTTGGTTCTCCTGAAGTCCACCACCATCTCCTTAGTTTTG
This sequence comes from Thymallus thymallus, assembly GCA_023634145.1. NCBI lineage: Eukaryota > Metazoa > Chordata > Actinopteri > Salmoniformes > Salmonidae > Thymallus > Thymallus thymallus. Next base: position 10,195,613 of record CM042423.1, read on the forward strand.
CTGATGTTGAGCTGAAGGTGGTTCTGCTCACACCACAACACAAAGTCACTGATTGTGCTCCTGTACTCCTCCTCCTGCCCACCCCTGATGCACCCTACAATAGCAGAGTCATCCGAGAACTTCTGTAGGTGGCATGTTTCAGAGTTATATCTGAAGTCTGAGGTGTAGAGGGTGAACAGGAAGGGGGACAGGACCGTACCCTGGGGGGCCCCTGTGTTGCTAACTGCCCGTTCTGACACACAGCTCTGTAGTCGCACAAATTGTGGCCTACCGGTCAGGTAGTCCGTGACCCAGGAGACTAAGGGTGCTTCCACTTTCATCCTCCTCATCTTCTCACCCAGTAGCAGGGGCTGAATGGTATTGAAGGCACTGGAGAAGTCAAAAAACATGACCCTCACAGTGCAACCTGCGTTGTCCAGGTGAGAGTAGGCCCTCTGCAGAAGGTAGATGATTGCATCATCCACCCCGATGTTGCGCTGGTATGCAAACTGCAGGGGGTCCATTGATGAACACACCAGGGGTCTGAGGTGAGTGAGGACTAACCTTTCCAGGGTCTTCATGATGTGGGATGTTAGCGCTACAGGTCTGAAGTCATTCAGGACAGTGGGGTGTGCCTTCTTGGGCACTGGGACGAGGCAGGATGTTTTCCACAGCACAGGGACCCTTTCTAGGCTCAGGCTAAGGTTGAAAAGACGCTGGAGTATTCCACACAGTTGGTCAGCACAGACCCTCAGCACCCTTGGGCTGATGCCATCGGGGCCCGCCGCTTGGGGCGGAGGTGGGGTCACTGATTGTCTCAGCAGAGGTGCTGTGAGCAAAGTGGGGGTGGGATAGCCGTGAGGGTGTGTGGTCTGGGGAGCTGGAGGGGAGGTGGACAGGGCCAGTATCGAACCTGTTAAAAAATTGGTTCAGCTCATTGGCTCTGTCCTGGGTCCCCTCCGTCTGCCCACTGTTTGACTTTTTGAAGCCAGTGATATTTCTCATACCCTTCCACACCTCTCTCACCTGGCTCTGCCTCAGCTTGTCCTCCATCTTCTCCTTATACACTCTCTTCCCCTCAGCAATCCGCAACTTCAGAAGCTTATGGCTCGGCACATGCATACTCAGGCTGACTGGGTCTCGTTCAGGCAAATGAGAAATAAGTTCATTCAGGCTATCCGGAAGGCCAAAGTTAGTTACTTTAAGGAGCAGTTCTCTCTGTGTGTCTAACCCCAAGAAGGACTGGAAAACGGTTAAATACCTGACAAGAAGCACATGACTGAGCTATTTAATCACCACTCCATTAAGTCAGGATCCCTATTTGACTCAGCTATGCCTCCTTGCCCGTCCAACATTTCCTCATCTCCCACCCCTTCTAATACGACTAGCCCCGATGCTCCTCCCTCTTCTCCCCCTGCCCTGCTACTAAGTTTCTCCCTGCAGGCGGTCACTGAGTCCGAGAAGCTAAAGGAGCTCCTTAAACTTGACCCCCCCAAAAAACGTTCTTCTTTAAGGCTGCTGCCCCTATTGTCGTCAAGCCTATCCCTGACCTTTTTATCCTGTCTCTCCTCTCAATGGTTCCCATTGCTTGGAAGGCAGCCATGGTCCATCCTTTATTTAAAGGGGGAGATCAAGCTGATCCTAGCTGTTATAGGCATATTTCTAATTTGCCCTGTTTATCAAAAGTGTTGGGAAAACTTTCTTGATGTTTATAGTATTCTCTCTGGTATGCAATCTGGTTTCTGCTCAGGTTATGGATGTGTCACTGCAACCTTAAAGGTCCTCAATGATGTCACCATTGCCCTTGATTCTAAGCAATGTTGTGCTGCTATTTCTATTGACTTGGCCAAAGCTTTTGATACGGTAGACCATTCCATTCTTGTGGGCCGGCTAAGGAGTATTGGTGTCTCTGAAGGGTTTATGGCCCGGTTTGCTAACTCCCTCTATCCAAGAAAGCAGTGTATAAACTCAGAACATCTGAACACCCCAAGGCTCGGTCCTAGGCCCAACGCTCGTCTCAATTTACATCAACTACATAGCTCAGGCAGTAGGAAGCTATCTTATCCATTTATATGCAGATGATACAGTCTTATACTCAACTGGCCCCTCCCCAGATGTTGTGTTAAACGATCTACAGCAAAGCTTTCTTAGTGTCCAACAAGCTTTCTCTGCCCTTAACCTTGTTCTGAACACCTCCAAAACAAAGGTCATATGGTTTGTAAGAAGAATGTCTCTCTCTCCACAGGTTTAGAGCTTGAGGTAGTCACCTCATACAACTACTTGGATTATGGCTAGACGGTACATTGGCTAGACGGTACATTTGCATACACAGTGAATGCATTCATAAACAACAGACCTAATGCTCTAGTGTTGAGTGTACTAAGGCCTGTGATGAGCCTTGTGATGTCTTTGGTCATCATGCACTTTTTAAATTTCTGTATTGTTCTGAATAGAGGGATTTGCAAACCTCACATCTGTAATTTCACATCTTACACTTATAACCCACAGTTCTCATGTCTTCATTGTTTAGTAGGACAGGAGGGTACATGAAGGCCATACACATATCAAGAATTTGTTTACTTTTTCTAAAACCGTTATGTACTGTACCTACAGCATCAACCAAATGACTAGTGACTTCCAAATATTGTGCAGTACATTTGACCAGGACCCATTGTCAAAACTAGTGCACTGTACACTATTAGAAAAACATTTGCTATCTAGAACCTTAAAGCTGTCCCCATATTATAACCCTTTTAAATTGTAATGCAAGATGATCCAAACACGATGCAATTGCCATCACATTGCACGCTGCCATATCCCATCTGGACAAGAGGAATACCTCTGTAAGAATGCTGTTCATTGACTATAGCTCAGCATTCAACACCATAGTAGCATCCAAGCTCATCATTAAACTCATTAAACTCGGGACCCTGGGTTTGAACCCCGCACTGTGCAACTGGGTTGTGGACTTCCTGATGGGCTGCCCCCAGGTGGTGAAGGTAGGAAACAACCCCTCCACTTCGCTGAACCTCAACACATGGACCCCACAAGAGTGCGTGCTCAGCCCCCTCCTGTACTCCCCTTTCACCCATGACTGCTTGGCCAAGCACACCTCCAACTCAATCATCAAGTTTGCAGAAGTAGACTTGATTACCAACAATGACGAGAAAGCCTACAGGGAGGAGGTGAGGGCGCTGTGAGTGTGTTGCCAGAAAAAGAACCTCTAATTGATGGCAATTAGCAACACAGTCACTGATATAGAAGCCGATGCCATGCAGACCCACACAGTATCTTATCACCAAAACTTAATAAAAAGCCAGGTAAATGTTGGACTACAATCATTATTTTATAGTGCCTATAGAGGATGTATCCATTTATCCCAGGCTGCAGCCAGAAGGTCTTCCCAGTTAACTGTTACACCAATACTAAACTATCAGGTGTTACACTTCAGTTAGAGCATGATTCTGTGAATGATAGGTAATGAGATTGACATACAATGGACTTGTTTCATCCTGTAGTGTACGTTATTACCCCTCATGATGCTCCACACCTGTTCACCCTGGTACATATCAAGTCCTGTTGTAAACCAAACAGACCTCCTATAGGTCATCAGGAGTACTGTAACTGTTACATGGGGTGGGGCCAAGTCTAAGGAAGATAACTGAGTTTCAGACCAAGAGCCAAAACAGATCCATGTACTGAACCTGTAGCCCTTTACTGTTTGTACTCTGTTTGAACATGTATCATATGCTTGCCAGATAACAATTTCTTGTTTACAGAAGGAAATGCATGTTTTCACACTGATGTAAATTTTTTATCCAACCGGTGCTATAAAATTACACAATGGTTCTACAACATTAATTTATCATATAGACACCAAAATATGTTTGTTCTTCACACACCCTGCACAACATATCCTACACAGTAAGCATTGGTCCACTTAAAAGGAATAGTTTAACCAAATTACAAATTTACATTTTGGTTTCATATTGTATAAGCAGTCTATGGACAAGGTATGACAGAAATCCATGCTTTGGTTTACTTTCCCTGGCACTGTTTCCAAATGCTAATGTTTTAGCATTTTTGGCACAAATCCTATTCAAGTTAGGGGACCGATCTTAGCATTTTTCACACATCATGTCCAAATCATTTGAAAGTATCTCAAATTGATTGTGAAGCTCAACAAAGTCACTTATAGATAATTGAACATGATACACGAAAAATGCTATCAGTACCTTCTGCAACTTTTTTGGATACTATGTCTCCAACATGAAGTAACTATGCACGTAATCAGATATCACTGTATAGGAAACAGATTTTGTAGACTTTCTTGTCAGGTTAGAAACGGTACCAACCTGGACATCAAAGGTAAGTGATACATCTTACAATTTAGTTTATATCTATTGTATAATGTGTTAAACTGGATACAGTACAAGCTATTTAGATCACATAATAAAATGTCCATTCATCCATATAATTACTATACAAGCGTATGTGTAGTTACTATACACTATACAGAACCACCTTCAGCTCAACATCAGCAAAACAAAGGAGATGGTGGTGGACTTCAGGAGAACCAAGGCACAACTGACTGCAGTCCCTATACAGGGGATGGATGTGGAAATGGTTTGGTCATACAAGTTCCTGGGAGTCCATATGCTAACACCGGGGCTCTGTACAAAAAGGGCCAGAGCCGACTCTACTTTCTGAGGAGGCTCAGGTCCTTCAACGTGTGCTGTAAACTACTGCATACCTTCTACCAGTCTTTTTTGCAGTGGTGTGCTGGGGAGCCAACATATAAACCGGTGATGCTTCTCGGGTAAATAAGCTGGTCAGGAAAGCTAGCTCTGTCCTGGGGATGAGCCTTGACACTCTAGAGGAGGTGGCGGAGAGACGGATCCTGGCGAAACTGCTGGCCATCATGGACAACTTCACCCACCCTCTGCATGCCATGGTTATGATGAAGAGGAGCACCTTCAGTCACAGACTGATCCCACCACTGTGTGCCAGAGAGCGATACAGGAGGTCCTTCCTGCCGGCAGCTATTAGACTATTTAATGCCTCAACAGGGTGCCGTGCCGTCGGTAACACAGACCTGGAACTGTTGGGGTGTTAGGACCTAGTTTAACAATTGTGCAGCCATCCGTGAGTAACTCTGGTCCGTAATCACTCATTCACTCAGGACTTATTTATTCAATCAGGTCTGTATATACTTACTCATGTACAGTTGTTATATCATATCACGTGCAATATTGTAAGTAATTCTTGGACTTAACTTACGTAGTCATTCACTCAGGAATGTATATTAGTATCCTGTCAGTTGTATCTTTTTTCGAATATATCGAATGTGCAATACGTGCATTTATCTGTAATTAAACCCTGCACTAAGGACTGTATTTTAAGGGAATTACTATTATTACCCCAAATTATATAATACACACATTTAGCTATTTATGTTTCTCTTCCTGTCATTTACCTGTACAGTTAATTTAACCATGCAAAATATCCAGTTTAACCAGTTTAAACTATTATTACCCTCACTCATATCATACACACTTTTAGCTATTGAAGTATTTCTCTGCCATCGACCTGTATAATATTGTTAACCATCCACCAATGTATAGTGTACATATTCAGCCAACCACCCTGTCAGGCTCTGGCCATAGAGAAGCCTATTGCTTCTCTATATAGCCATGGTCAGAGTCTGACAGATAATTTATTTTCTATGTGGGGGTTATGTGTTGGATCCCTAATGAGAGGCAGCTGCTGTGCATTGTCTCTAATTAGGGATCCTACATACAGTGGGGAGAACAAGTATTTTAAACACTGCCGATTTTGCAGGTTTTCCTACTTACAAAGCATGTAGAGGTCTGTAATTTTTATCATAGGTACAACTGTGAGAGACAGAATCTAAAACAAAAATCCAGAAAATCACATTGTATGATTTTTAAATAATTAATTTGCATTTTATTGCATGACATAAGTATTTGATCACCTACCAACCAGTAAGAATTCCGGCTCTCACAGACCTGTTAGTTTTTATTTAAGAAGCCCTCCTGTTCTCCACTCATTACCTGTATTAACTGCACCTGTTTGAACTCGTTACCTGTATAAAAGACACCTGTCCACACACTCAATCAAACAGACTCCAACCTCTCCACAATGGCCAAGACCAGAGAGCTGTGTAAGGACATCAGGGATAAAATTGTAGACCTGCACAAGGCTGGGATGGGCTACAGGACAATAGGCAAGCAGCTTGTTGAGAAGGCAACAACTGTTGCCGCAATTATTAGAAAATGGAAGAAGTTCAAGATGACGGTCAATCTCCCTCGGTCTGGGGCACCATGCAAGATCTCACCTCGTGGGGCATCAATGATCATGAGGAAGGTGAGGGATCAGCCCAGAACTACACGGGAGGACCTGGTCAATGACCTGAAGAGAGCTGGGACCACGGTCTCAAAGAAAACCATTAGTAACACACTACGCCGTAATGGATTTAAATCCTGCAGCGCACGCAAGGTCCACCTGCTCAAGCCAGCGCATGTCCAGGCCCGTCTGAAGTTTGCCAATGACCATCTGGATGATCCAGAGGAGGAATGGGAGAAGGTCATGTGGTCTGATGAGACAAAAATAGAGCATTTTGGTCTAAACTCCACTCGCCGTGTTTGGAGGAAGAAGAAGGATGAGTACAACCCCAAGAACACCATCCCAACCGTGAAGCATGGAGGTGGAATCATCATTCTTTGGGGATGCTTTTCTGCAAAGGGGACAGGACGACTGCACCGTATTGAGGGGAGGATGGATGGGGCCATGTTTCGCGAGATCTTGGCCAACAACCTCCTTCCCTCAGTAAGAGCATTGAAGATGGGTCGTGGCTGGGTCTTCCAGCATGACAACGACCCGAAACACACAGCCAGGGCAACTAAGGAGTGGCTCCGTAAGAAGCATCTCAAGGTCCTGGAGTGGCCTAGCCAGTCTCCAGACCTGAACCCAATAGAAACTCTTTGGAGGGAGCTGAAAGTCTGTATTGCCCAGCGACAGCCCCGAAACCTGCTGCAGTGTGTGCAAACCTGGTCAAGAACTACAGGAAACGTATGATCTCTGTAATTGCAAACATAGGTTTCTGTACCAAATATTAAGTTCTGCTTTTCTGATGTATCAAATAATTATGTCATGCAATAAAATGCAAATTAATTACTTAGAAATCATACAATGTGATTTTCTGGATTTTTGTTTTAGATTCCGTCACTCACAGTTGAAGAGTACCTATGATAAAAATTACAGACTTCTACATGCTTTGTAAGTGGGAAAACCTGCAAAATCGGCAGTGTATCAAATACTTGTTCTCCCCGCTGTATGTTTGTAGGTCCCACATCCTAGGTGTGGGTCAGATATCTCCAGTCACGATAAGTAAGTGTGTTCTCAGTTTGAATTATATAGATAATTTATTGTTTTGTATAGTTCTGCTCAAGTTTAGTTTATTATTAAATAAACTATTACTGCGCTGCGCCTTGGTCTCTCTATGCACCCACCCCGACACGTGACACACCCATACTATGCAATGCCTTTTTATAGCTTTGTTGCACTCCAGACTTCTTGTATTTCTATACTTTTTCATACTGCCGCTCTATGTATCATGTATTGTGTATCTGTCTTTTGGGTATTTTCGTTCTGGCATTTTGCACCTGCCCTATGTTATGTTGTAGGTGCTTGACAAAGACATTTCCCCCCCGGGGATCAATAAAGTATCTATCTATCACCATGTTTGTCTCCCTCTCTCAACCAGATCATTGTCCTTGCTTTCATAATTTACAAGATGAACAAGAGACCATGTATGCAGTGCAGAAGTAAGTGACAAAGTCTTGGAAGTTGATCTTCTTTGATATCACCATCTACAGATGTATCAGTAGTGAGGATTTGTTTCTTTTCAGAACCCGGCTCTCAAACAAAAGGTCCAGTCAGTCTCATCCTTGGTGATGGTGACAAAAGATGTGAAAATATGTTATATTTAATAATAACGTGTAGTAATATTCTCCCTCCATTTTATAATTGAAGGTATTTAGGCCATACTCAGGCATCTTTAAAGAGGATCTGACATAGATATTATTAAAATACACTGTATATACAAAGGTATGCTGACAGGTGTATAAAATCAAGCACACAGCCATTCAATCTCCATAGACAAACATTGACAGTAGAATAGCCTTACTGAAGAGCTCAGTGACTTTCAACGTGGCATCATCATAGGATTTGAATTTTGTGCATTTTTATTAGAATCCCTCTTCCTGGGGTCCACCACCAATTAATAAGACATTACAAATTAAGATTTTACAAACATCGGCTGAAGTGGTGTAAAGCTCGCCGCCATTGGACTCTGGAGCAGAGGAGACGCGCTCTCTGAAGTGATGAATCACGTTTCACCATCTGGCAGTCTGACGGACAAATCTGGGTCGGCGGATTCCAGGAGGATGCTACCTGCCCCAATGTATAGTGCCAACTGTAAAGTTTGGTGGAGGAGGAATAGAATACAATGACATTCTAGAAGATTCTGTGCTTCCAACTTGTGGCAACACTTTGGGGAAGGCCCTTTCCTGTTTCAGCATGACAATGCCCCCGTGCACAAAGCAAGGTCCATACAGAAATGGTTTGTTGAGATCGTTGTGGAAGAACTTGACTTGCCTGCAAAGAGCCCTGACCTTTGGGATGAATTGGAACGCCGACTGCGAGCCAGGTCTAATTGCCCAAAATTAGTGCCCGACTAGACTAATGTTCTTGTGGCTGAATGGATGCAACTTCCAACATCTAGTGGAAAGCCTTCCCAGAAGAGTGGAGGCTGTTATAGCAGCAAAGGGGGGACATACTTCTGGTAGTATGTGGACACATGTAGTGTATTTACTTATACACCCTCTGGAAGAATATTACACTTATTTTACATTAGTTTTATTTTGTGAAAAGCGACAAGGGTAGACTAGCAATCTATTATTTTGGGCAAATGCCAGATGGGCTGGATGATTTTAAGCCTAGTGGCTCTGTCTAACTTGGGTGTTTTTACACAAACGCCACTATCTGGCTATTATTGGGGGCCTCAAGGGAAAAAAATGGGCCGTTGTGGGGGTCTGTGTTAGAAATGCCAAGAAGAATTTCTAGTCCCAGTACGCCCCTGACAAGCAAGCACATAGATGTGCAAATGTTTATGTTTTCATACATTCATTGACATTTCCATAGTAATGTGAATGGGAAAGCAGCAGTGCAATTGGGCAATGTACCATAACCAATCAGCTAGAGGAGGCCTTTTATGCAAATAGGCCATGCCATTCACCATGATGTGGCACTGCGCTGGACTGTGTTTACAGTCAGCAGAACAGCACTACTTTATTTTGATAAATGTTTAAAAAGCAGTAACAAAAGTAACAAAAAATAAACCCAAATAGTTTTCTTCAAAAACATAAATACTACAGAGTTTTACTTTTGGGAACATTACAGTCCTACTGATCAAACAACCAACAGGTAGGCTATATCTCCCTCAGTTGCCTATGCAAACCAACAACAACGATGCTAGTCTGAGGCAGATGAGCAAACAATAACAATAGCAAGAGCAAGACAGGAGCAAAGGAGAAAACCACTGGTAGGCTTCAACAAGCCCAACCAACTGGCAACAGCCAAACAGAACACAGGTTAAAGTACCCAGGGGATAATGAGGAAATGGGTGACACCTGGAGGGGGGTGGAGACAAGCACACAGAAAGGTGAAACAGATCAGGGTGTGACAATAATAACCAATGCTTTAACAAGTGAATGAGATTTACAGTTTGCCATCCTGCTCATTTGATCGATGCCAAATACATTGTGATTGCCAACTAAGAGATATGCTGACAGTCGTTCAAGTTTAAGTAAATGGGTAGCTAGCTTAGTTAGTCACATTTCTTGACTGTAGCCACCAAAGCTGAAAAAAAATGGTTTGGGAGAAAAAGTCTGCCACTCCCTCACTTGTCCAGGTGATAACATAACATCCTTCCAGTAGCTAGCTAGCTACAGTACAAGGCTCTGTGTAATACTAGGTTTTAGCTAGCTACATTGTTTGGCTAGCTATCAAGCCATATAGCTAGCTTTCTAAATAAGTATGCCTCAATAAATAGATAAGCTATAGCCTTATTTACATAACGTTACTGCATAGCTAGATTGATTGTGCTGAGGCTCCCAATCATTGCCCTTTTCGTACGTTTTTGACAAAATCATTGGGTCCCTTACAAAAAAAGATTGCAGTTTTGAAACTGCAGTATTTGCAGCACACTGCAGTAATACACCACTCTAACTGCAATCTTTTTTGTAAGGGGTGAGTGAAACTGAAACAGTTCATCCCCTGAATGTCTGGTGGCAGTAACCAATGTAACAGTACTAGCTGTGATGTACAACCTTATGGCAATATTTATTAGACTACTTAGCGATTTATTGGTGAATTTTATGAATCATCTATTGACTGCATCGATTTAATTCTAATAACAATGCCTAAGTAATGTAATTTTTTGTAAAATTTAACCTATTTTTCTAACCTGTTATAACCTGCAGGAAGTGTGAATTTGATATTTTGGACCGATACTATGATTATCTGTGTGTTTCATTTCTGAAAAGACGTTAAGATGTAGGGTTGAACAGTTTCTTGCTACTAACATCCCCTCACATACACAGCAACCTATTTAAAGGTACTCTGTGGTCTATGATGAACACAAGATGAGGATGTCTCTACGCTTTGTTAGGACCTGCTGGCCTATTGCACAAAGGACCCTTCTCTCTCTCTGTTTCTCTCTTTCTGTGGTTTTCAGCTGGATGTCAGAGCTGTTACCTCTAACATACAGAAATGTGTCTATACTCCACTTGCTCTTCAAGTTGACCATTTTAGCAACCAACAGTAAACAAACTTTTGATGAGGCAGCTTTATCTATTGATAGTCCACTGAAATCTGTGTAAATACACAATGAGATATTTAATTGGTAATTTGACCTAGTGATCAGTAGTTCTTAGTCAAAATGTAGTTTTTTTGTGATGTTAGGCCGCTAGAACCATTGGCCTACTCAATAAAAATATAATGGGAGGGCATTATATCCATCTGTTCTACTGAATGTAAATATTGAATGAGAGATCACTAAAAGAAGACTACTGTATTGTGTTTGCTGTGTTTTTTCAATATATGTTTTTAGTGAAGTGAAGTGACTGAGTGATGATAGAAACACTAGTGGATGACAGTGTCATAAAATGCAAGTTCCAAAAAGATCACAACCATGAATATCTTATACTACAGTAGCTGCAGTGATAAAGAGTGAGGGATGCCAAACTTCAATAATAAGTACTTCATTTGTAATAAATCTATAATAATAATCAAAATCTACCTATAAGACAACTATTCTGAGTCAGTCCAGCCAGGATGCATCCAGTTCCACCAATTACCTGTAACTCCATTGTTGAAGTATTGTACATAAGGGTAGACTTTTTACACTCAAGTTGTGAAGAGGATGACAATATAACCCTCCCGTTGCCCTGTCTGGGTCAGGATGACCCTGCCATGTTAGAGTGTCAACCCTGGGCTAACACATGGCTGCTAACTTGTTAGAGAGAGTGGTAGTCACTGGAGCCGTTTAGTAGGCTTGTTGTCTTACATGTATGTATGTATGTATGTATGTATGTATGTATGTATGTATGTATGTATGTATGTATGTATGTATGTATGTATGTATGTATGTATGTATTGTGACGAGTGTCTCTGGGCTCATCAGCGTCGCCCTGGCAACCAACACGCTACACCTGCACGTCCTCATCACAGGCCGATCGCTCCCAGCTGCGGCTCGTCAACACAGAGCTTAAGAAGCCAGCGCCGCTCTCACTCAGGGAGACTTACGTCTCATGCAGATCACTCTGGTTCTAACGTTCTCTCTCTTTGTCACCCAGAAGACAGCGAGTGACCGACGGCCGCAGCACGCACGTCTGGACACCTCTTCACGGACACGAGGACACCGCAGAACCACCAGGCACGATCGCACCGAGCACCCCGGCTTTTTCTTCCCACCACCTTCACTTCAAAGGATTAATAAAAATCCACCCTACGGGGGCCATTGCACTGAGCTACCTTGTTGTGTGATTTCTCACCCGTGACATCTGGTGGAGAATGCGGGCATTGCATGAGAAATCACACCCAAGTGTTGGCATGTACCCGCACTGAAAAAAAAAAAAAAAAAAATAAAAAAAAATTATAATTTCTGTTCTCTTTCTCCAGCACTGGTCGGCGTCCTCTCTCCCCATGGAAGTGGATGAACTGTTACAGCGCCTGACTGAAGTCAGCGTCCGCCAGCAACAGATTATGGAACATCTGGCCACTCGACAGGGCGGGACCGAGGCGGAACTCGCCGCCCTCCGAGCCCAAGCGGCCGCGCGCGTTCCACTACCTGACGCCCGAATGCAAGCGGCCCGGCTCTTGCCGAAGATGACAGAGTCTGACGATGCGGAAGCCTACCTCCAAATGTTCGAATCCACAGCTCACCGCGAGGGATGGGATCCGAACGACTGGGCTTCAGCGCTGGCGCCCCTTCTCACTAGTGAGGCTCAACGGGCGTTCTTCTCGCTACCCCCAGAGAGGGCTGGCGATTATGGAGAGGTGAAGCGGGAAATCCTTGCCCGACTGGGACTTTCCCCCATTTGCGTGGCACAACAGTTTTTCGAGTGGGAATATAAAGTCCGGGTGCCAGCGCGAGCCCAGGAGGCCGAACTCGTCCGCTTGGCCCAACACTGGTTGATGGAAGGAGAGCCCACCGCCGCCCAGATAGTAGAACGGGTGGTGGTCGATCGCCTCCGACGAGCCCTGCCCCGAGCCCACCGCCAAGCCGTCGGGATGAGGAATCCCGCCACTGTCCTGGCCCTAGTCGAGGCGATCGAGCTGGCGGACGCTGTCCAACAGGAGTTTGGGGAGAGGGCGCCGCCGTTTCCCCGGAGGGTGGTCCAGGAGCGACGCACGCCGGAGGGCACCCCGCGCGCAGTTGGCAGGCCGACGGTTCCCTTACCGATGGACGAGCCAATGCCCACCGCTGATCTCACCACGTCCCCGCGGACCTGGGTGGCGGGATGCATCGTACATCAGCGCGTCCCACCTGCGGCCCCAGAAGCGGACGTCACCGTGAATGGCCAACCCATACGGGCGCTTTTGGATTCGGGCAGTGGGGTCACCCTCATTCAAGCTCGACTGTGCCCTCCACGTTGCAACCAACGGAGTCTACTTCCCATTACTTGTGTGCACGGAGATACCCAACAGGTTCCAGCTCGTCGTATCAACATCGCTGCAGCTCATGGCAGTTGGCCTGTGGAGGTTGGAATAATGGAGAACCTTCCGGTCCCGTTACTCCTCGGCAGGGATTGGCCCGGCTTCGACCGCCTGCTCGCTGACGCCGCCCAGGCCGCCAGTCAGGAAGGGAACCGTCGTCACCGCAGGCAGCCACGGAGACCCCGCCGCCGGCCGGCACTGCTAGCTTCGGACAGCGGGAGAGATGGTGAGTCCCCCTCTCAAGCTACTAACCTTTTCTATGATGTTTTCCGTCAGGCCAGTGAGGGGGGCTCTTTTGCAAAAGGGCAACGGGAGGACGATCGGCTGAAGCATTGCTGGGGGCAAATCCGCGCTGTGGGACGATGTATCCGAGACCGGTTTCACTGGCCAGGCATGGAAGCAGAAGTAAAGAGATTCTGCCAGGCATGTCCTACCTGTCAACGCACCGCGCCCAGATCTCCTCCCCCCAGTCCGCTCATTCCGTTACCCATCATTGAGGTGCCCTTCGAGCGGATCGGATTGGATCTTGTGGGGCCGTTGCCTAAGTCTGCCCGAGGTTATGAACACATCCTTGTCATCGTCGACTATGCCACCCGGTATCCGGAAGCAGTCCCCCTGCGTAAAGCAACAGCGAAGGCCATCGCCCAGGAGCTGTTTCTGTTGGCCAGCCGGGTCGGCATCCCCTCTGAGATACTGACTGACCAGGGTACACCGTTCATGTCCCGGCTAATGGCAGACCTCTGCACCCTGCTGCGGGTGAAACAGTTGAGGACGACTGTCTACCACCCGCAGACCGACGGACTGGTAGAACGCTTTAATCAGACCCTCAAGCGGATGCTCCGTAGAGTAGCGGCCGAAGACAGACGTGACTGGGACCTCATGCTCCCCTACGTCCTGTTCGGAATCCGGGAAGTACCCCAAGCCTCAACTGGTTTCACCCCTTTCGAGCTCCTGTTCGGCCGCCAGCCACGGGGGCTGCTGGATGTCGCTCGGGAGGCTTGGGAGCAGCAGCCGTCACCCCACCGCACGGTCATCGAGCATGTGAAGCAGATGAGGGAGAGGATCGACCGGGTCATGCCATTAGTCCGGGAACACCTCAGCAAGGCACAGCAGGCCCAACAACGCCACTACAATCTATAATACAATCACTATATATCTCTCAGGTATATCTCTCTGGTCACCCCCAAAGCCAACACCTCCTTTGGCCGCCATTCCTTCCAGTTCGCTGCTGCCAATGACTGGAACGAATTGCAAAAATCATTGAAGCTAGAGGTTCCTATCTCCCTCAATAACTTTAAGCATCAGTTGTCAAAGCTGCTTATCGATCACTGCACCTGTATATAGCCCTTCTGTATATAGCCCACACTACTACCTCATCCCCATATTTATTTTTGTTTATTTTCACTAATCTTGCACTCCAGTATCTCTATTTGCACATCATAATTTGCACATCCTTCATTCCTGTGTTAATGATGATAATTCTGTAATTTATTTTACCACTATAGTCTATTTATTGTCCTACCTCCTAACCTTACTGCATTTTTGCACTACATTTTGCACTCTGTATATAGATTTTCTATTGTGTTTTTTTGACTGTTTGTTTAATGTGTAACTCTGTGTTGTTTTTGTCACACTGCTTTGCTTTGTCTTGGCCAGGTCGCAGTTGCAAATGAGAACTTGTTCTCAACTGACCTACCTGGTTAAATAAAGGTGAAATAAAAAAAAATAATAATAATAAAAAATCGGGCAGCCCAACCACGGGAATTCCAGCCAGGAGACAGGGTGATGATCTTGGTCCCCACCTCTGCGTGCAAGTTCCTGGCGTCCTGGCAGGGTCCCTATACGGTAGTTGAGAAGGTTGGACCAGTAACTTACCGACTACGCCAGCCTGGACGAAGACGAGCGGAGCAACTGTATCACATTAACCTACTGAAAAAATGGCAAGGGACCAACGAACAGGTAGCTGCCCTCAGTCTCACCGATCCCGTGGTTGTCGACATGAATCCCCATCTGTCGGCTGCCCAAAAGACAGAGCTGCAACACCTGGTCAGTCAGTTTAAGGATGTGTTCTCCTCCCAACCAGGGCAGACCAACGTCATCCAGCATGACATCAGGACGCCCCCGGGAGTGATCGTCAGGCAACGGCCCTACCGAGTCCCAGAAGCCCGTCGGCAGGCTATTGAGGAGGAAATTCAACAAATGCTGAAATTGGGGGTAATCGAACCGTCACGCAGCCCATGGTCCAGCCCCATCGTAATGGTACCCAAGCCGGATGGCACCCTCCGCTTCTGCAACGACTTCCGCCGTCTCAATGAAGTGTCCGAGTTCGACTGCTATCCCATGCCTCGGGTAGATGAGCTGTTGGATCGGCTGGGGAGGGCCCGGTACATTTCTACTCTCGACCTGACGAAAGGATACTGGCAAGTCCCACTCACCACGTCTGCAAAACCGAAGACAGCGTTCTCCACTTCTAGCGGACACTGGCAGTACCGGACCCTTCCCTTCGGCCTGCACGGAGCACCCGCCACCTTCCAGCGTATGATGGATATCCTCCTGAGACCCCACCAAGCCTATGCAGCCGCATACCTGGATGATGTCGTCGTGCACTCCGAGGCATGGGATGAACACCTGGAACGTCTGTGGAGGGTGCTCTCGGAGCTCCGGCGGGCTGGACTAACCGCCAACCCCCGAAAATGCCACCTAGCGCTCTCCGAAGCGAAGTACCTGGGCTTCCAGGTCGGCCGTGGCCTCATCCGACCACAGGAAAAGAAGGTAGAGGCCATACTTACCGCTTCCCAACCCCAGACGAAGACCCAGGTACGAGCCTTCTTGGGGTTGGCGGGGTACTATCGCTGTTTTATCCCCAATTTCTCCTCCTTAGCCGCCCCTCTGACAGACCTGACCAGGAAGGGAGAGCCGGAAAAGATACAGTGGACAACAGCCGCCGAGGAGGCCTTCGCCCGGCTCAAGACGGCCCTTACTTCGTCGCCAGTGCTCCGCGCCCCCGACTTTAGCTGCCCCTTCCTGTTGCAGACGGATGCCTCCGACATCGGCCTCGGGGCCATTCTATCACAAATCCAGGAGGGTGAGGAGCATCCTATTATTTATATCAGCAGGAAGCTGTCCCCGGCCGAGAAGAACTACGCCGCCGTTGAGAAAGAGGCCCTGGCCATCAAGTGGGCAGTCCAAGAGCTGCGGTATTACCTCCTCGGCCGTAAGTTCACCCTGGTAACCGACCATGCCCCCTTACAGTGGATGGCCCGGGCTAAGGACACCAACGCCAGGGTGACCCGCTGGTTCCTCGCGCTCCAGGACTTCCACTTCGAGGTTCGTCATCGTGCAGGGGCCGCCAACGCCAATGCAGATGGGCTCTCGCGGATGAGGACAGCTTACGCAGGTCTGTCAGGGGTCATACCCCACCATCTCCATTCGTTCCCAGGTCCAGAACGACGCATACGGGGGGGGAATGTGACGAGTGTCTCTGGGCTAATCAGCGTCGCCCTGGCAACCAACACGCTACACCTGCACGTCCTCATCACAGGCCGATCGCTCCCAGCTGCGGCTCGTCAACACAGAGCTTAAGAAGCCAGCGCCGCTCTCACTCAGGGAGACTTACGTCTCATGCAGATCACTCTGGTTCTAACGTTCTCTCTCTTTGTCACGCAGAAGACAGCGAGTGACCGACGGCCGCAGCTCGCATGTCTGGACACCTCTTCACGGACACGAGGACACCGCAGAACCACCAGGCACGATCGCACCGAGCACCCCGGCTTTTTCTTCCCACCACCTTCACTTCAAAGGATTAATAAAAATCCACCCTACGGGGGCCATTGCACTGAGCTACCTTGTTGTGTGATTTCTCACCCGTGACAGTATGTATGTATGTATGTATGTATGTATGTATGTATGTATGTATGTATGTATGTATGTATGTATGTATGTATGTATGTATGGCAAATAATAAAGTAAGTGTCAAAAGCGAACGTGTAAGGTTGTTGTTGTTATAAATGGTAAAACCAAAGAGAAACTCTGGGTGTAGAGAGAGAGAGAGAGAGAGAGAGAGAGAGAGAGAGAACCACTTGACTTTTCTTTATTGTAGAAAAAGGTACATGGTGTGAAATAAATGCGACAGAGTTGGCTGAAAACAACATAGGTGTCGTTGAAAGTAGACACAATGTCCATGGATTTGCGGAGCCGGGTTTCCCCCATCACGATGCCCATCTTACTAGTAGGCTATGGGCGGCGCGGCGGCTGCGTGGTAATTGTCACCGAAGGAAGGACACCTAGAAAGACAAGTGTGTCGTCTGTGTTGTTTGACGCTGAAGCCAGTAGTGTAGAGGGAGGATAGGAAACGCTACATCTGCTGCTGCGTATCCTTGATAAAGTACGGGCTGTCTTCGTTGTCGTCGTGGTCGTGGTGGTGGTCCTTCTTCTTCTTCTCCTCCTCAGGCCCCCAAGCGAACAGGGAGCACTCGCCAACCCGGTGGTGGCAGACGTCTAGCAGCTGACCGTTCTCGTCCAAAGACACATTGACCAAGTCTCTGCACGGTATCAAGGGGGATTTGTTGTTGTTCATGTCCGAGTTGCCTGCTGCTGCTGCTGCGCGTCGTCGTCGTCGTAGTAGAGGATTGACAAAGTCTCTGCGCGGTAGTATCAAGGGGGATTTGTTGTTGGTGTCCGAGTTGCCTGCTGCTGCACGTCGTCGTAGTAGTAGAGGAGCAGCAGCATTGGTACGTCAAGGCACGGGAGGCTCCTCATCGTCGACAACACCAACAAAGGACGTCATTGCCAGGCACCCGCGTTGAACGTTTGGGCCTCAGCAGCAGCAGGGAAAGACTATTTCGCTCAGGCTCATCGATGTCTGAGGCGCCCGGCGGGGCAGGCGGCTTGAAGTCATCATCATCATCACCATCACCATCATCGAGGAGGAGCATGGAGAAGGCGGTGGCACACAGAGCCTCGATCCTGTCGAGCAGTTGTGCGTACCGCCCGACAAAGACATCCCCTAGGGCCTCGTACCTGTCCAAAGGCATGCGGATGAAATGGGTGAAGCTCATCTCTACGCAGACGACACCATTCTGTATACATCGAACCCCTCTTTGGACACTGTGTTTACTAACCTTCAAACAAGCTTCAACGCCATACAACACTCCTTCCGTGGCCTCCAACTGCTCTTAAATGCTAGTAAAACCAAATGCATGCTTTTCTATCGAACGCTGCCCGCACCTGCCCACCGGACCATCATCACTACTCTTGACGGATCCGACTTAGAATACGTGGACACCTACAAATACCTAGGCGTCTGGTTAGACTGTAAACTCAACTTCCAGACTCACATCAACCATCTCCAATCCAAAATTAAATCCAGAATCGGCTTCCTATTTCGCAACAAAGCCTCCTTCACTCATGCTGCCAAACTTGCCCTTGTAAAACTGACTATCCTACCGATCCTTGATTTCGGTGATGTCATTTACAAATTAGCCTCCAACACTCTGCTCAGCAAATTGGATGTAATCTATCACAGTGCCATCCGTTTTGTTACCAAAGCCCCATATACTACCCACCACAGCGACCTGTATGCTCTGTTGGCAAACCCACTGGCTCCAGGTCATCTATAAGTCTTTATTAGGTAAATCCCCGCCCTATCTCAGCTCACTGGTCACCATAGCAACACCCACCTGGAGCATGCGCTCCAGCAGGTATATCTCACTGGTCACCCCCAAAGCCAACACCTCCTTTGGCCGCCTTTCCTTCCAGTTCTCTGCTGCCAATGACTGGAACGAATTGCAAAAATCATTGAAGCTGGAGGTTCCTCAACAACTTTAAGCATCAGCTGTCAAAGCTGCTTATCGATCACTGCACCTGTATATAGCCCTTCTGTAAACAGTCCACACTACTACCTCATCCCCATATTATTTTTTTTTAACTACCTGGTTAAATAAAGGTGAAATAAAAAAATCAAAAAAATCTGGTGGTCGTCAACAAAGAAGCCGGCACACTGGGGCATTCCCATGACCCTGAGGCCGGGGCCTACGGAGCACGCCCTTGGCCAGGCCAGCGACATCCTCTCGACGTTCCGCCTGTTTGTCACACCCGAGATAGAAGAAATCATCCTAGACATGACCAATCTGGAGGGCTTTCGAAAATACGGAGACGGCGGCAGCAGCGGAGGCTGGAAGGGGATGGACGCCACCGACCTGCGCGCCTACATAGGGCTGCTCATCCTAGCCGGAGTGTACAGGTCCCGAGGCGAGGCCGCCGCTTCTCTGTGGGACGCCGAGAGCGGGAGGACCATTTTCCGCGCTACCATGCCGCTCAAAGTCTTTCACGCTTACTCGAGACTCCTTCGATTCGACGACCGCCGGACCAGACCCGACAGGCGAGCCTCGGACAAACTGGCCGCCGTCAGAGAGGTCTGGGACAAGTGGGTCGAGCGGCTGCCGCTCCTCTACAACCCCGGGCCCGACGTGACGGTGAACGAGCAACTGGTCCCCTTCAGAGGTCGCTGTCCTTTCCATCAGTACATTCCCAGCAAGCCGGCCAAATACGGCATCAAGTCCTGGGTGGCCTGCGACTCCAAATCCAGCTACGCCTGGAAGATGCAAGTCTACACCGGCAAGCCCGCCGCCGCCGCCGGAGGCCCCGAGAAGAACCAGGGGATGCGCGTTGTGCTCGATTTGACGCAGGGACTCAGCAGGGGTCACAACGTCACCTGCGACAATTTCTTCACCTCCTACGAACTCGCGCGCCAGCTCCTGCTGAGGAGGAACGTCACCCTGGTCGGCACCGTCAGAAAGAACAAGCCCGAGCTACCGCCCGCGCTGCTCGTTGCCTCAAAGGACAGCGAGAAGAGGTGCCTCTTCTCCTCCAAGTTCGCCTTCACCCCCACCACAGCTCTAGTGTCATACGTCCCAAAGACGAACAAGAACCTGTTACTCCTCAGCACTCTGCACGCCGCCCGGGCTCACGTTAGCCGGCGCCACGACAAGAAGCCCGCCATCATCCTAGACTACAACAGCAACAAAGGAGGGGTCGACAACCTAGATAAGGTCATTGGAAGGATGCAGCTGTAGGAGCCGTCCGCCCGCGCAGCAGCAGCAGCAGTAGCCCCAGCCACAGCCACAGCCACCGCTCATCTGCAAGCAAGTAAGAGGAAGAGGTGTCAGGTCTGCCCGACAAAGAAGGACTGTAAAACACACACTATGTGCTCCAGGTGTAACAAATACATCTGCAAAGGCTGTTCACACTCCTACTGTCCCTCCTGTTCCAATTCGGCTTTTAGTCAGAGCGGGACACTTCGACCCGGACGGCACGGCGTGTGCACTGACAGCCAGAGCCAGAATAGCGGGACACTTCGACCCGGAGGCCACGGCGTGTGCACAGAATACCAGGACAACGGGAGGGTTATAGATGATCACACTGTGTCTGATATTTCCACTTCTTGTAGGGATGGGTAAGTCAATCTTATATATTTCTCTATTAATATGATGTCCACACTTGATTTGGAGACACAAGAGAATACGTCAAGAGAGTGGTCTCATGTCAGCCAACATTGGATACAGAGTGTATTTTCTCTGCTTTCATGAAAGCTACATGACAGTATTGTTCTCTTGGTACAAGTTAACTTTCAGCTCTTCTCAAATGTCAATAAGTTTGAAAGGAACGCAACATTCAACCATGAGTTTAAGGATAACCCTCCTTTCTCAGTGGAAAATGGCCAAGAAAAGAAGAACCTAAGGATCTCAGACATGCAGATGTCAGATTCAGGCACATACTACTGTGGGAGCTCTTATAGCAATAAGATGGAGTTAGGAGAAGGAGACATTCTCATTGTAAAAGGTGAAGACAAAGTTTGTTTTTTAATTCTGAATGTAGAAATATACGGTGTAAATATGAGGAATTCTTTTAATTAGATAAGATTTTAATTTAACAAATGATCAGTTATAAATTCTATGGGTTAATTGACCTTTTTGTCAGTTTCAGTCAGAAACATGACTTTGCTCCAGCAATCTGTGTCTGAGTTCAGCCAGGAGACTCTGTGACTCTGAACTGTATAATACACACTGAGACCAGTGCAGGAGAACACAGTGTCTATTGGTTCAGACATGGATCAGGAGAATCCTGTCCAGGAATCATTTACACCCATGAAGACAGCAGTGATCCATGTGAGAAGAGCCCTGAGGCTGGGTCTCCTACACAGAGCTGTGTCTACAACCTCCCCAAGAGGAACCTCAGCCTCTCTGATGCTGGGACTTACTACTGTGCAGTGGCCTCATGTGGGGAGATACTGTTTGGAAAGGGGACTAGGCTGGAGATCAAGGGTGGGTGAAACATTTTACATTTTTTGTTTATATCTATTGTATAATCTATAAGTGTACAGTTTAACACAGTCCTGTACTCACTGTTCACCCATGACTGCATGGCCAGGCACTACTACAACACCATCAATAAGTTTGCCGACGACACAACAGTGGTAGGCTTGATCACCGACAACGATGAGACAGCCTATAAGGAGGAGGTCAGAGACCTGGCCGTGTGGTGCCAGGATAACAATCTCTCCCTCAATGTGATCAAGACAAAGGAGATGATTGTGGACTACAGGAAAAGGAGGACAGAGCATGCTCCCATTCTCATTGACCGAGCTGTAGTGGCGCAGGTTGAGAGCTTCAAGTTCCTTGGTATCCACATCACCAACAAACTATCATAGTCCAAACACACCAAGACAGTCGTGAAGAGGGCACAACAAAGCCTATTCCCCCCCAGGAGACTGAAAATATTTGGCATGTGTCCTCACATCCTCAAAAGGTTCTCCAGCTGCACCATCGAGAGCATCCTGACTGGTTGCATCACTGCCTGGTATGGCAACTTCTAGGCCTCCGACCGCAATCATATCTTGAAGGTTTTATTGCCAACAGGAATAGGATGTAGACAAACCAGACTTGAAAGGTTTTGAAACAATAATGGAAGACGAATAAGAGGTGTTAATCATTCTACCCAAGGAGAATCATTCTACCCACATGAGGACACAGCACAATAGTAAGTCCCAGCATCAGAGAGGCTGAGGTTCCTCTTGGGGAGGTTGTAGACACAGTTCTGTGTAGGGGGTGCGGTGCAGAGGGAGCACCCCCCCATCCACATCGACGGGACCGCAGTGGAGAAGGTGGGAAACTTCAAGTTCCTTGGCGTACATATCACTGATAAACTGAAATGGTCCACCCACACAGACATTGTGGTGAAGAAGGTACAACAGAGCCTCAGGAGGCTAAAGAAATTTGGCTTAACACCTAAAACCCTCAAAAACTTTTACAGATGCAAAAATGAAATCATACTGTTGGGCTGTATCACCGCCTGGTACGGCAACTGCACCGCCCACAAACGCAAGGCTCTCCAGAGGGTGGTGCAGTCTGCCAAACGCATTACCGGAGGCAAACTACCCGCCCTCCATGACACCTACAGCACCCGATGTCACAGGAAAGCGAGGTCAGTACAGGTGCATCAAAGCTGGGGCCGAGAGACTGAAAAACTGTTTATACCTCAAGGTCATCAGACAGCTAAACAGCCACCATTAGCACATTAAAGGCTGCTGCCTAGAGGAACAGACTAGAAATCACTGGTAACTTTAAGGTATGGAACACTAGTCACTTTAATAATGTTTATAATGTTTACATATCTGGCATCACTCATCCCATATGTTTATACTGTATTCTATACTATCCTTCGGTATCACAGTCATTTAAACAATGTTTACATATCGTGCATTCCCCATCTCATTTGTATATACTGTATTCAATACTCTTCTACTGTATCTTAGTCCATGCCGCTAGTCCTTATGTATATAGGCCTAATTAATTCCTACTGTTAGATATACTGCACTGTCGGAACTAGAAGCACAAGCATTTTGCGACACCCGCATTAACATCTGCTAAACATGTGTATGTGACCAAAAACATTTGATTTGATTTGAGATTAGAAAGCACCGGCCACTTAAGGAATGAAACACTAGTCACTTTAATAATGTTTCTGTAGCTTGCACCACTCATCTCATATGTCTAACTGTACGCTATACTATTCTCGGTATCTTAGTCACCAAATCGTGTTAACATACTGCATCACCAATCTCTTATGTGTATATTGTATACTTTAAAGCTTACTATTCCACTGGATCTTAGTCCAATGCCGCCCTGGCATTTGTATATATTCTCAATACTTTCTTACTTAGATTTATGTGTATTTTATGTTGTGAAACTGTTCAACATTATTGTTAGATAGTACTGCACTGTCGGAGCTAGAAGCACAAGCATTTTGCTACAATCGCAATAACATCTGCTAACCATTTGTATGTGACCAATAAAATTTGATTTGATTTGATTTGATTTGGACTGTATTTATAGACTGTATTTTAAGGGAATTACTATTATTACCCCAAATGATATCATACACACATTTAGCTATTAAAGTATCTCTTCCTGTCATTTACCTGTACAGTTTGTGTAACCACGCAAGTATTCACTTATCTGTAAATATAACTGTATACCTAACTGTACAGCTAATTTAACCATGCAAAATATTCACTTACCTGTTCATTTACCCAGTCTGTCTATTAAGTAAACTATTATTACCCTCGCTCATATCATACGCATTTTTAGCTACTGAAGTATTTCTCTGCCATCAACCTGTATAGTATAGTTAACCATCCAACATCCACCAATGTATAGTGTACATATTCAGCCAACCACCCATACTATGCAATGTCTCTTTTATAGCTTTTATTTTTTTTGCACTCCAGATATCTTGTATTTCTATACTTTTTCATACTGCCACTCTATGTATCATGTACCGTGTATCTGTCTTTTGTGTACTTACGTTGTGGCATTTTGCACCTGCCCTGTGTTTTGTTGTAGCTGCTTGACAATGAAATTTCCCCCCCGGGGGATCAATAAAGTACCTATCTATCTATCTATCTATCTATCTATCTATCTATCTATCTATCTATCTATCTATCTATCTATCTATCTATCTATTTGAGACCCAGCTTCAGGTTTTTTCTCACACTGATCACACCTGTCTCCATGGATGTAAATGATTCCTGGACTGGATTCTCTTGAGCCATGTCTGAACCAACAGACACTGTGTTCTCCTGCACAGGTCTCAGTGTATTCTACAGCAGAGTCAAAGAGTCTCCTGGCTTTGGTTGTCTCTGTGGAGAAATGTAGCGAGATAGCTCATCATTGGCTAGGCCCTCAGAAGCTCGAAATAAGGCACCTGCCATTCAACCGTATTAGAGCCAAATTTTGGAGTTACAGTAGAATAAACCAATCACATTTTGACATGTAATGGGTGGGACCATTTTGACAAAAAAACGCATTGAATGTCCAGCCATTCTGTAAGACTGACAGGTCACAGCACAATAGTGAGCAGTAGTTTTCCCACAGACTAAGCTAGCTAGTTTGTGTTGTAGGCTGGTGTGAGCTGCTGCTGTTTCAGGTGTTATTGAAGATGTTGATGCTAAATTGTTAGCTTCATCCTTTGAGATTAACTTTCAACAAGAAGTTGTTTCAAATTATCCTCATCTGGTGAGTGAAACAGTTTTCTTATTGCAGTTTGCTTATTGTTGTTCGCTATATCTCTTTGAAAATAATGTGTTATGCTTGTGAAACATTGTTGCATTTCAACTTTAGATCACTGGTTAGTGTGTGTGCTTAATGTTCTAACGATGTTTACAATGGGAAGTAATAGTTGTACATTTCGATTGGTAAATGCTTAGTCTAATGGTTGTGGTTTTGTGTTCTTATGATTGGGACCTACTGTCTTATTATGTCCTAGTGAATGGACTGCTTATCCTTTAACATCATGCTGTGTGTGACTGCTGTCTTTCTATCAGTCTATGTGTTTTACAGAAAGTGCACTCTGTTACATGGATTGAGCTGGTAGGTTTTACGGTCGCTGTCCTTTCAGCATCAAATTCCTGTCAAACGTACATCCTTTGATGTGTAACTATTGTCTCTCTTAGTGATAGTATGATAGTGATGGTGTTAGGCTGCCATAGGTTGTGAAAGCAATGTGATTGTTGTTGCTGGTAACGTTAGTGCGGGTGATGTCTCTGTTTATCTTGATTTTAGTACAATGTTTTGGAAGATTTTGCCCTCTCTGAAGGCCTAGGTCCAATAGCCACGGTTTGCCACTGCTTTTAAGGTATGCTATGGGTGAACTACAAGCCAGTGCTCCTGTCAATCGCAACAGTTCCTAAACGAAGTGATCTATTGGTGCAGCAAGAAGAGTGCCCCCTATTGGCCATCCACCACCAATTCCAGCCAATACTTACCCACTCCAGGAGGTCCCTCTGCCCACTACAATAAATAAACACAACAGTGTGGGGAATCTCACAGGGGGAACATATTTAGATTGGGAATATTTACTGTCATCCAGAACCTTTTTAAAGGATAATACTTTAAAATGTACTTAATTTGTATTTAAAATTGTGTGAACATCTATGATGATAAACTACAGTCTATAATTAAAATATCTTATTCTCTCTATCAAGCAAAATGCTGGAGTGGAACATCAGTAGTTGGTGATAAGATAATTTTTATCGGTGGTCATTGCATGCAGCTTTGGTTGTCATACTATGCCCCGCACATAATCACAAATTACTTTCATCTCTCTTATTTGAAGATTCAGTCCTTCCTTCATGGTCTGGCAGTGTAGATCTAAACACAGAATGGAACGCATATATGTACCAGCTCTCGTCGTCTACGTCTTCTGTAAGTTACTGTGTCCTCAGTTCTGATTTTGAGATTCATCAATAGATTTGGTCTCTCACATAGTCGTGACTGTGTTTTGGTTGGTATATCATGTGCATGAAGAGTACTTTTTATTCACAGCTGTTTCTAAACATTTGTTTTCTCTCTTTCAGATCTGACCCATGTTGTTTCTGTCTCTCCTCCACCCTTAGTGGTGGTTCATTCAGGGGAAAATGTCACCCTGCAGTGCATCAATGTCCTTAAACAGCCGGGACATGTTAGCTGGTTCAAGCAAATCAATGGCTCAGAGCCCCTGTGCATCACGACTATGTGGAGCTCTCAGTCAACTGTTCATCATCATAATGGATTTCAGGAGAAGCGTATGAAAATGTTAATCCCCAATAGAACTATTGTAACGAATGCCCCGTGCAGGACGACGGGCCCTCCTCCTCTCCAGCGATCATCCTCGCCGGCGTTCTAAACCGGCGGTCGGGGGAAGATGGTAGCAACACCCACACCTGTTCCATATTGGTCATCAGGGTCACTATTTAACCCTGTGTTTTTTGTTTCAACCCTCGCGGGTTATTGTCTATTGTCTATTGCTGTAAATCTAATTAAATGTCATTTCGTTCCTTCGCCACATTCATCTCTTTTTCATTTTTGCCTCATCACTCACTTCTCACCCCTCGCAATATCACAGAATAACCCGCACCAGAGGCACCTATTATTATTAATTTTTTGTTCTCACTTACCTGTCTTCGTAGCACTGTTGTTCCTAACTCCTTTTTGTCCTTTTCTTTCCACACTCTACCCTAGGTCTCCATGGACGGGCGCGGCGAGGGAGCTGGGGCGCCTGGTCGGGCACCAGAGCTAGAGGAGAGACTCAGAGCCATGGAGGAACAGGTTTCCAATCTGGTCACTGCCCTCGGTGGTCTGATGTCCCACATGGCAGCACGACCGGGCGGGGAACACCCGGTGGATCCAGTTGGAGCCACAGCGTCCCCAGCACCTGGTCGTGTCGAGTCTCGTCACGTCTTGGGAGGAGCACTCCGGAGAGCCAGCCCAGAGAAGTACGATGGCAATCCGGAGGATTGTCGTGGGTTCCTTCTCCAATGTGAGTTGTATCTGGGCGACTTGCCAATGTCGGATCGGGAGAAGGTGCACACGATGATCACGCTCCTCACGGGTCGTGCACTCAGCTGGGCGACGGCACTGTGGGAGAGGGACAGCGAGCTGTTACGGTCAGTTGCCGCCTTCGTTGGCGAGTTCCGAGCTGTTTTTGACCATCCCGCGGAGGGGAGAGATGCGGGCGAGCGGATGATGCGCCTAGAACAAGGAAGGGGCACGGCCGCGGAGTATGCGCTATCTTTCCGGACAATGGCGGCGGCCAGTGGGTGGAACGAGCCGGCTCTTCGGACAGCTTTCCGTAGAGGGCTGCGGGTGGAGGTCCGAATGGAGCTGGCTTGTGTAAGCCAATCCATGACGCTGGACGCCTACATCGCCCGGGCCATTGCCATCGACGGCCAACTCCGTGACCGTGATCAGCTGGCGCGCCGCGCGCATCTCCCTCTTCCGCGATTGGAGCCGGAGCATGAGCCAATGGAGGTGGGAATCACGAGGCTCTCCGCAGAGGAGAGAGAGAGACGGAGTCGTCAGGGACTATGTCTGTACTGCGGAGAGAGGGGGCATGTGAGAAGATCTTGCCCCTCTCTTCCGATGGGACGCAGAAAAGGGGTAAGTGGCCGGGGGGTTCAGATGGGCACAGTAAGTGTACATAATACTGTTAACATCGCCAGTCCTTTCTGTTGCTCAGTTGTGCTCTCCGGTAACTTCCCTAATTATGTGTCCACAGCCCTGATTGACTCCGGGGCTGCGGGGAGTTTCATTGACCGGACTCTGGTTGACTCTCTTCGGCTGCCGTTGCGCCGGTTGAGGTCCTCCATGCCAGTTCATGCTCTGGATGGTCGACCGGTGGGGTCTGGTTCCATTACTCACGTGACCCGTCCAGTCACTCTCACAATTCACGGCTGCCATCGAGAGAGACTGGAATTGTTGGTGATCTCATCCTCCATACATCCGATCATCTTGGGACTTCCTTGGCTCCAGCAACATAACCCAAACATCAGCTGGAGCGCACGAAGGATTCTGGGATGGTCGGAAAAATGTAGGAGGACCTGTATTACACCTACGGTAGGGGCAACATCAGTGGAGAGTCCTGAGAGCGCCCTCAAGGGGAACATTCCGCCAGAATACGAAGATCTAAGCGGAGTGTTCTCTAGAGAAGAGGCCAAATGTCTCCCTCCCCACCGAGAGTGGGACTGCGCCATTGACCTCATGCCAGGTGGCACGCCTCCCCGTAAACGCATCTATCCGCTCTCTATGGCCGAAACGGATTATATGGAGACGTATGTCCGAGAGGCGCTGGAGCAGGGGCATATTCGTCACTCCACATCCCCTGCTTCGGCCAGTTTCTTCTTTGTGAAGAAGAGGGACGGGGGTTTGAGGCCGTGCATTGATTATCGAGGTTTGAATGAGGTGACGACGAAGTATCGATATCCAATGCCCCTCGTTCCTGCGGCCATAGAGCAGCTACGGGGAGCGCGATTCTTCACTAAACTAGACCTCCGGAGCGCATACAACCTCATACGAATCAAGGAGGGAGACGAGTGGAAGACCGCATTTAGCACGGCGTCAGGTCACTATGAATACCTCGTGATGCCATATGGACTCGCTAATGCCCCAGCGGTATTCCAGTCGTTTCTGAATGAG
The DNA here is from genome assembly GCA_023634145.1 of Thymallus thymallus. Taxonomy (NCBI): domain Eukaryota; kingdom Metazoa; phylum Chordata; class Actinopteri; order Salmoniformes; family Salmonidae; genus Thymallus; species Thymallus thymallus. The sequence goes on from CM042423.1 coordinate 10,224,403, forward strand.
GTATTTCGAGAGATGTCGGGGAGGTATGTAGTTGTATATATTGATGACATACTAGTGTACTCCTCGACATTCTCAGAACACGTGACCCACGTTCGTGCTGTCCTCCAACGACTGTTACAGAATAAACTGTATGTCAAGGAGGAAAAATGCGCCTTTCACCAGACGGCCGTCTCTTTCCTCGGGTATCGTATAGCTCCGGAGGGGGTGAAGATGGAGGAGCTAAAGGTGGAGGCAGTTAAGTCATGGCCAGTCCCCAAAAACATCAAGGAACTACAGAGCTTCCTCGGTTTCGCCAACTTTTACCGCCGGTTCATCAAGGGCTATAGTTCCATCGCCGCGCCACTCACGTCGTTGTTGAAAGGAAACCCTCAACGCCTCACCTGGACCCCGACGGCGGAGAAGGCATTCATCGACCTGAAGGGCCGATTCACCACCGCGCCACTACTACGCCACCCGGACCCGCTCAAGCCCTTCACGGTCGAGGTCGACGCGTCGGAGGTCGGGGTAGGGGCGGTCCTCTCCCAGCTGCAGGGGAACCCTCCCCTGCTCTACCCCTGTGCTTATTACTCTAGAAAGTTGAGCGCTGCGGAGAGGAACTACGACGTGGGTGACCGAGAACTACTGGCGGTGAAGTTGGCGTTGGAGGAGTGGAGACATTGGCTAGAGGGGGCTCTTGAGCCGTTCACTGTCCTGACGGATCATCGGAACCTGGAGTACGTCAGGGCAGCCCGGCGCCTTAACCCCAGACAGGCCCGCTGGACTTTGTTTTTTGAGCGCTTTCAGTTCACCCTGACCTATCGCCCAGGAACGAAGAATGGCAGGGCGGACGCACTCTCCCGCATCCACGACCGGGGGGCAGAAACGAGGCAGGAGGTGCCCATCCTGCCTCCAGCATGCATCGTAGGACCCGTCTCCTGGGACATAGATGCTGAGATTCTACGGGCAGGGAGACGGGATCCTACCCCTACAACATGCCCCCCGGGTAAGACCTACGTCCCCCGGAGAGTGCGGGGAAGACTGGTAACCTGGGTGCACACCACACCAGCCACAGGACACCCAGGTATCAGTCGAACCCTGGAAGCGCTCCGGGAAAAATATTGGTGGCCTGGCATGGGGAGGACTGTGCGACACTATGTACTGTCATGTGTCGTGTGCGCACAGTCAAAGGCGCCGAGAACGGCTCCTACAGGAAAACTCCTGCCCCTACCAGTACCTCAGCGGCCATGGACACACATAGCGGTAGACTTTCTTACAGATCTGCCGCCAGCAGAGGGGAAAACCACCATCGCCGTGGTAGTGGATAGATTTTCCAAGATGGTCAGATTCATCCCACTACCCGGTCTCCCCTCTGCCCTCCAGTTCGCTGAGGTACTATTTCAACAGGTCTTCCGATTGTATGGACTTCCGGAGGACATCGTGTCTGACCGAGGTCCCCAGTTCATTTCCCGCGTGTGGAAAGCGTTCATGTCCAAACTGGGGGTCGCGGTCAGTCTCACATCCGGGTACCACCCTCAGGCTAATGGGCAGGCGGAGCGCACCAACCAAGAACTGGGGAGGTTCCTTCGATCCTATTGTATGGAACAGCCAGGTGAGTGGACCCGTTTCCTCCCCTGGGCGGAATACGCTCAGAATTCCCTGTGCCATTCCTCCACAGGTCTAACCCCTTTCCAGGTGGTGCTAGGCTATCAGCCCAGGCTGTGCCCCTGGGCAAGGGGTTCCAATGAGGTCCAGACGGTGGAGGAGTGGTTTGGGAAGGCTGAGGGAGCCTGGTCCGCCGTCAACGTCCGCCTGCAGAGGGCAGTCCAACGTCAAAAGACGCAGGCGGACAGACGGCGGAGTGAGGCCCCAGTGTTCCAACCAGGGGATAAAGCCTGGCTGTCCACAAGGAACCTCCAGCTCCGCTTGCCATGCCACAAGCTAGAACCCCGGTATGTGGGACCTTTCACGGTCCTTCGGAGAGTGAATGAGGTCACCTATAGGTTGAGACTTACACCACCCTATACTAACATGTCTCCCTCTTTCCATGTCTCTCTCCTCAGACCGGTGGTTCCTGGTCCACTAGGGGGATCCGGACCTGCAGTGGCGCCTCCACCCCCAACGGAGGTGGCCGGGGGTCTGGCATATCGAGTGGAGAAGGTGCTGGACTCTCGGCTACGGCAGGGTCGGGTCCAGTACCTAGTGGACTGGGCAGGTTACGGCCCTGAGGAGCGCAGCTGGGTCCGGGCGGTAGACATCTGCGATCCGTCGCTCACGACGGAGTTCCATGCACGCCGTCCGGACAGGCCAGCTCCCCGCCCTCGGGGTCGCCCAGGGCGCCGGCGAGTGGCGACGTCAGGAGCCGCGCCTAGGGAGGGGGGTACTGTAACGAATGCCCCGTGCAGGACGACGGGCCCTCCTCCTCTCCAGCGATCATCCTCGCCGGCGTTCTAAACCGGCGGTCGGGGGAAGATGGTAGCAACACCCTGATGACCCACACCTGTTCCATATTGGTCATCAGGGTCACTATTTAACCCTGTGTTTTTTGTTTCAACCCTCGCGGGTTATTGTCTATTGTCTATTGCTGTAAATCTAATTAAATGTCATTTCGTTCCTTCGCCACATTCATCTCTTTTTCATTTTTGCCTCATCACTCACTTCTCACCCCTCGCAATATCACAACTATCTTTCTCATAATCACAGAGGTGGATGTAGCTGATTCTGGTCAATACTTCTGTGGACTGTCGGATAACTATTTCATTTTCACCAACGTGACTGTCTTGAAGGTCCAAGGTAATCTTTTTAATACATTGTCTGCTATGACACCAAATGCACAAACATTTATCATAGGTATTGGATATATTTTTGTTGGAGATGCAATACTAACGTACTACAGTTTGAGTAACAGTAGAACATTTAACTCACTTAATCGTCCAAAAGGTCACAAAGATTATGACAAGGACCCTACAGAGCACAATGAAGAAGGTATGTTTATTCTGTAATTTTAAGTGAGAATCTTTCAAAAATGAATTAATATGATGTACCTTGAAAGTACCACAGAGTATAAATAAAGTATAACAGCACCTTATAGCAATTTGAGAATTCTCCATTGTGCATTGGTTGCAAACGGGGTAAAGTTTTATATAGTTCTGATTTTAATTGAAATCTGTTTTGTAAGAGAGGAAGATAGAACCATGAACCTCCTCCTACTGGTTGTGATCCTGGGTGTTGTAACTACTGTTCTATTGATTATCATCCTCTTCCTGGTCCTTAAAGTCAGACGAGATGCAAACAGACTAAACACAGGTATGGAGCTTATTTCATATGGGGCCTACTGTTAACTACACTTACATAGTGAAAATGTTTCCCATTACATACTGCAGGAGTAGACAACCCTGGTCCTGGAGTGGCGCAGGCACTTCATGTTTTTGATTTAACCAACCTGGAAGACCAGGTGTGTTGAATTTAGGCAATCACTGAACTGATCAATTAGTCCAGTTGGGCAGGTGTGGTGTCTAGTTGGAACAAAATCCTGCAATTCCTGCGGCACTGAAGGAACAGGGTTGTCTACCCCTGACATACTGTATACTGAGAATCGAAAGAGTCAGTAAAACTTATATTGTGCCACTACAATGGAATGATCAGTTTATCTCTTCTCTCATATCTGTTTTATATCATATTCAGGACCTGACTCGCAACAGCAACCACAAAATGATCAGGTAAATGTGATTAGTTTAGAGATATTTATAAAATATTGTCAGGTCCTGACTGTAGGGATGCCTAGTGGCATCTCTGTGTTTAGGTTTGGTGAACTGTCGTTGCCTGACGGTAGGGTTATCTAGCATTCTTTATGTTTGGTTTTTGTTGGTCCCCAATTAGAGGCAGCTGCACCTCATTGTCTCTAATTGGGATCCCATTTAAGTTGAGTATTTGCCCACCTGAGTTTTGGTCTTTGTTTTGTGCACATTGGTTTGTGTGTTGTATTATAATAAAAGGAATATATTCACAATACTGCTCAGTGCCTTGGGTCCTTTCTACAAACTGACAAATATAAGGAATCCAGATGATAATTGTATTTCATGGTGTTTCCAAATATACAGGAACAAGATCCTGATTCACTGAATTATGCCGCCCTAAATTTCACCTCCAAGAAAAAGACGAGGGAGAGAAGAGCGAAGGATCTGGAGCCCCATGTAGTGTATGCTGCTACAAGATGACACAGTGGAGGAGGAAAAGTGGTTTGCCATATCTTTCAATACAAGTTGAAATCCTTCTATATTCTATGTGTAGTTAAATCAAATGTATTGAAATGTAAATCAGTAAATATCTCTGTATTTTCTGTGTGTTGTACCTCAGGAACACTGTAGCCCTCTTCCACTCTGTTAGGCCATACAGCTCAGTGTTACAGGGGGTGGTTAGAGAAGGGACTCAAACCACAACTGTTTAATGGCCACAGAGGAGTAGTTGCCTCTCTCAGCTTAGATCTTGTGTATTTGTGATTTAGTTCTTTAATAAGTTGACCGTGAAGGGAAAAGTACCCAGCATTGGACCATTATTACATTGATTACTTAAAAATAGAGTAATCAAAACTCCACAATGTTGTTTGTCATGTTATCCGCCCCTTAGTCTTTCCTGTCTTCACTGCACTGATCACAGCGACCTATTCTGAGAAGCAGCTAGTCGCCTTATAAGGAGAATATGACAGGGGTGTGAGGTAGAGGGGCCAGTGAGGAACGCATCACTTCCTGTGGTGTGAGTGACAGAGAGGAGCAGTTCAGTGATGAGCAAGACCTGCTGAGGTGAACGTCACTGGGCCTCTAATAGACTTACACTGTGGGATGAAATGACCTTTATGCCTCGCTCTCGCGCTGTATGTCTTGCCAGAGGCATGGTGAATCCCTTTGTCTGAGAGAGCATATATAGTGTATTTTAATACGTTTTGATGGTGCTCAATCTATGTCAGATCGTCTTTAAAGATGTCAAAGTATGGCCTAAATACCTTCAACTTCCTTTGTCTTGATTATTGTTAAATGCTTTATTTATGTTTTCACAAACCAGTCCATGTCAAATCAGAAGCAATTTACTTCATTCATAAGCTATATCAATAAAGAGCTAATTCATTTTAATTGATGTCTGTTGTATTGTTTTACTGTCTGATCCCAGAGTACACTGTCTCTTCCTCCATGTTGCTATTTTGAACATATGAAGAGAGGTGTGAAAAGAGTGCATGTGGTTTTGATGTAGAGCTGAAGGCCTGTCTTCCAGTAGTGCAGGTTGTCTTCCAACAACTAACCAACAAAGCCTTCCCAGAAGAGTGGAGGCTGTTATAGCAGCAAAGTGGGGACAAACTCCATATTAATTCCCATGATTTTGGAATGAGATGTTTGACGACAGGTGTCCACATACTTTGGTTATCTATTGTATGTACTTATACACCCTCTGGAAGAACATTACTCTTATTTTACATTAGATTTATTTTGTGAAAAACGACAAGGGTAGACTAGTCATCTATAATTTTGGGCAAATGCCAGATGGGCTGGATGATTTTAAGCAACACCTGGAGGGGGTGGAGACAAGCACACGTGAAACCGATCAGGGTGTGACAAGAATTACGAATGTTTTAACAAGTGAACAATATTTACAGCTTGCCTGCCTGCTCATTTGATCGATGCCAAATACATTTTGATTGCCAACTAAGACATACAGCGGGTGAAATAAGTATTGAACACGTCACCATTTCTCAGTAAATATATTTCCAAAGGTGCTATTGACATGAAATATTGACATGAAGTAATCCATACATACAAAGAAACCAAAACAAATTAAGTTGTGTTATAATGTGAAATGACAGTGAAAAAGTATTGAACACACTTACTGATATTTATTTAATACTTTGTACAAAAGCCTTTGTTGGTAATGACAGCTTCAAGAAGCTTCCTGTATGGAGAAACTAGTCGCATGCATTGCTCTGGTGTGATTTTGGCCCATTCTTCCACACAAACAAATCTTGAAGGCTTTCCATAGATTTTCAATGGGATTTAAGTCAGGTGATTGGCTGGGCCATTCTAGCAGCTTTATTTTCTTTCTTTGAAACCAATTGAGAGTTTCCTTGGCTGTGTGTTTGGGATCGTTGTCTTGCTGAAATGTCCACCCTCGTTTCATCTTCATCATCCTGGTAGATGGCAGCAGATATTTGTCAAGAATGTCTCAGTAAATTTGCCCATTCATCCTTCCTTCAATTATGTGAAGTTTGCCAGTACCATTTGTTGAAAAGCAGCCCCACACCATGATGTTCCCACCTCCAAACTTCACTGTTGGTATGTTTTTAGGGTGATGTGCAGTGCCATTTCTCCTCCAAACATGGCTTTTACAAATGTTGTGCAGCAAACTTTATACGAGCTTCAACATGCTTTTTTTTCAGCAATGGAGTCTTGCGTGGTGAGTGTGCATACAGGCCATGACGGTGGAGTGCATTACTTACTGTTTTCTTTGAGTCAACAGTACCTGCTAATTGCAGGTCTTTTTGAAGCTCTCCACAAGTGGTCCTTGGCTCTTGGACAACTCTTCTGATTATTCTTTTCACTCCTCTGTCAGAAATCTTGCGAGGAGCACCTGGTCGAGGCAAATTTATGGTGAAATGATTGTCTTTCCACTTCCGTATTATGGCCCCAACAGTGCTCACTGGAACATTCAGAAATGCGCCTATAACCAATGCCATCATTATGTTTTGCAACAATTAGGTTGCGAAGGTCTTGAGACAGCTCTTTGCTTTTACCCATCATGAGATGTGTCTTTTGTGACACCTTGGCAATGAGACCTTTTTGTAGGCCATCAGTTGGGACTGAACCAGCTGATATTAATTTGCACTGACAGGGGGTTGGATTGCTTTTTAATTACTGATAGTTTTCAGCTGTTGTTATGGCTTTCCATGCCTTTTTGCACCTCCATTTCTTCATGTGTTCAATACTTTTTCCCTGTGTCATTTCACATTATTACACATAACTTAATTTCTGAACTTATTTGTTTTGGTTTCTTTGTGTGTATGGATTACTTGGGTTGTTACCAACATCTGGTGAAAACTTCATATCAATAGCCCCTTTGGAGATATATTTACTGAGAAAAATGGTGATGTGTTCAATACCTATTTCACCCGCTGTATGCTGACAGTCGTTTAAGTAAATGGGTAGCTAGCTTAGTTAGTCACATTTCTTGGCTGTAGCCACCAAAGCTGAAAAAAAAGGTTTGGGAGGAAAAAGTCTGCCACTCCCTCACTTGTCCAGGTGATAACATAACATCCTTCCAGTAGCTAGCTAGCTACAGTACAAGGCTCTGTGTAATACTAGGTTTTAGCTAGCTACATTGTTTGGCTAGCTATCAAGCCATATAGTTAGCTTTCTAAATAAGTAGGCCTAAATAAATAGATAAGCTATAGCCTTAGCCACATAACGTTACTGCATAGCTAGATTGATTGTGCTGAGGCTCCCAATCATTGCCCTTTTTGCACGTTTTTGACCAAAACGTTGGGTCTCTTGCAAAAAAAGATTGCAGTTTTGAGACTGCAGTAAAAGTGCAGTAACTGCAGTTGACTGTGGTATTTAGGACACAGCAATTGCAGAATAACTACAGTGTACTGCAGTTGAACTTCAGTTACACTGCAAAATTAATACAGTAAAAACAATAGTGTTATTTTGGACTCTGCACACTGCAGTAATACAGAACTCTTAACTGCAATTTTATTGGTGAATTTTATTAATCATGCATTGACTGCATCCATTTAATTATGCTAACAATGCATAAGTAATGTCATTTTTTGTAAAATTAAACCTATTTTTCGAACCTGTTATAACCTGCAGGATGTGCGAATTTGATATTTTGGACCAATATTATGATTATCTGTTTGTTTAATTTCTGCAAAGTAGTTTAAACGGTGTCACCTCCATATTAAGTTGTAGGATTGAACAGTTTCTTTCTCTTCTCATGCCACTAACACCCCCTCACATACACAGCAACCTATTTAAAGGTACTCTGTGGTCTATGATGAACACAAGATGAGGATGTCTCTATGCTTTGTTAGGGCCTGCTGGCCTATTGCACAAAGGATCCTTATCTCTCTCTCTCTCTGTTTCTCTCTTTCTGTGGTTTTCAGCTGGATGTCAGAGCTGTTACCTCTAACATACAGAAATGTGTCTATACTCCACTTGCTCTTCAAGTTGACCATTTTAGTAAACAACAGTAAACAAACTTTTGATGAGGCAGCTTTATCTATTGACAGTCCACTGAAATCTGTGTAAATACACAATGAGATATTTAATAGGTAAATTGACCTAGTGATCAGTAGTTCTTAGTCAAATACAAACCATTTTCTGTACTTTTTTTATGTGATGTTAGGCCGCTAGAACCATTGGCCTACTGTTTTTTTTTTTCAATATATGTTTTTAGTGAAGTGAAGGGACTGTGTGATGATAGAAACACTAGTGGATGACAGTGTCATAAAATGCAAGTTCCAAAAAGATCACAACCATGAATATCTTATACTACAGTAGCTGCAGTGATAAAGAGTCAGGAATGCCAAACTTCAATAATAAGTACTTAATTTGTAATAAATCTATAATAATAATCAGAATCTACCTATAAGACAACTATTCTGAGTCAGTCCAGCCAGGATAATCTGTGAGACAGAGCTGTACTATACACACCAGAAGGTCATGGTGTGACTGAATGAGGTGTCAACAAAGATGATGCGTCCAGTTCCACCAATCACCTGTAACTCCATTGTTGAAGTGTTGTACATAAGGGTAGAGTTTTTACACTCAAGTTGTGAAGAGGATGACAACTTTAAAGATGATCACACTGTGTCTGTTAGTTCCACTTCTCGTAGAGATGGGTAAGTCATTATTTTATATTTCTCTGCTTCTGTGATGTAAGGTTTCCAATTATTGTTCTACAGACATTTTGACAATCCAAAGTTGTTTTTGTGGCAACCTATAGCATAGTTCATATATTTTCATGTTCTCTAGTTCATTTGCTAGCTGGAACTGAGTATTCATCCATATGTCAAGAGAGTCTGCTTGGAGTTTGCCAAAAGGCACCTAAAGGACTCTCAGACCATGAGAAACAAGGTTCCCTGGTCTGATTAAACCAAGATTTTACTTTTTGGCCTGAATGCCAACCATCACGTCTGTACGGGCCACCCCCAGGTGGTAAGGGTAGGTAACAACACATCTGCCACGCTGATCCTCAACACAGGGGGCCTCTCAGTGGTGCGTGGTCAGTCATCTCCTGCACTCCCTGTTCACCCATGACTGCAAGGCCAGGCACTACTCCAACACTATCATTAAGTTTGCCAATGACACAAGTGGTAGGCTTGATCCCCGACAACGATGAGACAGCCTATAGGGAGGAGGTCATAGACCTGGCTGTGTGGTGCCAGGATAATAACCTCTCAATGTGATCAAGACAAAGGAGATGACTGTGGACTACAGGAATAGGACAACCGTGTACGCTCCCATTCTCATTGACCGGGCTGTAGTGGCGCAGGTTGAGAGCTTCAAGATCCTTGGTATCCACATCACCAACAAACTATCATAGTCTAAACACATCAAGACAGTCATGTAGAAGGCACAACAAAGCCTATTCCCCCTCAGGAGACTGAAAATATTTGACATGGGTCCTCAGATCCTCAGAACGTTCTACAGCTGCACCATCTACAGCTGCACCACCATGTATGCTGCACTGAGCTTCTCAATAAACAGACCTGAGCATGAAAGAGGGAGAGGGGAGATGTTTCTGAGACAGTCTTCATAGAAGCACTGCAGAGTCACTGTGTCCCCAACGCTGACAAGAGACCACTCTGCTGTTGTATGGCTGAGGGCTTAGTGCCAGCTCCTGAATGAACTACAACAAAAGAAAATGGAGGTTATTTCGTTTCTGAGATGCATTGTATTTCAGCGGATTACAGGGTCTCTGCAGTGAGCAGCAAGGATATGCTGAAGATTGGCTGAGTGCCCCTGTGGTAACTTGACCTAACCCAGATTACAAGAGACCGGATGGACAGAGTTGAGCGTTCTGTTGGACTGACACTATTGTGTTTATCTTCTATGATCCAGGCTTTTCAAATGTAATGCAACAAAGGTCAGAATTTCACTTTTTGGATGAAGAATTAAGTTTAGCAAAAGCCTGGCCTTCATTTTCAGAGAACAGATATTGTTGTCTTAACAACCAACTCCCCTTTAAGGATTGGGGAACGGTCAAGACCTTCTACGCCTTCAGAGAAGGCCAAAGTATTTATTAAGTAATTGTCTTATATTTCAAATATAAATGTTGTTTTAATTTCTATTTGATATTTTCAATAATATTTCAATGATATTCTGATTATGTTGTTATTTTCAATGACATTCTGATTTAATCTCTTCAGTTTGCGTTTAAATGGAAAGGGTTAAAACTGAGGAGAAAAAATATCCAATCAGAATTCTTCTTTGGTGGTCCCTGAGGAGAAATGTAGCTAGGACTTCAGAAGCTCGATAGAAGGTATCTGCCATTCAAAACTGTTTTTTTATTTAATTTTTTCTTATTGCAGTTTGCTTACTGTTGTTCGCTATCTCTCTTTGAAAATAATGTGTTATGCTTGTGAAACATTGTTGCATTTCAACTTTAGATCACTGGTTAGTGTTTGTGTGCTTAATGTTCTAACGATGTTTGTAATGGGAAGTAATAGTTGTGACTTTCGATTGGTAAATGCTTAGCCTAATGGTTGTGTTTTTGTGTTCTTATGATTGGGACCTACTGTCTTATTATGTCCTAGTGAATGGACTGCTTATCCTTTAACATCATGCTGTGTGTGACTGCTGTCTTTCTATCAGTCTATGTGTTTTACAGAAAGTGCACTCTGTTACATGGAGTGAGCTGGTAGGTTTTTACGGTCTCTGTCCTTTCAGCATCAAATTCCTGTCAAACGTACATCCTTTGATGTGTAACTGTTGTCTCTCTTAGTGATAGTATGATAGTGATGGTGTTAGGCTGCCATAGGTTGTGAAAGCAATGTGGTTGTTGTTGCTGGTAACGTTAGTGCGGGTGCTGTCTCTGTTTATCTTGATTTTGGTACAATGTTTTGGAAGATTTTCCCCTCTCTGAATGCCTAGGTCCAATAGCCACAGTTTGCCACTGCTTTTAAGGTATACTATGGGTGAACTACAAGCCAGTGCTCCTCCCAATCGCAAGAAGAGTGCCCCCTATTGGCCAACCACCACCAATTCCAGCCAACTGTTACCCATTCCAGGAGGTCCCTCTGCCCACTACAATGAATGAACACAACAGTGTGGGGAATCTCAGTTTTAGATTTGAAATATTTACTGTTATCCAGAACCTTTTCAAAGGTTATTAAATTAAAAATAAATTACCAACTGATCTGTTGAAATACATTTGATTAATTCTGAGTATTTCAAATTCTGGGAACCTCTAAAATGATAAACTATAGTCTATAATTAAAAAATATTATCATTTTCTCTATCAAACCATATACAAGAGTGGAATATCAGTAGTTGGTGATAAGATAATGTTTATCTGTGGTCATTGTATGCAGCTATGGTTGTCATTCTATGCCCCGCCCATAATCACTAATTACTTTCATCTCTCTTATTTGAAGATTCAGTACTTCCTTCATGGTCTGGCAGTGTAGATCTAAACACAGAATGGAACGCATATATGTACCAGCTCTCGTCGTCTACGTCTTCTGTAAGTTACTGTGTCCTCAGTTCTGATTTTGTGATTCATCAATAGATTTGGTCTCTCACATAGTCGTGACTGTGTTTTCGTGGGTATATATGAAGAGTACTTGTTATTCATAGCTGTTTCTAAACATTTGTTTTCTCTCTTTCAGATCTGACCCATGTTGTGTCTGTCTCTCCGCCACCCTTAGTGGTGGCTCATTCAGGGGAAAATGTCACCCTGCAGTGCATCAATGTCCTTAAACAGCCGGGACATGTTGGCTGGTTAAAGCAAGTCAATGGCTCAGAGCCCCTGTGCATCACGACTATGTGGAGCTCTATATCAAATGTTCGTCATCATAATGGATTTCAGGAGAAGCGTATGAAAATGTTAATCACCAATAGAGCTATCTTTCTCATAATCACAGAGGTGGATGTAACTGATTCTGGTCAATACTTCTGTGTAATGTTGGACAACAATTTTATCTTCACCAACGTGACTGTCCTGAAGGTCCAAGGTAATCTTTTTAATAAATTGTCTGCTATGACACCAAATGCACAAACATTTATCATAGGTACTGGATATATTTTTGACTTAATGTTGGAGATGCAATACTAACGTACTACAATTTGAATAACAGTAGAACATTTAACTCACTTAATCGTCCAAAAGGTCACAAAGATTATGACAAGGACCCTACAGAGCACAATGAAAAAGGTATGTTCATTCTGTAATTTTAAGTGAGAATCTTTAAAAAATGAATGAATATGATGTACCTTGAAAGTACCACAGAATATAAATAAAGTATAACATATTTTATTATTATTATTATTATTATTATTATTATTACCTTTATTTAACTAGGCAAGTCAGTTAAGAACAAATTATTATTTACAATGATGGCCTACCAAAAGGCAAAAGGCCTCCTGCGGTGACAGGGGATTAAAAATAAATAAATAAATAAAATATAGGACAAAACACACAACACGACAAGAGAGACACCACAACACTACATAAAGAGAGACCTAAGAAAACAACATAGCATGGCAGCAACACATGACAACACAGAATGGTAGCAACACAACATGACAACAACATGGTATTTAACTCAACTAATCGTCCAAAAGGTCACAATGATTATGACAAGGACCCTACAGAGCGCTATGAAGAAGGCATGTTCATTCTGTAATTTTAAGTGAGAATCTTTCAGAAATTAATTAATAAGATGTACCATAAAAGTACCAAAGAATTTAAATAAAAGACAACAGAATCTTATTCCAACCTAACCTGGGAATTTGTATTATATCAGATGCTGATCCACAGATGAGAATCCTGGTCCTTCTCTCCATCATAAGAACTGGAGTACTCCTCTGCGGTCTGACCATCTTCATCATCATCTACCTCATCAGGAAATAGATAAAGCTAAGGCCATTATCAATAGATTATATGTAGTACATTTGAAGTTGGAAGTTTACTTACACTTAGGTTGAAGTCATTAAAACTAATTTATCAACCACTCCATAGATTTCATGTTAACAAACTATAGTTTTGGCAATTCCGTTAGGACATCTACTTTGTGCATGACACAAGTAATTCTTCCAACAATTGTTGACAGACAGATTATTTAACATATAATTCACTATATCACAATTCCAGTGGATCAGAAGTTTACATACACTAAGTTGACTGTGCCTTTAAAAAGGTAGGAAAATTCCAGAAAATTACATCATGGCTTTAGTAGCTTCTGATAGGCAAATTGACATAATTTGAGTCAATTGGAGGTGTACCTGTGGATGTATTTCAAGGCCTACCTTCAAACTCAGTGCCTCTTTGCTCGAGACGTGATGGGAAAATCAAAATAAATCAGCCAAGACCTCAGAAAAATAATTGTAGACATCCACAAGTCTGGTTCATCCATGGGAGCAATTTCCAAATGCCGGAAGGTCAATCTGTACAAACAATAGTATGCAAGTATAAACACCATGGGACCACGCAGCCATCATACCGCTCAGGAAGGAGTCGTGTTCTGTCTCCTAGAGATGAACATACTTTGGTGCGAAAAGTGCAAATCAATCCCAGAACAACAGCAAAGGACCTTGTGAAGATGCTGGAGGAAACAGGTACAAAAGTATCAATATCCACAGTAAAACGAGTCCTATATCGCCATAACCTGAAAGGCCTCTTAGCAAGGAAGAAGCCACTGCTCCAAAACCACCATAAATAAGCCAGACTACGGTTTGTAACTGCACATGGGGACAAAGATCGTACTTTTTGGAGAAATGTACTCTTGTCTGAAGAAACAAAAATAGAACTGTTTGGCCATAATGACCATTGTTATATTTGGAGGAAAAAGGGGGAGCTTGCAAGCCAAATAACACCATCCCAACCATGAAGTACGGGGTGGCAGCATCATGTTGTGGGGGTGCTTTGCTGCAGGAGGGACTGGTGCACTTCACAAAATAGATGGCATCAAGAGGAAGGAAAATGATGTGGATATAATGAACCCACATCTCAAGACATCAGTCAGGAAGTTAAAGCTTGGTCGCAAATGGGTCTTCCAAATGGACAATGACCCCAAGCATACCTCCAAAGTTGTGGCAATATGGCTTAAGGTCAACAAAGTCAAGGTATTGGAGTGGCCATCACAAAGCCCTGACCCCGATCCTATAGAAAATGTGTGGGCAGAACTGAAAAAGAAGGCCTAGAAACCTGACTCAGTTACACCAGATCTTCAAGGAGGAATGGGCCCAAATTCACAAAACTTATTGTGGGAAGCTTGTGGAAGGCTACTCGAAATGTTTGACCCAAGTTAAACAATTTAACTACCAAATACTAATTGAGTGTATGTAAACTTCTGACCCACTGGGAATGTGATTAAAGAAATACAAGCTGAAATAAATAATTTACTTTATTATTATTCTGACATTTCACATTCTTAAATTTTTTTTTTTTTTTTTTTTTTTTTTTTCACCTTTATTTAACCAGGTAGGTCAGTTGAGAACAAGTTCTCATTTGCAACTGCGACCTGGCCAAGACAAAGCAAAGCAGTGCGACAAAAACAACACAGAGTTACACAGTAAACAAACATGGTCAAAAACACAATTTAAAGTCTATATACAGAGTGCAAAATGCAGTAAGGTTAAGAGGTAGGACAATAAATAGACCATAGTGGTGAGACAAATTACAGATTATCATCATTAACACAGGAATGAAGGATGTGCAAATTATGATGTGCAAATAGAGATACTGGAGTGCAAGATTTGTGAAAATAACAAAAATAAATATGGGGATGAGGTAGTAGTGTGGGCTATTTACAGAAGGGCTATATACAGGTGCAGTGATCGATAAGCAGCTTTGACAGCTGACGCTTAAAGTTAGTGAGGGAGATAGGAACCTCTAGCTTCAGTGATTTTTGCAATTTGTTCCAGTCATTGGCAGCAGCGAACTGGAAGGAATGGCGGCCAAAGGAGGTGTTGGCTTTGGGGGTGACCAGTGAGATATACCTGCTGGAGCGCATGCTACGGGTGGGTGTTGCTATAGTGACCAGTGAGCTGAGATAGGGCGGGGATTTACCTAGTAATGACTTATAGATGACCTGGAGCCAGTGGATTTGGCGACGAATATATAATGAAGGCCAGCCAACGAGAGCATACAGGTCGCAGTGGTGGGTAGTGTATGGGGCTTTGGTAACAAAACGGATGGCACTGTGATAGACTACATCCAATTTGCTAAGTAGAGTGTTGGAGGCTAGTTTGTAAATGACATCGCCGAAATCAAGGATCGGTAGGATAGTCAGTTTTACAAGGGCATGTTTGGCAGCATGAGTGAAGGAGGCTTTGTTGCGAAATAGGAAGCCAATTCTGGATTTAATTTTGGATTGGAGATGGTTGATGTGAGTCTGGAAGTTGAGTTTACAGTCTAACCAGATGCCTAGGTATTTGTAGGTGTCCACGTATTCTAATTCGGACCCGTCGAGAGTAGTGATGATAGTCCGGTGGGCGGGTGCTGGCAGCGTTCGATAGAAAAGCATGCACTTAGTTTTACTAGCGTTTAAGAGCAGTTGGAGGCCACGGAAGGAGTGTTGTATGGCGTTGAAGCTTGTTTGAAGGTTAGTAAACACAGTGTCCAAAGAGGGGCCAGATGTATACAGAACGGTGTCATCTGCGTAGAGATGGATCAGAGAGTCACCAGCAGCAAGAGCGACATCGTTGATGTATATAGAGAAAAGGGTTGGCCCAAGAATTGAACCCTGTGGCACCCCCATAGAGACTGCCAGAGGATCGGACAATAGGCCCTCCGATTTGACACACTGAACCCTGTCTGCAAAGTAGTTAGAGAACCAGGCAAGGCAGTCACTTGAGAAACCAAGGCTGTTGAGTCTGCCAATAAGAATGCGGTGATTGACAGAGTCGAAAGCCTTGGCCAGGTCGATGAAGACGGCTGCACAGTACTGTCTTTTATCGATGGCGGTTATGATATCATTCAGTACCTTGAGCGTAGCTGAGGTGCACCCATGACCAGCTCGGAAACCAGATTGCATAGCAGAGAAGGTACGGTGGGATTCGAAGTGGTCAGTTATCTGTTTGTTAACTTGGCTTTCGAAAACTTTAGAAAGGCAGGGCAGGATGGATATTGGTCTATAACAGTTTGGGTCTAGAGTGTCTCCTCCTTTGAAGAGGGGGATGACCGCGGCAGCTTTCCAATCTCTAGGGATCTCAGACGATACGAAAGAGAGGTTGAACAGGCTAGTGATAGGTGTTGCAACAATTTTGGCTGATAATTTCAGAAAGAGAGGGTCCATATTATCTAGCCCAGCAGATTTGTAGGGGTCCAGACTTAGCAGCTCTTTCAGAACATCAGCCGTCTGGATTTGGGTGAAGGAGAAGCGGGGGGGGCTTGGGCAAGTAGCTGCCGAGGGTGCAGAGCTGTTGGCCGGAGTAGGGGTAGCCAGGTGGAAAGCATGGCCAGCTGTAGCAAAATGCTTATTGAAATTTTCGATAATCGTGGATTTATCGGTAGTAACAGTGTCTCCGAGCCTCAATGCAGTGGGCAACTGGGAGGAGGTGCTCTTATTCTCCATGGACTTTACAGTGTCCCAGAACTTTTTGGAGTTAGTACTACAGGAAGCAAATTTCTGTTTGAAAAAGCTGGCCTTTGCTTTTCTAACTGACTGTGTGTACTTGTTCCTGACTTCCCTGAATAGCTGCATATCGCGGGGGCTATTCGATGCTAATGCAGTGCGCCACAGGATGTTTTTCTGTTGGTCTAGTGCAGTCAAGTCTGGGGTGAACCAAGGGCTATATCTATTCTTAGTTCTACGTTTTTTGAAAGGGGCATGCTTATTTAGGATGGTGAGGAAAGCACTTTTAAAGAACAACCAGGCGTCCTCTACTGACGGGATGAGGTCAATATCCTTCCAGGATACCTGGGCCAGATCGAATAGAAAGGCCTGCTCACAAAAGTGTTTTAGGGAGCGTTTAACAGTGATAAGGGGTGGTCGTTTGACCACTGACCCATTGCGAACGCAGGCGATGAGGCAGTGATCGCTGAGATCCTGGTTGAAAACAGATGAGGTGTATTTGGAGGGCAAGTTAGTCAGGATGATATCAATAATGGTACCCATGTTTACGGATTTTGGGTTGTACCTGGTGGGTTCCTTGATAATTTGTGTGAGATTGAGGGCATCTATCTTAGATTGAAGGACAGCCGGGGTGTTAAGCATATCCCAGTTTAAGTCACCTAACAGTACAAACTCTGAAGATAGATGGGGGGCAATCAATTCACATATGGAGTCCAGGGCACAGCTGGGGGCTGAGGGGGGTCTGTAACAGGCGGCAACAGTGAGAGACTTATTTCTGGAAAGGTGGATTTTTAAAAGTAGAAGCTCAAACTGTTTGGGCACGGACCTGGACAGTATGACAGAACTCTGCAGGTTATCTCTGCAGTAGATTGCAACTCCGCCACCTTTGGCAGTTCTATCTTGACGGGAAATATTGTAGTTGGGGATGGAGATTTCCGAATTATTGGTGGCCTTCCTGAGCCAGGATTCAGACACAGCTAGGACATCCGGGTTGGCGGAGTGTGCTAAAGCAGTGAATAAATCTAACTTAGGGAGGAGGCTTCTAATGTTGACATGCATGAAACCAAGGCTTTTACGGTTACAGAAGTCAACAAATGAGAGCGCCTGGGGGATAGGTGTAGTACTGGGAGCTACAGGACCTGGGTTTACCTCTACATCACCAGAGGAACAGAGGAGTAATAGAATCAGTATTCTACTAAGGGCTTTAAGAACAGGACGTCTAGTACGTTGGGTACATTGAATAAAAGGAGCAGATTTCTGTGCGTGGTGGAATAGATTGAGGGCATAATGTACAGACAAGGGTATCGTAGGGTGTGAGTTCAGTGGAGGTAAACCTAGGCGTTGGGTAATGAAGAGAGAGGTTGCATCTCTGGAGACACCAGTTAAGCTAGGTGAGGTCTCCGCATGTGTGGGGGGAGGGACAAAGGAGCTATCAGAGGCCAGTTGAGCAGGACTGGGGGCTCTACAGTGAAAATAAATTGGTGATCCTAACTTTACAAGGATTAAATGTCAGGAATTGAGAAAAACTAGGTTTAAATGTATTTGGCTAAGTTGTATGTAAACTTCCAAATTCAACTGTATGTAACTAGCTTTCACCAACCCCTGTATATGCACCTGTTGTATGTAAGCATTAATAAATTGCACTGTGAACATTGATATTGACTGAAGTTGTTATGTTTTGAGCGCATGGGTCAGAGGTGAAAGAGGTTTTCATGATGGAAAAGAGTTGACAAAAGTACTAATAAATTATACTTTTTTGTGAAGTTACAAAGTATCTGCATATTTTCCACTTGTTGAATCGTTTAGGTTATTGAAATGTTTTTAGCTTATTGTTTGTGTTCTTTACATACATAGTTTGAACATTAACTGAGCAGCAGAGGTCTTGTCTGGTGTTTATCATCCAGATAAACAGATGAAGAGAGGTGTGATAAGAATGTGTGCGGTTTTGATGCACTGAAGTTTGTACAGTTCATTGAGAAAGTATTCACACCCCGTGACCTTTTCCACATTTTGTTGTGTTACAAAGTGGGATAAAAATTGATTTACATTTTTTTTTTTTATCAACGGTCTACACAAAATACTCTGTAATGCCAAAATGATCTAATTCTGTGTAAATAAGATGTAATTAAATAAGATTTAGGACACAAACTGCAACAGAACTGCCACAAACTGGGGAACTTTTAACCAAACTCATAATACTATTGGTAGTGTACTGTACTATATATTTAAGGGGAAATAACCAATAAATATAAAAATGTAGTACAAAATAATTGTTTAGTACTTTGTGTCTATAATGGTGACACTGAGAGGCCTAGTTATTTTCTACTGTGGTAAACTCATCTCATTCTCTCTATCTGCTGAAGATGAGCAACCTGAACCACAGGAAGGCTGACCTGGAGCTCTCAGCTTTAACCACACTGATATGATGTTCTCTTCTACCCCCCCCCCACCCCCCCTCTCTCTATTTATCTCCCTTTCTCTTTCTCTGTTCTCTTCACACCACTCTCTCTCTCTCTCTCTCTCTGCGCATCTAAACCACACACTCTCTTCTTCTCACCAATCAGGCTCCACATCTCTTTCCATCCATACCACCAGACTAAAAATATCTGACAAATCCCATAACCAAACTTAACAAGGTTCTAGACTGAAATGTTGTTCACAACGTAGGAGGAGTAAGAACAAAGAAAAACACAATTATACTTATTAACTGGTGTTATCATTATTGTTTTGTTGAAGTTAATTGGATATGTGTGTATAATGCTGACACTGAGAGGCCTAGTTATATTCTTCTGTGGTAAACTCATCTCATTCTCTCTCTCTGCTGAAGATGATCAACCTGAACCATCTCTCTGTTATATTCACACCACTCTCTCTCTCTCTCTCTCTCTCTCTCTCTCTCTCTCTCTCTCTCTCTCGCATTCTCTCTCTTTCTCTGTTATCTTCACACTACTCTCTCTCTCTCTCTCTCTGTTCTCTTTACACCACTGATACTGTATGTTGGACACTTGTAGGCCTATTTGCATTTGCATCCATAAACATTGAATGCATCCATAAACAATAGACCTACTGCTCTAATGTTGAATGTACAGCGGTACAGAGGCAGGTGTCAATGCTCTCTGCAGACTCTCATCTGATGCATTCGCTGCAGACGCTACATCCTCAGCCTGTGGTCAGTGTCACCTGTTTCTAAGGCCTGTGATGAACCTTGTGATGTCTATGGTCATCATGCACTTTTTAAATGTCTGTATTTGTTCTGAACAGAGGAAGTTGGAAGAAGTTGATAACCAAACCTCACGTCTGTAATTTCACGTCATATACTTATAGCCCACTGATTTTCATGTCCTCATTGTTTAGGAGGACAGGAAAGTGCATTAAGGCCATGCCTTTATCAAGGCTTGTTTACTTTTTCTAAAACCGTTATCTACCTCCAGCATCAACCAAATCACTAGTGTGCTTCCAGATATTGTGCACTACATTTGACCAGGACCCATTGTCAAAAGTAGTGCACTGTACACTCTTAGAAAAAGAGTTTACCTTAAAGGGTTCTTCAGCTGTCCCCATATTATAACCCTTTTATATTGTAATTAAAGATGTTTCACAGACTATTCAATCACCATTGCACTGCACACTGCCCTATTCCATCTGGACAAGAGGAATACCTCTGTAAGAATGCTGTTTATTGACTACAGCTCAGCATTCACACCATAGTAGCATCCAAGCTCATCATTAAACTCATTAAACTTGGGACCCTGGGTCTGAACCCCGCACTGTGCAACTGGGTTGTGGACTTCCTGACGGGCTGCCCCCAGGTGGTGAAGGTAGGAAACAACACCTCCACTTCGCTGAACCTCAACACATGGACCCCACAAGGGTGTGTGCTCAGCCCCCTCCTGTACTGCCCTTTCACCCATGACTGCGTGGCCACGCACACCTCCAACTCAATCATCAAGTTTGCAGACGTCACAACAGTAGTAGACTTGATTACCAACAATGACCAGAAAGCCTACAGGGAGGAGGTGAGGGCCCTGTGAGTGTGGTGCCAGAAAAATAACTTCTAATTGTTCACAACAATGACAATTAGCAACACAGTCCACTGATATAGAAGCCGATGCCATGCAGACCCACACATTATCTTATCACCAAAATGTAATAAAAGGCCAGGTAATTCTTGGACTACAATCATTATCTTATAGTGCCTATAGAGGATTTATCCATTTATCCCAGGCTGCAGCCAGAAGGTCTTCCCAGTTAACTGTTACACCCACACTAAACTATCAGGTGTTACACTTCAGTTAGAGCATGATTCTGTGAATGATAGGTAATGAGACTGACATACAATGGACTTGTTTCATCCTGTAGTGTACGTTATTACCCCTCATGATGCTCCACACCTGTTCACCCTGGTACATATCAAGTCCTGTTGTAAACCAAACAGACCTCCTATAGGAAAACATATTGTATTCTTGCCAGATAACAATTTATTTTTTCCAGAAGGAAATGCATGCGTTTTCATACTGAAACCTCTGTGATGTACATTTTTTTATCAAACCGGTGCTATACAATTACACTGGTTGTACAGCGTTAATTTCTCATATAGACACCAAAACGTGTTTGTTCTTCACACACCCTGCTCAACATATCCTACACAGTAAGCATTGGTCCACTTTAAAGGAATAGTTCACCCAAATTACAAATTAACATTTTGGTTTCATATCGTATAAGTAGTCTACAGTCGTGGCCAAGTGTTGGTCTCCACAAAGTTTGCTGCTTCAGTGTTCTTAGATCTTTATGTCAGTAGTTACTATGGTACACGGAAGTATAATTACAAGTATTCCATAAGTGTCAAAGGCTTTCATTGACAATGACATTCAGTTTATGCAAAGAGTCATTATTTGCAGTGTTGACCTTTCTTTTTCAAGACCTCTGACATCCACCCTGGCATGCTGTCAATTAACTTCTGGGCCACATCCTGACTGACTGGCCATTCTTGCATAATCAATGCTTGGAGTTTTTCAGAAGATGTGGGTTTTTGTTTGTCCACCTGCCTCTTGAGGATCGACCGCAAGTTCTCAATGGGATTAAGGTCTGGGGAGTTTCCTGGCCATGGACCCAAAATGTTAATGTTTTGTTCCCCGAGCCACTTAGTTATCACTTTTGCCTTATGGCAAGGTGCTCCATCATGCTGGAAAAGGCATTGGTCGTCATCAAACTGTTCTTGGATGGTTGGGAGAAGTTGCTCTCGGAGGATGTGTTGGTTCCATTCTTTATTCATGGCTGTGTTCTTAGGCAAAATTGTGAGTGAGCCCACTCCCTTGGCTGAGAAGCAACCCCACACATGAATGGTCTGAGGATGCTTTACTGTTGGCATGACACAGGACTGATGGTAGCGCTTACCATGTCTTCTCCGGACAAGGTGTTTTCCGGATGGCCCAAACAATCGGAAAGGGGATTCATCAGAGAAAATGACTCTACCCCAGTCCTCAGCAGTCCAATCCCTGTACCTTTTACAGAATATCAGTCTGTCCCTGATGTTTTTCCTGGAGAGAAGTGGCTTCTTTGCTGCCCTTCTTGACACCAGGCCATCCTCCAAAGGTCTTCGCCTCACTGTGCGTGCAGATGCACTCACACCTGCCTGCTGCCATTCCTGAGCAAGCTCTGCACTGGTGGTGCCCCGATCCCGCAGCTGAATCAACTTTAGGAGACGGTCCTGGTGCTTGCTGGACTTTCTTGGGCGCCCTGACGCCTTCTTCACAACAATTGAACCTCTCTCCTTTAAGTTCTTGATGATCCGATAAATGGTTGATTTAGGTGCAATCTTACTAGCAGCAATATCCTTGCCTGTGAAGCCCTTTTTGTGCAAAGCAATGATGACAGCACGTGTTTCCTTGCAGGTAACCATGGTTGACAGAAGAAGAACAATGATTTCAAGCACCACCCTCCTTTTAAAGCTTCCAGTCTGTTATTCTGACTCAATCAGCATGACAGAGTGATCTCCAGCCTTGTCCTCGTCAACACTCTAACCTGTGTTAACAAGACAATCACTGACATGATGGCAGCTGGTCCTTTTGTGGCAGGGCTGAAATGCAGTGGAAATGTTTTTGGGGGATTTTCATGGCAAAGAGGGACTTTGCAATTAATTGCAATTAATCTGATCACTCATGACATTCTGGAGTATATGCAAATTGCCATCATCAACACTGAGGCAGCAAACTTTTTGGAGACCAATACTTGTGTCATTCTCAACTTTTGGCCACGACTGTATGGACAAGGTATGACAGAAATCCATGCTTTGGTTTACTTTCCCTGGCACTGTCAATTTCACAATCAATTTGAGATACTTCCAAATGCTAATGTTTTAGCATTCTTTGCACAAATCCTATTCAAGTTAGGGGACCGATCTTAGCATTTTTTGCACATCATGTCCAAATCATTTGAAAGTATCTCAAATTGATTGTGAAGCTCAACAAAGTCACTTATAAATAATTGAACATGATACACGAAAAATGCTAAAATCAGTACCTTCTGCAACTTTTTGCACTTTTTGGGATAATACGTCTCCAACATGAAGTAACTATGCACATAATCAGATATCACTGTAAAGGAAACAGATTTTGTAGACTTTCTTGTCAGGTTAGAAACGGCCCCAAGCTGGACATCAAAGGTAAGTGATACATCTTACAATTTTTGTTTATATCTATTGTATAATCTACTGTGTTAAACTGGATACAGTACTAGTTATTTAGATCACATAATAAAATATGCATTCATCCATATAATTACTATACAAGCGTATATGTAGTTACTATACAGTACTTCTATCACCATGTTTGTCTCCCTCTCTCAACCTGATCATTGTCCTTGCTTTCATAATTTACAAGATGAACAAGAGACCATGTCTGCAGTGCAGAAGTAAGTGACAAAGTCTTGGAAGTTGATCTTTGATAACACCATCTACAGATGTATCAGTAGTGAGGATTTGTATCTTTATCTTTTCTGGGTTTCTTTTCAGAACCCGGCTCTCAAACAAGAGGTCCAGTCAGTCTCTTCCTTATATTTTGTATTACTATAAAAATATGTGAAAATGTGTTATATTTAATAATAACGTGTAGTAATATTCTCCCTCCATTTTATAATTTTCTTCACAGGTCCAAGATGCAGACAATCTCCATTATCTATCTCTGAATCTGAGCAACAAGAAGAACAGGTCTAGAAGACAGAGAAGCAACATGGAGGAAGAGACGGTGTACTCTGGGATCAGACAGTAAAACAATACAACAGACGTCCATTAAAATGAATTAGCTCTTTATTGACTCTAGCTTTATTAGTTGTATAACTGTAACTGTAGCTACTAAATAATAAAGTAAATTACTTCTGATTTGACAAGGACTGGCTTGTGATAAGATAGATAAAGCATTTAACAATAATCAAGACAATGGAAGTTGAAGGTATTTAGGCCATACTCAGGCATCTTTAAAGAGGATCTGACATAGATATTATTAAAATACACTATATATACAAAGGTATGCTGACAGGTGTATAAAATCAAGCACACCGCCATGCAATCTCCATAGACAAACATTGACAGTAGAATGGCCTTACTGAAGAGCTCAGTGACTTTCAACGTGGCATCATCATAGGATTTGAATTTTGTGCATTTTTATTAGAATCCATATTCCTGGGGTCCACCACCAATTAATAAGACATTACAAACAATTACACAATAAGATTTTACAAACATTTAACAAGTAGACAATAAAGACAATTGAAATACCAGACAGGATGCCACCTTTCCAACAAGTCAGTTTGTCAAATGTCTGCCCTAATAGAGCTGCCCCAGTCAACTATAAGTGCTGTTATTGTGAAGTGGAAACGTGTAGGAGCAACAACGGCTCAGCATCAAAGAAGTAGGTCACACAAGCTAACAACATGGGACCGCCACGTGCTGAAGAACATAGCGTGTAAAAATCTTCTGCCCTTGGTTGCCATACTCACTGCCGAGATCCAGCCTCTGGAAGCAACATCAGCAAGGGAACAGTTCATTTGGAGATTCATGAAATGGTTTTCCATGGCCGAGCAGCCTCATACAAGTCTAAGAATACCATGCGCTATGCCAAGCGTCGGCTGAAGTGGTGTAAAGCTCGCCACCATTGGACTCTGGAGCAGAGGAGACGCGCTCTCTGTAGTGATGAATCACGTTTCACCATCTGGCAGTATGACGGACAAATCTGGGTTTTTCATGGTTCAGGCTAAGCCCATTAGTTCCAGTGATGGGACATATTAATGCTACCACATACAATGACATTCTAGAAGATTCTGTTCTTCCAACTTGTGGCAACAGTTTGGGGAAGGCCCTTTCCTGTTTCAGCATGACAATGCCCCCGTGCACAAAGCGAGGTCCATACAGAAATGGTTTGTTGAGATCGTTGTGGAAGAACTTGACTGGCCTGCAAAGAGTTCTGACCTTTGGGATGAATTGGAACGCCGACTGCGAGCCAGGTCTAATTGCCCAAAATTAGTGCCCGACTACACTAATGTTCTTGTGGCTGAATGGATGCAACTTCCAACATCTAGTGGAAAGCCTTCCCAGAAGAGTGGAGGCTGTTATAGCAGCAAAGGGGGGACAAACTCCATATTAGGTGTCCACATACTTTTGGACATGTAGTGTATGTACTTACACACCCTCTGGAAGAACATTATTATTTTACATTAGATTTATTTTGTGAAAAGCGACAAGGGTAGACTAGCCATCTATAATTTTGGGCAAATTCCAGATGGGCTGGATGATTTTAAGCCTAGTGGCTCTGTCTAACTTAGTGATGTTTTTGTGTAAAAACACCCATCTGGCTAATATTGGGGGCCTCAAGGGAAAAAAATGGGCCGGTGTGGGGTTCTGTGTTAGAAATGCAAAGGAGAATTTCTAGTCCCAGTACGCCCCTGACAAGCAATCACATAGATATGCACATTTTTATGTTTTCATACATTCATTGACATTTCCATAGTAATGTGAATGGGAAAGCAGCAGTGCAATTGGGCAATGTACCATAACCAATCAGCTAGAGTAGGCCTTTTATGCAAATAGGCCATGCCATTCACCATGATGTGGCACTGCGATGGACTGTGTTTACAGTCAGCAGAACAGCACTACTTTATTTTGATAATTGTTTAGAAAGCAGTAACAAAAGTAACAAAAAATAAACCCAAATAGTTTTCTTCAAAAACATAAATACTACGGAATTTTACTTTTGGGAACATTACAGTCCTACTGATCAAACAACCAACAGGTAGGCTATATCTCCCTCAGTTGCCTATGCAAACTGTTAAGGTCGCGTCAATTCAAATCTGGTATTGGAACAAAATGATTACTACGCCGTTTAAATCATCTATGTATTTTATTCTAGCAAACCCTTAAATGGTAAATATGAAGTTCGTATATACAGGCTCACTGTGACACCACGCAGGGCAAACAGCAAGCAGGGCCAGAGAAGAGAGAGGGAGAGAGAGAGAGAGAGAGAGAGCGCAAGAGAGCGAGAGCGCAAGAGCACGAGAGTGAGTGAGCAAACAGTCAGCAGTGCTAGAGAAGAGAAGCGCCCCTATCCTTTGTTCTTCCTTAAATACTCCGACAGAATCGTTTCCGCTCCTTGCTGACCTGTCGGAGTAGAGGCTGAGTGTGGTTTAAACTTACTCAGCCTATCGTTGGCGTGCAGGCTGATCCCAGCCTCGTGACGCAATCCAGTTGACGGAAGTAGTGGTCCTCTCAGTAGATCCTAGTTTCATATTACAACAAAATACTGTTCTATCGTGAAACCCCCAGCTAGCACATTCCTTCCACATAGCTCCCCCCTACCCAAACCTACAGCAGTTCTAAAGATCTATGATCACACAATACATTCAGTTAATAACTCTTGTTGTAGATTAACATATTCATTAGCTAAACATATATCAGCCCTTACAATCCCCCTTTTGACACCCCCTAGGGTGTCACTCACCCCAATACAAAAAATACAGAGCTTATGCATTAAGAAAAGTAAAAAAAAACTCAACCTGTTACAGCTACACCTACTGGATATAAAGAGGACTACCAGTCACTCCAAAACTTACAACCCTCACATCTGTAACAGCAAATCAACCAACCCGCTCATCCTTCGTTTCTCCACCCCTTATGCTGAGTGGCTACCAGCCACCCAAGAACTTAAAACCCTCTTTTTTAAACCCGTTAAAGAACGACTTATGAAAACACCTTATTCAACCACCTCCCGTATAGCACTCAGTCAGACCCATCTTCCTACGAAGACTTGATTCGGTATCAGCATCAGCTACTTGAGCTCCAAGTAGGGGCATCATACCAACAGCCTGCACAACATCTGTAACAGACTTTTTCAAACATGGGATGATACAAGCAGCACAGCACATTAAAAGCAAAAACACAGTGATAACTATACTTCCTGCAGAGTGAGTTACCCCCCCCATCATGTATATCACCCATATCCCCCACATGTTCTTGCCTGAATCTGTCAAGTCTCGCCCTGTCTCTTCTAATGAGCGATTTGGGCCTTCGTCTTTTGCACAGTGATTTCTATGGTACCACGAATCTCTTTTGTTTGAATTCACTCTCAATGAGTGACTTGATACCTCTTTCACCTGGTACGGTCCTTCCCACCTGGGCTCCGTCCACTTTCTGGAGTGCACCTTTACTCTCACCCAGTCTCCCACCAGGATATCTCTGTTTTCGTCTGTGGTTTCGACTGCAGGAGTTCGGACCTCCACCACCTGTTTGGACAGTCTTTCGACAAGAGAAGTTAACGCCTGCATGTAGTCTGTGTATCTGATTTTAGCTATGTCTAGTCTAGGCATGCTAAGATTATCTGCTGGTGGCCCTGGCATCCTACGCCCTGTCAATAGTTCATGAGGGGTTAGATGTGTGTCAGAGCCTGGGGAGTTTCTCATGGACATTAGGGCTAGCGGCAGCGCATCCACCCACTTCAGTTTTGTCCCTGCCATAATTTTGGCCATTTTCCGTTTCAAAGTTTGGTTAGCCCTTTCCACTAAACCTTGCGATTGGGGATGATACACCGACCCGAACTTGTGGGTAATCCCTAATGCCTGTTCTACCTCTCTCAGATGCTCGTTCTTGAAATGGGTCCCGTTGTCAGAGCGGACCATACGGGGGACCCCGAACCTTGGTACGAGCTCCCTTCTTAGCCATTTAATCACAGCCTTAGCATCTTCCCTTGCTGTGGGGATGGCTTCCACCCATCTGGTGAATCTATCGACCATTACTAATAGATATCTTTTCCCCTCCACTCTGTTGTCCTGTCCCATGTCCGTGTAATCTATGCAGATGTCCTGAAACGGCGCGTCAGGTATTGGGAAACTGCCTATCACTGCTCCTAATGATACTTTGTTGTTGTATCTTTTGCATATTTCACAGCTTTCAGATGTTTCCCTGGCCATATCCATCATGTTAGGGTGGTACCATGCCTTCTCAATTGCCTTTCCCACACTCTTCCATCCTCCATGTGCTTTCTCATGCTCTTCTCTGATGATAGATCTGAGGAGTTTGGCAGGAGCCACTGTTTTTCCCGTGGTAGCCCTCCAGATTCCTTGGTGATCCCTTCTTGCCCCCTGCCTGCTCCACACATTCTGTTCATAAACATCAGCAGCCTCTTGTAACTGTCTTACTGTATCTTCTGTCAGCTCTTCCTGGCTATGGGTTGTCCTCTGCACCATCTGTTGTGCAGTGTAACCTCCCGCTTCCTTAGCTGCCAGGTCTGCTTGATCATTCCCTTCACGTTCCCTAGTGCTTTCTTTACTGTGTCCTTTACATTTCATGATTGACACCCGTTTTGGCAGCTTGATTGCCTCAATCAATTTCTGGATCTCTTGTTTGTGTTTTATAGGTTCGTTTGAGCTGGTTAGGAACCCTCTCCTCATCCATTGAGGGCCATCAATGTGAGCAATTCCATGGGCGTATGCAGAATCGGTATAGATGTCTACCTCTCTTCCTTGGCAGAGCTCTAGTGCTCTCCGCAATGCTCTCAGTTCTGCTAGTTGTGCCGAGGCCCCTGCTGGTTCCAATCTTCCTTCTTCCATCACTTCATGATCTCCGTTCTTTCCCTGGCGCACCACAGCATAGGCAGCAATGTTTCCTTCACTCTGATTCTTCGACCTATAACAGCACCCGTCCGTAAATAGGGTTTCCTTCATTCCATCCAGTGGTGTGTTTCCGAGATCCATTCGAACCTTTATTTGCTTGGCTGCCCTGTCTTCACAAACGTGTGGTTCCCCCTTGCCCATGCCATCGGTCATGTTGGCGACTGTTGTCACATATGTGATGTGTTTTGCCGTAATTGTCTTGGTTATGTCGGATTTTCTCTTGCTAGACAGGGCAAAAAGCTTGGAACCGATAAAAGCTGCTACCCCATGGTCTGTGTTGATTTCCAATGGATGTCGCATCACTATGTGTGCTGTTTTTCCCACTGCTTTTGCCAGTGCAGCCATATGTCTGGCACAGTCTGTTTGGCCTGTTTCAATGTTGTCCAATTTTGCACTGTAATAATGCAATACTCTCCTCTCCCCCTTTTGTTTCTGATACAGGACGGAATGAACAAACCCGTCTTGTTCTGAAACATCAAGATGGAATGGTGTCGTGTAGTCAGGTAGAGACAGTGCTTCTGCTTGTGCTAAGGTTTGTATGAGCTGAATGAATGCCGTTTCTGCTTCAGTAGTCCACTTTAGGACTGCAGTGAGATTCCTATTTCCCGCTTCCCTTAGGATATCTCTGAGTGGCTCAACTTTAAGGCAGTACTCTGGGACATGTGTTCTACTATATCCCGTGAGTCCAAGGAATGAGAGCAGATGCTGGACGGTGTCTGGCTTAGGATGTTCCAAAATGGATGTCCTTTGTGCCATGGAGACCGCCTGTCCTTTGCCTGACAGGACCCTTCCAAGAAACTGAACCGTTCTTCTGCAACATTGGACTTTCTCTCTCTTGACTTTGTAGCCTTTGTCTGCCACGTGGTTCAACAGTGCTTTTGTTGCTTGTAAACATGATTCAGCAGTAGGTGCAGCAAGTAGAAGGTCATCCACATATTGCAACAGTGTTACCCCTTCTGGCAGGGTGAGCTCCTCGAGATGGTCCTTCAGGATGGAATTGAAAATTCCTGGGGAGTCCCTGTACCCCTATGGAAGACGCGAGTACGTGTACTGTTGGTTCTCGTATGTAAACGCAAACAATGGCTGGGAGTCAACATGTAGTGGTATGCAGAAGAAAGCATTAGCGAGATCTATTACTGTAAACCAGTCTTGAGTTGGAGAGATATTTTGTAGGGCAAGATACGGGTCCGGTACTGGTCGTACATCCGGAACAGTCACCTCATTGATTGGTCTTAAATCTTGAACCATCCTCCATTTGCCTGTATCCCCCTTTTCCACAGGAAGTATAGGGGTGTTCCATTGTGACACAGTTGGGTAGAGTACACTACCACCCAGCAGACCTTTCAGGGTATGTTCAATGCCTTTCGTCTTTTCCTCATTCAATGGGTATTGAGATCTCCACACAGGGATAGTCAGTAGACTGTCTTCACGCACCGTAATCAGAACTGGATCAACCTCCACCAAACCCACGTCCTCAGCACTAGTGGTCCACAGGATAGCAGGTACCTGTGCCAGGAGATTAGAAGAGTCTGGGTGGTCTGACATTTCCCTTCCATGGTAACGCGATCTCCTCACCACCTCAGGTCGGGAGACATCATCAAGATTTAGTTTGACTCTCCATACTGCCACACCATCCATGTAGGATGCCTCCACATTAGGCAGCTGTGTTTCTTCCCATTTCAGGTAGATTGCTGTTTTAACTGCTGGACCCAGTGACCTAGCATCATGACCAAAACCAACCATTAAGGTCACATGTGGAACCGAATCGCTTGTTAACGCAAACCATTTGTCATCAAGGTTAACATCACCATCCACAACCACACAGCTTGTTGCCACCCCTTCCTTGAGTATGTACATATGATTGCTAGTCACAATCGGGCATCGATCCTCCATCTCAGTTTCCCATGCTTCATCATATATCTCATCCAGCTCCCTGGAATAGTTCATAGTCACATGGGGAGGGTCTTCTGGTGGGTAGTAAGCATTTATGGTTTGTATCCATGCCTTCCACTGCTGGAAAGTTCTACAAACGCTGGGTGTGTCTAGGTCTGAGTCCATCAACTTAAGCCAATAAACATAAGTCTTTTCTTCCTCCTCATT
The DNA here is from genome assembly GCA_023634145.1 of Thymallus thymallus. NCBI lineage: Eukaryota > Metazoa > Chordata > Actinopteri > Salmoniformes > Salmonidae > Thymallus > Thymallus thymallus. The sequence goes on from CM042423.1 coordinate 10,255,415, forward strand.
TTCAGAACATCCTCCCATATATAACATACGTGGAGGGTCGGACAGCTTGTTCATTATAATCGGCATGAGTTGGTGTATAGGGGTGGTTGAGATATGCATCCCAGCCTGATTACAGTATATACTACACCCCATTTTTGATAGCAAGTCCCTGCCCATCAGTCCAACGGAGCATTCTGGGTTGTGTAGGAACTGATGTGTTACTTTAAGGTCATCCCATACCACTTCCAGTGGTACTGTGTATGGCTTTCTCATAATTGTCCCTGAAACCCCAGAAAAAGCTTGTTTTTTCGTTGTGTGTTGATATGCTGTCTGCACAGAAGACCAGGTGCATCCTGTGTCAATCAGCATACCTTGCTCCCTTCCTCCTATTACGCACTTCACCACTGGTTCCACATCTGGTGGAAAAGTGTAGATATTGGTGGTGGTGCTATTTGGGGTTTCCGGGCAGCTTCATTGGTTGCCACCTTCTCCAGCCCAGGCCATATTGGGGATCAGGGCTGGGTTTGGCACGGGCTGATATTTGCCCTGTTGCTGGGATGGCTGTTGTAGGGGCCATTGCTTCTGTCCACCTCGTCCTCCATGCCAGTTACCACTGCCTCGAGGTGCCCACTGTCCTCTTCCTCTGGTTTGGCCCATGTACCCTCTTCCTCTAGCCTGGAATGGTTGTCTTGGCAGAGCACAGTGTCTAGCCATGTGTCCGGGTCTTCCACAGTTGAAACATCCTTGGTTCCCATATCTGAGATCATGTGGCTGAGTTGATAGCGGCATGTAGGCTGACTGTTGATATAAAGGTTCAGCATACACCAGGGGTGCGGGTGGTGATGGGGGCTGATATGGTGCTCTTTCCAGGGCCATCAATCCTGCCATAGCCTGAACTGCTGTAGTTAACGCTGCCACATCGGGAGTGGGTGTCGTAGCCCCACTCGTAGGTGTACTGGTCACCACCATTTGCTTGCTGGGCTTATCCTCCATCAGTTGCTTTTTTAAGACCTTCTTCTGTAGATGTTTAATTTCATCCTCTTCTTTTCGCTTACCTTCCCTCCATCTTTCCACATGGTGTTGGACTATATCAGTGAACTCCAACACACTCTTTGCAGTGATGCCCACCATTTTCTCGCATTCCAGCCTCACCTGTTCTGGGAGTCCCTCCAAACAGCTAGCCAGGAATAGGTATTTGGTGGTTTCCTTCCCTGGTTCTTCATTCCAGGCCTGTTTCCACAGGTTTTTTGCCTTTTTCATATACACTGGCACACTCTCCTCTCCGTCCAGTGTCAGCGTTTTCATCAACTGAGGTCTTGGTTGGGTCGGATATTTGCATCTTATGGCATCCCATATTTGTCCGCGATGCTGATCAAATCGAGTTGCTGATGCCACCATTCCTCTTACTCCCCCCTGTGTCATGATCTCCCGACATTCTTGATCGCCCATGCATCTGTTCATAACCGCTGCCATGTCTCCTAATGTAAGTTCATCTGCAGCAGTTAGGCTTTCAAAAGCTTTGACCCACCTATCTCCAGACTCTTCTGGAGTAGGGAGAACGTCCACCAGGGTTTGTATGTCTCTGTGGGCCCATGGCTTGTAAATGGCACCACCCCCTGGTGTGTCTCTCATTGGGTATTGGCCCCTGGTTTCTTGCTCCCGGGTTCTGGCTCTAGTGTGGTGGGCAGGGGCATCACATGGGTCCCACACATTTCCTTCAAATTTTCCACAAAGTACTTTGAGATCACTTCTCTCTTGCTCCACTGGTTCCTCCTGTTCCCCCAGGTCAATAAAGTGTCCCCTCAGAGGTGTGGGTGTTCTGTACCTCCTTGGTGGTGTACTAACTCTACTTCCCTTCTTTCTCTCCTCACTCAGGTCCCTTCTTGTTTTCTCCATTTCCTGTAGCTGCTCTGCCCCTCTTCTCACTTCCTCTTCCATTTCTTTCAACTTTCTTCTATTCTTTTCTATCACCATTCTCTCCCTTTCTCCTTCCTCTTGGTCCATCTGAGTCCATTCCTGCTGCACCAGTTCTCCACTTTCACTGCCACCCGTTAAACTCATACTGGTCGCATCCGTCGATATTCTGGTCAAGTTGGACACCACCTTTTGTATGGCTTTTGCTGCCTCTAATAATACTGACACCTCCTGTCTCCATTTTCCCATATCATTCACTCTTACCCATTGTTCCCCCTCTTCATCATCTGGTCGCTTGTGATATTTGACCTCTCCCACAATGTCCAACACTGGAGCCATCACTTTTGGTGTCCCATACGGGGGAGGTGCCGATGGCAGGACTGAGTATAGTTGAAGTTTTATTAACTCTTCTTTTTTCTTGTCTTTGTTCTGTTCTTCTTCCCATATGTTCTTAGGTTTCACTAACATGGCCAGTACTATTTTCTCCTCCAGTCTGGCTTTTTCAATTACTCCCTTGAGTTTGCCTTTATTTGGTTCACCTTCTTTCTTCCATTTCTCCTCTACTTTTTTGATTCTGCGTTTCAATGTTTCCAATATTCTACCTGGTTCACCTTCAATAGGAATGCCATCAGAAGATTGGATCCAGCCATCTTCTAGCCCCTCCCTATACAATTTTTCTCCTCTTCGTTTCCATTCTTTTCCATCCTTTCCCCCGTGGATTTCTAATGTGGATTTCAACGTCTCCAATATTCTGTCTGATTCTTTTAATGCCCTTTTATTACTAGATTTCAACCAGTTAATTATCCTCTTCATTTTATAGATTTATAGGACAGTTTTAAATACTTCTATTCTGTACTTTGTAATGATAATCCTTATGTTACTAACCACTCCCTTCAACTTTACTTTCAACTCCGCCCTAATATCTAAAAATATTCCGCCGAACCTAGCCGCACCCCCCTAGTTACGAACCTTGCCGGTCGCTAATATTTATCTAAAATTTCCCGAACCTAGCCCCGTGAGTTACGGACCTTGCCGAATCTAATTACTAAGCCAATTATTCCCTATACTCCTCGAACCTAGCCATACCCTCGTAGTTACGGACCTTGCCGAATCTAAACAATACTCTAATATATCAGGGCTTCACAGTCACATTTACCAAATCACAGGTTTTCATGGTATTACTTATCTATTCATAGCTTGACATTCACCAAATCACAGGGTTGCATGGTATTACTTATCTATTCATAGCATGACATTCACATTTACCAAATCACAGGTTTGCATAATATTATTATCTATTCATAGCTTGACGTTCACATTTACCAAATCACAGGCTTGCATGGTGTCATATTACTTATCTATTCATAATAATTAACAATTCAGTTCACTTACATCAAACAGGTGTTTCACAAAATTAATTTGGATAAAGCCAATGTGCAGAACTTTAGTTATTCACAATAGGTGTCTGCTTACCTTTTTAGTTGACCGGACTCTTTATGAAACACCGTTCAACGATAGTGATGTCCAATCGACTGGTCAATCTCCCGCAAAGTTCCGCTACCAGATCACGTCGGGGTCACCAATTGTTAAGGTCGCGTCAATTCAAATCTGGTATTGGAACAAAATGATTACTACGCCGTTTAAATCATCTATGTATTTTATTCTAGCAAACCCTTAAATGGTAAATATGAAGTTCGTATATACAGGCTCACTGTGACACCACGCAGGGCAAACAGCAAGCAGGGCCAGAGAAGAGAGAGAGAGAGAGAGCGAGAGAGAGAGAGAGCGCAAGAGAGCGAGAGCGCAAGAGCGCGAGAGTGAGTGAGCAAACAGTCAGCAGCGCTAGAGAAGAGAAGCGCCCCTATCCTTTGTTCTTCCTTAAATACTCCGACAGAATCGTTTCCGCTCCTTGCTGACCTGTCGGAGTAGAGGCTGCGTGTGGTTTAAACTTACTCAGCCTATCGTTGGCGTGCAGGCTGGTCCCAGCCTCGTGACGCAATCCAGTTGACGGAAGTAGTGGTCCTCTCAGTAGATCCTAGTTTCATATTACAACAAAATACTATTCTATCGTGAAACCCCCAGCTAGCACATTCCTTCCACATAGCTCACCCCTACCCAAACCTACAGCAGTTCTAAAGATCTATGATCACACAATACATTCAGTTAATAACTGTTGTTGTAGATTAACATATTCATTAGCTAAACATGTATCATCCCTTACAAAACCAACAACAACGATGTTAGTCTGAGGCAGATGAGCAAACAATAACAATAGCAAGGCAGGAGCAAAGGGGAAACCCGCTGGTAGGCTTCAACAAGCCCCACGAACTGGCAACAGCCAAACAGAACACAGGTTAAAGTACCTAGGGGATAATGAGGATATGGGTGACACCTGGAGGGGGGTGGAGACAAGTACACATACAGGTGAAACAGATCAGGGTGTGACAATAATAACTAATGTTTTAACAAGTGAATGAGATTTACAGTTTGCCATCCTGCTCATTTGATCGATGCCAAATACATTGTGATTGCCAACTAAGAGATATGCTGACAGTCGTAAATGGGTAGCTAGCTTAGTTAGTCACATTTCTTGGCTGTAGCCACCAAAGCTGAAAAAAAAGGTTTGGGAGAAAAAGTCTGCCACTCCCTCACTTGTCCAGGTGATAACATAACATCCTTCCAGTAGCTAGCTAGCTACAGTACAAGGCTCTGTGTAATACTAGGTTTTAGCTAGCTACATTGTTTGGCTAGCTATCTAAATAAGTATGCCTAAATAAATAGATAAGCTATAGCCTTATTTACATAACGTTACTGCATAGCTAGATTGATTGTGCTGAGGCTCCCAATCATTGCCCTTTTCGTATGTTTTTGACAAAAACATTGGGTCCCTTACAAAAAAAGATTGCAGTTTTGAAACTGCAGTAAAAGTGCAGTAACTGCAGTCGACTGTGATATTTAGGACACAGTAATTGCAGAATAACTTCAGTGTAGTGCAGTTGAACTTCAGTTACACTGCATTCTAACTGCAGTTACACTGCAAAATTACTGCAGTAAAAACAACAGTGTTATTTTGGAGTATTTGCAGCACACTGCAGTAATACAGAACTCTAACTGCAGTCTTTTTTGTAAGGGGTGAGTGAAACTGAAACAGTTCATCCCCTGAATGGCTGGAGGCAGTAAACAATGTAACAATACTAGCTGTGATGTACAACCTGATGGCAATATTTATTAGACTACTTAGCGATTTATTGGTGAATTTTATTAATCATGCATTGACTGCATCCATTTAATTCTGCTAACAATGCATAAGTAATGTAATTTTTTGTCAAATTGAACCTATTTTTCTAACCTGTTATAACCTGCAGGAAGTGCGAATTTGATATTTTGGACCAATACTATGATTATCTGTGTGTTTCATTTCTGCAAAGAAGTTAAGTTGTAGGGTTGAACAGTTTCTTTCTCTTCTCATGCTACTAACACCCCCTCACATACATAGCAACCTATTTAAAGGTACTCTGTGGTCTATGATGAACACAAGATGAGGATGTCTCTACGCTTTGTTAGGGTCTGCTGGTGTAATAAATATTCTTGATGTTGGTTATTACCAACGCTGTATTACACACATTAGCTCGAAACATTACACACATCTTTTAGAATAGCTAATCCTGAACACACACACAGACTTATGAGGGCTGGACTCCGAGGACAAAGAACACTGCCAAGAGCCAATGGGAAGTCGACACTGCCCTCCATAACAACGACCAGTCAGGCGTGTGAATCTACCAGACTCTACCTACGTCATTTTATTACTATTGCTCTGTATAAGTATGTGTGCCACATGGTTAGGGGTTCTCTTTTGTTCCGGACGACTCCCTAAGAGCTGAAGGAACGAGCCCGTGCACGAGTTACCAAATATCTTTGCATCAAATAAATCGCTTGATTAAATATCAATTCCACCTGGTCCTGAGTTATGACTTGTCTCCTTCTCGAGTAATTGAACATCAACAAATTGGTAGCAGAGGATGGTTAAATCACTTCTGATTTCGATCTATAGCTAGTTGATGTGAGAGGAGACGGGTCTTTGACGAATTCACGAGGACGGGTGACCTGTTCGCAGGAGCCATCGGCAATTCTTCTCGCCCCGGGAAACTGATCAACAAGCTCGACTAAATAAGGTAAGCAGAACCTGTTTAATCGAATCTGCAATATTATATTATAGTATTATCCAAATTTTGATCAGTAGTACTGGGCGTGAGTATGAATTGTTGTTAAAATATTTCTTATAGATGTATTACGAATGCGAAGGCTGATTGCAAAGATATTTGTGTAATAGTTATATAGGAAAAAGTTAAAGGAAGAAGTGAGCCTGTGAGGCAACCCTGTGTGGGTGAAAAGTCTATGTGAGAGACTCCCTGGTTAAGTTTAAAGCCTGAGAGAGGCATCATTGATAGCAGTATCTGCCAACTAGAGAAGGCCTTTTGGACTGGCTGACCAGAAGGGAACACTCAGTTAAGGTGGAGAATTAAAGTAATTATAACTTATACACATCCCCTTAGATAAAGTGTGACATATCCCATCCTATTGATTTAGAGGACTATATACGTATTAGTTTCGTCCCGGAGGTTCTAGAATTTATTCTAGCCCGGTTTGACTTTGTTTAGGGAGGGACCCGTGCGCCTCCAGTGCGTCTAATTTTAGCCACTGTTTTGAGAGTGCTTGTCTGTACGTACCTTTGAGGGTGTACGATCTGTCTGTCTAATTGGATTGAAATAGCTTCGTCCCGGAGGTTCTAGAGCTTTCTAGCCCGGTTTTGACTGTGTTTAGGCAAATTTGTGTTTGTGTGTCCCTGCTTCTGTTTGTCTTACCGTATTGTAATGTGTAATATGTGATGTGTGATAATATATAACTATAATAGATAAGGTTTGGCATGCGCTGATTCCACTGACTCTGAACATATTAAATTGGCGATAACACATTGAAGAATGACTTCTATATTGACACCTAAACCCAAATTCATTGACTACTTAGATCAGAAAATACAGGATAGAGCAGGAGGGGAGGAACAGTATAAAACAATTAGAAAGGTGTGGGAAAAAGTGAAGTTGAGATGGACACAGGCAGGGTATTTTAGCGGGGGAGCACCTACTAAGGGCCAGCTAGTGATGATGGAGGACGGGCTGAAGGAAGCGGTTCAGAAAGGGAAGGAGGAAGAAAAGGAGGGCAACAGAAAACACATGTTCAAGAAGAAAGGGACAAAAATGCTAGAGAAAGCAGAAGCAGAACTAAGAATAGGAGATTGGGCGATAGAGGAAGCCAGAAGGGCATGGGCACATAGGAAACCAGATATGATGGGGATTGTGACTGTCACACCCACAGACACTGAAGATCACACAACAAAGGTAAGAGAGGCGGGCTCTCCTCCAACAAACAAAGAGGAACCGACCTCTTTCCCCCCTCCAATGTCTTCACTATACCCAGCGCTACCGGTGGAGCCTCGCCCTCCACCCTACTGTCAAGAACACCTGCAATCAAAGAACCCATTCAGGTCTGAACCACACCCTCCAGCAATGCAGGCCCCAGTGTTCACAATAACAGGAGGGGATCTGGAGATAGGGGGGGGTAACCTGATCTGTGAGGATACAGCAGAAGAAGGACAGGGTGAGAGGAGGAGGGGATATGGAGGACCCACTAGCTCCACACCTCTGGACCTGAGACCTCACCCTGATTCCATGAATCCTGAACATTTTGCCAGAAGAGATGACTGGGGTTCACAAGACAGGAGTTACAGGAGCAACAGAGGAGGCTCCCTGTCCATGGGAAACAATCCCAGTGAAGATGACGAAGGTAGAACCAGACACACCCCTACCAGCATGGAGCTGGTTAATCAGCAGAGGCAGGTGAATGAGTCCATAACATTGGCCAAAGCTCTGCTGGAAAAGTCAGATAGGGATGGAGGCACTTTCCATGTAGAGGGAGTAATGTCCGGGAAAGTGACTGATTTAGTGGAACCTGTCAGACGCTCGGTCCGATTGGAGAGTCTGAGGGAAAGAGGGGTGACACATAGGGGGCACTGGGATTCCAACATGCAGCTGCCACTCAGGCCCGCTGCAGATCCACGATATGAAGAGTACCAGCCATGGAAGATGACTGATTTAACCACTCTGATGGAACAACTCCCCAGCCTACATGGAGGAGCTTCAGCGTGGCTACTGCAACTTCAGACCCTCACCTCTGGCCTGCGACTGTGCCTAGGAGACATGAAAGCCCTACTGGCCAGAGCAACGGACCATGGCACCATGACATCGCTCATAAGAGAGGCAGAGCTGAATACCACGCCTCCCGCGACACCATTGGAATACACACGCCAGGCACTATGGGAAGTGCTGCGTCGGGCGTATCCCACAGAAAGAAACCATGCAACCCTATCCTCTTTCACCATCACTCCAGGGGAACAACCAGCTGCATATTTGGACAGGGCCAAAACCACATGGAGAACAGTCCATGAAGAACCATATGATCACACTGAAACCACGCTCAGCATGTGGAAGGAGATGGTGGTAAATGGATGCCCAGGGGAAGTCAAGGTCAAGCTCAGAAACACAGTGGGATTAATGGCACTTCCTCTTCCGCAATTTAACTCTCACACACATCACCATCTCTCTCAATACAACAAGGACAAGGGTGGTGCTGACACTCAAGTACAGTCCCTTCAAGTTCAGTTGCTCAAACTACAATTGAAGGAGGCTCAGAGGGGAGAGAAACCAAAAAAACTAATGATGGCCGAGCAGGCGGAGGATCTCTCCCAGGTCATTGAAAAGACCGTGACACAGATGATGCAGCATCAACAAACTCTACAGAGAACACCAGAAGCACATCCGGGCACACAGCCCATTTCATTTACTTCCCCCACTGCTTCAGGGGCCTACCCTTACCCTCCTACTCCGCCACCATGGGCACCAACAGGTTTCCGTCAACAACCGTGGAGACCATCCTATAGGGGAGGAGGAGTGAGGTGTTTCAACTGTGGAATCATGGGGCACATGTCCAGAGACTGTAACCGTCCAACAGCCCCTTGGGGAGCAACGGTACCATGGGGCATGGGAGGGGGAGGGTATCCACAAAGAGGAAAAGGAAGAGGAAGAGGGGGATATGAGCCCCGCTTTCCAGATCCCAGGATCCAACCGGCCTATAATCATCAAGGCACCGAGCAAGCAGGATTCCAAGGGATGTATGAGGGACAGGCCCCTTGGCCATGAAGGGGCCCACCACCACCAGACGGGGACGGACGGGCGCTTTTCCCACTCCACACGGAACCAACTGTTCTGTGTCTAGTGGAGGGGGTGCCCCATCAATTTCTGGTAGATACGGGTTGCACCTATTCAGCTATCAGGACCCGTCAACAACTTTCTTCGGAATTCATACAGGTGGTGGGGGTGTCAGGGAACCCCGAAGTACAGCACAAAACTGTTATATTGCATTTTGCATGGGGTAAGTCAGAACTTCAACACCAGTTCCTATATTGCCCCAACTGCCCAATTAACCTACTTGGACGGGACTTGCTATGTAAACTACAATGTTTCATATATCTGACAAACAACGGAGTGGAAGTGTCCACTGGTCCCTTGCCCTCAACGAAAACAAACCCCGTGAAAATTCTCATGCTACCCCTCCTGCCAACTCCGGTGCTCTCTGCAACACAAGAAATCTATTGGTTAAAATGCATGACTACAGGGAAAGGAACACCACAGATTCAGTTCCTCTTTAATCAGCTGAAAACACAAATATACACCTTACACCCATACAAGACTCCTCTGTCTGAAGTTCACTGCACCCTAAATGTAACAGACAACGACGATGACCCATACACAGAGGACTGGGACGAGAACATGATGGCTCAAACACCATCCATCAGGTGCTGCACGATAGTGTGTGGACAAGAGGGGGTGGCAGCTCCTGTTATCTTGGAACCTCACCTGAAGTCTTGGTATTTGTTAGGGGAAGAGTCTGCTCCTCATGTCACACTAACTGTGGGGCATGGTTTCGAGGCACGAAGCCTCGGACCCATGATCAGAAGGGCCTCAAAGCTAGAATGGGAACCAGCTGGGATACTGAAAGCCACCACTGAAAATATGTGGAGAATAATGGACATTGACACAGAAGAACGGTGTCAACCAGAACGACTAACCCTACCAAGACATCATGGGAAACCATACACTGACCACCCTTCTACGGCTGCCCTCATTAACACCGTGAACAATGCCATTTGGACCACATCACCGTTTGACGCTGGAACTCTAGTAGTAACTCCAGTGACAATCACCTTGAACAATCCCCACCAGCCACCCATATATCGCGCACAGTATCGTCTCAAAGCTGAACAAATTGAAGGGATTAAACCGACCATAGCCGGACTGCTGGGGTCCGGTGTGATATACCCAACTGTTTCTCCATGGAACACACCCATCCTGCCTGTGCTGAAGGCAGGAGGTGAAACCTATCGAATGGTCCAAGACTTCAGACCTATTAACGATGTCACTACGCCAATTGACCTACCTGTCCCTGACCCTCACATAACCTTGAGCAACCTGTCACCTAAACATCAGTATTTTACAGTGGTGGATTTGGCAAATGCTTTCTTCAGCATTCCACTGGACACAGCGTCACAACCGCTCTTTGCCTTTACCTACGAACATCAACAGTACACGTACTCGGTGCTTCCACAAGGCTACAGGTGCTCGCCAGGAATCTTCAACTACATTCTCAAAACACATCTGGCAGAAGTCCCGGTTCCCAAAGAAGTTGTTCTCATCCAATATGTAGATGACTTGCTTTTGGCCGCCCCCACCTCTGACCTGTGTCTTCAAATGACCAAGACATTGCTGGACTTCCTGGCAACAAAGGGATACAAAGTCAAGCGAAGCAAAGTCCAGTTTTGCAGGAGAACCGTACTGTTTCTTGGTCGAGAAATATCCGGAGAAGGTGCAGGCCTCTCAAAAGCCCACAGGGATTCTATTCTACACCATCCACGCCCCATCACCGTAGCAGGTATGCTCTCCTTTCTGGGACTGACAGGATACAGTCGTACACACATACCAGACTACACGGCCAGAACAGAACCCCTGAGGGAAATAGTGCGTCTGGCAGGGGCAAGAAACTTGCATGCTCCGTTGGTATGGATACCAGAGGCCTCTGAGGCGTTTGCACTGTTGAAAACTGACCTCTCTGTGGCAGCCGTTCTGACAGCACCTGACTATAAAAGCAAGTTCCATTTGGATGTTTCTGAAAAGGAGGGATTCACCTCATCCATCCTTTTCCAGAAACAAGAGGGGGGAGAAGAGTGCTGATGTACCACTCCTCAAAATTGGACCACATTGAACAAGGACAAACAACATGTTCTAGATACGTTGCTGCAGTGGCAAAAGCAATAGAAAAAACAGCACACCTGGTGATGTGTCATCCATTGGAGATTCACACCCATCATGGAGTGGCAGCATACCTGATGAGCAAAGAATTCACATTCAGCTCTGAGAGAAAAACAAAAATACAGAACAAATGTACACAGTCACATATCACGTTTGTCAACACTGACAAGAATATGGCAGACGCACTCAACACAGAAGAAGGCCTTCCCCACTCATGTACAGAAAGAGCAGCACAAGAATTGAAGTTAAGACCAGACCTGGCGAACACTCCACATGAAGACCCTGACCTATGGCTGTACACAGATGGCTGTTGTTATAGGGGAGAAGAAGGAAACATAGCAGCCTACGCCGTAGTACAGCAACTACCGGATGGATCACATGTCACCCTGGAATCAGCCATTATTCCACAACCTGCATCTGCACAGCTGGCTGAGATCATAGGTTTAACACAAGCATTGGAAAAAGCCGAGGGCAAAATTGTAAATATCTATACCGACTCTGCCTATGCACATGGAGCAGTCCATATTGATGGACCACAGTGGTTAAGAAGAAACTTCACCACCACGGGGAACTTGCCCATTAAATACAAAGCACAAATGGAAAAACTGATCAAGGCAGTTCTACTGCCTAAAAGCGTAGCCATTATGAAATGCAAAGGACACCAACTGCCGAAAAACAACATCAGCAAGGGAAATGATGCGGCTGACCAAGCAGCAAAGAAGGCAGGAGGATACACTCCCAGGCAAATGGTAATGCGGGTAGAATCCCCTCAACTTGAGTTTACCCCAAATACCATAAGAGAACTGCAATTGGCTCCCGGACCTTACGAACATTCAGTTTGGGCACAGAAAGGAGCCACCAAAGGACCAGACGAGCTGTGGCGATGCCATGACGGCAGAGTGGTGGCCCCTGCCAACCTGTGTCCAGAACTCATAAGAGAAGCTCACGGACCCACCCATGAAGGAAAGATGAGAACATACCAAAAGGTGTCTTACATTTGGTGGCACCCTCACCTGAAAGACATGACAGATTTGCACTGTGATGAGTGCCATGTGTGTGGGAGTCACAATCCAAAGAAGCCATACCAAACGCCTATGGGAGGCTACCCAGTACCAAATGCTTGCTTTCAAGACATTAGCATAGACTACACAGACATGGGAGCAGACAATGTAGTGGGGGGAAAAAGATACCTGTTGGTAATGGTAGACAGATTTTCAAGATGGGTAGAGGCAATACCAACGGCACGGGAAGATGCCAAGTCAGTAATAAAATGGCTACAGACAGACCTAATACCTAGGTATGGGGTCCCTCGACAAATTCGCTTTGACAATGGGTCTCATTTCAGTAACAAACATTTGAGGGAGGTGGAGGAAAGGTTGGGTATTGTGCACAAGTTTGGGTCAGTGTACAGACCACAATCTCAGGGTCTAGTGGAACGCGCAAATCAAACCTTGAAAGCTAAAATTGCAAAGGTATGTGCAGGCTCTAAGTTGACCTGGGTGGAAGCCCTGCCTCTGGCCTTGATGGCTATGAGGTCCTCACCCGGGGCAGGGACCCATCTCTCTCCCCATGAGATAATGACAGGGAGGGCTATGCCTGGTCCACCAAGGGAGGGAGGTCATATGCCCGCCCTTGATGTACAACAAATTGTAATGTCTGATTATGTGAGAAAACTGACGGAACTTTCTGCAGCTCTTTCCACACAGATCCACAAGGTCCAAGAGGGGGAGCTGCTGGGAGACTCATCTACGCTGCAGGTAAAAGTTGGAGACTGGGTGAGGGTTCGAGTCCACAAAAGAAAGTGGCTGGAACCCAGGTGGACTGGACCGTACGAAGTGAAGGAGGTTACTTCACACTCGGTCCAGGTCAAAGGTAAATCAGGCGCTCCTTGGCACCACCTGACACATTGCACGCCAGCCCCAACTCCTACAAGAACGTTGACAACCACCAGGGCAGATTTGAGTGCCCTCAATTCGGACTAAAATATATGATTGTTTTAATAAGGAGCATGGTGCAACCAACTCCTCTTCCGTGCCCTAGATCCACCCAGGGGGGCTATCTGACGCCCTGGGGGAGACTAGGGATGTCTGCTACTAAGCTTTTTTCTCTCATGATTTTAATGGGAGGACTTCTTGGCCTTACTGTATGGGGCCTAGACACTTACCAGGGCACTCAGAGTCAGTCAACCACTCCAATTAACTGTACACACAGTATACACCCCCGCTCTACAACCATGACCCACCCAGAATGTAAAACTGGGGAGATAAGGAGCACCACTCTATGTATACCTAGTAACACATCTGCTTCCGCTGTTCTACTTTGGAAAATTCTAGGTAGCTCCCACCGGTTAGCAAGAAAGGGGTACTCAGCTGAGTCCTATAAGGCATGGGAGTGGTACATGACAATAGGGTTACCACACAGTGAATGGACGTGGAGCAATCTCGTGGCAGAGACAGGAAATGACTGGTCCAGCCATACTACCTCCCGTCCAGGCACTCTGTGGCGACCGCATCTTACACTAGCAGTCCAGCAGAATGGAATCAAGATTGGGGTCCATCCTGTGCTCATGACGGGCTGTCAAAACTTCAGGCTGGCACCTTATGTCGGTTGCACCTCCACCCCCGCATTTTGGAAAGTACAGATATGCGTGATTGCCAATGCATCTAATACCCAGGCAATTACAGTAGGAGCAACCACATCAGATACAAACTACCATTCTGTTGCCATCCTTACGGCCCCCCATACACCAGATGGAGAAATTCACATTGCTACGGGTATCTCAGGCTTTGGAAATAACTGGCTCCTATTAGTGGAGGAGGCTGGCAGAGCGACCAATCACAGTTGTGTGGTATGTATGGGCCCTAGGCCGCTGCTTAAGATTGTGCCAGCAGTAATCCCTGTGGAATGTGTGCTTCCTGTGATGAAGTATGACAACCCAGGACCAAACTGTTCAGCTTGGGACAGGGTTTTCCCGTTAGTACAAGCAACTAGAAGGAGTCCACTGTTTTCCTCCACTGTAGCGCCGGGTGAGTTCATGTGTGTGAAAATGACCCGAGGTTTACCTGACGTCGGCAGTGTGCCCTCTAACTGGTGTAACCACACTCACAACCCTATTACATCTTTTAAACCTGTTTCTAGGGCCGATGTGTGGTGGTGGTGCGGTGGAGCTCACCTATATGATGGATTCCCTGGGAATGCCACAGGTCTGTGTGCTCTGGTGTCTCTCATTCTTCCCATTTCAGTGTATCCTGTTGTATTGAAGGACCTGCTGTCTAGCATACAGGAGGAGGAAGGGCGGTCTCGGGACAAACGCTCCCTAGATGGTTTCACGGGAGACCCGACCTATATTGACGCCATAGGAGTCCCTAGAGGGGTTCCTGATGAATACAAATTGATTGACCAAGTTGCTGCAGGTTTTGAGTCCTCAATTTGTTGGTGGTGTACGCTTAATAAAAATGTGGACAGAATAAATTACATTCATTATAATGTTCAAAAATTGGGGAACCTCACCCTTCAAGGGTTTGCCGCTATTCACAGTCAGCTTTCTGCTACTTCTCTTATGGCCTATCAGAACCGTATAGCTGTTGATATGATTTTGGCAGAAAGTGGTAGGGTTTGCTCTATCTTTGGGGAGCAATGTTGCACGTACATTCCCAACAACACGGCGCCGGATGGGAGCTTCACCCTGGCTGTTGAGGGCCTTAGGACCCTAAATGGTAAAATGAAGCGGCACTCTGGGGTGGACACCTCAATGTGGGACTCCTGGATGGAT
Organism: Thymallus thymallus; assembly: GCA_023634145.1. NCBI lineage: Eukaryota > Metazoa > Chordata > Actinopteri > Salmoniformes > Salmonidae > Thymallus > Thymallus thymallus. Next base: position 10,270,502 of record CM042423.1, read on the forward strand.
GTTTTTGGTAAATATAAGTCACTAATCTCCTCCATCCTGGTTTCTATCTCAGTTTTCATAGCTATTCTGGTGCTGTGTGGTTGTTGTTGCATTCCCTGTGCTCGCTCCTTAGCTACTAGACTTATTACTACTGCCATCACGCCTAGCCAGGCTGACACCGCCCTTATGTGCCCACTATTAGAGATTGTAGATTTTGAACCTACATTTTGGAGTCAGGACGATGCAGTGTAGTCTTTCACGTCTCTTGTGAGACGTGAAGAGGGGGATTTGTAATAAATATTCTTGATGTTGGTTATTACCAACGCTGTATTACACACATTAGCTCGAAACATTACACACATCTTTTAGAATAGCTAATCCTGAACACACACACAGACTTATGAGGGCTGGACTCCGAGGACAAAGAACACTGCCAAGAGCCAATGGGAAGTCGACACTGCCCTCCATAACAACGACCAGTCAGGCGTGTGAATCTACCAGACTCTACCTACGTCATTTTATTACTATTGCTCTGTATAAGTATGTGTGCCACATGGTTAGGGGTTCTCTTTTGTTCCGGACGACTCCCTAAGAGCTGAAGGAACGAGCCCGTGCACGAGTTACCAAATATCTTTGCATCAAATAAATCGCTTGATTAAATATCAATTCCACCTGGTCCTGAGTTATCTCCTTCTCGAGTAATTGAACATCAACACTGGCCTATTCCACAAAGGACCCCTATCTCTCTCTCTCTCTCTCTGTGGTTTTCAGCTGGATGTCAGAGCTGTTACCTCTAACATACAGAAATGTGTCTATACTCCACTTGCTCTTCAAGTTGACCATTTTAGTAAACAACAGTAAACAAACTTTTGATTTATTTTTATTATTTTTTTTATTTTTACCTTTATTTTACTAGGCAAGTCAGTTAAGAACACATTCTTATTTTCAATGACGGCCTAGGAACAGTGGGTTAACTGCCTTGTTCAGGGGCAGAACGACAGATTTTTACCTTGTCAGCTCGGGGATTCAATCCAGCAACCTTTCGGTTATGGGCCCAACACTCTAACCACTGGGCTACCTGCCGCCAGCTTTATCTATTGATAGTCCACTGAAATCTGTGTAAATACACAATGAGATATTTATTAGGTAATTTGACCTAGTGATCAGTAGTTCTTAGTCAAAATGTAGTTTTTGTGTGATGTTAGGCCGCTAGAACCATTGGCCTACTCAATAAAAATATAATGGGAGGGCATTATATCCATCTGTTCTACTGAATGTAAATCTTGAATGAGAGATCACTAAAAGAAAACTACTGTATTGTGTTTGCTGTGTTTTTTTCCATATATGTTTTTAGTGAAGTGAAGTGACTGTGTGATGATAGAAACACTAGTGGATGACAGTGTCATAAAATGCATGTTCCAAAAAGATGAATATCTTATACTACAGTAGCTGGAGTGATAAAGAGTGAGGGATGCCAAACTTCAATAATAAGTACTTAATTTGTAATAATATAGTACAGCTCTACCTATAAGACAACTATTCTGAGTCAGTCCAGCCAGGATAATCTGTGAGACAGAGCTGTACTATACACACCAGAAGGTCATGGTGTGACTGAATGAGGTGTCAACAAAAATGATGCGACCAGTCACCTGTAACTCCATTGTTGAAGTGTTGTACATAAGGGTAGAGTTTTTACACTCAAGTTGTGAAGAGGATGACAACTTTAAAGATGATCACACTGTGTCTGTTAGTTCCACTTCTCCTAGAGATGGGTAAGTCATTATTTTATATTTCTCTGCTTCTGTGATGTAAGGTTTCCAATTGTTGTTCTACAGACATTTTGACAATCCAAAGTTGTTTTTGTGGCAACCTATAGCATAGTTCATATATTTTCATGTTCTCTAGTTCATGTGCTAGCTGGAACTGAGCATCCATATGTCAAGAGAGTCCGCTTGGAGTTTGCCAAAAGGCACCTAAAGGACTCTCAGACCATGAGAAACAAGGTTCCCTGGTCTGATTAAACCAAGATTTTACTTTTTGGCCTGAATGCCAACCATCATGTCTGTACGGGCCACCCCCAGGTGGTAAGGGTAGGTAACAACACATCTGCCACGCTGATCCTCAACACAGGGGGCCTCTCAGTGGTGCATGGTCAGTCATCTCCTGTACTCCCTGTTCACCCATGACTGCATGGCCAGGCACTACTCCAACACTATCATTAAGTTTGCCAATGACACAACAGTGGTAGGCTTGATCCCTGACAACGATGAGTTAGCCTATAGGGAGGAGGTCATAGACCTGGCTGTGTGGTGCCAGGATAATAACCTCTCCCTCAATGTGATCAAGACAAAGGAGATGACTGTGGACTACAGGAAAAGGACAACTGTGTACGCTCCCATTCTCATTGACCGGGCTGTAGTGGCGCAGGTTGAGAGCTTCAAGATCCTTGGTGTCCACATCACCAACAAACTATCATAGTCCAAACACATCAAGACAGTCATGTAGAAGGCACAACAAAGCCTATTCCCCCTCAGGAGACTGAAAATATTTGACATGGGTCCTCAGATCCTCAGAAAGTTCTACAGCTGCACCATCTACAGCTGCACCACCATGTATGCTGCACTGAGCTTCTCAATAAACAGACCTGAGCATGAAAGAGGGAGAGGTGAGATGTTTCTGAGACAGTCTTCATAGAAGCACTGCAGAGTCACTGTGTCCCCAACGTTGGCTGACAAGAGACCACTCTGCTGTTGTATGGCTGAGGGCTTAGTCCCAGCTCCTGAATGAACTACAACAAAATAAAATTGAGGTTATTTCGTTTCTGAGATGCATTGTATTCAGCGGATTACAGGGTCTCTGCAGTGAGCAGCAAGGATATGCTGAAGATTGGCTGAGTGCCCCTGTGGTAACTTGACCTAACCCAGATTACAAGAGACCGGATGGACAGAGTTGAGCGTTCTGTTGGACTGACACTATTGTGTTTATCTTCTATGATCCAGGCTTTTCAAATGTAATGCAACAAAGGTCAGAATTTCACTTTTTGGATGAAGAATTAAGTTTAGCAAAAGCCTGGCCTTCATTTTCAGAGGACAGATATCGTTGTCTTAAAAACCAACTCCCCTCTAAGGATTGGGGAACGGTCAAGACCTTCTACGCCTTCAGAGAAGGCCCAAGGATTTATTAAGTAATTGTCTTATATTTCAAATATAAATGTTGTTTTAATTTCTATTTGATATTTTCAATAATATTTCAATGATATTCTGATTATGTTGTTATTTTCAATGACATTCTGATTTAATCTCTTCAATTTGCGTTTAAATGGAAAGGGTTAAAACTGAGGAGAAAAAATATCCAATCAGAATTCTTCTTTGGTGGTCCCTGAGGAGAAATGTAGCGAGATAGCTCATCATTGGCTAGGACTTCAGAAGCTCGATAGAAGGTATCTGCCATTCAAAACAGTTTTTTTATTTAATTTTTTCTTATTGCAGTTTGCTTACTGTTGGTCGCTATCTCTTTAAAAATAATGTGTTATGCTTGTGAAACATTGTTGCATTTCAACTTTAGATCACTGGTTAGTGTGTGTGCTTAATGTTCTAACGATGTTTGCAATGGGAAGTAATAGTTGTACATTTCGACTAGACTGCTTATCCTTTAACATCATGCTGTGTGTAACTGCTGTCTTTGTGTCAGTCTATGTGTTTTACAGAAAGTGCACTCTGTTACATGGAGTGAGCTGGTAGGTTTTACGGTCTCTGTCCTTTCAGCATCAAATTCCTGTCAAACGTACATCCTTTGATGTGTAACTGTTGTCTCTCTTAGTGATAGTATGATAGTGATATTGTTAGGCTGCCATAGGTTGTGAAAGCAATGTGGTTGTTGTTGCTGGTAACGTTAGTGCGGGTGCTGTCTTTGTTTATCTTGATTTTGGTACAATGTTTTGGAAGATTTTCCCCTCTCTGAATGCCTAGGTCCAATAGCCACAGTTTGCCACTGCTTTTAAGGTATACTATGGGTGAACTACAAGCCAGTGCTCCTCCCAATCGCAAGAAGAGTGCCCCCTATTGGCCAACCACCACCAATTCCAGCCAACTGTTACCCATTCCAGGAGGTCCCTCTGCCCACTACAATGAATGAACACAACAGTGTGGGGAATCTCAGTTTTAGATTTGACATATTTACTGTTATCCAGAACCTTTTCAAAGGTTATTAAATTAAAAATAAATTACCAACTGATCTGTTGAAATACATTTGATTAATTCTGAGTATTTCAAATTCTGGGAACCTCTAAAATGATAAACTATAGTCTATAATTAAAAAGTATTATCATTTTCTCTATCAAACCATATACAAGAGTGGAATATCAGTAGTTGGTGATAAGATAATGTTTATCTGTGGTCATTGTATGCAGCTATGGTTGTCATTCTATGCCCCGCCCATAATCACAAATTACTTTCATCTCTCTTATTTGAAGATTCAGTACTTCCTTCATGGTCTGGCAGTGTAGATCTAAACACAGAATGGAACGCATATATGTACCAGCTCTCGTCGTCTACGTCTTCTGTAAGTTACTGTGTCCTCAGTTCTGATTTTGTGATTCATCAATAGATTTGGTCTCTCACATAGTCGTGACTGTGTTTTGGTGGGTATATCATGTGCATGAAGAGTACTTTTTATTCATAGCTGTTTCTAAACATTTGTTTTCTCTCTTTCAGATCTGACCCATGTTGTGTCTGTCTCTCCTCCACCCTTAGTGGTGGTTCATTCAGGGGAAAATGTTACCCTGCAGTGCATCAATGTCCTTAAACAGCCGGGACATGTTGGCTGGTTCAAGCAAGTCAATGGCTCAGAGCCCCTGTGCATCACGTCTATGTGGAGCTCTCAGTCAACTGTTCGTCATCATAATGGATTTCAGGAGAAGCGTATGAAAATGTTAATGACCAATAGAACTATCTTTCTCATAATCACAGAGGTGGATGTAGCTGATTCTGGTCTGTACTTTTGTGGAATGTTGGACAACTATTTCATCTTCACCAACGTGACTGTCCTGAAGGTCCAAGGTAATCTTTTTAATAAATTGTCTGCTATGACACCAAATGCACAAACATTTATCATAGGTATTGGATATATTTTTGACTTAATGTTGGAGACGCAATACTAACGTACTAAATTTGAATAACAGTAGAACATTTAACTCACTTAATCGTCCAAAAGGTCACAAAGATTATGACAAGGACCCTACAGAGCACAATGAAAAAGGTATGTTCATTCTGTAATTTTAAGTGAGAATCTTTCAAAAATGAATTAATTTGATGTACCTTGAAAGTACCATAGAATATAAATAAAGTATAACAGCATCTTATAGCAATCTGAGAATTCTCCATTGTCCATTTGGTAGCAAACGGGGTAAAGGTTTATATAGTTCTGATTCTAATTGAAATCTGTTTTGTAGGAGAGGAAGATAGAACCATTAACCTCCTCCTACTGGTTGTGATCCTGGGTGTTGTAACTACTGTTCAATTGATTATCATCCTCTTCCTGGTCCTTAAAGTCAGACGAGATGCAAACAGACTAAACACAGGTATGGAGCTTATTTCATATGGGGCCTACTATTAACTACACTTACATAGTGAAAATGTTTCCCATTACATACTGCAGGAGTAGACAACCCTGGTCCTGGAGTGGCGCAGGGACTTCATGTTTTTGATTTAACCAACCTGGAAGACCAGGTGTGTTGAATTTAGGCAATCACTGAACTGATCAATTAGTCCAGTTGGGAAGGTGTGGTGCCTAGTTGGAACAAAATCCTGCAATTCCTGCGGCACTGAAGGAACAGGGTTGTCTACCCCTTACATACTGTATACTGAGAATTGAAAGAGTCAGTAAAACTTATATTGTGCCACTAAAATGGAATGATCAGTTTATCTCTTCTCTCATCTCTGTTTTATATCATATTCAGGACCTGACTCGCAACAGCAACTACAAAATGATCAGGTAATTGTGATTAGTTTAGAGATATTTATAAAATATTGTCAGGTCCTGACTGTAGGGATGCCTAGTGGCATCTCTATGTTTAGGTTTGGTGAACTGTCGTTGCCTGACAGTAGGGTTATCTAGCATTCTTTATGTTTGGTTTTTGTTGGTCCCCAATTAGAGGCAGCTGCACCTCATTGTCTCTAAGTGGGATCCCATTTAAGTTGAGTATTTGCCCACCTGAGTTTGGGTCTTTGTTTTGTGCACATTGGTTTGTGTGTTGTATTATAATAAAATGAATATATTCACAATACTGCTCAGTGCCTTGGGTCCTTTCTACAAACTGACAAATATAAGGAATCCAGATGATAATTGTATTTCATGATGTTTCCAAATATACAGGAACAAGATCCTGATTCACTGAATTATGCCGCCCTAAATTGCACCTCCAAGAAGAAGACGAGGGAGAGAAGAGCGAAGGATCTGGAGCCCCATGTAGTGTATGCTGCTACAAGATGACACAGTGGAGGAGGAAAAGTGGTTTGCCATATCTTTCAATACAAGTTGAAATCCTTCTATATTGTATGTGTAGTTAAATCAAATGTATTTTAATGTAAATCAGTAAATATCTCTGTAGTTTCTGTGTGTTGTACCTCAGGAACACTGTAGCCCTCTTCCACTCTGTTAGGCCATACAGCTCAGTGGTACAGGGTGTGGTTAGAGAAGGGACTCAAACCACAACTGTTTAATGGCCACAGAGGAGTAGTTGCCTCTCTCAGCTTAGATCTTGTGTATTTGTGATTTAGTTCTTTAATAAGTTGACCGTGAAGGGAAAAGTACCCAGCATAGGACCATTATTACATTGATTACTTAAAAATAGAGTAATCAAAACCTCCACAATGTTGTTTGTCATGTTATCCGCCCCTTAGTCTTTCCTGTCTTCACTGCACTGATCACAGCGACCTATTCTGAGAAGCAGCTAGTCGCCTTATAAGGAGAATATGACAGGGGTGTGAGGTAGAGGGGCCAGTGAAGAACGCATCACTTCCTGTGGTGTGAGTGACAAGGAGGAGCAGTTCAGCGATGAGCAAGACCTGCTGAGGTGAACGTCACTGGGCCTCTAATAGACTTACACTGTGGGATGAAATGACCTTCATTCCTCGCTCTCGCGCTGTATGTCTTGCCAGAGGCATGGTGAATCCCTTTGTCTGAGAGAGCATATATAGTGTATTTTAATACGTTTTGATGGTGCTCAATCTATGTCAGATCATCTTTAAAGATGTCAAAGTATGGCCTAAAGACCTTCAACTTCCTTTGTCTTGATCATTGTTAAATGCTTTATTTATGTTTTCACAAACCAGTCCATGTCAAATCAGAAGCAATTTACTTCATTCATAAGCTATATCAATAAAGAGCTAATTCATTTTAATGGACGTCTGTTGTATTGTTTTACTGTCTGATCCCAGAGTACACCGTCTCTTCCTCCATGTTGCTATTTTGAACATATGAAGAGAGGTGTGAAAAGAGTATATGTGGTTTTGATGCACTGAGGTGTGGTGAGAGCTGAAGGCCTGTCTTCCAGTAGTGCAGGTTGTCTTCCAACATCTAACCAACAAAGCCTTCCCAGAAGAGTGGAGGCTGTTATAGCAGCAAAGGGGGGACAAATTCCATATTAATTCCCATGATTTTGGAATGAGATGTTTGACGACAGGTGTCCACATACTTTTGGTTATGTATTGTATGTACTTATACACCCTCTGGAAGAATATTACTCTTATTTTATATTAGATTTATTTTGTGAAAAGCGACAAGGGTAGACTAGTCATCTATCATTTTGGGCAAATGCCAGATGGGCTGGATGATTTTAAGCAACACCTGGAGGGGGGTGGAGACAATTGAATGAGACATATGCTGACAGTTGTTTAAGTAAATGGGTAGCTAGCTTAGTTAGTCACATTTCTTGGCTGTAGCCACCAAAGCTGAAAAAAAAGGTTTGGGAGGAAAAAGTCTGCCACTCCCTCACTTGTCCAGGTGATAACATAACATCCTTCCAGTAGCTAGCTAGCTACAGTACAAAGCTCTGTGTAATACTAGGTTTTAGCTAGCTACATTGTTTGGCTAGATATCAAGCCATATAGCTAGCTTTCTAAATAAGTAGGCCTAAATAAATAGATAAGCTATAGCCTTATTTACATAACGTTACTGCATAGCTAGATTGATTGTGCTGAGGCTCCCAATCATTGCCCTTTTCGTACGTTTTTGACCAAAACATTGGGTCTCTTGCAAAAAAAGATTGCAGTTTTGAGACTGCAGTAAAAGTGCAGTAACTGCAGTTGACTGTGGTATTTAGGACACAGCAATTGCAGAATAACTACAGTGTACTGCAGTTGAACTTCAGTTACACTGCAAAATTAATACAGTAAAAACAATAGTTATTTTGGACTCTGCACACTGCAGTAATACAGAACTCTTAACTGCAATTTTATTGGTGAATTTTATTAATCATGCATTGACTGCATCCATTTAATTATGCTAACAATGCATAAGTAATGTAATTTTTTGTAAAATTAAACCTATTTTTCGAACCTGTTATAACCTGCAGGATGTGCGAATTTGATATTTTGGACCAATATTATGATTATCTGTTTGTTTAATTTCTGCAAAGTAGTTTAAACGGTGTCACCTCCATATTAAGTTGTAGGATTGAACAGTTTCTTTCTCTTCTCATGCCACTAACACCCCCTCACATACACAGCAACCTATTTAAAGGTACTCTGTGGTCTATGATGAACACAAGATGAGGATGTCTCTATGCTTTGTTAGGGCCTGCTGGCCTATTGCACAAAGGATCCTTATCTCTCTCTCTCTCTGTTTCTCTCTTTCTGTGATTTCAGCTGGATGTCAGAGCTGTTACCTCTAACATACAGAAATGTGTCTATACTCCACTTGCTCTTCAAGTTGACCATTTTAGTAAACAACAGTAAACAAACTTTTGATGAGGCAGCTTTATCTATTGACAGTCCACTGAAATCTGTGTAAATACACAATGAGATATTTAATAGGTAAATTGACCTAGTGATCAGTAGTTCTTAGTCAAATACAAACCATTTTCTGTACTTTTGATATGTGATGTTAGGCCACTAGAACCATTGGCCTACTGTTTTTTTTTTTCAATATATGTTTTTAGTGAAGTGAAGGGACTGTGTGATGATAGAAACACTAGTGGATGACAGTGTCATAAAATGCAAGTTCCAAAAAGATCACAACCATGAATATCTTATACTACAGTAGCTGCAGTGATAGAGTCAGGAATGCCAAACTTCAATAATAAGTACTTAATTTGTAAGAAATCTATAATAATAATCAGAATCTACCTATAAGACAACTATTCTGAGTCAGTCCAGCCAGGATAATCTGTGAGACAGAGCTGTACTATACACACCAGAAGGTCATGGTGTGACTGAATGAGGTGTCAACAAAGATGATGCGTCCAGTTCCACCAGTCACCTGTAACTCCATTGTTGAAGTGTTGTACATAAGGGTAGAGTTTTTACACTCAAGTTGTGAAGAGGATGACAACTTTAAAGATGATCACACTGTGTCTGTTAGTTCCACTTCTCGTAGAGATGGGTAAGTCATTATTTTATATTTCTCTGCTTCTGTGATGTAAGGTTTCCAATTATTGTTCTACAGACATTTTGACAATCCAAAGTTGTTTTTGTGGCAACCTATAGCATAGTTCATATATTTTCATGTTCTCTAGTTCATTTGCTAGCTGGAACTGAGTATTCATCCATATGTCAAGAGAGTCTGCTTGGAGTTTGCCAAAAGGCACCTAAAGGACTCTCAGACCATGAGAAACAAGGTTCCCTGGTCTGATTAAACCAAGATTTTACTTTTTGGCCTGAATGCCAACCATCACGTCTGTACGGGCCACCCCCAGGTGGTAAGGGTAGGTAACAACACATCTGCCACGCTGATCCTCAACACAGGGGGCCTCTCAGTGGTGCGTGGTCAGTCATCTCCTGCACTCCCTGTTCACCCATGACTGCAAGGCCAGGCACTACTCCAACACTATCATTAAGTTTGCCAATGACACAAGTGGTAGGCTTGATCCCCGACAACGATGAGACAGCCTATAGGGAGGAGGTCATAGACCTGGCTGTGTGGTGCCAGGATAATAACCTCTCAATGTGATCAAGACAAAGGAGATGACTGTGGACTACAGGAATAGGACAACCGTGTACGCTCCCATTCTCATTGACCGGGCTGTAGTGGCGCAGGTTGAGAGCTTCAAGATCCTTGGTATCCACATCACCAACAAACTATCATAGTCTAAACACATCAAGACAGTCATGTAGAAGGCACAACAAAGCCTATTCCCCCTCAGGAGACTGAAAATATTTGACATGGGTCCTCAGATCCTCAGAACGTTCTACAGCTGCACCATCTACAGCTGCACCACCATGTATGCTGCACTGAGCTTCTCAATAAACAGACCTGAGCATGAAAGAGGGAGAGGGGAGATGTTTCTGAGACAGTCTTCATAGAAGCACTGCAGAGTCACTGTGTCCCCAACGCTGACAAGAGACCACTCTGCTGTTGTATGGCTGAGGGCTTAGTGCCAGCTCCTGAATGAACTACAACAAAAGAAAATGGAGGTTATTTCGTTTCTGAGATGCATTGTATTTCAGCGGATTACAGGGTCTCTGCAGTGAGCAGCAAGGATATGCTGAAGATTGGCTGAGTGCCCCTGTGGTAACTTGACCTAACCCAGATTACAAGAGACCGGATGGACAGAGTTGAGCGTTCTGTTGGACTGACACTATTGTGTTTATCTTCTATGATCCAGGCTTTTCAAATGTAATGCAACAAAGGTCAGAATTTCACTTTTTGGATGAAGAATTAAGTTTAGCAAAAGCCTGGCCTTCATTTTCAGAGAACAGATATTGTTGTCTTAACAACCAACTCCCCTTTAAGGATTGGGGAACGGTCAAGACCTTCTACGCCTTCAGAGAAGGCCAAAGTATTTATTAAGTAATTGTCTTATATTTCAAATATAAATGTTGTTTTAATTTCTATTTGATATTTTCAATAATATTTCAATGATATTCTGATTATGTTGTTATTTTCAATGACATTCTGATTTAATCTCTTCAGTTTGCGTTTAAATGGAAAGGGTTAAAACTGAGGAGAAAAAATATCCAATCAGAATTCTTCTTTGGTGGTCCCTGAGGAGAAATGTAGCTAGGACTTCAGAAGCTCGATAGAAGGTATCTGCCATTCAAAACTGTTTTTTTATTTAATTTTTTCTTATTGCAGTTTGCTTACTGTTGTTCGCTATCTCTCTTTGAAAATAATGTGTTATGCTTGTGAAACATTGTTGCATTTCAACTTTAGATCACTGGTTAGTGTTTGTGTGCTTAATGTTCTAACGATGTTTGTAATGGGAAGTAATAGTTGTGACTTTCGATTGGTAAATGCTTAGCCTAATGGTTGTGTTTTTGTGTTCTTATGATTGGGACCTACTGTCTTATTATGTCCTAGTGAATGGACTGCTTATCCTTTAACATCATGCTGTGTGTGACTGCTGTCTTTCTATCAGTCTATGTGTTTTACAGAAAGTGCACTCTGTTACATGGAGTGAGCTGGTAGGTTTTTACGGTCTCTGTCCTTTCAGCATCAAATTCCTGTCAAACGTACATCCTTTGATGTGTAACTGTTGTCTCTCTTAGTGATAGTATGATAGTGATGGTGTTAGGCTGCCATAGGTTGTGAAAGCAATGTGGTTGTTGTTGCTGGTAACGTTAGTGCGGGTGCTGTCTCTGTTTATCTTGATTTTGGTACAATGTTTTGGAAGATTTTCCCCTCTCTGAATGCCTAGGTCCAATAGCCACAGTTTGCCACTGCTTTTAAGGTATACTATGGGTGAACTACAAGCCAGTGCTCCTCCCAATCGCAAGAAGAGTGCCCCCTATTGGCCAACCACCACCAATTCCAGCCAACTGTTACCCATTCCAGGAGGTCCCTCTGCCCACTACAATGAATGAACACAACAGTGTGGGGAATCTCAGTTTTAGATTTGAAATATTTACTGTTATCCAGAACCTTTTCAAAGGTTATTAAATTAAAAATAAATTACCAACTGATCTGTTGAAATACATTTGATTAATTCTGAGTATTTCAAATTCTGGGAACCTCTAAAATGATAAACTATAGTCTATAATTAAAAAATATTATCATTTTCTCTATCAAACCATATACAAGAGTGGAATATCAGTAGTTGGTGATAAGATAATGTTTATCTGTGGTCATTGTATGCAGCTATGGTTGTCATTCTATGCCCCGCCCATAATCACTAATTACTTTCATCTCTCTTATTTGAAGATTCAGTACTTCCTTCATGGTCTGGCAGTGTAGATCTAAACACAGAATGGAACGCATATATGTACCAGCTCTCGTCGTCTACGTCTTCTGTAAGTTACTGTGTCCTCAGTTCTGATTTTGTGATTCATCAATAGATTTGGTCTCTCACATAGTCGTGACTGTGTTTTCGTGGGTATATATGAAGAGTACTTGTTATTCATAGCTGTTTCTAAACATTTGTTTTCTCTCTTTCAGATCTGACCCATGTTGTGTCTGTCTCTCCGCCACCCTTAGTGGTGGCTCATTCAGGGGAAAATGTCACCCTGCAGTGCATCAATGTCCTTAAACAGCCGGGACATGTTGGCTGGTTAAAGCAAGTCAATGGCTCAGAGCCCCTGTGCATCACGACTATGTGGAGCTCTATATCAAATGTTCGTCATCATAATGGATTTCAGGAGAAGCGTATGAAAATGTTAATCACCAATAGAGCTATCTTTCTCATAATCACAGAGGTGGATGTAACTGATTCTGGTCAATACTTCTGTGTAATGTTGGACAACAATTTCATCTTCACCAACGTGACTGTCCTGAAGGTCCAAGGTAATCTTTTTAATAAATTGTCTGCTATGACACCAAATGCACAAACATTTATCATAGGTACTGGATATATTTTTGACTTAATGTTGGAGATGCAATACTAACGTACTACAATTTGAATAACAGTAGAACATTTAACTCACTTAATCGTCCAAAAGGTCACAAAGATTATGACAAGGACCCTACAGAGCACAATGAAAAAGGTATGTTCATTCTGTAATTTTAAGTGAGAATCTTTAAAAAATGAATGAATATGATGTACCTTGAAAGTACCACAGAATATAAATAAAGTATAACATATTTTATTATTATTATTATTATTATTATTATTATTATTACCTTTATTTAACTAGGCAAGTCAGTTAAGAACAAATTATTATTTACAATGATGGCCTACCAAAAGGCAAAAGGCCTCCTGCGGTGACAGGGGATTAAAAATAAATAAATAAATAAAATATAGGACAAAACACACAACACGACAAGAGAGACACCACAACACTACATAAAGAGAGACCTAAGAAAACAACATAGCATGGCAGCAACACATGACAACACAGAATGGTAGCAACACAACATGACAACAACATGGTATTTAACTCAACTAATCGTCCAAAAGGTCACAATGATTATGACAAGGACCCTACAGAGCGCTATGAAGAAGGCATGTTCATTCTGTAATTTTAAGTGAGAATCTTTCAGAAATTAATTAATAAGATGTACCATAAAAGTACCAAAGAATTTAAATAAAAGACAACAGAATCTTATTCCAACCTAACCTGGGAATTTGTATTATATCAGATGCTGATCCACAGATGAGAATCCTGGTCCTTCTCTCCATCATAAGAACTGGAGTACTCCTCTGCGGTCTGACCATCTTCATCATCATCTACCTCATCAGGAAATAGATAAAGCTAAGGCCATTATCAATAGATTATATGTAGTACATTTGAAGTTGGAAGTTTACTTACACTTAGGTTGAAGTCATTAAAACTAATTTATCAACCACTCCATAGATTTCATGTTAACAAACTATAGTTTTGGCAATTCCGTTAGGACATCTACTTTGTGCATGACACAAGTAATTCTTCCAACAATTGTTGACAGACAGATTATTTAACATATAATTCACTATATCACAATTCCAGTGGATCAGAAGTTTACATACACTAAGTTGACTGTGCCTTTAAAAAGGTAGGAAAATTCCAGAAAATTACATCATGGCTTTAGTAGCTTCTGATAGGCAAATTGACATAATTTGAGTCAATTGGAGGTGTACCTGTGGATGTATTTCAAGGCCTACCTTCAAACTCAGTGCCTCTTTGCTCGAGACGTGATGGGAAAATCAAAATAAATCAGCCAAGACCTCAGAAAAATAATTGTAGACATCCACAAGTCTGGTTCATCCATGGGAGCAATTTCCAAATGCCGGAAGGTCAATCTGTACAAACAATAGTATGCAAGTATAAACACCATGGGACCACGCAGCCATCATACCGCTCAGGAAGGAGTCGTGTTCTGTCTCCTAGAGATGAACATACTTTGGTGCGAAAAGTGCAAATCAATCCCAGAACAACAGCAAAGGACCTTGTGAAGATGCTGGAGGAAACAGGTACAAAAGTATCAATATCCACAGTAAAACGAGTCCTATATCGCCATAACCTGAAAGGCCTCTTAGCAAGGAAGAAGCCACTGCTCCAAAACCACCATAAATAAGCCAGACTACGGTTTGTAACTGCACATGGGGACAAAGATCGTACTTTTTGGAGAAATGTACTCTTGTCTGAAGAAACAAAAATAGAACTGTTTGGCCATAATGACCATTGTTATATTTGGAGGAAAAAGGGGGAGCTTGCAAGCCAAATAACACCATCCCAACCATGAAGTACGGGGTGGCAGCATCATGTTGTGGGGGTGCTTTGCTGCAGGAGGGACTGGTGCACTTCACAAAATAGATGGCATCAAGAGGAAGGAAAATGATGTGGATATAATGAACCCACATCTCAAGACATCAGTCAGGAAGTTAAAGCTTGGTCGCAAATGGGTCTTCCAAATGGACAATGACCCCAAGCATACCTCCAAAGTTGTGGCAATATGGCTTAAGGTCAACAAAGTCAAGGTATTGGAGTGGCCATCACAAAGCCCTGACCCCGATCCTATAGAAAATGTGTGGGCAGAACTGAAAAAGAAGGCCTAGAAACCTGACTCAGTTACACCAGATCTTCAAGGAGGAATGGGCCCAAATTCACAAAACTTATTGTGGGAAGCTTGTGGAAGGCTACTCGAAATGTTTGACCCAAGTTAAACAATTTAACTACCAAATACTAATTGAGTGTATGTAAACTTCTGACCCACTGGGAATGTGATTAAAGAAATACAAGCTGAAATAAATAATTTACTTTATTATTATTCTGACATTTCACATTCTTAAATTTTTTTTTTTTTTTTTTTTTTTTTTTTTCACCTTTATTTAACCAGGTAGGTCAGTTGAGAACAAGTTCTCATTTGCAACTGCGACCTGGCCAAGACAAAGCAAAGCAGTGCGACAAAAACAACACAGAGTTACACAGTAAACAAACATGGTCAAAAACACAATTTAAAGTCTATATACAGAGTGCAAAATGCAGTAAGGTTAAGAGGTAGGACAATAAATAGACCATAGTGGTGAGACAAATTACAGATTATCATCATTAACACAGGAATGAAGGATGTGCAAATTATGATGTGCAAATAGAGATACTGGAGTGCAAGATTTGTGAAAATAACAAAAATAAATATGGGGATGAGGTAGTAGTGTGGGCTATTTACAGAAGGGCTATATACAGGTGCAGTGATCGATAAGCAGCTTTGACAGCTGACGCTTAAAGTTAGTGAGGGAGATAGGAACCTCTAGCTTCAGTGATTTTTGCAATTCGTTCCAGTCATTGGCAGCAGCGAACTGGAAGGAATGGCGGCCAAAGGAGGTGTTGGCTTTGGGGGTGACCAGTGAGATATACCTGCTGGAGCGCATGCTACGGGTGGGTGTTGCTATAGTGACCAGTGAGCTGAGATAGGGCGGGGATTTACCTAGTAATGACTTATAGATGACCTGGAGCCAGTGGATTTGGCGACGAATATATAATGAAGGCCAGCCAACGAGAGCATACAGGTCGCAGTGGTGGGTAGTGTATGGGGCTTTGGTAACAAAACGGATGGCACTGTGATAGACTACATCCAATTTGCTAAGTAGAGTGTTGGAGGCTAGTTTGTAAATGACATCGCCGAAATCAAGGATCGGTAGGATAGTCAGTTTTACAAGGGCATGTTTGGCAGCATGAGTGAAGGAGGCTTTGTTGCGAAATAGGAAGCCAATTCTGGATTTAATTTTGGATTGGAGATGGTTGATGTGAGTCTGGAAGTTGAGTTTACAGTCTAACCAGATGCCTAGGTATTTGTAGGTGTCCACGTATTCTAATTCGGACCCGTCGAGAGTAGTGATGATAGTCCGGTGGGCGGGTGCTGGCAGCGTTCGATAGAAAAGCATGCACTTAGTTTTACTAGCGTTTAAGAGCAGTTGGAGGCCACGGAAGGAGTGTTGTATGGCGTTGAAGCTTGTTTGAAGGTTAGTAAACACAGTGTCCAAAGAGGGGCCAGATGTATACAGAACGGTGTCATCTGCGTAGAGATGGATCAGAGAGTCACCAGCAGCAAGAGCGACATCGTTGATGTATATAGAGAAAAGGGTTGGCCCAAGAATTGAACCCTGTGGCACCCCCATAGAGACTGCCAGAGGATCGGACAATAGGCCCTCCGATTTGACACACTGAACCCTGTCTGCAAAGTAGTTAGAGAACCAGGCAAGGCAGTCACTTGAGAAACCAAGGCTGTTGAGTCTGCCAATAAGAATGCGGTGATTGACAGAGTCGAAAGCCTTGGCCAGGTCGATGAAGACGGCTGCACAGTACTGTCTTTTATCGATGGCGGTTATGATATCATTCAGTACCTTGAGCGTAGCTGAGGTGCACCCATGACCAGCTCGGAAACCAGATTGCATAGCAGAGAAGGTACGGTGGGATTCGAAGTGGTCAGTTATCTGTTTGTTAACTTGGCTTTCGAAAACTTTAGAAAGGCAGGGCAGGATGGATATTGGTCTATAACAGTTTGGGTCTAGAGTGTCTCCTCCTTTGAAGAGGGGGATGACCGCGGCAGCTTTCCAATCTCTAGGGATCTCAGACGATACGAAAGAGAGGTTGAACAGGCTAGTGATAGGTGTTGCAACAATTTTGGCTGATAATTTCAGAAAGAGAGGGTCCATATTATCTAGCCCAGCAGATTTGTAGGGGTCCAGACTTAGCAGCTCTTTCAGAACATCAGCCGTCTGGATTTGGGTGAAGGAGAAGCGGGGGGGGCTTGGGCAAGTAGCTGCCGAGGGTGCAGAGCTGTTGGCCGGAGTAGGGGTAGCCAGGTGGAAAGCATGGCCAGCTGTAGCAAAATGCTTATTGAAATTTTCGATAATCGTGGATTTATCGGTAGTAACAGTGTCTCCGAGCCTCAATGCAGTGGGCAACTGGGAGGAGGTGCTCTTATTCTCCATGGACTTTACAGTGTCCCAGAACTTTTTGGAGTTAGTACTACAGGAAGCAAATTTCTGTTTGAAAAAGCTGGCCTTTGCTTTTCTAACTGACTGTGTGTACTTGTTCCTGACTTCCCTGAATAGCTGCATATCGCGGGGGCTATTCGATGCTAATGCAGTGCGCCACAGGATGTTTTTCTGTTGGTCTAGTGCAGTCAAGTCTGGGGTGAACCAAGGGCTATATCTATTCTTAGTTCTACGTTTTTTGAAAGGGGCATGCTTATTTAGGATGGTGAGGAAAGCACTTTTAAAGAACAACCAGGCGTCCTCTACTGACGGGATGAGGTCAATATCCTTCCAGGATACCTGGGCCAGATCGAATAGAAAGGCCTGCTCACAAAAGTGTTTTAGGGAGCGTTTAACAGTGATAAGGGGTGGTCGTTTGACCACTGACCCATTGCGAACGCAGGCGATGAGGCAGTGATCGCTGAGATCCTGGTTGAAAACAGATGAGGTGTATTTGGAGGGCAAGTTAGTCAGGATGATATCAATAATGGTACCCATGTTTACGGATTTTGGGTTGTACCTGGTGGGTTCCTTGATAATTTGTGTGAGATTGAGGGCATCTATCTTAGATTGAAGGACAGCCGGGGTGTTAAGCATATCCCAGTTTAAGTCACCTAACAGTACAAACTCTGAAGATAGATGGGGGGCAATCAATTCACATATGGAGTCCAGGGCACAGCTGGGGGCTGAGGGGGGTCTGTAACAGGCGGCAACAGTGAGAGACTTATTTCTGGAAAGGTGGATTTTTAAAAGTAGAAGCTCAAACTGTTTGGGCACGGACCTGGACAGTATGACAGAACTCTGCAGGTTATCTCTGCAGTAGATTGCAACTCCGCCACCTTTGGCAGTTCTATCTTGACGGGAAATATTGTAGTTGGGGATGGAGATTTCCGAATTATTGGTGGCCTTCCTGAGCCAGGATTCAGACACAGCTAGGACATCCGGGTTGGCGGAGTGTGCTAAAGCAGTGAATAAATCTAACTTAGGGAGGAGGCTTCTAATGTTGACATGCATGAAACCAAGGCTTTTACGGTTACAGAAGTCAACAAATGAGAGCGCCTGGGGGATAGGTGTAGTACTGGGAGCTACAGGACCTGGGTTTACCTCTACATCACCAGAGGAACAGAGGAGTAATAGAATCAGTATTCTACTAAGGGCTTTAAGAACAGGACGTCTAGTACGTTGGGTACATTGAATAAAAGGAGCAGATTTCTGTGCGTGGTGGAATAGATTGAGGGCATAATGTACAGACAAGGGTATCGTAGGGTGTGAGTTCAGTGGAGGTAAACCTAGGCGTTGGGTAATGAAGAGAGAGGTTGCATCTCTGGAGACACCAGTTAAGCTAGGTGAGGTCTCCGCATGTGTGGGGGGAGGGACAAAGGAGCTATCAGAGGCCAGTTGAGCAGGACTGGGGGCTCTACAGTGAAAATAAATTGGTGATCCTAACTTTACAAGGATTAAATGTCAGGAATTGAGAAAAACTAGGTTTAAATGTATTTGGCTAAGTTGTATGTAAACTTCCAAATTCAACTGTATGTAACTAGCTTTCACCAACCCCTGTATATGCACCTGTTGTATGTAAGCATTAATAAATTGCACTGTGAACATTGATATTGACTGAAGTTGTTATGTTTTGAGCGCATGGGTCAGAGGTGAAAGAGGTTTTCATGATGGAAAAGAGTTGACAAAAGTACTAATAAATTATACTTTTTTGTGAAGTTACAAAGTATCTGCATATTTTCCACTTGTTGAATCGTTTAGGTTATTGAAATGTTTTTAGCTTATTGTTTGTGTTCTTTACATACATAGTTTGAACATTAACTGAGCAGCAGAGGTCTTGTCTGGTGTTTATCATCCAGATAAACAGATGAAGAGAGGTGTGATAAGAATGTGTGCGGTTTTGATGCACTGAAGTTTGTACAGTTCATTGAGAAAGTATTCACACCCCGTGACCTTTTCCACATTTTGTTGTGTTACAAAGTGGGATAAAAATTGATTTACATTTTTTTTTTTTATCAACGGTCTACACAAAATACTCTGTAATGCCAAAATGATCTAATTCTGTGTAAATAAGATGTAATTAAATAAGATTTAGGACACAAACTGCAACAGAACTGCCACAAACTGGGGAACTTTTAACCAAACTCATAATACTATTGGTAGTGTACTGTACTATATATTTAAGGGGAAATAACCAATAAATATAAAAATGTAGTACAAAATAATTGTTTAGTACTTTGTGTCTATAATGGTGACACTGAGAGGCCTAGTTATTTTCTACTGTGGTAAACTCATCTCATTCTCTCTATCTGCTGAAGATGAGCAACCTGAACCACAGGAAGGCTGACCTGGAGCTCTCAGCTTTAACCACACTGATATGATGTTCTCTTCTACCCCCCCCCCACCCCCCCTCTCTATTTATCTCCCTTTCTTTCTCTCTGTTCTCTTCACACCACTCTCTCTCTCTCTCTCTCTCTCTCTCTCTGCGCATCTAAACCACACACTCTCTTCTTCTCACCAATCAGGCTCCACATCTCTTTCCATCCATACCACCAGACTAAAAATATCTGACAAATCCCATAACCAAACTTAACAAGGTTCTAGACTGAAATGTTGTTCACAACGTAGGAGGAGTAAGAACAAAGAAAAACACAATTATACTTATTAACTGGTGTTATCATTATTGTTTTGTTGAAGTTAATTGGATATGTGTGTATAATGCTGACACTGAGAGGCCTAGTTATATTCTTCTGTGGTAAACTCATCTCATTCTCTCTCTCTGCTGAAGATGATCAACCTGAACCATCTCTCTGTTATATTCACACCACTCTCTCTCTCTCTCTCTCTCTCTCTCTCTCTCTCTCTCTCGCATTCTCTCTCTTTCTCTGTTATCTTCACACTACTCTCTCTCTCTCTCTCTCTGTTCTCTTTACACCACTGATACTGTATGTTGGACACTTGTAGGCCTATTTGCATTTGCATCCATAAACATTGAATGCATCCATAAACAATAGACCTACTGCTCTAATGTTGAATGTACAGCGGTACAGAGGCAGGTGTCAATGCTCTCTGCAGACTCTCATCTGATGCATTCGCTGCAGACGCTACATCCTCAGCCTGTGGTCAGTGTCACCTGTTTCTAAGGCCTGTGATGAACCTTGTGATGTCTATGGTCATCATGCACTTTTTAAATGTCTGTATTTGTTCTGAACAGAGGAAGTTGGAAGAAGTTGATAACCAAACCTCACGTCTGTAATTTCACGTCATATACTTATAGCCCACTGATTTTCATGTCCTCATTGTTTAGGAGGACAGGAAAGTGCATTAAGGCCATGCCTTTATCAAGGCTTGTTTACTTTTTCTAAAACCGTTATCTACCTCCAGCATCAACCAAATCACTAGTGTGCTTCCAGATATTGTGCACTACATTTGACCAGGACCCATTGTCAAAAGTAGTGCACTGTACACTCTTAGAAAAAGAGTTTACCTTAAAGGGTTCTTCAGCTGTCCCCATATTATAACCCTTTTATATTGTAATTAAAGATGTTTCACAGACTATTCAATCACCATTGCACTGCACACTGCCCTATTCCATCTGGACAAGAGGAATACCTCTGTAAGAATGCTGTTTATTGACTACAGCTCAGCATTCACACCATAGTAGCATCCAAGCTCATCATTAAACTCATTAAACTTGGGACCCTGGGTCTGAACCCCGCACTGTGCAACTGGGTTGTGGACTTCCTGACGGGCTGCCCCCAGGTGGTGAAGGTAGGAAACAACACCTCCACTTCGCTGAACCTCAACACATGGACCCCACAAGGGTGTGTGCTCAGCCCCCTCCTGTACTGCCCTTTCACCCATGACTGCGTGGCCACGCACACCTCCAACTCAATCATCAAGTTTGCAGACGTCACAACAGTAGTAGACTTGATTACCAACAATGACCAGAAAGCCTACAGGGAGGAGGTGAGGGCCCTGTGAGTGTGGTGCCAGAAAAAGAACTTCTAATTGTTCACAACAATGACAATTAGCAACACAGTCCACTGATATAGAAGCCGATGCCATGCAGACCCACACATTATCTTATCACCAAAATGTAATAAAAGGCCAGGTAATTCTTGGACTACAATCATTATCTTATAGTGCCTATAGAGGATTTATCCATTTATCCCAGGCTGCAGCCAGAAGGTCTTCCCAGTTAACTGTTACACCCACACTAAACTATCAGGTGTTACACTTCAGTTAGAGCATGATTCTGTGAATGATAGGTAATGAGACTGACATACAATGGACTTGTTTCATCCTGTAGTGTACGTTATTACCCCTCATGATGCTCCACACCTGTTCACCCTGGTACATATCAAGTCCTGTTGTAAACCAAACAGACCTCCTATAGGAAAACATATTGTATTCTTGCCAGATAACAATTTATTTTTTCCAGAAGGAAATGCATGCGTTTTCATACTGAAACCTCTGTGATGTACATTTTTTAATCAAACCGGTGCTATACAATTACACTGGTTGTACAGCGTTAATTTCTCATATAGACACCAAAACGTGTTTGTTCTTCACACACCCTGCTCAACATATCCTACACAGTAAGCATTGGTCCACTTTAAAGGAATAGTTCACCCAAATTACAAATTAACATTTTGGTTTCATATCGTATAAGTAGTCTACAGTCGTGGCCAAGTGTTGGTCTCCACAAAGTTTGCTGCTTCAGTGTTCTTAGATCTTTATGTCAGTAGTTACTATGGTACACGGAAGTATAATTACAAGTATTCCATAAGTGTCAAAGGCTTTCATTGACAATGACATTCAGTTTATGCAAAGAGTCATTATTTGCAGTGTTGACCTTTCTTTTTCAAGACCTCTGACATCCACCCTGGCATGCTGTCAATTAACTTCTGGGCCACATCCTGACTGACTGGCCATTCTTGCATAATCAATGCTTGGAGTTTTTCAGAAGATGTGGGTTTTTGTTTGTCCACCTGCCTCTTGAGGATCGACCGCAAGTTCTCAATGGGATTAAGGTCTGGGGAGTTTCCTGGCCATGGACCCAAAATGTTAATGTTTTGTTCCCCGAGCCACTTAGTTATCACTTTTGCCTTATGGCAAGGTGCTCCATCATGCTGGAAAAGGCATTGGTCGTCATCAAACTGTTCTTGGATGGTTGGGAGAAGTTGCTCTCGGAGGATGTGTTGGTTCCATTCTTTATTCATGGCTGTGTTCTTAGGCAAAATTGTGAGTGAGCCCACTCCCTTGGCTGAGAAGCAACCCCACACATGAATGGTCTGAGGATGCTTTACTGTTGGCATGACACAGGACTGATGGTAGCGCTTACCATGTCTTCTCCGGACAAGGTGTTTTCCGGATGGCCCAAACAATCGGAAAGGGGATTCATCAGAGAAAATGACTCTACCCCAGTCCTCAGCAGTCCAATCCCTGTACCTTTTACAGAATATCAGTCTGTCCCTGATGTTTTTCCTGGAGAGAAGTGGCTTCTTTGCTGCCCTTCTTGACACCAGGCCATCCTCCAAAGGTCTTCGCCTCACTGTGCGTGCAGATGCACTCACACCTGCCTGCTGCCATTCCTGAGCAAGCTCTGCACTGGTGGTGCCCCGATCCCGCAGCTGAATCAACTTTAGGAGACGGTCCTGGTGCTTGCTGGACTTTCTTGGGCGCCCTGACGCCTTCTTCACAACAATTGAACCTCTCTCCTTTAAGTTCTTGATGATCCGATAAATGGTTGATTTAGGTGCAATCTTACTAGCAGCAATATCCTTGCCTGTGAAGCCCTTTTTGTGCAAAGCAATGATGACAGCACGTGTTTCCTTGCAGGTAACCATGGTTGACAGAAGAAGAACAATGATTTCAAGCACCACCCTCCTTTTAAAGCTTCCAGTCTGTTATTCTGACTCAATCAGCATGACAGAGTGATCTCCAGCCTTGTCCTCGTCAACACTCTAACCTGTGTTAACAAGACAATCACTGACATGATGGCAGCTGGTCCTTTTGTGGCAGGGCTGAAATGCAGTGGAAATGTTTTTGGGGGATTTTCATGGCAAAGAGGGACTTTGCAATTAATTGCAATTAATCTGATCACTCATGACATTCTGGAGTATATGCAAATTGCCATCATCAACACTGAGGCAGCAAACTTTTTGGAGACCAATACTTGTGTCATTCTCAACTTTTGGCCACGACTGTATGGACAAGGTATGACAGAAATCCATGCTTTGGTTTACTTTCCCTGGCACTGTCAATTTCACAATCAATTTGAGATACTTCCAAATGCTAATGTTTTAGCATTCTTTGCACAAATCCTATTCAAGTTAGGGGACCGATCTTAGCATTTTTTGCACATCATGTCCAAATCATTTGAAAGTATCTCAAATTGATTGTGAAGCTCAACAAAGTCACTTATAAATAATTGAACATGATACACGAAAAATGCTAAAATCAGTACCTTCTGCAACTTTTTGCACTTTTTGGGATAATACGTCTCCAACATGAAGTAACTATGCACATAATCAGATATCACTGTAAAGGAAACAGATTTTGTAGACTTTCTTGTCAGGTTAGAAACGGCCCCAAGCTGGACATCAAAGGTAAGTGATACATCTTACAATTTTTGTTTATATCTATTGTATAATCTACTGTGTTAAACTGGATACAGTACTAGTTATTTAGATCACATAATAAAATATGCATTCATCCATATAATTACTATACAAGCGTATATGTAGTTACTATACAGTACTTCTATCACCATGTTTGTCTCCCTCTCTCAACCTGATCATTGTCCTTGCTTTCATAATTTACAAGATGAACAAGAGACCATGTCTGCAGTGCAGAAGTAAGTGACAAAGTCTTGGAAGTTGATCTTTGATAACACCATCTACAGATGTATCAGTAGTGAGG
Organism: Thymallus thymallus; assembly: GCA_023634145.1. NCBI lineage: Eukaryota > Metazoa > Chordata > Actinopteri > Salmoniformes > Salmonidae > Thymallus > Thymallus thymallus. The sequence continues at coordinate 10,294,956 of CM042423.1, forward strand.
ATTTGTATCTTTATCTTTTCTGGGTTTCTTTTCAGAACCCGGCTCTCAAACAAGAGGTCCAGTCAGTCTCTTCCTTATATTTTGTATTACTATAAAAATATGTGAAAATGTGTTATATTTAATAATAACGTGTAGTAATATTCTCCCTCCATTTTATAATTTTCTTCACAGGTCCAAGATGCAGACAATCTCCATTATCTATCTCTGAATCTGAGCAACAAGAAGAACAGGTCTAGAAGACAGAGAAGCAACATGGAGGAAGAGACGGTGTACTCTGGGATCAGACAGTAAAACAATACAACAGACGTCCATTAAAATGAATTAGCTCTTTATTGACTCTAGCTTTATTAGTTGTATAACTGTAACTGTAGCTACTAAATAATAAAGTAAATTACTTCTGATTTGACAAGGACTGGCTTGTGATAAGATAGATAAAGCATTTAACAATAATCAAGACAATGGAAGTTGAAGGTATTTAGGCCATACTCAGGCATCTTTAAAGAGGATCTGACATAGATATTATTAAAATACACTATATATACAAAGGTATGCTGACAGGTGTATAAAATCAAGCACACCGCCATGCAATCTCCATAGACAAACATTGACAGTAGAATGGCCTTACTGAAGAGCTCAGTGACTTTCAACGTGGCATCATCATAGGATTTGAATTTTGTGCATTTTTATTAGAATCCATATTCCTGGGGTCCACCACCAATTAATAAGACATTACAAACAATTACACAATAAGATTTTACAAACATTTAACAAGTAGACAATAAAGACAATTGAAATACCAGACAGGATGCCACCTTTCCAACAAGTCAGTTTGTCAAATGTCTGCCCTAATAGAGCTGCCCCAGTCAACTATAAGTGCTGTTATTGTGAAGTGGAAACGTGTAGGAGCAACAACGGCTCAGCATCAAAGAAGTAGGTCACACAAGCTAACAACATGGGACCGCCACGTGCTGAAGAACATAGCGTGTAAAAATCTTCTGCCCTTGGTTGCCATACTCACTGCCGAGATCCAGCCTCTGGAAGCAACATCAGCAAGGGAACAGTTCATTTGGAGATTCATGAAATGGTTTTCCATGGCCGAGCAGCCTCATACAAGTCTAAGAATACCATGCGCTATGCCAAGCGTCGGCTGAAGTGGTGTAAAGCTCGCCACCATTGGACTCTGGAGCAGAGGAGACGCGCTCTCTGTAGTGATGAATCACGTTTCACCATCTGGCAGTATGACGGACAAATCTGGGTTTTTCATGGTTCAGGCTAAGCCCATTAGTTCCAGTGATGGGACATATTAATGCTACCACATACAATGACATTCTAGAAGATTCTGTTCTTCCAACTTGTGGCAACAGTTTGGGGAAGGCCCTTTCCTGTTTCAGCATGACAATGCCCCCGTGCACAAAGCGAGGTCCATACAGAAATGGTTTGTTGAGATCGTTGTGGAAGAACTTGACTGGCCTGCAAAGAGTTCTGACCTTTGGGATGAATTGGAACGCCGACTGCGAGCCAGGTCTAATTGCCCAAAATTAGTGCCCGACTACACTAATGTTCTTGTGGCTGAATGGATGCAACTTCCAACATCTAGTGGAAAGCCTTCCCAGAAGAGTGGAGGCTGTTATAGCAGCAAAGGGGGGACAAACTCCATATTAGGTGTCCACATACTTTTTAGTGTATGTACTTACACACCCTCTGGAAGAACATTATTATTTTACATTAGATTTATTTTGTGAAAAGCGACAAGGGTAGACTAGCCATCTATAATTTTGGGCAAATTCCAGATGGGCTGGATGATTTTAAGCCTAGTGGCTCTGTCTAACTTAGTGATGTTTTTGTGTAAAAACACCCATCTGGCTAATATTGGGGGCCTCAAGGGAAAAAAATGGGCCGGTGTGGGGTTCTGTGTTAGAAATGCAAAGGAGAATTTCTAGTCCCAGTACGCCCCTGACAAGCAATCACATAGATATGCACATTTTTATGTTTTCATACATTCATTGACATTTCCATAGTAATGTGAATGGGAAAGCAGCAGTGCAATTGGGCAATGTACCATAACCAATCAGCTAGAGTAGGCCTTTTATGCAAATAGGCCATGCCATTCACCATGATGTGGCACTGCGATGGACTGTGTTTACAGTCAGCAGAACAGCACTACTTTATTTTGATAATTGTTTAGAAAGCAGTAACAAAAGTAACAAAAAATAAACCCAAATAGTTTTCTTCAAAAACATAAATACTACGGAATTTTACTTTTGGGAACATTACAGTCCTACTGATCAAACAACCAACAGGTAGGCTATATCTCCCTCAGTTGCCTATGCAAACTGTTAAGGTCGCGTCAATTCAAATCTGGTATTGGAACAAAATGATTACTACGCCGTTTAAATCATCTATGTATTTTATTCTAGCAAACCCTTAAATGGTAAATATGAAGTTCGTATATACAGGCTCACTGTGACACCACGCAGGGCAAACAGCAAGCAGGGCCAGAGAAGAGAGAGGGAGAGAGAGAGAGAGAGAGAGAGCGCAAGAGAGCGAGAGCGCAAGAGCACGAGAGTGAGTGAGCAAACAGTCAGCAGTGCTAGAGAAGAGAAGCGCCCCTATCCTTTGTTCTTCCTTAAATACTCCGACAGAATCGTTTCCGCTCCTTGCTGACCTGTCGGAGTAGAGGCTGAGTGTGGTTTAAACTTACTCAGCCTATCGTTGGCGTGCAGGCTGATCCCAGCCTCGTGACGCAATCCAGTTGACGGAAGTAGTGGTCCTCTCAGTAGATCCTAGTTTCATATTACAACAAAATACTGTTCTATCGTGAAACCCCCAGCTAGCACATTCCTTCCACATAGCTCCCCCCTACCCAAACCTACAGCAGTTCTAAAGATCTATGATCACACAATACATTCAGTTAATAACTCTTGTTGTAGATTAACATATTCATTAGCTAAACATATATCAGCCCTTACAATCCCCCTTTTGACACCCCCTAGGGTGTCACTCACCCCAATACAAAAAATACAGAGCTTATGCATTAAGAAAAGTAAAAAAAAACTCAACCTGTTACAGCTACACCTACTGGATATAAAGAGGACTACCAGTCACTCCAAAACTTACAACCCTCACATCTGTAACAGCAAATCAACCAACCCGCTCATCCTTCGTTTCTCCACCCCTTATGCTGAGTGGCTACCAGCCACCCAAGAACTTAAAACCCTCTTTTTTAAACCCGTTAAAGAACGACTTATGAAAACACCTTATTCAACCACCTCCCGTATAGCACTCAGTCAGACCCATCTTCCTACGAAGACTTGATTCGGTATCAGCATCAGCTACTTGAGCTCCAAGTAGGGGCATCATACCAACAGCCTGCACAACATCTGTAACAGACTTTTTCAAACATGGGATGATACAAGCAGCACAGCACATTAAAAGCAAAAACACAGTGATAACTATACTTCCTGCAGAGTGAGTTACCCCCCCCATCATGTATATCACCCATATCCCCCACATGTTCTTGCCTGAATCTGTCAAGTCTCGCCCTGTCTCTTCTAATGAGCGATTTGGGCCTTCGTCTTTTGCACAGTGATTTCTATGGTACCACGAATCTCTTTTGTTTGAATTCACTCTCAATGAGTGACTTGATACCTCTTTCACCTGGTACGGTCCTTCCCACCTGGGCTCCGTCCACTTTCTGGAGTGCACCTTTACTCTCACCCAGTCTCCCACCAGGATATCTCTGTTTTCGTCTGTGGTTTCGACTGCAGGAGTTCGGACCTCCACCACCTGTTTGGACAGTCTTTCGACAAGAGAAGTTAACGCCTGCATGTAGTCTGTGTATCTGATTTTAGCTATGTCTAGTCTAGGCATGCTAAGATTATCTGCTGGTGGCCCTGGCATCCTACGCCCTGTCAATAGTTCATGAGGGGTTAGATGTGTGTCAGAGCCTGGGGAGTTTCTCATGGACATTAGGGCTAGCGGCAGCGCATCCACCCACTTCAGTTTTGTCCCTGCCATAATTTTGGCCATTTTCCGTTTCAAAGTTTGGTTAGCCCTTTCCACTAAACCTTGCGATTGGGGATGATACACCGACCCGAACTTGTGGGTAATCCCTAATGCCTGTTCTACCTCTCTCAGATGCTCGTTCTTGAAATGGGTCCCGTTGTCAGAGCGGACCATACGGGGGACCCCGAACCTTGGTACGAGCTCCCTTCTTAGCCATTTAATCACAGCCTTAGCATCTTCCCTTGCTGTGGGGATGGCTTCCACCCATCTGGTGAATCTATCGACCATTACTAATAGATATCTTTTCCCCTCCACTCTGTTGTCCTGTCCCATGTCCGTGTAATCTATGCAGATGTCCTGAAACGGCGCGTCAGGTATTGGGAAACTGCCTATCACTGCTCCTAATGATACTTTGTTGTTGTATCTTTTGCATATTTCACAGCTTTCAGATGTTTCCCTGGCCATATCCATCATGTTAGGGTGGTACCATGCCTTCTCAATTGCCTTTCCCACACTCTTCCATCCTCCATGTGCTTTCTCATGCTCTTCTCTGATGATAGATCTGAGGAGTTTGGCAGGAGCCACTGTTTTTCCCGTGGTAGCCCTCCAGATTCCTTGGTGATCCCTTCTTGCCCCCTGCCTGCTCCACACATTCTGTTCATAAACATCAGCAGCCTCTTGTAACTGTCTTACTGTATCTTCTGTCAGCTCTTCCTGGCTATGGGTTGTCCTCTGCACCATCTGTTGTGCAGTGTAACCTCCCGCTTCCTTAGCTGCCAGGTCTGCTTGATCATTCCCTTCACGTTCCCTAGTGCTTTCTTTACTGTGTCCTTTACATTTCATGATTGACACCCGTTTTGGCAGCTTGATTGCCTCAATCAATTTCTGGATCTCTTGTTTGTGTTTTATAGGTTCGTTTGAGCTGGTTAGGAACCCTCTCCTCATCCATTGAGGGCCATCAATGTGAGCAATTCCATGGGCGTATGCAGAATCGGTATAGATGTCTACCTCTCTTCCTTGGCAGAGCTCTAGTGCTCTCCGCAATGCTCTCAGTTCTGCTAGTTGTGCCGAGGCCCCTGCTGGTTCCAATCTTCCTTCTTCCATCACTTCATGATCTCCGTTCTTTCCCTGGCGCACCACAGCATAGGCAGCAATGTTTCCTTCACTCTGATTCTTCGACCTATAACAGCACCCGTCCGTAAATAGGGTTTCCTTCATTCCATCCAGTGGTGTGTTTCCGAGATCCATTCGAACCTTTATTTGCTTGGCTGCCCTGTCTTCACAAACGTGTGGTTCCCCCTTGCCCATGCCATCGGTCATGTTGGCGACTGTTGTCACATATGTGATGTGTTTTGCCGTAATTGTCTTGGTTATGTCGGATTTTCTCTTGCTAGACAGGGCAAAAAGCTTGGAACCGATAAAAGCTGCTACCCCATGGTCTGTGTTGATTTCCAATGGATGTCGCATCACTATGTGTGCTGTTTTTCCCACTGCTTTTGCCAGTGCAGCCATATGTCTGGCACAGTCTGTTTGGCCTGTTTCAATGTTGTCCAATTTTGCACTGTAATAATGCAATACTCTCCTCTCCCCCTTTTGTTTCTGATACAGGACGGAATGAACAAACCCGTCTTGTTCTGAAACATCAAGATGGAATGGTGTCGTGTAGTCAGGTAGAGACAGTGCTTCTGCTTGTGCTAAGGTTTGTATGAGCTGAATGAATGCCGTTTCTGCTTCAGTAGTCCACTTTAGGACTGCAGTGAGATTCCTATTTCCCGCTTCTCTTAGGATATCTCTGAGTGGCTCAACTTTAAGGCAGTACTCTGGGACATGTGTTCTACTATATCCCGTGAGTCCAAGGAATGAGAGCAGATGCTGGACGGTGTCTGGCTTAGGATGTTCCAAAATGGATGTCCTTTGTGCCATGGAGACCGCCTGTCCTTTGCCTGACAGGACCCTTCCAAGAAACTGAACCGTTCTTCTGCAACATTGGACTTTCTCTCTCTTGACTTTGTAGCCTTTGTCTGCCACGTGGTTCAACAGTGCTTTTGTTGCTTGTAAACATGATTCAGCAGTAGGTGCAGCAAGTAGAAGGTCATCCACATATTGCAACAGTGTTACCCCTTCTGGCAGGGTGAGCTCCTCGAGATGGTCCTTCAGGATGGAATTGAAAATTCCTGGGGAGTCCCTGTACCCCTATGGAAGACGCGAGTACGTGTACTGTTGGTTCTCGTATGTAAACGCAAACAATGGCTGGGAGTCAACATGTAGTGGTATGCAGAAGAAAGCATTAGCGAGATCTATTACTGTAAACCAGTCTTGAGTTGGAGAGATATTTTGTAGGGCAAGATACGGGTCCGGTACTGGTCGTACATCCGGAACAGTCACCTCATTGATTGGTCTTAAATCTTGAACCATCCTCCATTTGCCTGTATCCCCCTTTTCCACAGGAAGTATAGGGGTGTTCCATTGTGACACAGTTGGGTAGAGTACACTACCACCCAGCAGACCTTTCAGGGTATGTTCAATGCCTTTCGTCTTTTCCTCATTCAATGGGTATTGAGATCTCCACACAGGGATAGTCAGTAGACTGTCTTCACGCACCGTAATCAGAACTGGATCAACCTCCACCAAACCCACGTCCTCAGCACTAGTGGTCCACAGGATAGCAGGTACCTGTGCCAGGAGATTAGAAGAGTCTGGGTGGTCTGACATTTCCCTTCCATGGTAACGCGATCTCCTCACCACCTCAGGTCGGGAGACATCATCAAGATTTAGTTTGACTCTCCATACTGCCACACCATCCATGTAGGATGCCTCCACATTAGGCAGCTGTGTTTCTTCCCATTTCAGGTAGATTGCTGTTTTAACTGCTGGACCCAGTGACCTAGCATCATGACCAAAACCAACCATTAAGGTCACATGTGGAACCGAATCGCTTGTTAACGCAAACCATTTGTCATCAAGGTTAACATCACCATCCACAACCACACAGCTTGTTGCCACCCCTTCCTTGAGTATGTACATATGATTGCTAGTCACAATCGGGCATCGATCCTCCATCTCAGTTTCCCATGCTTCATCATATATCTCATCCAGCTCCCTGGAATAGTTCATAGTCACATGGGGAGGGTCTTCTGGTGGGTAGTAAGCATTTATGGTTTGTATCCATGCCTTCCACTGCTGGAAAGTTCTACAAACGCTGGGTGTGTCTAGGTCTGAGTCCATCAACTTAAGCCAATAAACATAAGTCTTTTCTTCCTCCTCATTTTCAGAACATCCTCCCATATATAACATACGTGGAGGGTCGGACAGCTTGTTCATTATAATCGGCATGAGTTGGTGTATAGGGGTGGTTGAGATATGCATCCCAGCCTGATTACAGTATATACTACACCCCATTTTTGATAGCAAGTCCCTGCCCATCAGTCCAACGGAGCATTCTGGGTTGTGTAGGAACTGATGTGTTACTTTAAGGTCATCCCATACCACTTCCAGTGGTACTGTGTATGGCTTTCTCATAATTGTCCCTGAAACCCCAGAAAAAGCTTGTTTTTTCGTTGTGTGTTGATATGCTGTCTGCACAGAAGACCAGGTGCATCCTGTGTCAATCAGCATACCTTGCTCCCTTCCTCCTATTACGCACTTCACCACTGGTTCCACATCTGGTGGAAAAGTGTAGATATTGGTGGTGGTGCTATTTGGGGTTTCCGGGCAGCTTCATTGGTTGCCACCTTCTCCAGCCCAGGCCATATTGGGGATCAGGGCTGGGTTTGGCACGGGCTGATATTTGCCCTGTTGCTGGGATGGCTGTTGTAGGGGCCATTGCTTCTGTCCACCTCGTCCTCCATGCCAGTTACCACTGCCTCGAGGTGCCCACTGTCCTCTTCCTCTGGTTTGGCCCATGTACCCTCTTCCTCTAGCCTGGAATGGTTGTCTTGGCAGAGCACAGTGTCTAGCCATGTGTCCGGGTCTTCCACAGTTGAAACATCCTTGGTTCCCATATCTGAGATCATGTGGCTGAGTTGATAGCGGCATGTAGGCTGACTGTTGATATAAAGGTTCAGCATACACCAGGGGTGCGGGTGGTGATGGGGGCTGATATGGTGCTCTTTCCAGGGCCATCAATCCTGCCATAGCCTGAACTGCTGTAGTTAACGCTGCCACATCGGGAGTGGGTGTCGTAGCCCCACTCGTAGGTGTACTGGTCACCACCATTTGCTTGCTGGGCTTATCCTCCATCAGTTGCTTTTTTAAGACCTTCTTCTGTAGATGTTTAATTTCATCCTCTTCTTTTCGCTTACCTTCCCTCCATCTTTCCACATGGTGTTGGACTATATCAGTGAACTCCAACACACTCTTTGCAGTGATGCCCACCATTTTCTCGCATTCCAGCCTCACCTGTTCTGGGAGTCCCTCCAAACAGCTAGCCAGGAATAGGTATTTGGTGGTTTCCTTCCCTGGTTCTTCATTCCAGGCCTGTTTCCACAGGTTTTTTGCCTTTTTCATATACACTGGCACACTCTCCTCTCCGTCCAGTGTCAGCGTTTTCATCAACTGAGGTCTTGGTTGGGTCGGATATTTGCATCTTATGGCATCCCATATTTGTCCGCGATGCTGATCAAATCGAGTTGCTGATGCCACCATTCCTCTTACTCCCCCCTGTGTCATGATCTCCCGACATTCTTGATCGCCCATGCATCTGTTCATAACCGCTGCCATGTCTCCTAATGTAAGTTCATCTGCAGCAGTTAGGCTTTCAAAAGCTTTGACCCACCTATCTCCAGACTCTTCTGGAGTAGGGAGAACGTCCACCAGGGTTTGTATGTCTCTGTGGGCCCATGGCTTGTAAATGGCACCACCCCCTGGTGTGTCTCTCATTGGGTATTGGCCCCTGGTTTCTTGCTCCCGGGTTCTGGCTCTAGTGTGGTGGGCAGGGGCATCACATGGGTCCCACACATTTCCTTCAAATTTTCCACAAAGTACTTTGAGATCACTTCTCTCTTGCTCCACTGGTTCCTCCTGTTCCCCCAGGTCAATAAAGTGTCCCCTCAGAGGTGTGGGTGTTCTGTACCTCCTTGGTGGTGTACTAACTCTACTTCCCTTCTTTCTCTCCTCACTCAGGTCCCTTCTTGTTTTCTCCATTTCCTGTAGCTGCTCTGCCCCTCTTCTCACTTCCTCTTCCATTTCTTTCAACTTTCTTCTATTCTTTTCTATCACCATTCTCTCCCTTTCTCCTTCCTCTTGGTCCATCTGAGTCCATTCCTGCTGCACCAGTTCTCCACTTTCACTGCCACCCGTTAAACTCATACTGGTCGCATCCGTCGATATTCTGGTCAAGTTGGACACCACCTTTTGTATGGCTTTTGCTGCCTCTAATAATACTGACACCTCCTGTCTCCATTTTCCCATATCATTCACTCTTACCCATTGTTCCCCCTCTTCATCATCTGGTCGCTTGTGATATTTGACCTCTCCCACAATGTCCAACACTGGAGCCATCACTTTTGGTGTCCCATACGGGGGAGGTGCCGATGGCAGGACTGAGTATAGTTGAAGTTTTATTAACTCTTCTTTTTTCTTGTCTTTGTTCTGTTCTTCTTCCCATATGTTCTTAGGTTTCACTAACATGGCCAGTACTATTTTCTCCTCCAGTCTGGCTTTTTCAATTACTCCCTTGAGTTTGCCTTTATTTGGTTCACCTTCTTTCTTCCATTTCTCCTCTACTTTTTTGATTCTGCGTTTCAATGTTTCCAATATTCTACCTGGTTCACCTTCAATAGGAATGCCATCAGAAGATTGGATCCAGCCATCTTCTAGCCCCTCCCTATACAATTTTTCTCCTCTTCGTTTCCATTCTTTTCCATCCTTTCCCCCGTGGATTTCTAATGTGGATTTCAACGTCTCCAATATTCTGTCTGATTCTTTTAATGCCCTTTTATTACTAGATTTCAACCAGTTAATTATCCTCTTCATTTTATAGATTTATAGGACAGTTTTAAATACTTCTATTCTGTACTTTGTAATGATAATCCTTATGTTACTAACCACTCCCTTCAACTTTACTTTCAACTCCGCCCTAATATCTAAAAATATTCCGCCGAACCTAGCCGCACCCCCCTAGTTACGAACCTTGCCGGTCGCTAATATTTATCTAAAATTTCCCGAACCTAGCCCCGTGAGTTACGGACCTTGCCGAATCTAATTACTAAGCCAATTATTCCCTATACTCCTCGAACCTAGCCATACCCTCGTAGTTACGGACCTTGCCGAATCTAAACAATACTCTAATATATCAGGGCTTCACAGTCACATTTACCAAATCACAGGTTTTCATGGTATTACTTATCTATTCATAGCTTGACATTCACCAAATCACAGGGTTGCATGGTATTACTTATCTATTCATAGCATGACATTCACATTTACCAAATCACAGGTTTGCATAATATTATTATCTATTCATAGCTTGACGTTCACATTTACCAAATCACAGGCTTGCATGGTGTCATATTACTTATCTATTCATAATAATTAACAATTCAGTTCACTTACATCAAACAGGTGTTTCACAAAATTAATTTGGATAAAGCCAATGTGCAGAACTTTAGTTATTCACAATAGGTGTCTGCTTACCTTTTTAGTTGACCGGACTCTTTATGAAACACCGTTCAACGATAGTGATGTCCAATCGACTGGTCAATCTCCCGCAAAGTTCCGCTACCAGATCACGTCGGGGTCACCAATTGTTAAGGTCGCGTCAATTCAAATCTGGTATTGGAACAAAATGATTACTACGCCGTTTAAATCATCTATGTATTTTATTCTAGCAAACCCTTAAATGGTAAATATGAAGTTCGTATATACAGGCTCACTGTGACACCACGCAGGGCAAACAGCAAGCAGGGCCAGAGAAGAGAGAGAGAGAGAGAGCGAGAGAGAGAGAGAGCGCAAGAGAGCGAGAGCGCAAGAGCGCGAGAGTGAGTGAGCAAACAGTCAGCAGCGCTAGAGAAGAGAAGCGCCCCTATCCTTTGTTCTTCCTTAAATACTCCGACAGAATCGTTTCCGCTCCTTGCTGACCTGTCGGAGTAGAGGCTGCGTGTGGTTTAAACTTACTCAGCCTATCGTTGGCGTGCAGGCTGGTCCCAGCCTCGTGACGCAATCCAGTTGACGGAAGTAGTGGTCCTCTCAGTAGATCCTAGTTTCATATTACAACAAAATACTATTCTATCGTGAAACCCCCAGCTAGCACATTCCTTCCACATAGCTCACCCCTACCCAAACCTACAGCAGTTCTAAAGATCTATGATCACACAATACATTCAGTTAATAACTCTTGTTGTAGATTAACATATTCATTAGCTAAACATGTATCATCCCTTACAAAACCAACAACAACGATGTTAGTCTGAGGCAGATGAGCAAACAATAACAATAGCAAGGCAGGAGCAAAGGGGAAACCCGCTGGTAGGCTTCAACAAGCCCCACGAACTGGCAACAGCCAAACAGAACACAGGTTAAAGTACCTAGGGGATAATGAGGATATGGGTGACACCTGGAGGGGGGTGGAGACAAGTACACATACAGGTGAAACAGATCAGGGTGTGACAATAATAACTAATGTTTTAACAAGTGAATGAGATTTACAGTTTGCCATCCTGCTCATTTGATCGATGCCAAATACATTGTGATTGCCAACTAAGAGATATGCTGACAGTCGTAAATGGGTAGCTAGCTTAGTTAGTCACATTTCTTGGCTGTAGCCACCAAAGCTGAAAAAAAAGGTTTGGGAGAAAAAGTCTGCCACTCCCTCACTTGTCCAGGTGATAACATAACATCCTTCCAGTAGCTAGCTAGCTACAGTACAAGGCTCTGTGTAATACTAGGTTTTAGCTAGCTACATTGTTTGGCTAGCTATCTAAATAAGTATGCCTAAATAAATAGATAAGCTATAGCCTTATTTACATAACGTTACTGCATAGCTAGATTGATTGTGCTGAGGCTCCCAATCATTGCCCTTTTCGTATGTTTTTGACAAAAACATTGGGTCCCTTACAAAAAAAGATTGCAGTTTTGAAACTGCAGTAAAAGTGCAGTAACTGCAGTCGACTGTGATATTTAGGACACAGTAATTGCAGAATAACTTCAGTGTAGTGCAGTTGAACTTCAGTTACACTGCATTCTAACTGCAGTTACACTGCAAAATTACTGCAGTAAAAACAACAGTGTTATTTTGGAGTATTTGCAGCACACTGCAGTAATACAGAACTCTAACTGCAGTCTTTTTTGTAAGGGGTGAGTGAAACTGAAACAGTTCATCCCCTGAATGGCTGGAGGCAGTAAACAATGTAACAATACTAGCTGTGATGTACAACCTGATGGCAATATTTATTAGACTACTTAGCGATTTATTGGTGAATTTTATTAATCATGCATTGACTGCATCCATTTAATTCTGCTAACAATGCATAAGTAATGTAATTTTTTGTCAAATTGAACCTATTTTTCTAACCTGTTATAACCTGCAGGAAGTGCGAATTTGATATTTTGGACCAATACTATGATTATCTGTGTGTTTCATTTCTGCAAAGAAGTTAAGTTGTAGGGTTGAACAGTTTCTTTCTCTTCTCATGCTACTAACACCCCCTCACATACATAGCAACCTATTTAAAGGTACTCTGTGGTCTATGATGAACACAAGATGAGGATGTCTCTACGCTTTGTTAGGGTCTGCTGGTGTAATAAATATTCTTGATGTTGGTTATTACCAACGCTGTATTACACACATTAGCTCGAAACATTACACACATCTTTTAGAATAGCTAATCCTGAACACACACACAGACTTATGAGGGCTGGACTCCGAGGACAAAGAACACTGCCAAGAGCCAATGGGAAGTCGACACTGCCCTCCATAACAACGACCAGTCAGGCGTGTGAATCTACCAGACTCTACCTACGTCATTTTATTACTATTGCTCTGTATAAGTATGTGTGCCACATGGTTAGGGGTTCTCTTTTGTTCCGGACGACTCCCTAAGAGCTGAAGGAACGAGCCCGTGCACGAGTTACCAAATATCTTTGCATCAAATAAATCGCTTGATTAAATATCAATTCCACCTGGTCCTGAGTTATGACTTGTCTCCTTCTCGAGTAATTGAACATCAACAAATTGGTAGCAGAGGATGGTTAAATCACTTCTGATTTCGATCTATAGCTAGTTGATGTGAGAGGAGACGGGTCTTTGACGAATTCACGAGGACGGGTGACCTGTTCGCAGGAGCCATCGGCAATTCTTCTCGCCCCGGGAAACTGATCAACAAGCTCGACTAAATAAGGTAAGCAGAACCTGTTTAATCGAATCTGCAATATTATATTATAGTATTATCCAAATTTTGATCAGTAGTACTGGGCGTGAGTATGAATTGTTGTTAAAATATTTCTTATAGATGTATTACGAATGCGAAGGCTGATTGCAAAGATATTTGTGTAATAGTTATATAGGAAAAAGTTAAAGGAAGAAGTGAGCCTGTGAGGCAACCCTGTGTGGGTGAAAAGTCTATGTGAGAGACTCCCTGGTTAAGTTTAAAGCCTGAGAGAGGCATCATTGATAGCAGTATCTGCCAACTAGAGAAGGCCTTTTGGACTGGCTGACCAGAAGGGAACACTCAGTTAAGGTGGAGAATTAAAGTAATTATAACTTATACACATCCCCTTAGATAAAGTGTGACATATCCCATCCTATTGATTTAGAGGACTATATACGTATTAGTTTCGTCCCGGAGGTTCTAGAATTTATTCTAGCCCGGTTTGACTTTGTTTAGGGAGGGACCCGTGCGCCTCCAGTGCGTCTAATTTTAGCCACTGTTTTGAGAGTGCTTGTCTGTACGTACCTTTGAGGGTGTACGATCTGTCTGTCTAATTGGATTGAAATAGCTTCGTCCCGGAGGTTCTAGAGCTTTCTAGCCCGGTTTTGACTGTGTTTAGGCAAATTTGTGTTTGTGTGTCCCTGCTTCTGTTTGTCTTACCGTATTGTAATGTGTAATATGTGATGTGTGATAATATATAACTATAATAGATAAGGTTTGGCATGCGCTGATTCCACTGACTCTGAACATATTAAATTGGCGATAACACATTGAAGAATGACTTCTATATTGACACCTAAACCCAAATTCATTGACTACTTAGATCAGAAAATACAGGATAGAGCAGGAGGGGAGGAACAGTATAAAACAATTAGAAAGGTGTGGGAAAAAGTGAAGTTGAGATGGACACAGGCAGGGTATTTTAGCGGGGGAGCACCTACTAAGGGCCAGCTAGTGATGATGGAGGACGGGCTGAAGGAAGCGGTTCAGAAAGGGAAGGAGGAAGAAAAGGAGGGCAACAGAAAACACATGTTCAAGAAGAAAGGGACAAAAATGCTAGAGAAAGCAGAAGCAGAACTAAGAATAGGAGATTGGGCGATAGAGGAAGCCAGAAGGGCATGGGCACATAGGAAACCAGATATGATGGGGATTGTGACTGTCACACCCACAGACACTGAAGATCACACAACAAAGGTAAGAGAGGCGGGCTCTCCTCCAACAAACAAAGAGGAACCGACCTCTTTCCCCTCTCCAATGTCTTCACTATACCCAGCGCTACCGGTGGAGCCTCGCCCTCCACCCTACTGTCAAGAACACCTGCAATCAAAGAACCCATTCAGGTCTGAACCACACCCTCCAGCAATGCAGGCCCCAGTGTTCACAATAACAGGAGGGGATCTGGAGATAGGGGGGGGTAACCTGATCTGTGAGGATACAGCAGAAGAAGGACAGGGTGAGAGGAGGAGGGGATATGGAGGACCCACTAGCTCCACACCTCTGGACCTGAGACCTCACCCTGATTCCATGAATCCTGAACATTTTGCCAGAAGAGATGACTGGGGTTCACAAGACAGGAGTTACAGGAGCAACAGAGGAGGCTCCCTGTCCATGGGAAACAATCCCAGTGAAGATGACGAAGGTAGAACCAGACACACCCCTACCAGCATGGAGCTGGTTAATCAGCAGAGGCAGGTGAATGAGTCCATAACATTGGCCAAAGCTCTGCTGGAAAAGTCAGATAGGGATGGAGGCACTTTCCATGTAGAGGGAGTAATGTCCGGGAAAGTGACTGATTTAGTGGAACCTGTCAGACGCTCGGTCCGATTGGAGAGTCTGAGGGAAAGAGGGGTGACACATAGGGGGCACTGGGATTCCAACATGCAGCTGCCACTCAGGCCCGCTGCAGATCCACGATATGAAGAGTACCAGCCATGGAAGATGACTGATTTAACCACTCTGATGGAACAACTCCCCAGCCTACATGGAGGAGCTTCAGCGTGGCTACTGCAACTTCAGACCCTCACCTCTGGCCTGCGACTGTGCCTAGGAGACATGAAAGCCCTACTGGCCAGAGCAACGGACCATGGCACCATGACATCGCTCATAAGAGAGGCAGAGCTGAATACCACGCCTCCCGCGACACCATTGGAATACACACGCCAGGCACTATGGGAAGTGCTGCGTCGGGCGTATCCCACAGAAAGAAACCATGCAACCCTATCCTCTTTCACCATCACTCCAGGGGAACAACCAGCTGCATATTTGGACAGGGCCAAAACCACATGGAGAACAGTCCATGAAGAACCATATGATCACACTGAAACCACGCTCAGCATGTGGAAGGAGATGGTGGTAAATGGATGCCCAGGGGAAGTCAAGGTCAAGCTCAGAAACACAGTGGGATTAATGGCACTTCCTCTTCCGCAATTTAACTCTCACACACATCACCATCTCTCTCAATACAACAAGGACAAGGGTGGTGCTGACACTCAAGTACAGTCCCTTCAAGTTCAGTTGCTCAAACTACAATTGAAGGAGGCTCAGAGGGGAGAGAAACCAAAAAAACTAATGATGGCCGAGCAGGCGGAGGATCTCTCCCAGGTCATTGAAAAGACCGTGACACAGATGATGCAGCATCAACAAACTCTACAGAGAACACCAGAAGCACATCCGGGCACACAGCCCATTTCATTTACTTCCCCCACTGCTTCAGGGGCCTACCCTTACCCTCCTACTCCGCCACCATGGGCACCAACAGGTTTCCGTCAACAACCGTGGAGACCATCCTATAGGGGAGGAGGAGTGAGGTGTTTCAACTGTGGAATCATGGGGCACATGTCCAGAGACTGTAACCGTCCAACAGCCCCTTGGGGAGCAACGGTACCATGGGGCATGGGAGGGGGAGGGTATCCACAAAGAGGAAAAGGAAGAGGAAGAGGGGGATATGAGCCCCGCTTTCCAGATCCCAGGATCCAACCGGCCTATAATCATCAAGGCACCGAGCAAGCAGGATTCCAAGGGATGTATGAGGGACAGGCCCCTTGGCCATGAAGGGGCCCACCACCACCAGACGTGGACGGACGGGCGCTTTTCCCACTCCACACGGAACCAACTGTTCTGTGTCTAGTGGAGGGGGTGCCCCATCAATTTCTGGTAGATACGGGTTGCACCTATTCAGCTATCAGGACCCGTCAACAACTTTCTTCGGAATTCATACAGGTGGTGGGGGTGTCAGGGAACCCCGAAGTACAGCACAAAACTGTTATATTGCATTTTGCATGGGGTAAGTCAGAACTTCAACACCAGTTCCTATATTGCCCCAACTGCCCAATTAACCTACTTGGACGGGACTTGCTATGTAAACTACAATGTTTCATATATCTGACAAACAACGGAGTGGAAGTGTCCACTGGTCCCTTGCCCTCAACGAAAACAAACCCCGTGAAAATTCTCATGCTACCCCTCCTGCCAACTCCGGTGCTCTCTGCAACACAAGAAATCTATTGGTTAAAATGCATGACTACAGGGAAAGGAACACCACAGATTCAGTTCCTCTTTAATCAGCTGAAAACACAAATATACACCTTACACCCATACAAGACTCCTCTGTCTGAAGTTCACTGCACCCTAAATGTAACAGACAACGACGATGACCCATACACAGAGGACTGGGACGAGAACATGATGGCTCAAACACCATCCATCAGGTGCTGCACGATAGTGTGTGGACAAGAGGGGGTGGCAGCTCCTGTTATCTTGGAACCTCACCTGAAGTCTTGGTATTTGTTAGGGGAAGAGTCTGCTCCTCATGTCACACTAACTGTGGGGCATGGTTTCGAGGCACGAAGCCTCGGACCCATGATCAGAAGGGCCTCAAAGCTAGAATGGGAACCAGCTGGGATACTGAAAGCCACCACTGAAAATATGTGGAGAATAATGGACATTGACACAGAAGAACGGTGTCAACCAGAACGACTAACCCTACCAAGACATCATGGGAAACCATACACTGACCACCCTTCTACGGCTGCCCTCATTAACACCGTGAACAATGCCATTTGGACCACATCACCGTTTGACGCTGGAACTCTAGTAGTAACTCCAGTGACAATCACCTTGAACAATCCCCACCAGCCACCCATATATCGCGCACAGTATCGTCTCAAAGCTGAACAAATTGAAGGGATTAAACCGACCATAGCCGGACTGCTGGGGTCCGGTGTGATATACCCAACTGTTTCTCCATGGAACACACCCATCCTGCCTGTGCTGAAGGCAGGAGGTGAAACCTATCGAATGGTCCAAGACTTCAGACCTATTAACGATGTCACTACGCCAATTGACCTACCTGTCCCTGACCCTCACATAACCTTGAGCAACCTGTCACCTAAACATCAGTATTTTACAGTGGTGGATTTGGCAAATGCTTTCTTCAGCATTCCACTGGACACAGCGTCACAACCGCTCTTTGCCTTTACCTACGAACATCAACAGTACACGTACTCGGTGCTTCCACAAGGCTACAGGTGCTCGCCAGGAATCTTCAACTACATTCTCAAAACACATCTGGCAGAAGTCCCGGTTCCCAAAGAAGTTGTTCTCATCCAATATGTAGATGACTTGCTTTTGGCCGCCCCCACCTCTGACCTGTGTCTTCAAATGACCAAGACATTGCTGGACTTCCTGGCAACAAAGGGATACAAAGTCAAGCGAAGCAAAGTCCAGTTTTGCAGGAGAACCGTACTGTTTCTTGGTCGAGAAATATCCGGAGAAGGTGCAGGCCTCTCAAAAGCCCACAGGGATTCTATTCTACACCATCCACGCCCCATCACCGTAGCAGGTATGCTCTCCTTTCTGGGACTGACAGGATACAGTCGTACACACATACCAGACTACACGGCCAGAACAGAACCCCTGAGGGAAATAGTGCGTCTGGCAGGGGCAAGAAACTTGCATGCTCCGTTGGTATGGATACCAGAGGCCTCTGAGGCGTTTGCACTGTTGAAAACTGACCTCTCTGTGGCAGCCGTTCTGACAGCACCTGACTATAAAAGCAAGTTCCATTTGGATGTTTCTGAAAAGGAGGGATTCACCTCATCCATCCTTTTCCAGAAACAAGAGGGGGGGAGAAGAGTGCTGATGTACCACTCCTCAAAATTGGACCACATTGAACAAGGACAAACAACATGTTCTAGATACGTTGCTGCAGTGGCAAAAGCAATAGAAAAAACAGCACACCTGGTGATGTGTCATCCATTGGAGATTCACACCCATCATGGAGTGGCAGCATACCTGATGAGCAAAGAATTCACATTCAGCTCTGAGAGAAAAACAAAAATACAGAACAAATGTACACAGTCACATATCACGTTTGTCAACACTGACAAGAATATGGCAGACGCACTCAACACAGAAGAAGGCCTTCCCCACTCATGTACAGAAAGAGCAGCACAAGAATTGAAGTTAAGACCAGACCTGGCGAACACTCCACATGAAGACCCTGACCTATGGCTGTACACAGATGGCTGTTGTTATAGGGGAGAAGAAGGAAACATAGCAGCCTACGCCGTAGTACAGCAACTACCGGATGGATCACATGTCACCCTGGAATCAGCCATTATTCCACAACCTGCATCTGCACAGCTGGCTGAGATCATAGGTTTAACACAAGCATTGGAAAAAGCCGAGGGCAAAATTGTAAATATCTATACCGACTCTGCCTATGCACATGGAGCAGTCCATATTGATGGACCACAGTGGTTAAGAAGAAACTTCACCACCACGGGGAACTTGCCCATTAAATACAAAGCACAAATGGAAAAACTGATCAAGGCAGTTCTACTGCCTAAAAGCGTAGCCATTATGAAATGCAAAGGACACCAACTGCCGAAAAACAACATCAGCAAGGGAAATGATGCGGCTGACCAAGCAGCAAAGAAGGCAGGAGGATACACTCCCAGGCAAATGGTAATGCGGGTAGAATCCCCTCAACTTGAGTTTACCCCAAATACCATAAGAGAACTGCAATTGGCTGCCGGACCTTACGAACATTCAGTTTGGGCACAGAAAGGAGCCACCAAAGGACCAGACGAGCTGTGGCGATGCCATGACGGCAGAGTGGTGGCCCCTGCCAACCTGTGTCCAGAACTCATAAGAGAAGCTCACGGACCCACCCATGAAGGAAAGATGAGAACATACCAAAAGGTGTCTTACATTTGGTGGCACCCTCACCTGAAAGACATGACAGATTTGCACTGTGATGAGTGCCATGTGTGTGGGAGTCACAATCCAAAGAAGCCATACCAAACGCCTATGGGAGGCTACCCAGTACCAAATGCTTGCTTTCAAGACATTAGCATAGACTACACAGACATGGGAGCAGACAATGTAGTGGGGGGAAAAAGATACCTGTTGGTAATGGTAGACAGATTTTCAAGATGGGTAGAGGCAATACCAACGGCACGGGAAGATGCCAAGTCAGTAATAAAATGGCTACAGACAGACCTAATACCTAGGTATGGGGTCCCTCGACAAATTCGCTTTGACAATGGGTCTCATTTCAGTAACAAACATTTGAGGGAGGTGGAGGAAAGGTTGGGTATTGTGCACAAGTTTGGGTCAGTGTACAGACCACAATCTCAGGGTCTAGTGGAACGCGCAAATCAAACCTTGAAAGCTAAAATTGCAAAGGTATGTGCAGGCTCTAAGTTGACCTGGGTGGAAGCCCTGCCTCTGGCCTTGATGGCTATGAAGTCCTCACCCGGGGCAGGGACCCATCTCTCTCCCCATGAGATAATGACAGGGAGGGCTATGCCTGGTCCACCAAGGGAGGGAGGTCATATGCCCGCCCTTGATGTACAACAAATTGTAATGTCTGATTATGTGAGAAAACTGACGGAACTTTCTGCAGCTCTTTCCACACAGATCCACAAGGTCCAAGAGGGGGAGCTGCTGGGAGACTCATCTACGCTGCAGGTAAAAGTTGGAGACTGGGTGAGGGTTCGAGTCCACAAAAGAAAGTGGCTGGAACCCAGGTGGACTGGACCGTACGAAGTGAAGGAGGTTACTTCACACTCGGTCCAGGTCAAAGGTAAATCAGGCGCTCCTTGGCACCACCTGACACATTGCACGCCAGCCCCAACTCCTACAAGAACGTTGACAACCACCAGGGCAGATTTGAGTGCCCTCAATTCGGACTAAAATATATGATTGTTTTAATAAGGAGCATGGTGCAACCAACTCCTCTTCCGTGCCCTAGATCCACCCAGGGGGGCTATCTGACGCCCTGGGGGAGACTAGGGATGTCTGCTACTAAGCTTTTTTCTCTCATGATTTTAATGGGAGGACTTCTTGGCCTTACTGTATGGGGCCTAGACACTTACCAGGGCACTCAGAGTCAGTCAACCACTCCAATTAACTGTACACACAGTATACACCCCCGCTCTACAACCATGACCCACCCAGAATGTAAAACTGGGGAGATAAGGAGCACCACTCTATGTATACCTAGTAACACATCTGCTTCCGCTGTTCTACTTTGGAAAATTCTAGGTAGCTCCCACCGGTTAGCAAGAAAGGGGTACTCAGCTGAGTCCTATAAGGCATGGGAGTGGTACATGACAATAGGGTTACCACACAGTGAATGGACGTGGAGCAATCTCGTGGCAGAGACAGGAAATGACTGGTCCAGCCATACTACCTCCCGTCCAGGCACTCTGTGGCGACCGCATCTTACACTAGCAGTCCAGCAGAATGGAATCAAGATTGGGGTCCATCCTGTGCTCATGACGGGCTGTCAAAACTTCAGGCTGGCACCTTATGTCGGTTGCACCTCCACCCCCGCATTTTGGAAAGTACAGATATGCGTGATTGCCAATGCATCTAATACCCAGGCAATTACAGTAGGAGCAACCACATCAGATACAAACTACCATTCTGTTGCCATCCTTACGGCCCCCCATACACCAGATGGAGAAATTCACATTGCTACGGGTATCTCAGGCTTTGGAAATAACTGGCTCCTATTAGTGGAGGAGGCTGGCAGAGCGACCAATCACAGTTGTGTGGTATGTATGGGCCCTAGGCCGCTGCTTAAGATTGTGCCAGCAGTAATCCCTGTGGAATGTGTGCTTCCTGTGATGAAGTATGACAACCCAGGACCAAACTGTTCAGCTTGGGACAGGGTTTTCCCGTTAGTACAAGCAACTAGAAGGAGTCCACTGTTTTCCTCCACTGTAGCGCCGGGTGAGTTCATGTGTGTGAAAATGACCCGAGGTTTACCTGACGTCGGCAGTGTGCCCTCTAACTGGTGTAACCACACTCACAACCCTATTACATCTTTTAAACCTGTTTCTAGGGCCGATGTGTGGTGGTGGTGCGGTGGAGCTCACCTATATGATGGATTCCCTGGGAATGCCACAGGTCTGTGTGCTCTGGTGTCTCTCATTCTTCCCATTTCAGTGTATCCTGTTGTATTGAAGGACCTGCTGTCTAGCATACAGGAGGAGGAAGGGCGGTCTCGGGACAAACGCTCCCTAGATGGTTTCACGGGAGACCCGACCTATATTGACGCCATAGGAGTCCCTAGAGGGGTTCCTGATGAATACAAATTGATTGACCAAGTTGCTGCAGGTTTTGAGTCCTCAATTTGTTGGTGGTGTACGCTTAATAAAAATGTGGACAGAATAAATTACATTCATTATAATGTTCAAAAATTGGGGAACCTCACCCTTCAAGGGTTTGCCGCTATTCACAGTCAGCTTTCTGCTACTTCTCTTATGGCCTATCAGAACCGTATAGCTGTTGATATGATTTTGGCAGAAAGTGGTAGGGTTTGCTCTATCTTTGGGGAGCAATGTTGCACGTACATTCCCAACAACACGGCGCCGGATGGGAGCTTCACCCTGGCTGTTGAGGGCCTTAGGACCCTAAATGGTAAAATGAAGCGGCACTCTGGGGTGGACACCTCAATGTGGGACTCCTGGATGGATGTTTTTGGTAAATATAAGTCACTAATCTCCTCCATCCTGGTTTCTATCTCAGTTTTCATAGCTATTCTGGTGCTGTGTGGTTGTTGTTGCATTCCCTGTGCTCGCTCCTTAGCTACTAGACTTATTACTACTGCCATCACGCCTAGCCAGGCTGACACCGCCCTTATGTGCCCACTATTAGAGATTGTAGATTTTGAACCTACATTTTGGAGTCAGGACGATGCAGTGTAGTCTTTCACGTCTCTTGTGAGACGTGAAGAGGGGGATTTGTAATAAATATTCTTGATGTTGGTTATTACCAACGCTGTATTACACACATTAGCTCGAAACATTACACACATCTTTTAGAATAGCTAATCCTGAACACACACACAGACTTATGAGGGCTGGACTCCGAGGACAAAGAACACTGCCAAGAGCCAATGGGAAGTCGACACTGCCCTCCATAACAACGACCAGTCAGGCGTGTGAATCTACCAGACTCTACCTACGTCATTTTATTACTATTGCTCTGTATAAGTATGTGTGCCACATGGTTAGGGGTTCTCTTTTGTTCCGGACGACTCCCTAAGAGCTGAAGGAACGAGCCCGTGCACGAGTTACCAAATATCTTTGCATCAAATAAATCGCTTGATTAAATATCAATTCCACCTGGTCCTGAGTTATCTCCTTCTCGAGTAATTGAACATCAACACTGGCCTATTCCACAAAGGACCCCTATCTCTCTCTCTCTCTCTCTGTGGTTTTCAGCTGGATGTCAGAGCTGTTACCTCTAACATACAGAAATGTGTCTATACTCCACTTGCTCTTCAAGTTGACCATTTTAGTAAACAACAGTAAACAAACTTTTGATTTATTTTTATTATTTTTTTTATTTTTACCTTTATTTTACTAGGCAAGTCAGTTAAGAACACATTCTTATTTTCAATGACGGCCTAGGAACAGTGGGTTAACTGCCTTGTTCAGGGGCAGAACGACAGATTTTTACCTTGTCAGCTCGGGGATTCAATCCAGCAACCTTTCGGTTATGGGCCCAACACTCTAACCACTGGGCTACCTGCCGCCAGCTTTATCTATTGATAGTCCACTGAAATCTGTGTAAATACACAATGAGATATTTATTAGGTAATTTGACCTAGTGATCAGTAGTTCTTAGTCAAAATGTAGTTTTTGTGTGATGTTAGGCCGCTAGAACCATTGGCCTACTCAATAAAAATATAATGGGAGGGCATTATATCCATCTGTTCTACTGAATGTAAATCTTGAATGAGAGATCACTAAAAGAAAACTACTGTATTGTGTTTGCTGTGTTTTTTTCCATATATGTTTTTAGTGAAGTGAAGGGACTGTGTGATGATAGAAACACTAGTGGATGACAGTGTCATAAAATGCATGTTCCAAAAAGATGAATATCTTATACTACAGTAGCTGGAGTGATAAAGAGTGAGGGATGCCAAACTTCAATAATAAGTACTTAATTTGTAATAATATAGTACAGCTCTACCTATAAAACAACTATTCTGAGTCAGTCCAGCCAGGATAATCTGTGAGACAGAGCTGTACTATACACACCAGAAGGTCATGGTGTGACTGAATGAGGTGTCAACAAAAATGATGCGACCAGTCACCTGTAACTCCATTGTTGAAGTGTTGTACATAAGGGTAGAGTTTTTACACTCAAGTTGTGAAGAGGATGACAACTTTAAAGATGATCACACGGTGTCTGTTATTTCCACTTCTCGTAGAGATGGGTAAGTCATTATTTTATATTTCTCTGCTTCTGTGATGTAAGGTTTCCAATTGTTGTTCTACAGACATTTTGACAATCCAAAGTTGTTTTTGTGGCAACCTATAGCATAGTTCATATATTTTCATGTTCTCTAGTTCATGTGCTAGCTGGAACTGAGCATCCATATGTCAAGAGAGTCTGCTTGGAGTTTGCCAAAAGGCACCTAAAGGACTCTCAGACCATGAGAAACAAGGTTCCCTGGTCTGATTAAACCAAGATTTTACTTTTTGGCCTGAATGCCAACCATCATGTCTGTACGGGCCACCCCCAGGTGGTAAGGGTAGGTAACAACACATCTGCCACGCTGATCCTCAACACAGGGGGCCTCTCAGTGGTGCATGGTCAGTCATCTCCTGTACTCCCTGTTCACCCATGACTGCATGGCCAGGCACTACTCCAACACTATCATTACGTTTGCCAATGACACAACAGTGGTAGGCTTGATCCCTGACAACGATGAGTTAGCCTATAGGGAGGAGGTCATAGACCTGGCTGTGTGGTGCCAGGATAATAACCTCTCCCTCAATGTGATCAAGACAAAGGAGATGACTGTGGACTACAGGAAAAGGACAACTGTGTACGCTCCCATTCTCATTGACCGGGCTGTAGTGGCGCAGGTTGAGAGCTTCAAGATCCTTGGTGTCCACATCACCAACAAACTATCATAGTCCAAACACATCAAGACAGTCATGTAGAAGGCACAACAAAGCCTATTCCCCCTCAGGAGACTGAAAATATTTGACATGGGTCCTCAGATCCTCAGAAAGTTCTACAGCTGCACCATCTACAGCTGCACCACCATGTATGCTGCACTGAGCTTCTCAATAAACAGACCTGAGCATGAAAGAGGGAGAGGTGAGATGTTTCTGAGACAGTCTTCATAGAAGCACTGCAGAGTCACTGTGTCCCCAACGTTGGCTGACAAGAGACCACTCTGCTGTTGTATGGCTGAGGGCTTAGTCCCAGCTCCTGAATGAACTACAACAAAATAAAATTGAGGTTATTTCGTTTCTGAGATGCATTGTATTCAGCGGATTACAGGGTCTCTGCAGTGAGCAGCAAGGATATGCTGAAGATTGGCTGAGTGCCCCTGTGGTAACTTGACCTAACCCAGATTACAAGAGACCGGATGGACAGAGTTGAGCGTTCTGTTGGACTGACACTATTGTGTTTATCTTCTATGATCCAGGCTTTTCAAATGTAATGCAACAAAGGTCAGAATTTCACTTTTTGGATGAAGAATTAAGTTTAGCAAAAGCCTGGCCTTCATTTTCAGAGGACATATATTGTTGTCTTAACAACCAACTCCCCTTTAAGGATTGGGGAACGGTCAAGACCTTCTACGCCTTCAGAGAAGGCCCAAGGATTTATTTAGGAATTGTCTTATATTTTAAATATAAAATGTTGTTTTAATTTCTATTTGATATTTTCAATAATATTTCAATGATATTCTGATTATGTTGTTATTTTCAATGACATTCTGATTTAATCTCTTCAGTTTGCGTTTAAATGGAAAGGGTTAAAACTGAGGAGAAAAAATATCCAATCAGAATTCTTCTTTGGTGGTCCCTGAGGAGAAATGTAGCGAGATAGCTCATCATTGGCTAGGACTTCAGAAGCTCGATAGAAGGTATCTGCCATTCAAAACATTTTTTTTATCTAAACATTTTTTATTGCAGTTTGCTTACTGTTGTTCGCTATCTCTTTGAAAATAATGTGTTATGCTTGTGAAACATTGTTGCATTTCAACTTTAGATCACTGGTTAATGTGTGTGCTTAATGTTCTAACGATGTTTGCAATGGGAAGTAATAGTTGTACATTTTGATTGGTAAATGCTTAGTCTAATGGTTATGTTTTTGTGTTCTTATGATTGGGACCTACTGTCTTATTATGTCCTAGTGAATGGACTGCTTATCCTTTAACATCATGCTGTGTGTGACTGCTGTCTTTCTATCAGTCTATGTGTTTTACAGAAAGTGCACTCTGTTACATGGAGTGAGCTGGTAGGTTTCACGGTCTCTGTCCTTTCAGCATCAAATCCCTGTCAAACGCACATCCTTTGACGTGTAACTGTTGTCTCTCTTAGTGATAGTATGATAGTGATGGTGTTAGGCTAGCATAGGTTGTGAAAGCAATGTGATTGTTGTTGCTGGTAACGTTAGTGCGGGTGCTGTCTCTGTTTATCTTGATTTTGGTACAATGTTTTGGAAGATTCTTCTCCTCTCTGAAGGCCTAGGTCCAATAGCCACGGTTTGCCACTGCTTTTAAGGTATGCTATGGGTGAACTACAAGCCAGTTTTCCTGCCAATCCCAAAGTTCCTAAATTAAGTGATATATTGGTGCAGCAAGAAGAGTGCCCCCTAATGGCCAACCACCACCAATTCCAGCCAATTCTTTCCCATTCCAGGAGGTCCTTCTGCCCACTACAATAAATGAACACAACAGTGTGGGGAATCTCACACTGAGGACAGTTTTAGAAATATTGACTGTCATCCAGAACCTTTTCAAAGGTTATTACATTAAAATGTGTTTGTCCAACTGGTCTATTGAAATATATTTAATTAATTCTGAGTATTTCAAATTCTGGGAACCTCTATGATGATCAACTATAGTCTATAATTAAAATATCTTATCATTCTCTATCAAACCAAATACAAGAGTGGAACATCAGTAGTTGGTGATAAGATCATGTTTATCTGTTTGTCATTGTAGCTATGGTTGTCATTCTATGCCCCGCCCATAATCACAAATTACTTTCATCTCTCTTATTTGAAGATTCAGTACTTCCTTCATGGTCTGGCAGTGTAGATCTAAACACAGAATGGAACGCATATATGTACCAGCTCTTGTCCTCTACGTCTTCTGTAAGTTACTGTGTCCTCAGTTCTGATTTTGTGATTCATCAATAGATTTGGTCTCTCACATAGTCGTGACTGTGTTTTGGTGGGTATATCATGTGCATGAAGAGTACTTTTTATTCATAGCTGTTTCTAAACATTTGTTTTCTCTCTTTCAGATCTGACCCATGTTGTGTCTGTCTCTCCGCCACCCTTAGTGGTGGTTCATTCAGGGGAAAATGTCACCCTGCAGTGCATCAATGTCCTTAAAAAGCCGGGACATGTTGGCTGGTTCAAGCAAGTCAATGGCTCAGAGCCCCTGTGCATCACGACTATGTGGAGCTCTATACCAAATGTTCGTCATCATAATGGATTTCAGGAGAAGCGTATGAAAATGTTAATCATCAATAGAACTATCTTTCTCATAATCACAGAGGTGGATGTAACTGATTCTGGTCAATACTTCTGTGTAATGTTGGACAAATATTTCATCTTCACCAACGTGACTGTTCTGAAGGTCCAAGGTAATCTTTTTAATACATTGTCTGCTATGACACCAAATGCACAAACATTTATCATAGGTATTGGATATATTTTTGACTCAATGTTGGAGATGCAATACTAACGTACTACAATTTGAATAACAGTAGAACATTTAACTCACTTAATCGTCCAAAAGGTCACAAAGATTATGACAAGGACCCTACAGAGCACAATGAAAAAGGTATGTTCATTCTGTAATTTTAAGTGAATTTAAAAAAATGAATGAATATGATGTACCTTGAAAGTACGACAGAATATAAATAAATTATTATTATTATTATTTGTACCTTTATTTAACTAGGCAAGTCAGTTAAGAACAAATTATTATTTACAATGATGGCCTACCAAAAAGTAAAAAAGCCTCCTGCGGTGACAGGGGATTAAAAATAAATAAATAAATAAATTATTAAAATATAGGACAAAACACACAACACGACAAGAGAGACACCACAACACTACATAAAGAGAGACCTAAGAAAACAACATAGCATGGCAGCAACACATGACAACACAGCATGGTAGCAACACAACATGACAACAACATGGTATTTAACTCACCTAATCGTCCAAAAGGTCACAATGATTATGACAAGGACCCTACAGAGCGCTATGAAAAAGGTATGTTCATTCTGTAATTTTAAGTGAGAATGTTTCAAAAATGAATTATTATGATGTACCTTGAAAGTACCACAGAATAGAAATAAAGTATAACAGCATCTTATAGCAATCTGAGAATTCTCCATTGGTAGCAAACAACGTAAAGGTTTATATAGTTCTTATTCTAATTGAAATCTGTTTTGTAGGAGAGGAAGATAGAACCATGAACCTCCTCCTACTGGTTGTGATCCTGGGTGTTGTAACTGCTGTTCTATTGATTATCATCCTCGTCCTGGTCCTCAAAGTCAGACGAGATGCAAACAGACTAAACCCAGGTATGGAGCCCATTTCATATGGGGCCTACTATTAACTACACTTACATAGTGAAAATGTTTCCCATTACATACTGCAGGAGTAGACAACCCTGGTCCTGGAGTGGCGCAGGCACTTCATGTTTTTGATTTAACCAACCAGGAAGACCAGGTGTGTTGAATTTAGATCACTGAACTGATCAATTAGTCCAGTTGGGCAGGTGTGGTGCCTAGTTGGAACAAAATCCTGCAATTCCTGCGGCACTGAAGGAACAGCGTTGTCTACCCCTGACATACTGTATACTGAGAATTGAAAGAGTCAGTAAAACCTATATTGTGCCACTAAAATGGAATGATCAGTTTATCTCTTCTCTCATCTCTGTTTTATATTATATTCAGGACCTGACTCGCAACAACAACCACAAAATGATCAGGTAAATGTGATTAGTTTAGAGATATTGTGAATATTATAAGCAATTCAGAAAACTGTGTAAATTATAATTGTATTTCATGGTGTTTCCAAATCTACAGGAACAAGATCCTGATGCACTGAATTATGCAACCCTGAATTTCACCTCCAAGAAGAAGAAGAGGGAGAGAAGAAGAGAGAAGGATCTGGAGCCCCATGTATTGTATGCTGCTACAAGATGACACAGTGGAGGAGGAAAAGTGTTTTGCCATATCTTTCAATACAAGTTGAAATCCTTCTATATTCTGTGTAGTTAAATCAAATGTATTGAAATGTAAATCAGTAAATATCTCTGTATTTTCTGTGTGTTGTACCTCAGGAACACTGTAGCCCTCTTCCACTCTGTTAGGCCATACAGCTAAGTGTTACAGGGGGTGGTTAGAGAAGGGGACTCACACCACAACTGTTTAATGGCCACAGAGGAGTAGTTGTCTCTCTCAGCTTAGATCTGTTGTGTGTATTACTGATTTGATTATTTTAACAAGTTGTCCGTAAAGGACAAAGTACCCAGCGTTGGACCATTTTATTACATTGATTACTTAATAAAAAAATAGAGTTTTATCAAAACTTCTACAATGTTTGTTTGTCATGATGTTATGCTCCAAAAAGGGTTATCCAAAGGGTGCTCCTATGGGGCAGCATAATAACCCTTTTATGTTCTAGATAGCACCGCCTTTTTTTTCTTCTAAGGATGTGTCTGCTCTAAAGAACCTGGTCACCTTTCCACTACCTGGCATGTGTAAGTATAAACGAATGGGTGATTTGAGGGGAGGTTGACAATAAGGGGATGTGAGACGGAGACAGTAGACCTATCATGCGTCATTCTCTCTCTGCTGAAGACAAACAACCTGCACTACAGGAAGACTGGTCTTCAGCTCTCACCACACCTCTCTCACACCTCTGTTCATCAGGATGATAAACACCAGACCCCTGCCGCTCAGTTAGATGTGGAAAGGATGTGAAGAATACAAACATGATGAAAGCCTTTCCCATAACCTAAAGTATTCAACTTAAAGTATTCAGATTAGGTGTCATCACAATAGTTTGGTCAACTATTTTCCTTCATGAAAACTTATGTCACCTCTGACCCATGACCTCAAACAGAACAACTTAAGTCAGTATCAATGTTCACAGTTTATTAATAATTATACAGTAAGTGCATACACAGGGATTTGTTGAAAGCAAGTAACATACTACATATAGTCTATTGATATTGGCCTTAGCTGTATCTATTTCCTGGTGGTGTAGATGATGATGATGATGATGGTCAGACAGCAGAGGAGAACTCCAGTTCTTATGATGGAAAGAAGGACCAGGATTCTCATCTATGAGTAACTCTGTTCCGTCAGCACTCATCCACTCAGGCCATTCGTATTCATACAGGTCTGTATATACATACCCATGTACAGTTGTTATATTATATCACATGCAATATTGTAAGTAATTATTGGACCTAGGCATTCACTCAGGAATGCATATTAGTATCCTGCCAGTTGCACCTTTTCTCATTGCTTTTAGTATATCAAATGTGCAATAAGTGCAGTTGTCTGTAATTAAACCCTGCGCACTAAGGACTGTATTTTAAGGGAATTACTATTATTACCCCAATGATATCATACACACATTTAGCTATTAAAGTATCTCTTCCTGTCATTTACCTGTACAGTTTGTGTAAACATGCAAGTATTCACTTATCTGTAAATATAACTGTATACCTAACTGTACAGCTAATTTAACCATGCAAAATTTTCACCTACCTGTTCATTTACCCAGTCTGTCTATTAAGTAAACTATTATTACCCTCGCTCATATCATACGCATTAGCTACTGAAGTATTTCTCTGCCATCAACCTGTATAGTATAGTTAACCACCCAACATCCACCAATGTATAGTGTACATATTCAGCCAACCACTCATACTATGCAATGTCCTTTTATAGCTTTTTTTTGCACTCCAGATATCCTGTATTTCTATACTTTTTCATACTGCCGCTCTATGTATCATGTACCGTGTATCTGTCTTTTGTGTACTTTCGTTGTGGCATTTTGCACCTGCCCTGTGTTTTTGTTGTAGCTGCTTGATAATGAAATTTCCCCCCCGGGGGATCAATAAAGTACCTATCTATCTATCTATCTATCTATCTATCTATCTATCTATCTATCTATCTATCTATCTATCTATCTATCTATGAATCAATGTCACCATCTGAAAAAAAAGCAACCCCAAGAAGGACTGGAAAACGGTTAAATACCTGACAAGAAGCACATGGCTGAGCTCTTTAATCACCACTCCATTAAGTCAGGATCCCTATTTGACTCAGCCATGCCTCCTTGCCCGTCCAACATTTCCTCATCTCCCACCCCTTCTAATGCGACTAGCCCCGATGCTCCTCCCTCTTCTCCCCCTGCCCTGCTACAAAGTTTCTCCCTGCAGGCGGTCACTGAATCCGAGAAGCTAAAGGAGCTCCTTAAACTTGACCCCCCCAAAAAACGTTCTTCTTTAAGGCTGCTGCCCCTATTGTCGTCAAGCCTATCCCTGACCTTCTTATCCTGTCTCTCCTCTCTGGGGAGGTTCCCATTGCTTGGAAGGCAGCCATGGTCCATCCTTTATTTAAAGGGGGAGATCAAGCTGATCCTAGCTGCTATAGGCATATTTCTAATTTGCCCTGTTTATCAAAAGTGTTGGGAAAAGTTGTCAATATTCAACTGACTGGCTTTCTTGATGTTTATAGTATTCTCTCTGGTATGCAATCTGGTTTCTGCTCAGGTTATGGATGTGTCACTGCAACCTTAAAGGTCCTCAATGATGTCACCATTGCCCTTGATTCTAAGCAATGTTGTGCTGCTATTTCTATTGACTTGGCCAAAGCTTTTGATACGGTAGACCATTCCATTCTTGTGGGCCGGCTAAGGAGTATTGGTTTCTCTGAAGGGTTTATAGCCCGGTTTGCCAACTCCCTCTTTCCAAGAAAGCAGTGTATAAACTCAGAACATCTGAACACCCCAAGGCTCGGTCCTAGGCCCAAAGCTCGTCTTAATTTACATCAACTACATAGCTCAGGCAGTAGGAAGCTATCTTATCCATTTATATGCAGATGATACAGTCTTATACTCAACTGGCCCCTCCCCAGATGTTGTGTTAAACGATCTACAACAAAGCTTTCTTATCACCCTTAATATTTGGTACAGAAATCTTTGTTTGCAATTACAGAGATCATACATTTCCTGTAGTTCTTGACCAGGTTTGCACACACTGCAGCAGGGATTTTGGCCCACTCCTCCATACAGACCTTCTCCAGATCCTTCAGGTTTCGGGGCTGTCGCTGGGCAATACGGACTTTCAGCTCCCTCCAAAGATTTTCTATTGGCTTCAGGTCTGGAGACTGGCTAGGCCACTCCAGGACCTTGAGATGCTTCTTACGGAGCCACTCCTTAGTTGCCCTGGCTCTGTGTTTCGGGTCGTTGTCATGCTGGAAGACCCAGCCACGACCCATCTTCAATGCTCTTACTGAGGGAAGGAGGTTGTTGGCCAAGATCTCGCGATACATGGCCCCATCCATCCTCCCCTCAATACGGTGCAGTCGTCCTGTCCCCTTTGCAGAAAAGCATCCCCAAAGAATTATGTTTCCACCTCCATGCTTCATGGTTGGGATGGTGTTCTTGGGGTTGTACTCATCCTTCTTCTTCCTCCAAACACGGCGAGTGGAGTTTAGACCAAAAAGCTCTATTTTTGTCTCATCAGACCACATGACCTTCTCCCATTCCTCCTCTGGATCATCCAGATGGTCATTGGCAAACTTCAGATGGGCCTGGACATGCGCTGGCTTGAGCAGGGGGACCTTGCGGACGCTGCAGGATTTTAATCCATGATGGCGTAGTGTGTTACTAATTCTTTGAGACTGTGGTCCCAGCTCTCTTCAGGTCATTGACCAGGTCCTGCCGTGTAGTTCTGGGCTGATCCCTCACCTTCCTCATGATCATTGATGCCCCACGAGGTGAGATCTTGCATGGTGCCCCAGACCGAGGGAGATTGACCATCATCTTGAACTTCTTCCATTTTCTAATAATTGTGCCAACAGTTGTTACCTTCTCACCAAGCTGCTTGCCTATTGTCCTGTAGCCCATCCCAGCCTTGTGCAGGTCTACAATTTTATCCCTGATGTCCTTACACAGCTCTCTGGTCTTGGCCATTGTGGAGAGGTTGGAGTCTGTTTGATTGAGTGTGTGGACAGGTGTCTTTTATACAGGTAACGAGTTCAAACAGGTGCAGTTCATACAGGTAATGAGTGGAGAACAGGAGGGCTTCTTAAAGAAAAACTAACAGGTCTGTGAGAGCCGGAATTCTTACTGGTTGGTAGGTGATCAAATAAAATGCAAATAAAAAAAATCAAATAAAATGCAAATTAATTACTTAAAATTCATACAATGTGATTTTCTGGATTTTTGTTTTAGATTCCGTCTCTCACAGTTGAAGTGTACCTATGATAAAAATTAGAGACCTCTACATGCTTTGTAAGTAGGAAAACCTGCAAAATCGGCAGTGTATCAAATACTTGTTCTCCCCACTGTATATATATATAGATATATATATACAGTGGGGCAAAAAAGTATTTAGTCAGCCACCAATTGTGCAAGTTCTCCCACTTAAAAATATGAGAGAGGCCTGTAATTTTCATCATAGGTACACTTCAACTATGAGAGACAAAATTCCAGAAAATCACATTGTAGGATTTTTAATTAATTTATTTGCAAATTATGGTGGAAAATAAGTATTTGGTCACCAACAAACAAGCAAGATTTCTGGCTCTCTCAGACCTGTAACTTCTTCTTTAAGAGGCTCCTCTGTCCTCCACTCGTTACCTGTATTAATGGCACCTGTTTGAACTTGTTATCAGTATAAAATACACCTGTCCACAACCTCAAACAGTCACACTCCAAATCCACTATGGCCAAGACCAAAGAGCTGTCAAAGGACACCAGAAACAAAATTGTAGACCTGCACCAGGCTGGGAAGACTGAATCTGCAATAGGTAAGCAGCTTGGTGTGAAGAAATCAACTGTGGGAGCAATTATTAGGAAATGGAAGACATACAAGACCACTGATAATCTCCCTCGATCTGGGGCTCCACGCAAGATCTCACCCCGTGGGGTCAAAATGATCACAAGAACGGTGAGCAAAAATCCCAGAACCACACGGAGGGACCTAGTGAATGACCTGCAGAGAGCTGGGACCAAAGTAACAAAGGCTACCATCAGTAACACACTACGCCGCCAGGGACTCAAATCCTGCAGTGCCAGACGTGTCCCCCTGCTGAAGCCAGTACATGTCCAGGCCCGTCTGAAGTTTGCTAGAGATTATTTGGATGATCCAGAAGAGGATTGGGAGAATGTCATATGGTCAGATGAAACCAAAATAGAACTTTTTGGTAAAAACTCAACTCGTCGTTGTGGCAAGGGGGGCGTGGTTCAGCGAGGTCTGTGACGAAGGAGAGAGAAGGGAGACGAGCGGTGCATAAGTGGGGGAAGGGCAAATGACAAACACCTGTGCCTCGTTTCAGTGATTGGCGTGAAGAGACTGGATAAAAGCCACCTGGGGAAGGTGGCCGGGAGAGAGGGACTGCCTGAGACTTGTGGGAAAAAGCCAGGGGACTGAGTGGGGCTGTTTTATGTTCTAAAGAGTGCTGGTGGAAAGAGTTATTTTTGATTGGTGTTGAGAAGCGCCCGCAGCGCAGATTTATTTTATTTTTGTGATCTACTTTTTTGGACAATAAAAATCACGAGTCTCAAACCAGCCGACCCCGTCTTCTTCCTTCACCTATTGAACAGACCTTACTACAGTCGTGTTTGGAGGAGAAAGAATGCTGAGTTGCATCCAAAGAACACCATACCTACTGTGAAGCATGGGGGTGGAAACATCATCAATAAAGTACCATGTTGTCATACCTTTATGTAGTACTGTGCGCCTCCCAAAATCTGTTCTGGACTTGGGGACTGTGAAGAAACCTCTGGTGTGCCATTCAGAGGGTGAATAGGCAAGACAAAATGTTTAGGTGCCTTTGAACAAGGAATGGTAGTACTGTAGGTTCCAGTCGCACCGGTTTGAGTGTGTCAAGAACGGCAATGCTGCTGGGCTTTTCCATGCTCAACAGTTTACAGTGTGCATTAAGAATGGTCCATCATACATCACTGGGCCTCTCATGACATTTGCCTGAGAGATAGTGGAATAAAGAACAACTATTAAGAATAGGTGCCCAGTATTTTACCATCTTTTTAAATTAAAGACGACATAGCCATGGGGTAATATATCTAATTCTGTGTAAATAAGATTTGAAAAAGATTTAGGACACAAACTGCAACAAAACTGCCACAAACTGGGGAACCTTTAACCAAACTCATAATACTTTTGGTTGTGTACTGTACTATATATTTCAGGGGAAATAACCAAAATATTTTCATTTTGTAAAAAATTGTTTTTTTGTAGTTTGTGTGTATACTGTTGATCTCTCTCTCTCTCTCTCTCTTTCTCTCTCTAAACCACACAACCTCTTCTCACCAATCAGGCCATACATCTATTTCCATCTATTCCGCCAGACTATAAAACCAAACCAAATCCAAAATCAAACTACCCCAGGCTCTAAACTACATTTTTGCCTTTGCTGTTTAGTACAATAACCAAACTTTAGTGGGCTATGTTCAAAAATACCATATATGTGCTGTATTCAACATCTTGAACAGTTTGGAGCACTTGTAGGCCTATTTCAATCATCATATTTGCATACACAGTGAATGCATCCATAAACAACAGACCTAATGCTAATGTTGAGTGTACAGCGGTACAGAGGCAGGTGTCAATGCTCTCTGCAGACTCTCATCTGATGCATTCGCTGCAGAGGCTGTAGCGGCCTGTGGTCAGTGTCACCTCGCTGGTATGAACAGGGACGGAAAAAACACAAACCTCATACAAAGATCTCTGTGGTCCGAAGTTTCCACTCAACAACTAAACAAACAGACATCATGCCTTCACACATTTCGTATAAACTTTTCTTTCTTAGGTACTTTTGAGTTCACATCTCATCTATTAGTGTGACATTAAGGGTTTGTTATGGTTTGCTGCCAATGCAGTTTGATTTTCATGCTGATAATTTGTCTCATTGTGTTTCTAAGGCCTGTGATGAGCCTTGTGATGTCTTTGGTCATCATACACTTTTTACATTTCTGTATTGTTCTGAATGGAGAGATTTGCAAACCTCACATCTGTAATTTCACCTCTTAAACTTATAACCCACAGTTCTCATGTCTTCATTGTTTAGTAGGACAGGAGGGTACATGAAGGCCATACACATATCAAGGCTTTGTTTACTTTTTCTAAAACCGTTATCTACTGTACCTACAGCATCAACCAAATGACTAGTGACTTCCAAATATTGTGCAGTATATTTGACCAGGACCCATTGTCAAAAGTAGTGCACTGTAAACTCTTGTAAACTGTAAACATTTGCTATCTAGAACCTTATTATAACTCTTTTAAATTGTAATGCAAGATGATCCAAACACGATGCAATTGCCATCACATTGCACGCTGCCATATCCCATCTGGACAAGAGGAATACCTCTGTAAGAATGCTGTTCATTGACTATAGCTCAGCATTCAACACCATAGTAGCATCCTAGCTCATCATTAAACTCATTAAACTCGGGGCCCTGGGTCTGAACCCCGCACTGTGCAACTGGGTTGTGGACTTCCTGACGGGCTGCCCCCAGGTGGTGAAGGTAGGAAACAACACCTCCACTTCGCTGAACCTCAACACATGGACCCCACAAGGGTGTGTGCTCAGCCCCCTCCTGTACTGCCCTTTCACCCATGACTGCGTGGCCACGCACACCTCCAACTCAATCATCAAGTTTGCAGACGTCACAACAGTAGTAGACTTGATTACCAACAATGACCAGAAAGCCTACAGGGAGGAGGTGAGGGCCCTGTGAGTGTGGTGCCAGAAAAAGAACTTCTAATTGTTCACAACAATGACAATTAGCAACACAGTCCACTGATATAGAAGCCGATGCCATGCAGACCCACACATTATCTTATCACCAAAATGTAATAAAAGGCCAGGTAATTCTTGGACTACAATCATTATCTTATAGTGCCTATAGAGGATTTATCCATTTATCCCAGGCTGCAGCCAGAAGGTCTTCCCAGTTAACTGTTACACCCACACTAAACTATCAGGTGTTACACTTCAGTTAGAGCATGATTCTGTGAATGATAGGTAATGAGACTGACATACAATGGACTTGTTTCATCCTGTAGTGTACGTTATTACCCCTCATGATGCTCCACACCTGTTCACCCTGGTACATATCAAGTCCTGTTGTAAACCAAACAGACCTCCTATAGGAAAACATATTGTATTCTTGCCAGATAACAATTTATTTTTTCCAGAAGGAAATGCATGCGTTTTCATACTGAAACCTCTGTGATGTACATTTTTTAATCAAACCGGTGCTATACAATTACACTGGTTGTACAGCGTTAATTTCTCATATAGACACCAAAACGTGTTTGTTCTTCACACACCCTGCTCAACATATCCTACACAGTAAGCATTGGTCCACTTTAAAGGAATAGTTCACCCAAATTACAAATTAACATTTTGGTTTCATATCGTATAAGTAGTCTACAGTCGTGGCCAAGTGTTGGTCTCCACAAAGTTTGCTGCTTCAGTGTTCTTAGATCTTTATGTCAGTAGTTACTATGGTACACGGAAGTATAATTACAAGTATTCCATAAGTGTCAAAGGCTTTCATTGACAATGACATTCAGTTTATGCAAAGAGTCATTATTTGCAGTGTTGACCTTTCTTTTTCAAGACCTCTGACATCCACCCTGGCATGCTGTCAATTAACTTCTGGGCCACATCCTGACTGACTGGCCATTCTTGCATAATCAATGCTTGGAGTTTTTCAGAAGATGTGGGTTTTTGTTTGTCCACCTGCCTCTTGAGGATCGACCGCAAGTTCTCAATGGGATTAAGGTCTGGGGAGTTTCCTGGCCATGGACCCAAAATGTTAATGTTTTGTTCCCCGAGCCACTTAGTTATCACTTTTGCCTTATGGCAAGGTGCTCCATCATGCTGGAAAAGGCATTGGTCGTCATCAAACTGTTCTTGGATGGTTGGGAGAAGTTGCTCTCGGAGGATGTGTTGG
Source organism: Thymallus thymallus (assembly GCA_023634145.1). NCBI lineage: Eukaryota > Metazoa > Chordata > Actinopteri > Salmoniformes > Salmonidae > Thymallus > Thymallus thymallus. The sequence goes on from CM042423.1 coordinate 10,333,070, forward strand.
TTCCATTCTTTATTCATGGCTGTGTTCTTAGGCAAAATTGTGAGTGAGCCCACTCCCTTGGCTGAGAAGCAACCCCACACATGAATGGTCTGAGGATGCTTTACTGTTGGCATGACACAGGACTGATGGTAGCGCTTACCATGTCTTCTCCGGACAAGGTGTTTTCCGGATGGCCCAAACAATCGGAAAGGGGATTCATCAGAGAAAATGACTCTACCCCAGTCCTCAGCAGTCCAATCCCTGTACCTTTTACAGAATATCAGTCTGTCCCTGATGTTTTTCCTGGAGAGAAGTGGCTTCTTTGCTGCCCTTCTTGACACCAGGCCATCCTCCAAAGGTCTTCGCCTCACTGTGCGTGCAGATGCACTCACACCTGCCTGCTGCCATTCCTGAGCAAGCTCTGCACTGGTGGTGCCCCGATCCCGCAGCTGAATCAACTTTAGGAGACGGTCCTGGTGCTTGCTGGACTTTCTTGGGCGCCCTGACGCCTTCTTCACAACAATTGAACCTCTCTCCTTTAAGTTCTTGATGATCCGATAAATGGTTGATTTAGGTGCAATCTTACTAGCAGCAATATCCTTGCCTGTGAAGCCCTTTTTGTGCAAAGCAATGATGACAGCACGTGTTTCCTTGCAGGTAACCATGGTTGACAGAAGAAGAACAATGATTTCAAGCACCACCCTCCTTTTAAAGCTTCCAGTCTGTTATTCTGACTCAATCAGCATGACAGAGTGATCTCCAGCCTTGTCCTCGTCAACACTCTCACCTGTGTTAACAAGACAATCACTGACATGATGGCAGCTGGTCCTTTTGTGGCAGGGCTGAAATGCAGTGGAAATGTTTTTGGGGGATTTTCATGGCAAAGAGGGACTTTGCAATTAATTGCAATTAATCTGATCACTCATGACATTCTGGAGTATATGCAAATTGCCATCATCAACACTGAGGCAGCAAACTTTTTGGAGACCAATACTTGTGTCATTCTCAACTTTTGGCCACGACTGTATGGACAAGGTATGACAGAAATCCATGCTTTGGTTTACTTTCCCTGGCACTGTCAATTTCACAATCAATTTGAGATACTTCCAAATGCTAATGTTTTAGCATTCTTTGCACAAATCCTATTCAAGTTAGGGGACCGATCTTAGCATTTTTTGCACATCATGTCCAAATCATTTGAAAGTATCTCAAATTGATTGTGAAGCTCAACAAAGTCACTTATAAATAATTGAACATGATACACGAAAAATGCTAAAATCAGTACCTTCTGCAACTTTTTGCACTTTTTGGGATAATACGTCTCCAACATGAAGTAACTATGCACATAATCAGATATCACTGTAAAGGAAACAGATTTTGTAGACTTTCTTGTCAGGTTAGAAACGGGACCAAGCTGGACATCAAAGGTAAGTGATACATCTTTGTTTATATCTATTGTATAATCTACTGTGTTAAACTGGATACAGTACTAGTTATTTAGATCACATAATAAAATATGCATTTATCCATATAATTACTATACAAGCGTATATGTAGTTACTATACAGTACTTCTATCACCATGTTTGTCTCCCTCTCTCAACCTGATCATTGTCCTTGCTTTCATAATTTACAAGATGAACAAGAGACCATGTCTGCAGTGCAGAAGTAAGTGACAAAGTCTTGGAAGTTGATCTTTGATAACACCATCTACAGATGTATCAGTAGTGAGGATTTGTATCTTTATCTTTTCTGGGTTTCTTTTCAGAACCCGGCTCTCAAACAAGAGGTCCAGTCAGTCTCTTCCTTATATTTTGTATTACTATAAAAATATGTGAAAATGTGTTATATTTAATAATAACGTGTAGTAATATTCTCCCTCCATTTTATAATTGTTCTTCACAGGTCCAAGATGCAGACAATCTCCATTATCTATCTCTGAATCTGAGCAACAAGAAGAACAGGTCTAGAAGACAGAGAAGCAACATGGAGGAAGAGACGGTGTACTCTGGGATCAGACAGTAAAACAATACAACAGACGTCCATTAAAATGAATTAGCTCTTTATTGACTCTAGCTTTATTAGTTGTATAACTGTAACTGTAGCTACTAAATAATAAAGTAAATTACTTCTGATTTGACAAGGACTGGCTTGTGATAAGATAGATAAAGCATTTAACAATAATCAAGACAATGGAAGTTGAAGGTATTTAGGCCATACTCAGGCATCTTTAAAGAGGATCTGACATAGATATTATTAAAATACACTATATATACAAAGGTATGCTGACAGGTGTATAAAATCAAGCACACCGCCATGCAATCTCCATAGACAAACATTGACAGTAGAATGGCCTTACTGAAGAGCTCAGTGACTTTCAACGTGGCATCATCATAGGATTTGAATTTTGTGCATTTTTGTTAGAATCCCTATTCCTGGGGTCCACCACCAATTAATAAGACATTACAAACAATTACACAATAAGATTTTACAAACATTTAACAAGTAGACAATAAAGACAATTGAAATACCAGACAGGATGCCACCTTTCCAACAAGTCAGTTTGTCAAATGTCTGCCCTAATAGAGCTGCCCCAGTCAACTATAAGTGCTGTTATTGTGAAGTGGAAACGTGTAGGAGCAACAACGGCTCAGCATCAAAGAAGTAGGTCACACAAGCTAACAACATGGGACCGCCACGTGCTGAAGAACATAGCGTGTAAAAATCTTCTGCCCTTGGTTGCCATACTCACTGCCGAGATCCAGCCTCTGGAAGCAACATCAGCAAGGGAACAGTTCATTTGGAGATTCATGAAATGGTTTTCCATGGCCGAGCAGCCTCATACAAGTCTAAGAATACCATGCGCTATGCCAAGCGTTGGCTGAAGTGGTGTAAAGCTCGCCACCATTGGACTCTGGAGCAGAGGAGACGCGCTCTCTGTAGTGATGAATCACGTTTCACCATCTGGCAGTCTGACGGACAAATCTGGGTTTTTCATGGTTCAGGCTAAGCCCATTAGTTCCAGTGATGGGACATATTAATGCTACCACATACAATGACATTCTAGAAGATTCTGTTCTTCCAACTTGTGGCAACAGTTTGGGGAAGGCCCTTTCCTGTTTCAGCATGACAATGCCCCCGTGCACAAAGCGAGGTCCATACAGAAATGGTTTGTTGAGATCGTTGTGGAAGAACTTGACTGGCCTGCAAAGAGTTCTGACCTTTGGGATGAATTGGAACGCCGACTGCGAGCCAGGTCTAATTGCCCAAAATTAGTGCCCGACTACACTAATGTTCTTGTGGCTGAATGGATGCAACTTCCAACATCTAGTGGAAAGCCTTCCCAGAAGAGTGGAGGCTGTTATAGCAGCAAAGGGGGGACAAACTCCATATTAGGTGTCCACATACTTTTGGACATGTAGTGTATGTACTTACACACCCTCTGGAAGAACATTATTATTTTACATTAGATTTATTTTGTGAAAAGCGACAAGGGTAGACTAGCCATCTATAATTTTGGGCAAATTCCAGATGGGCTGGATGATTTTAAGCCTAGTGGCTCTGTCTAACTTAGTGATGTTTTTGTGTAAAAACACCCATCTGGCTAATATTGGGGGCCTCAAGGGAAAAAAATGGGCCGGTGTGGGGTTCTGTGTTAGAAATGCAAAGGAGAATTTCTAGTCCCAGTACGCCCCTGACAAGCAATCACATAGATATGCACATTTTTATGTTTTCATACATTCATTGACATTTCCATAGTAATGTGAATGGGAAAGCAGCAGTGCAATTGGGCAATGTACCATAACCAATCAGCTAGAGTAGGCCTTTTATGCAAATAGGCCATGCCATTCACCATGATGTGGCACTGCGATGGACTGTGTTTACAGTCAGCAGAACAGCACTACTTTATTTTGATAATTGTTTAGAAAGCAGTAACAAAAGTAACAAAAAATAAACCCAAATAGTTTTCTTCAAAAACATAAATACTACGGAATTTTACTTTTGGGAACATTACAGTCCTACTGATCAAACAACCAACAGGTAGGCTATATCTCCCTCAGTTGCCTATGCAAACTGTTAAGGTCGCGTCAATTCAAATCTGGTATTGGAACAAAATGATTACTACGCCGTTTAAATCATCTATGTATTTTATTCTAGCAAACCCTTAAATGGTAAATATGAAGTTCGTATATACAGGCTCACTGTGACACCACGCAGGGCAAACAGCAAGCAGGGCCAGAGAAGAGAGAGGGAGAGAGAGAGAGAGAGAGAGAGCGCAAGAGAGCGAGAGCGCAAGAGCACGAGAGTGAGTGAGCAAACAGTCAGCAGCGCTAGAGAAGAGAAGCGCCCCTATCCTTTGTTCTTCCTTAAATACTCCGACAGAATCGTTTTTCCGCTCCTTGCTGACCTGTCGGAGTAGAGGCTGAGTGTGGTTTAAACTTACTCAGCCTATCGTTGGCGTGCAGGCTGATCCCAGCCTCGTGACGCAATCCAGTTGACGGAAGTAGTGGTCCTCTCAGTAGATCCTAGTTTCATATTACAACAAAATACTGTTCTATCGTGAAACCCCCAGCTAGCACATTCCTTCCACATAGCTCCCCCCTACCCAAACCTACAGCAGTTCTAAAGATCTATGATCACACAATACATTCAGTTAATAACTCTTGTTGTAGATTAACATATTCATTAGCTAAACATATATCAGCCCTTACAATCCCCCTTTTGACACCCCCTAGGGTGTCACTCACCCCAATACAAAAAATACAGAGCTTATGCATTAAGAAAAGTAAAAAAAAACTCAACCTGTTACAGCTACACCTACTGGATATAAAGAGGACTACCAGTCACTCCAAAACTTACAACCCTCACATCTGTAACAGCAAATCAACCAACCCGCTCATCCTTCGTTTCTCCACCCCTTATGCTGAGTGGCTACCAGCCACCCAAGAACTTAAAACCCTCTTTTTTAAACCCGTTAAAGAACGACTTATGAAAACACCTTATTCAACCACCTCCCGTATAGCACTCAGTCAGACCCATCTTCCTACGAAGACTTGATTCGGTATCAGCATCAGCTACTTGAGCTCCAAGTAGGGGCATCATACCAACAGCCTGCACAACATCTGTAACAGACTTTTTCAAACATGGGATGATACAAGCAGCACAGCACATTAAAAGCAAAAACACAGTGATAACTATACTTCCTGCAGAGTGAGTTACCCCCCCCATCATGTATATCACCCATATCCCCCACATGTTCTTGCCTGAATCTGTCAAGTCTCGCCCTGTCTCTTCTAATGAGCGATTTGGGCCTTCGTCTTTTGCACAGTGATTTCTATGGTACCACGAATCTCTTTTGTTTGAATTCACTCTCAATGAGTGACTTGATACCTCTTTCACCTGGTACGGTCCTTCCCACCTGGGCTCCGTCCACTTTCTGGAGTGCACCTTTACTCTCACCCAGTCTCCCACCAGGATATCTCTGTTTTCGTCTGTGGTTTCGACTGCAGGAGTTCGGACCTCCACCACCTGTTTGGACAGTCTTTCGACAAGAGAAGTTAACGCCTGCATGTAGTCTGTGTATCTGATTTTAGCTATGTCTAGTCTAGGCATGCTAAGATTATCTGCTGGTGGCCCTGGCATCCTACGCCCTGTCAATAGTTCATGAGGGGTTAGATGTGTGTCAGAGCCTGGGGAGTTTCTCATGGACATTAGGGCTAGCGGCAGCGCATCCACCCACTTCAGTTTTGTCCCTGCCATAATTTTGGCCATTTTCCGTTTCAAAGTTTGGTTAGCCCTTTCCACTAAACCTTGCGATTGGGGATGATACACCGACCCGAACTTGTGGGTAATCCCTAATGCCTGTTCTACCTCTCTCAGATGCTCGTTCTTGAAATGGGTCCCGTTGTCAGAGCGGACCATACGGGGGACCCCGAACCTTGGTACGAGCTCCCTTCTTAGCCATTTAATCACAGCCTTAGCATCTTCCCTTGCTGTGGGGATGGCTTCCACCCATCTGGTGAATCTATCGACCATTACTAATAGATATCTTTTCCCCTCCACTCTGTTGTCCTGTCCCATGTCCGTGTAATCTATGCAGATGTCCTGAAACGGCGCGTCAGGTATTGGGAAACTGCCTATCACTGCTCCTAATGATACTTTGTTGTTGTATCTTTTGCATATTTCACAGCTTTCAGATGTTTCCCTGGCCATATCCATCATGTTAGGGTGGTACCATGCCTTCTCAATTGCCTTTCCCACACTCTTCCATCCTCCACGTGCTTTCTCATGCTCTTCTCTGATGATAGATCTGAGGAGTTTGGCAGGAGCCACTGTTTTTCCCGTGGTAGCCCTCCAGATTCCTTGGTGATCCCTTCTTGCCCCCTGCCTGCTCCAAACATTCTGTTCATAAACATCAGCAGCCTCTTGTAACTGTCTTACTGTATCTTCTGTCAGCTCTTCCTGGCTATGGGTTGTCCTCTGCACCATCTGTTGTGCAGTGTAACCTCCCGCTTCCTTAGCTGCCAGGTCTGCTTGATCATTCCCTTCATGTTCCCTAGTGCTTTCTTTACTGTGTCCTTTACATTTCATGATTGACACCCGTTTTGGCAGCTTGATTGCCTCAATCAATTTCTGGATCTCTTGTTTGTGTTTTATAGGTTCGTTTGAGCTGGTTAGGAACCCTCTCCTCATCCATTGAGGGCCATCAATGTGAGCAATTCCATGGGCGTATGCAGAATCGGTATAGATGTCTACCTCTCTTCCTTGGCAGAGCTCTAGTGCTCTCCGCAATGCTCTCAGTTCTGCTAGTTGTGCCGAGGCTCCTGCTGGTTCCAATCTTCCTTCTTCCATCACTTCATGATCTCCGTTCTTTCCCTGGCGCACCACAGCATAGGCAGCAATGTTTCCTTCACTCTGATTCTTCGACCTATAACAGCACCCGTCCGTAAATAGGGTTTCCTTCATTCCATCCAGTGGTGTGTTTCCGAGATCCATTCAAACCTTTATTTGCTTGGCTGCCCTGTCTTCACAAACGTGTGGTTCCCCCTTGCCCATGCCATCGGTCATGTTGGCGACTGTTGTCACATATGTGATGTGTTTTGCCGTAATTGTCTTGGTTATGTCGGATTTTCTCTTGCTAGACAGGGCAAAAAGCTTGGAACCGATAAAAGCTGCTACCCCATGGTCTGTGTTGATTTCCAATGGATGTCGCATCACTATGTGTGCTGTTTTTCCCACTGCTTTTGCCAGTGCAGCCATATGTCTGGCACAGTCTGTTTGGCCTGTTTCAATGTTGTCCAATTTTGCACTGTAATAATGCAATACTCTCCTCTCCCCCTTTTGTTTCTGATACAGGACGGAATGAACAAACCCGTCTTGTTCTGAAACATCAAGATGGAATGGTGTCGTGTAGTCAGGTAGAGACAGTGCTTCTGCTTGTGCTAAGGTTTGTTTGAGCTGAATGAATGCCGTTTCTGCTTCAGTAGTCCACTTTAGGACTGCAGTGAGATTCCTATTTCCCGCTTCCCTTAGGATATCTCTGAGTGGCTCAACTTTAAGGCAGTACTCTGGGACATGTGTTCTACTATATCCCGTGAGTCCAAGGAATGAGAGCAGATGCTGGACGGTGTCTGGCTTAGGATGTTCCAAAATGGATGTCCTTTGTGCCATGGAGACCGCCTGTCCTTTGCCTGACAGGACCCTTCCAAGAAACTGAACCGTTCTTCTGCAACATTGGACTTTCTCTCTCTTGACTTTGTAGCCTTTGTCTGCCACGTGGTTCAACAGTGCTTTTGTTGCTTGTAAACATGATTCAGCAGTAGGTGCAGCAAGTACAAGGTCATCCACATATTGCAACAGTGTTACCCCTTCTGGCAGGGTGAGCTCCTCGAGATGGTCCTTCAGGATGGAATTGAAAATTCCTGGGGAGTCCCTGTACCCCTATGGAAGACGCGAGTACGTGTACTGTTGGTTCTCGTATGTAAACGCAAACAATGGCTGGGAGTCAACATGTAGTGGTATGCAGAAGAAAGCATTAGCGAGATCTATTACTGTAAACCAGTCTTGAGTTGGAGAGATATTTTGTAGGGCAAGATACGGGTCCGGTACTGGTCGTACATCCGGAACAGTCACCTCATTGATTGGTCTTAAATCTTGAACCATCCTCCATTTGCCTGTATCCCCCTTTTCCACAGGAAGTATAGGGGTGTTCCATTGTGACACAGTTGGGTAGAGTACACTACCACCCAGCAGACCTTTCAGGGTATGTTCAATGCCTTTCGTCTTTTCCTCATTCAATGGGTATTGAGATCTCCACACAGGGATAGTCAGTAGACTGTCTTCACGCACCGTAATCAGAACTGGATCAACCTCCACCAAACCCACGTCCTCAGCACTAGTGGTCCACAGGATAGCAGGTACCTGCGCCAGGAGATTAGAAGAGTCTGGGTGGTCTGACATTTCCCTTCCATGGTAACGCGATCTCCTCACCACCTCAGGTCGGGAGACATCATCAAGATTTAGTTTGACTCTCCATACTGCCACACCATCCATGTAGGATGCCTCCACATTAGGCAGCTGTGTTTCTTCCCATTTCAGGTAGATTGCTGTTTTAACTGCTGGACCCAGTGACCTAGCATCATGACCAAAACCAACCATTAAGGTCACATGTGGAACCGAATCGCTTGTTAACGCAAACCATTTGTCATCAAGGTTAACATCACCATCCACAACCACACAGCTTGTTGCCACCCCTTCCTTGAGTATGTACATATGATTGCTAGTCACAATCGGGCATCGATCCTCCATCTCAGTTTCCCATGCTTCATCATATATCTCATCCAGCTCCCTGGAATAGTTCATAGTCACATGGGGAGGGTCTTCTGGTGGGTAGTAAGCATTTATGGTTTGTATCCATGCCTTCCACTGCTGGAAAGTTCTACAAACGCTGGGTGTGTCTAGGTCTGAGTCCATCAACTTAAGCCAATAAACATAAGTCTTTTCTTCCTCCTCATTTTCAGAACATCCTCCCATATATAACATACGTGGAGGGTCGGACAGCTTGTTCATTATAATCGGCATGAGTTGGTGTATAGGGGTGGTTGAGATATGCATCCCAGCCTGATTACAGTATATACTACACCCCATTTTTGATAGCAAGTCCCTGCCCATCAGTCCAACGGAGCATTCTGGGTTGTGTAGGAACTGATGTGTTACTTTAAGGTCATCCCATACCACTTCCAGTGGTACTGTGTATGGCTTTCTCATAATTGTCCCTGAAACCCCAGAAAAAGCTTGTTTTTTCGTTGTGAGTTGATATGCTGTCTGCACAGAAGACCAGGTGCATCCTGTGTCAATCAGCATACCTTGCTCCCTTCCTCCTATTACGCACTTCACCACTGGTTCCACATCTGGTGGAAAAGTGTAGATATTGGTGGTGGTGCTATTTGGGGTTTCCGGGCAGCTTCATTGGTTGCCACCTTCTCCAGCCCAGGCGCCGCCCTGAGTGGTCGCCTTTTAAGCAGCTCCCGTTGTCCCGTTGTTCGTGCATTAATTGTTGTTTTAGTTCGTTTTCTTTCGTCTATTTTCTTCAGTTTTATTTTTTATTTTGCTACAGTCGAACTATAACAGTTCAGGATTATGGATTTTATGGATTTTATCGCAGCTGAACGTCGACAGGAGTCGTCAACTGTTATTGTTTACAGCAGAGCCCAGCTCCTGGATTTAGCCCACGCAGCGCTGCTGCTCCCCAGGGAAAAGTTTGATATTCCGGACGAATTGAAAAGACAACGCCGTGGATGCAGGGCGGGATTGAAATGTAAGGCAAAGCGGAGGAGGTTCAAGTACAAGCCGGCTATACCATCTATTATTATGGGCAATGTGAGGTGTCTACATAACAAGATGGATGAGTTGGCGGGACTTGTTCGAGGACAAAGGATTTATCGGGAAGCTAGCCTAATGTGTTTTACTGAGACTTGGCTGAACGATAACATCCCCATACAGAACGTCACTATCGACGGTTTCCAGACCATCACAGCGGACAGGGATCGCGTCTCTTCCGGTAAGAGTAAGGGTGGTGGGCTGGCTTTATTAGTTAACAACAGATGGTGTCATCCGAACCATATTACTCTTAAGGAAAAGTTTTGTAGCCCGGACATTGAACTGCTAGCCGTTAGCCTGAGACCCTACTATCTACCTAGGGAATTCACAGCGACCATTGCTGTTATTGTTTACATCCCGCCCTCTGCTGACGCAAACGCAGCGTGTGACGTCATCCACTCTGTTATCGCGAGGTTACAGACAGCGCATCCCAGTGCTTTCTTTGCAATTTCGGGGGATTTTAACCATGCATCTCTCTCTTCCACGCTGCCCACGTTCAAACAGTTCGTGAAGTGCCCAACCAGGAATAATAAAACTCTGGACTTGTTATATGCTAATGTGAAGGATGCATACAACTCCACTGCACTCCCTCCCCTCGGTAGATCGGATCACAACCTTGTCCACCTCACCCCACTCTACAGGCCTATGGTCCAACAGCAGCCTGCAACCACCAGGACTATTAGGAGATGGTCCCCGGAGGCGAATGAGGCCCTACAGGACTGCTTTGAAACAACAGACTGGGATGTGTTCTGTGAGGCTCATGGGGAGGACATCGATGGACTCACTGACTGCATAACAGACTATATTAATTTTTGTGTAGACAACACTGTACCCACCAGGAAGGTACGCTGTTTCCCAAACAATAAACCCTGGGTCACCAGCGACCTGAAGGCCCTGCTGAATGAGAAGAAGAGGGCCTTCAAGGAGAAGGACAAGGACAAATTGAAATGCGTCCAGAGGGAGCTGAAGTTGCGGATTGCTGAGGGGAAGAGAGTGTATAAGGAGAAGATGGAGGACAAGCTGAGGCAGAGCCAGGTGAGAGAGGTGTGGAAGGGTATGAGAAATATCACTGGCTTCAAAAAGTCAAACAGTGGGCAGACGGAGGGGACCCAGGACAGAGCCAATGAGCTGAACCAATTTTTTAACAGGTTCGATACTGGCCCTGTCCACCTCCCCTCCAGCTCCCCAGACCACACACCCTCACGGCTATCCCACCCCCACTTTGCTCACAGCACCTCTGCTGAGACAATCAGTGACCCCACCTCCGCCCCTGCCCCCCCTGGACTGATCCTCAACACCCCCCTTCCCCCCACCTCCCTACCTGGGCTGGCTTTCACCACCAACCAAGTGAAGAGAGAGCTGGAGAGACTACACCAGTGGAAAGCGGCGGGCCCCGATGGCATCAGCCCAAGGGTGCTGAGGGTCTGTGCTGACCAACTGTGTGGAATACTCCAGCGTCTTTTCAACCTTAGCCTGAGCCTAGAAAGGGTCCCTGTGCTGTGGAAAACATCCTGCCTCGTCCCAGTGCCCAAGAAGGCACACCCCACTGTCCTGAATGACTTCAGACCTGTAGCGCTAACATCCCACATCATGAAGACCCTGGAAAGGTTAGTCCTCGCTCACCTCAGACCCCTGGTGTGTTCATCAATGGACCCCCTGCAGTTTGCATACCAGCGCAACATCGGGGTGGATGATGCAATCATCTACCTTCTGCAGAGGGCCTACTCTCACCTGGACAACGCAGGTTGCACTGTGAGGGTCATGTTTTTTGACTTCTCCAGTGCCTTCAATACCATTCAGCCCCTGCTACTGGGTGAGAAGATGAGGAGGATGGAAGTGGAAGCACCCTTAGTCTCCTGGGTCACGGACTACCTGACCGGTAGGCCACAATTTGTGCGACTACAGAGCTGTGTGTCAGAACGGGCAGTTAGCAACACAGGGGCCCCCCAGGGTACGGTCCTGTCCCCCTTCCTGTTCACCCTCTACACCTCAGACTTCAGATATAACTCTGAAACATGCCACCTACAGAAGTTCTCGGATGACTCTGCTATTGTAGGGTGCATCAGGGGTGGGCAGGAGGAGGAGTACAGGAGCACAATCAGTGACTTTGTGTTGTGGTGTGAGCAGAACCACCTTCAGCTCAACATCAGCAAAACTAAGGAGATGGTGGTGGACTTCAGGAGAACCAAGGCACAACTGACTGCAGTCCCTATAAAGGGGATGGATGTGGAAATGGTTGAGTCATACAAGTTCTTGGGGGTCCATATGGACAACAGACTGGAATGGGCTGGTAACACCGGGGCCCTGTACAAAAAGGGCCAGAGCCGACTCTACTTTCTGAGGAGGCTCAGGTCCTTCAACGTGTGCAGTAAACTACTGCATACCTTCTACCAGTCTGTGGTGGCCAGTGCCATCTTTTTTGCAGTGGTGTGCTGGGGAGCAAACATCAAAGCCGGTGATGCTTCTCGGGTAAATAAGCTGATCAGGAAGGCTAGCTCTGTCCTGGGGATGAGCCTGGACACTCTAGAGGAGGTGGCGGAGAGACGGATCCTGGCCAAACTGCTGGCCATCATGGACAACGTCACCCACCCTCTGCACGCTATGGTTATGACGCAGAGGAGCTCTTTCAGTCACAGACTGATCCCACCACGGTGTGCCAGAGAGCGCCACAGGAGGTCCTTCCTGCCGGCGGCTATGAGACTATATAATGCCTCACCGGGGTGCCGTGCCGTCGGCAACATAGATCTGGAACTGTTGGGGTGCTAGGACCTAGTTTAACAATTATGCATCCATCCGTGAGTAACTCTGTTCCGTCAGCACTCATCCACTCAGGACCTACTTATTCATACAGGTCTGTATATACATACCCATGTACAGTTGTTATACTATATCACATGCAATATTGTAAGTAATTATTGGACCTAGGCATTCACTCAGGAATGCATATTAGTATCCTGCCAGTTGCACCTTTTCTCATTGCTTTTAGTATATCAAATGTGCAATAAGTGCAGTTGTCTGTAATTAAACCCTGCGCACTAAGGACTGTATTTTAAGGGAATTACTATTATTACCCCAATGATATCATACACACATTTAGCTATTAAAGTATCTCTTCCTGTCATTTACCTGTACAGTTTGTGTAAACATGCAAGTATTCACTTATCTGTAAATATAACGGTATACCTAACTGTACAGCTAATTTAACCATGCAAAATTTTCACTTACCTGTTCATTTACCCATTCTGTCTATTAAGTAAACTATTATTACCCTCGCTCATATCATACGCATTAGCTACTGAAGTATTTCTCTGCCATCAACCTGTATAGTATAGTTAACCATCCAACATCCACCAATGTATAGTGTACATATTCAGCCAACCACTCATACTACGCAATGTCCTTTTATAGCTTTTTTTTGCACTCCAGATATCCTGTATTTCTATACTTTTTCATACTGCCGCTCTATGTATCATGTACCGTGTATCTGTTTTTTGTGTACTTTCGTTGTGGCATTTTGCACCTGCCCTGTGTTTTGTTGTAGCTGCTTGATAATGAAATTTCCCCCCCGGGGGATCAATAAAGTACCTATCTATCTATCTATCTATCATATTGGGGATCAGGGCTGGGTTTGGCACGGGCTGATATTTGCCCTGTTGCTGGGATGGCTGTTGTAGGGGCCATTGCTTCTGTCCACCTCGTCCTCCATGCCAGTTACCACTGCCTCGAGGTGCCCACTGTCCTCTTCCTCTGGTTTGGCCCATGTACCCTCTTCCTCTAGCCTGGAATGGTTGTCTTGGCAGAGCACAGTGTCTAGCCATGTGTCCGGGTCTTCCACAGTTGAAACATCCTTGGTTCCCATATCTGAGATCATGTGGCTGAGTTGATAGCGGCATGTAGGCTGACTGTTGATATAAAGGTTCAGCATACACCAGGGGTGCGGGTGGTGATGGGGGCTGATATGGTGCTCTTTCCAGGGCCATCAATCCTGCCATAGCCTGAACTGCTGTAGTTAACGCTGCCACATCGGGAGTGGGTGTCGTAGCCCCACTCGTAGGTGTACTGGTCACCACCATTTGCTTGCTGGGCTTATCCTCCATCAGTTGCTTTTTTAAGACCTTCTTCTGTAGATGTTTAATTTCATCCTCTTCTTTTCGCTTACCTTCCCTCCATCTTTCCACATGGTGTTGGACTATATCAGTGAACTCCAACACACTCTTTGCAGTGATGCCCACCATTTTCTCGCATTCCAGCCTCACCTGTTCTGGGAGTCCCTCCAAACAGCTAGCCAGGAATAGGTATTTGGTGGTTTCCTTCCCTGGTTCTTCATTCCAGGCCTGTTTCCACAGGTTTTTTGCCTTTTTCATATACACTGGCACACTCTCCTCTCCGTCCAGTGTCAGCGTTTTCATCAACTGAGGTCTTGGTTGGGTCGGATATTTGCATCTTATGGCATCCCATATTTGTCCGCGATGCTGATCAAATCGAGTTGCTGATGCCACCATTCCTCTTACTCCCCCCTGTGTCATGATCTCCCGACATTCTTGATCGCCCATGCATCTGTTCATAACCGCTGCCATGTCTCCTAATGTAAGTTCATCTGCAGCAGTTAGGCTTTCAAAAGCTTTGACCCACCTATCTCCAGACTCTTCTGGAGTAGGGAGAACGTCCACCAGGGTTTGTATGTCTCTGTGGGCCCATGGCTTGTAAATGGCACCACCCCCTGGTGTGTCTCTCATTGGGTATTGGCCCCTGGTTTCTTGCTCCCGGGTTCTGGCTCTAGTGTGGTGGGCAGGGGCATCACATGGGTCCCACACATTTCCTTCAAATTTTCCACAAAGTACTTTGAGATCACTTCTCTCTTGCTCCACTGGTTCCTCCTGTTCCCCCAGGTCAATAAAGTGTCCCCTCAGAGGTGTGGGTGTTCTGTACCTCCTTGGTGGTGTACTAACTCTACTTCCCTTCTTTCTCTCCTCACTCAGGTCCCTTCTTGTTTTCTCCATTTCCTGTAGCTGCTCTGCCCCTCTTCTCACTTCCTCTTCCATTTCTTTCAACTTTCTTCTATTCTTTTCTATCACCATTCTCTCCCTTTCTCCTTCCTCTTGGTCCATCTGAGTCCATTCCTGCTGCACCAGTTCTCCACTTTCACTGCCACCCGTTAAACTCATACTGGTCGCATCCGTCGATATTCTGGTCAAGTTGGACACCACCTTTTGTATGGCTTTTGCTGCCTCTAATAATACTGACACCTCCTGTCTCCATTTTCCCATATCATTCACTCTTACCCATTGTTCCCCCTCTTCATCATCTGGTCGCTTGTGATATTTGACCTCTCCCACAATGTCCAACACTGGAGCCATCACTTTTGGTGTCCCATACGGGGGAGGTGCCGATGGCAGGACTGAGTATAGTTGAAGTTTTATTAACTCTTCTTTTTTCTTGTCTTTGTTCTGTTCTTCTTCCCATATGTTCTTAGGTTTCACTAACATGGCCAGTACTATTTTCTCCTCCAGTCTGGCTTTTTCAATTACTCCCTTGAGTTTGCCTTTATTTGGTTCACCTTCTTTCTTCCATTTCTCCTCTACTTTTTTGATTCTGCGTTTCAATGTTTCCAATATTCTACCTGGTTCACCTTCAATAGGAATGCCATCAGAAGATTGGATCCAGCCATCTTCTAGCCCCTCCCTATACAATTTTTCTCCTCTTCGTTTCCATTCTTTTCCATCCTTTCCCCCGTGGATTTCTAATGTGGATTTCAACGTCTCCAATATTCTGTCTGATTCTTTTAATGCCCTTTTATTACTAGATTTCAACCAGTTAATTATCCTCTTCATTTTATAGATTTATAGGACAGTTTTAAATACTTCTATTCTGTACTTTGTAATGATAATCCTTATGTTACTAACCACTCCCTTCAACTTTACTTTCAACTCCGCCCTAATATCTAAAAATATTCCGCCGAACCTAGCCGCACCCCCCTAGTTACGAACCTTGCCGGTCGCTAATATTTATCTAAAATTTCCCGAACCTAGCCGTACCCTTGTAGTTACGGACCTTGCCGAATCTAATTACTAAGCCAATTATTCCCTATACTCCTCGAACCTAGCCGTACCCTCGTAGTTACGGACCTTGCCGAATCTAAACAATACTCTAATATATCAGGGCTTCACAGTCACATTTACCAAATCACAGGTTTTCATGGTATTACTTATCTATTCATAGCTTGACATTCACCAAATCACAGGGTTGCATGGTATTACTTATCTATTCATAGCATGACATTCACATTTACCAAATCACAGGTTTGCATAATATTATTATCTATTCATAGCTTGACGTTCACATTTACCAAATCACAGGCTTGCATGGTATCATATTACTTATCTATTCATAATAATTAACAATTCAGTTCACTTACATCAAACAGGTGTTTCACAAAATTAATTTGGATAAAGCCAATGTGCAGAACTTTAGTTATTCACAATAGGTGTCTGCTTACCTTTTTAGTTGACCGGACTCTTTATGAAACACCGTTCAACGATAGTGATGTCCAATCGACTGGTCAATCTCCCGCAAAGTTCCGCTACCAGATCACGTCGGGGTCACCAATTGTTAAGGTCGCGTCAATTCAAATCTGGTATTGGAACAAAATGATTACTACACCGTTTAAATCATCTATGTATTTTATTCTAGCAAACCCTTAAATGGTAAATATGAAGTTCGTATATACAGGCTCACTGTGACACCACGCAGGGCAAACAGCAAGCAGGGCCAGAGAAGAGAGAGAGAGAGAGAGCGAGAGAGAGAGAGAGCGCAAGAGAGCGAGAGCGCAAGAGCGCGAGAGTGAGTGAGCAAACAGTCAGCAGCGCTAGAGAAGAGAAGCGCCCCTATCCTTTGTTCTTCCTTAAATACTCCGACAGAATCGTTTCCGCTCCTTGCTGACCTGTCGGAGTAGAGGCTGCGTGTGGTTTAAACTTACTCAGCCTATCGTTGGCGTGCAGGCTGGTCCCAGCCTCGTGACGCAATCCAGTTGACGGAAGTAGTGGTCCTCTCAGTAGATCCTAGTTTCATATTATAACAAAATACTGTTCTATCGTGAAACCCCCAGCTAGCACATTCCTTCCACATAGCTCACCCCTACCCAAACCTACAGCAGTTCTAAAGATCTATGATCACACAATACATTCAGTTAATAACTCTTGTTGTAGATTAACATATTCATTAGCTAAACATGTATCATCCCTTACAAAACCAACAACAACGATGTTAGTCTGAGGCAGATGAGCAAACAATAACAATAGCAAGGCAGGAGCAAAGGGGAAACCCGCTGGTAGGCTTCAACAAGCCCCAAGAACTGGCAACAGCCAAACAGAACACAGGTTAAAGTACCTAGGGGATAATGAGGATATGGGTGACACCTGGAGGGGGGTGGAGACAAGTACACATACAGGTGAAACAGATCAGGGTGTGACAATAATAACTAATGTTTTAACAAGTGAATGAGATTTACAGTTTGCCATCCTGCTCATTTAATCGATGCCAAATACATTGTGATTGCCAACTAAGAGATATGCTGACAGTCGTAAATGGGTAGCTAGCTTAGTTAGTCACATTTCTTGGCTGTAGCCACCAAAGCTGAAAAAAAAGGTTTGGGAGAAAAAGTCTGCCACTCCCTCACTTGTCCAGGTGATAACATAACATCCTTCCAGTAGCTAGCTAGCTACAGTACAAGGCTCTGTGTAATACTAGGTTTTAGCTAGCTACATTGTTTGGCTAGCTATCTAAATAAGTAGGCCTAAATAAATAGATAAGCTATAGCCTTAGCCACATAACGTTACTGCATAGCTAGATTGATTGTGCTGAGGCTCCCAATCATTGCCCTTTTCGTATGTTTTTGACAAAAACATTGGGTCCCTTACAAAAAAAGATTGCAGTTTTGAAACTGCAGTAAAAGTGCAGTAACTGCAGTCGACTGTGATATTTAGGACACAGTAATTGCAGAATAACTTCAGTGTAGTGCAGTTGAACTTCAGTTACACTGCATTCTAACTGCAGTTACACTGCAAAATTACTGCAGTAAAAACAACAGTGTTATTTTGGAGTATTTGCAGCACACTGCAGTAATACAGCACTCTAACTGCAGTCTTTTTTGTAAGGGGTGAGTGAAACGAATTTGATATTTTGGACCAATACTATGATTATCTGTGTGTTTCATTTCTGCAAAGAAGTTAAGTTGTAGGGTTGAACAGTTTCTTTCTCTTCTCATGCTACTAACACCCCCTCACATACATAGCAACCTATTTAAAGGTACTCTGTGGTCTATGATGAACACAAGATGAGGATGTCTCTACGCTTTGTTAGGGTCTGCTGGCCTATTGCACAAAGGACCCCTATCTCTCTCTCTCTCTCTGTTTCTGTGGTTTTCAGCTGGATGTCAGAGCTGTTACCTCTAACATACAGAAATGTGTCTATACTCCACTTGCTCTTCAAGTTGACCATTTTAGTAAACAACAGTAAACAAACTTTTGATGAGGCAGCTTTATCTATTGATAGTCCACTGAAATCTGTGTAAATACACAATGAGATATTTATTAGGTAATTTGACCTAGTGATCAGTAGTTCTTAGTCAAAATGTAGTTTTTTTGTGTGATGTTAGGCCGCTAGAACCATTGGCCTACTCAATAAAAATATAATGGGAGGGCATTCTATCCATCTGTTCTACTGAATGTAAATATTGAATGAGAGATCACTAAAAGAAGACTACTGTATTGTGATTGCTGTGTTTTTTTCCATATATGTTTTTAGTGAAGTGAAGTGACTGTGTGATGATAGAAACACTAGTGGATGACAGTGTCATAAAATGCATGTTCCAAAAAGATCACAACCATGAATATCTTATACTACAGTAGCTGCAGTGATAAAGAGTGAGGGATGCCAAACTTCAATAATAAGTACTTAATTTGTAATAATATAGTACAGCTCTACCTATAAAACAACTATTCTGAGTCAGTCTAGCCAGGATAATCTGTGAGACAGAGCTGTACTATACACATGAGAAGGACATGGTGTGACTGAATGAGGTGTCAACAAAGATGATGCGTCCAGTTCCACCAATCACCTGTAACTCCATTGTTGAAGTGTTGTACATAAGGGTAGAGTTTTTACACTCAAGTTGTGAAGAGGATGACAACTTTAAAGATGATCACACTGTGTCTGTTAGTTCCACTTCTCGTAGAGATGGGTAAGTCATTATTTTATATTTCTCTGCTTCTGTGATGTAAGGTTTCCAATTGTTGTTCTACAGACATTTTGACAATCCAAAGTTGTTTTTGTGGCAACCTATAGCATAGTTCATATATTTTCATGTTCTCTAGTTCATGTGCTAGCTGGAACTGAGCATCCATATGTCAAGAGAGTCCGCTTGGAGTTTGCCAAAAGGCACCTAAAGGACTCTCAGACCATGAGAAACAAGGTTCCCTGGTCTGATTAAACCAAGATTTTACTTTTTGGCCTGAATGCCAACCATCATGTCTGTACGGGCCACCCCCAGGTGGTAAGGGTAGGTAACAACACATCTGCCACGCTGATCCTCAACACAGGGGGCCTCTCAGTGGTGCATGGTCAGTCATCTCCTGTACTCCCTGTTCACCCATGACTGCATGGCCAGGCACTACTCCAACACTATCATTAAGTTTGCCAATGACACAACAGTGGTAGGCTTGATCCCTGACAACGATGAGTTAGCCTATAGGGAGGAGGTCATAGACCTGGCTGTGTGGTGCCAGGATAATAACCTCTCCCTCAATGTGATCAAGACAAAGGAGATGACTGTGGACTACAGGAAAAGGACAACTGTGTACGCTCCCATTCTCATTGACCGGGCTGTAGTGGCGCAGGTTGAGAGCTTCAAGATCCTTGGTGTCCACATCACCAACAAACTATCATAGTCCAAACACATCAAGACAGTCATGTAGAAGGCACAACAAAGCCTATTCCCCCTCAGGAGACTGAAAATATTTGACATGGGTCCTCAGATCCTCAGAAAGTTCTACAGCTGCACCATCTACAGCTGCACCACCATGTATGCTGCACTGAGCTTCTCAATAAACAGACCTGAGCATGAAAGAGGGAGAGGTGAGATGTTTCTGAGACAGTCTTCATAGAAGCACTGCAGAGTCACTGTGTCCCCAACGTTGGCTGACAAGAGACCACTCTGCTGTTGTATGGCTGAGGGCTTAGTCCCAGCTCCTGAATGAACTACAACAAAATAAAATTGAGGTTATTTTGTTTCTGAGATGCATTGTATTCAGCGGATTACAGGGTCTCTGCAGTGAGCAGCAAGGATATGCTGAAGATTGGCTGAGTGCCCCTGTGGTAACTTGACCTAACCCAGATTACAAGAGACCGGATGGACAGAGTTGAGCGTTCTGTTGGACTGACACTATTGTGTTTATCTTCTATGATCCAGGCTTTTCAAATGTAATGCAACAAAGGTCAGAATTTCACTTTTTGGATGAAGAATTAAGTTTAGCAAAAGCCTGGCCTTCATTTTCAGAGGACAGATATCGTTGTCTTAAAAACCAACTCCCCTCTAAGGATTGGGGAACGGTCAAGACCTTCTACGCCTTCAGAGAAGGCCCAAGGATTTATTAAGTAATTGTCTTATATTTCAAATATAAATGTTGTTTTAATTTCTATTTGATATTTTCAATAATATTTCAATGATATTCTGATTATGGTGTTATTTTCAATGACATTCTGATTTAATCTCTTCAATTTGCGTTTAAATGGAAAGGGTTAAAACTGAGGAGAAAAAATATCCAATCAGAATTCTTCTTTGGTGGTCCCTGAGGAGAAATGTAGTGAGATAGCTCATCATTGGCTAGGACTTCAGAAGCTCGATAGAAGGTATCTGCCATTCAAAACAGTTTTTTTATTTAATTTTTTCTTATTGCAGTTTGCTTACTGTTGTTCGCTATCTCTTTGAAAATAATGTGTTATGCTTGTGAAACATTGTTGCATTTCAACTTTAGATCACTGGTTAGTGTGTGTGCTTAATGTTCTAACGATGTTTGCAATGGGAAGTAATAGTTGTAACTTTCGATTGGTAAATGCTTAGCCTAATGGTTGTGGTTTTGTGTTCTTATGATTGGGACCTACTGTCTTATTATGTCCTAGTGAATGGACTGCTTATCCTTTAACATCATGCTGTGTGTGACTGCTGTCTTTCTATCAGTCTATGTGTTTTACAGAAAGTGCACTCTGTTACATGGAGTGAGCTGGTAGGTTTTACGGTCTCTGTCCTTTCAGCATCAAATTCCTGTCAAACGTACATCCTTTGATGTGTAACTGTTGTCTCTCTTAGTGATAGTATGATAGTGATATTGTTAGGCTGCCATAGGTTGTGAAAGCAATGTGGTTGTTGTTGCTGGTAACGTTAGTGCGGGTGCTGTCTCTGTTTATCTTGATTTTGGTACAATGTTTTGGAAGATTTTCCCCTCTCTGAATGCCTAGGTCCAATAGCCACAGTTTGCCACTGCTTTTAAGGTATGCTATGGGTGAACTACAAGCCAGTGCTCCTCCCAATCGCAAGAAGAGTGCCCCCTATTGGCCAACCACCACCAATTCCAGCCAACTGTTACCCATTCCAGGAGGTCCCTCTGCCCACTACAATGAATGAACACAACAGTGTGGGGAATCTCAGTTTTAGATTTGAAATATTTACTGTTATCCAGAACCTTTTCAAAGGTTATTAAATTAAAAATAAATTACCAACTGATCTGTTGAAATACATTTGATTAATTCTGAGTATTTCAAATTCTGGGAACCTCTAAAATGATAAACTATAGTCTATAATTAAAAAATATTATCATTTTCTCTATCAAACCATATACAAGAGTGGAATATCAGTAGTTGGTGATAAGATAATGTTTATCTGTGGTCATTGTATGCAGCTATGGTTGTCATTCTATGCCCCGCCCATAATCACAAATTACTTTCATCTCTCTTATTTGAAGATTCAGTACTTCCTTCATGGTCTGGCAGTGTAGATCTAAACACAGAATGGAACGCATATATGTACCAGCTCTCGTCGTCTACGTCTTCTGTAAGTTACTGTGTCCTGAGTTCTGATTTTGTGATTCATCAATAGATTTGGTCTCTCACATAGTCGTGACTGTGTTTTCGTGGGTATATATGAAGAGTACTTGTTATTCATAGCTGTTTCTAAACATTTGTTTTCTCTCTTTCAGATCTGACCTATGTTGTGTCTGTCTCTCCGCCACCCTTAGTGGTGGTTCATTCAGGGGAAAATGTCACCCTGCAGTGCATCAATGTCCTTAAAAAGCCGGGACATCTTGGCTGGTTCAAGCAAGTCAATGGCTCAGAGCCCCTGTGCATCACGACTATGTGGAGCTCTCTGCCAACTGTTCGTCATCATAATGGATTTCAGGAGAAGCGTATGAAAATGTTAATCATCAATAGAACTATCTTTCTCATAATCACAGAGGTGGATGTAGCTGATTCTGGTCAATACTTCTGTGTAATGTTGGACAAATATTTCATCTTCACCAACGTGACTGTTCTGAAGGTCCAAGGTAATCTTTTTAATACATTGTCTGCTATGACACCAAATGCACAAACATTTATCCTAGGTATTGGATATATTTTTGACTCAATGTTGGAGATGCAATACTAACGTACTACAATTTGAATAACAGTAGAACATTTAACTTACTTAATCGTCCAAAAGGTCACAAAGATTATGACAAGGACCCTACAGAGCACAATGAAAAAGGTATGTTCATTCTGTAATTTTAAGTGAGAATCTTTAAAAAATGAATGAATATGATGTACATTGAAAGTACCACAGAATATAAATAAAGTATAACATATTTTATTATTATTATTATTATTATTATTACCTTTATTTAACTAGGCAAGTCAGTTAAGAACAAATTATTATTTACAATGATGGCCTACCAAAAGGCAAAAGGCCTCCTGCGGTGACAGGGGATTAAAAATAAATAAATAAATAAAATATAGGACAAAACACACAACACGACAAGAGAGACACCACAACACTACATAAAGAGAGACCTAAGAAAACAACATAGCATGGCAGCAACACATGACAACACAGAATGGTAGCAACACAACATGACAACAACATGGTATTTAACTCAACTAATCGTCCAAAAGGTCACAAAGATTATGGATACAAGGACCCTACAGAGCGCTATGAAGAAGGCATGTTCATTCTGTAATTTTAAGTGAGAATCTTTCAGAAATTAATTAATAAGATGTACCATAAAAGTACCAAAGAATTTAAATAAAAGACAACAGAATCTTATTCCAACCTAACCTGGGAATTTGTATTATATCAGATGCTGATCCACAGATGAGAATCCTGGTCCTTCTCTCCATCATAAGAACTGGAGTACTCCTCTGCGGTCTGACTATCTTCATCATCATCTACCTCATCAGGAAATAGATAAAGCTAAGGCCATTATCAATAGATTATATGTAGTACATTTGAAGTTGGAAGTTTACTTACACTTAGGTTGAAGTCATTAAAACTAATTTATCAACCACTCCATAGATTTCATGTTAACAAACTATAGTTTTGGCAATTCCGTTAGGACATCTACTTTGTGCATGACACAAGTAATTCTTCCAACAATTGTTGACAGACAGATTATTTAACATATAATTCACTATATCACAATTCCAGTGGATCAGAAGTTTACATACACTAAGTTGACTGTGCCTTTAAAAAGGTAGGAAAATTCCAGAAAATTACATCATGGCTTTAGTAGCTTCTGATAGGCAAATTGACATAATTTGAGTCAATTGGAGGTGTACCTGTGGATGTATTTCAAGGCCTACCTTCAAACTCAGTGCCTCTTTGCTCGAGACGTGATGGGAAAATCAAAATAAATCAGGCAAGACCTCAGAAAAATAATTGTAGACATCCACAAGTCTGGTTCATCCATGGGAGCAATTTCCAAATGCCTGAAGGTCAATCTGTACAAACAATAGTATGCAAGTATAAACACCATGGGACCACGCAGCCATCATACCGCTCAGGAAGGAGTCGTGTTCTGTCTCCTAGAGATGAACATACTTTGGTGCGAAAAGTGCAAATCAATCCCAGAACAACAGCAAAGGACCTTGTGAAGATGCTGGAGGAAACAGGTACAAAAGTATCAATATCCACAGTAAAACGAGTCCTATTTCGCCATAACCTGAAAGGCCTCTTAGCAAGGAAGAAGCCACTGCTCCAAAACCACCATAAATAAGCCAGACTACGGTTTGTAACTGCACATGGGGACAAAGATCGTACTTTTTGGAGAAATGTACTCTTGTCTGAAGAAACAAAAATAGAACTGTTTGGCCATAATGACCATTGTTATATTTGGAGGAAAAAGGGGGAGCTTGCAAGCCAAATAACACCATCCCAACCATGAAGTACGGGGTGGCAGCATCATGTTGTGGGGGTGCTTTGCTGCAGGAGGGACTGGTGCACTTCACAAAATAGATGGCATCAAGAGGAAGGAAAATGATGTGGATATAATGAACCCACATCTCAAGACATCAGTCAGGAAGTTAAAGCTTGGTCGCAAATGGGTCTTCCAAATGGACAATGACCCCAAGCATACCTCCAAAGTTGTGGCAATATGGCTTAAGGTCAACAAAGTCAAGGTATTGGAGTGGCCATCACAAAGCCCTGACCCCGATCCTATAGAAAATGTGTGGGCAGAACTGAAAAAGAAGGCCTAGAAACCTGACTCAGTTACACCAGATCTTCAAGGAGGAATGGGCCCAAATTCACAAAACTTATTGTGGGAAGCTTGTGGAAGGCTACTCGAAATGTTTGACCCAAGTTAAACAATTTAACTACCAAATACTAATTGAGTGTATGTAAACTTCTGACCCACTGTGAATGTGATGAAAGAAATACAAGCTGAAATAAATAATTTACTTTATTATTATTCTGACATTTCACATTCTTAAAATAAATTGGTGATCCTAACTTTACAAGGATTAAATGTCAGGAATTGAGAAAAACTAGGTTTAAATGTATTTGGCTAAGTTGTATGTAAACTTCCAAATTCAACTGTATGTAACTAGCTTTCACCAACCCCTGTATATGCACCTGTTGTATGTAAGCATTAATAAATTGCACTGTGAACATTGATATTGACTGAAGTTGTTATGTTTTGAGCGCATGGGTCAGAGGTGAAAGAGGTTTTCATGATGGAAAAGAGTTGACAAAAGTACTAATAAATTATACTTTTTTGTGACGTTACAAAGTATCTGCATATTTTCCACTTGTTGAATCGTTTAGGTTATTGAAATGTTTTTAGCTTATTGTTTGTGTTCTTTACATACATAGTTTGAACATTAACTGAGCAGCAGAGGTCTTGTCTGGTGTTTATCATCCAGATAAACAGATGAAGAGAGGTGTGATAAGAATGTGTGCGGTTTTGAGGCACTGAAGTTTGTACAGTTCTTTCAGAAAGTATTCACACCCTGTGACCTTTTCCACATTTTGTTGTGTTACAAAGTGGGATAAAAATTGATTTACATTTTTTTTTTTTTATCAACGGTCTACACAAAATACTCTGTAATGCCAAAATGAAAAAAATTCTAACATTTGTAAAAAGTTAATGAAAATTAAAACACTTATGTATCTTGATTTGATAAGTATTCAACCCCCTTAGTCAATAAATGTTAGAATCACCTTTGGCAGC
The DNA here is from genome assembly GCA_023634145.1 of Thymallus thymallus. NCBI lineage: Eukaryota > Metazoa > Chordata > Actinopteri > Salmoniformes > Salmonidae > Thymallus > Thymallus thymallus. The sequence continues at coordinate 10,358,679 of CM042423.1, forward strand.
GATTACAGCTGTGAGTATTTTTGGGTAAGCTTACCACACCTGGATTATGCAACAGTCTTTTTAAAATTCGTCAAGCTCCGTCAAATTGGTTGTTCATAATTTCTAGACAACCATTTTCAGGTTTTGCCATAGATTTTCAAGCAGATTTTAATCTAAATTGTAACTCGTCCACTCAGGAACATTCGCTGTCTTCTTGGTAAGACACTCCAGTGTAGATTAGGCCTTGTGTTTTAGGTTATTGTCCTGCTGAAAGGTTAAAAATAATCTCCCAGTGTTTGGTGGAAAGCAGATTTTCTTCTAGAATGTTCCCTGTGCTTAGCTCCATTACGTTTATTTTTTATCCTGAAAAACCCACATTCCTTATCGATTACAAGCATAACATGATGCAGCCACCACTGTGCTTGAAAATATGAAGAGTGGTACTCAGCAATGTGTTGTATTGGATTTGCCCCAAACATAAAACGTTGTATTCAGGACAATGAGTTAATTGCTTTGCCACATTTTTTGCAGTATTTCTTTAAAGAATTGTTACAAACAGGATGCATGTTTTGGAAAATGGTTTTTCAGTACAGGCTTCCTTCTTTTCATTCTGTCAATTAGTTTAGTATTGTCGAGAAACAACAATGTTGTTGACCCATCATCAATGTTCTCCCATCACAGAGGGTTAATGGGTTAGACAAAAGATTGAAGTGACTTTGAACGGAATGTTGTGGTAGGAGCCAGGAGCACCGGATTGTGTCAAGAACTGCAACGCTGCTGGGTTTTTAAAGCTCACTTTCCTGTGTGTATCAACAATGGTCCACCATCCAAAGGACATCCAGCCACCTTGACAGAACTGTGGGAAGCATTGGAGTCAACATGGGCCAGCATCCCTGTGGAACGCTTTCGACACCTTGTAGAGTCCATGCCCAGAAGGCTGTTCTGGGCAAAAGGGGGTGGGGGGAGGGGGGGTGTACACTTAGTGGATATTGAACTGTTGTTGTCATGGCTGTGTTCTGTCCCCCTATTCCTGGTAGTCAAAAATCCCCTTGTGGCAGCCGTCATAGTTGGGACCAGTGAGCAATGCATCTCTTCCTGTAGTGTGAGTGACAGGCAGGAGCAGCTCTGTGTTGGGATTCTCCCCTGCTGAGGTGAACATCACTGGACCTCTCATAAAATAACATTTGTCTGAGAGACAGTGGAATAGAACAACTATTTAGAATCGATTCTCAGTATTTTACCATGTTTTGAAAATAAAAAAGTACATACCTGGGGTAATATATCTAATTCTGTGTAAATAAGATGTAATTAAATAAGATTTAGGACACAAACTGCAACAGAACTGCCACAAACTGGGGAACTTTTAACCAAACTCCTAATACTATTGGTAGTGTACTGTACTATATATTTAAGGGGAAATAACCAATAAATATAAAAATGTAGTACAAAATAATTGTTTGGTACTTTGTGTCTATAATGGTGACACTGAGAGGCCTAGTTATTTTCTACTGTGGTAAACTCATCTCATTCTCTCTATCTGCTGAAGATGAGCAACCTGAACCACAGGAAGGCTGACCTGGAGCTCTCAGCTTTAACCACACTGATATGATGTTCTCTTCTACCCCCCCCCCCCCCTCTATTTATCTCCCTTTCTTTCTCTCTGTTCTCTTCACACCACTCTCTCTCTCTCTCTCTCTCTCTCTCTCTCTCTCTCTCTCTCTCTCTCTGCGCATCTAAACCACACACTCTCTTCTTCTCACCAATCAGGCTCCACATCTCTTTCCATCCATACCACCAGACTAAAAATATCTGACAAATCCCATAACCAAACTTAACAAGGTTCTAGACTAAAATGTTGTTCACAACGTAGGAGGAGTAAGAACAAAGAAAAACACAATTATACTTATTAACTGGTGTTATCATTATTGTTTTGTTGAAGTTAATTGGATATGTGTGTATAATGCTGACACTGAGAGGCCTAGTTATATTCTACTGTGGTAAACTCATCTCATTCTCTCTCTCTGCTGAAGATGATCAACCTGAACCATCTCTCTGTTATATTCACACCACTCTCTCTCTCTCTCTCTCTCTCTCTCTCTCTCTCTCTCTTTCTCTGTTATCTTCACACTACTCTCTCTCTCTCTCTCTCTCTCTGTTCTCTTTACACCACTGATACTGTATGTTGGACACTTGTAGGCCTATTTGCATTTGCATCCATAAACATTGAATGCATCCATAAACAATAGACCTACTGCTCTAATGTTGAATGTACAGCGGTACAGAGGCAGGTGTCAATGCTCTCTGCAGACTCTCATCTGATGCATTCGCTGCAGACGCTACATCCTCGGCCTGTGGTCAGTGTCACCTGTTTCTAAGGCCTGTGATGAACCTTGTGATGTCTATGGTCATCATGCACTTTTTAAATGTCTGTATTTGTTCTGAACAGAGGAAGTTGGAAGAAGTTGATAACCAAACCTCACGTCTGTAATTTCACGTCATATACTTATAGCCCACTGATTTTCATGTCCTCATTGTTTAGGAGGACAGGAGAGTGCATTAAGGCCATGCCTTTATCAAGGCTTGTTTACTTTTTCTAAAACCGTTATCTACCTCCAGCATCAACCAAATCACTAGTGTGCTTCCAGATATTGTGCACTACATTTGACCAGGACCCATTGTCAAAAGTAGTGCACTGTACACTCTTAGAAAAAGAGTTTACCTTAAAGGGTTCTTCAGCTGTCCCCATATTATAACCCTTTTATATTGTAATTAAAGACGTTTCACAGACTATTCAATCACCATTGCACTGCACACTGCCCTATTCCATCTGGACAAGAGGAATACCTCTGTAAGAATGCTGTTTATTGACTACAGCTCAGCATTCACACCATAGTAGCATCCAAGCTCATCATTAAACTCATTAAACTCGGGATCCTGGGTCTGAACCCCGCACTGTGCAACTGGGTTGTGGACTTCCTGATGGGCTGCCCCCAGGTGGTGAAGGTAGGAAACAACACCTCCACTTCGCTGAACCTCAACACATGGACCCCACAAGGGTGTGTGCTCAGCCCCCTCCTTTACTCCCCTTTCATCCACCCACGACTGCATGGCCACGCACACCTCCAACTCAATCATCAAGTTTGATTACCAATGACGAGAAAGCCTACAGGGAGGAGGTGAGGGCCCTGTGAGTGTGGTACCAGGAAAATAATCTCTCACTCAACGTCAACAAAATGAAGGAGCTGATCGTCGACATCAACACCCCCCTATCCACATCGACGGGACCGCAGTGGAGAAGGTGAAAAGCTTCAAGTACCTCGGCTTACACATCACTGACAAACTGAAATGGTCCACCCACACAGACAGTGTGGTGAAGAAGGTGCAATAGCATCTCTTCAACCTCAGGAGGCTGAAGAAATTTGCCTTGGCACCTAAAACCCTCAAAAACATTCACAGATGACAATTGATAGCATCCTGTCGGGCTGCAGGGCTCTCCAGAGGGTGGTGTGGTCTGACCAACGTATCACCGCATTGTCTCTAATTAGGGATCCTATATATGTTAGTCTGTCCTTCACTCTGGTGTGGGTCGTTGTCGTTATACGTCGCAGTCACGGTGAATGTAAGTGTGCTCATTTGTCACATCCATTTCATTCGTGGTTGTTTTTTGTGAACGTGATGTTTTGTCTTTCGTGTTTTGTTTGTATGGTATAGTTCGGACATTTTGTTGTGGTCTTTATACATAGTATTGAGAATACATAGTATACAGAAATAAATATGACAAACTATAATCCCTGCGCTGCGTCTTGGTCATTCCCACACCCACATCGTGACAGAACGATCCACCAGCTGGAGACCAAGCAGCGCAACTGGCGAGAGACGGAGAAAGTGAGTGCTCCACGGCGGTATACGGACACGGAACTCCTCGGGGGGTTTGAGACGGACTCAGAGGAGGAGGAGGAGGTAGCGCCAGTACCGTTTCCCAAGTGGCCTAGGGTGGAGCCAGAGGACCGCGGAACGTTCATAGTGCAATGGAGAGAGATGGAGAGGGAAAGGAAGGATCTGGCGTTAAAGGGGCCAATGGGGAGCATCCCCAGTCCGGGTCTGGCCGTCTACTCTACTCCTGTACCGGAGCAGTCCGGTGCGCCTCCTCAGTCCGCTACGTCCAGCGCCGGCCCGGAGCCAAAGAAGGTCCGTTGTGGCTTCGAGCACGGCGCCATCAGTGCGCAGCCAGAGCCCGGAGAGGCTGAAGGAGGGGGATCGCACACCACTTCGTCTGCCCACATTTTATGATCGGGAGAAGCCCGATGGGTTTCATAAATACCTCCAGCAAAGGTCAGCAGCCCTGAGCCGTCATCCACGGTCCGTAGCTGGAACCTCCAGTGAAGGTCCGTAGCCCGGAACCTCCAGCGAAGGTCCCCAATCCGGGTCCAGCCGTCTGCTCCGCTCCAGTGCCAGAGCAGTCCGCTCCACCGGTACCCATTCCGGGTCCAGCCGTCTGCTCAGCCTCAGTGCCAGAGCAGTCCGCTCCACCTGTACCCATTCCGGGTCCAGCCGTCCGCTCCGCTCCAGTGCCAGAGCAGTCCGCTCCACCGGTGCCCATTCCGGGTCCAGCCGTCCGCTCCGCTCCAGTGCCTGAGCAGTAAATAAAAGATGTCGAACTATAATCCCTGCGCTGCGTCTTGGTCTGTCTCTGCACATCATCGTGACAATGTGACCAATAACATTTGATTTGATTTGATTTGAGACCCAGCCTCAGGGCTGTTCTCACACTGATCACACCTGTCTCCATGGGTGTAAATGATTGCTGGACTGGTTTCTCCTGAGCCATGTCTGAACCAATAGACACTGTGTTCTCCTGCACAGGTCTCAGTGTATTCTACAGCAGAGTCAAAGAGTCTCCTGGCTGGACTGATCAGGATTTTTCTTTGGTTGTCTCTGGGGAGAAATGTAGTGAGATAGCTCATCATTGGCTAGGCCCTCAGAAGCTCGAAATAAGGCACCTGCCATTCAACCGTATTAGAGCCAAATTTTGGAGTGACAGTAGAATCAACCAATCACATTTTGACATGTAATGGGTGGGACCATTTTGACAAAAAACGCATTGAATCTCCTGCCATTCTTTAAGACCGACAGGTCACAGCACAGTAGCGAGCAGTAGTTTTCCCACAGTCTAAGCTAGCTAGTTTTTGTTGTAGGCTAGTGTGAGGCAGCTGCTGTTTCAGGTGTTAATGAAGATGTTGATGCTAAATTGTTAGCTTCATTCTTTGAGATTAAATCATACTGTGTGTGACTGCTGTCTTTCTATCAGTCTATGTGTTTTACAGAAAGTGCATTCTGTTACATGGAGTGAGCTGGTAGGTTTTATGGTCTCTGTCCTTTCAGCATCACGTTCCTGTCAAACTTACATCCTTTGATGTGTAACTGTTGTCTCTTTTAGTGATAGTATGATAATGATGGTGTTAGGCTGCCATAGGTTCTGTAAGCAATGTGATTGTTGTTGCTGGTAACGTTAGTGCGGTTGCTGTCTCTGTTTATCTTAATTTTGGACAATGTTTTGGAAGATTTTTCCCCTCTCTGAAGGCCTAGGTCCAATAGCCACAGTTTGCCACTGCTTTTAAGGTATGCTATGGGTGAACTACAAGCCAGTGCTCCTGCCTATTGCAAGAGTTCCTAAATTAAGTGATCTATTGGTGTAGCAAAAAGAGTGCCCCCTATTGGCAAACCACCACCAATTCTAGCCAGTTTTTACCCATTCCAGGAGGTCCCTCTGCCAACTACAATAAATGAACACAACAGTGAGGGGAATCTCACAGTGAGGACAGTTTTAGATTTGAAATATTTACTGTCATCCAGAACCTTTTCAAATGTTATTACATTAAAATTATATTAATTTGTTTGACCAACTGCTCTGACCAACTGCTCTCATTTGTATTTACAATTCTGGGAACCTCTATGATGATAAACTACAGTCTATAATTACAATATATTATCATTCTCTCTATCAAACCGAATACAAGAGTGGAACATCAGTAGTTGGTGATAAGATAATGTTTATCTGTGGTCATTGTATGCAGCTATGGTTGTCATTCTATGCCCCGCCCATAATCACAAATTACTTTCATCTCTCTTATTTGAAGATTCAGTACTTCCTTCATGGTCTGGCAGTGTAGATCTAAACACAGAATGGAACGCATATATGTACCAGCTCTCGTCGTCTACGTCTTCTGTAAGTTACTGTGTCCTCAGTTCTGATTTTGTGATTCATCAATAGATTTGGTCTCTCACATAGTCGTGACTGTGTTTTGGTGGGTATATCATGTGCATGAAGAGTACTTTTTATTCATAGCTGTTTCTAAACATTTGTTTTCTCTCTTTCAGATCTGACCCATGTTGTGTCTGTCTCTCCGCCACCCTTAGTGGTGGTTCATTCAGGGGAAAATGTCACCCTGCAGTGCATCAATGTCTTTAAACAGCCGGGACATGTTGGCTGGTTCAAGCAAGTCAATGGCTCAGAGCCGCTGTGCATCACGTCTATGTGGAGCTCTATGCCAACTGCTCATTATTATAATGGATTTCAGGAGAAGCGTATGAAAATGTTGATCACCAATAGAACTATCTTTCTCATAATGACAGAGGTGGATGTAGCTGATTCTGGTCAATACTTCTGTGGAATGTTGGACAAATATTTAATCTTCACCAATGTGACTGTCCTGAAGGTCCAAGGTAATCTTTTTAATAAATTGTCTGCTATGACACCAAATGCACAAACATTTATCATAGATATTGGATATATTTTTGACTAAATGTTGGAGATGCAATACTAACGTATTACAATTTGAATAACAGTAGAATATTTAACACACCTAATTGTCCAAAAGGTCACAAAGATTATGACAAGGACCCTACAAAGCGCTATGAAAAAGGTATGTTCATTCTGTAATTTTAAGTGAGAATCTTTCAAAAATGAATTACTTTGTTGTACCTTGAAATTACCATAGAATAGAAATAAAGTATAACAGCATCTTATAGCAATCTGAGAATTCTCCATTGGTAGCAAACAACGTAAAGGTTTATATAGTTCTTATTCTAATTGAAATCTGTTTTGTAGGAGAGGAAGATAGAACCATGAACCTCCTCCTACTGGTTGTGATCCTGGGTGTTGTAACTACTGTTCTATTGATTATCATCCTCGTCCTGGTCCTCAAAGTCAGACGAGATGCAAACAGACTAAACCCAGGTATGGAGCCCATTTCATATGGGGCCTACTATTAACTACACTTACATAGTGAAAATGTTTCCCATTACATACTGCAGGAGTAGACAACCCTGGTCCTGGAGTGGCACAGGCACTTCATGTTTTTGATTTAACCAACCTGGAAGACCAGGTGTGTTGAATTTAGGCAATCACTGAACTGATCGATTAGTCCAGTTGGGCAGGTGTGGTGCCTAGTTGGAACAAAATCCTGCAATTCCTGCGGCACTGAAGGAACAGGGTTGTCTACCCCTGACATACTGTATACTGAGAATTGAAAGAGTCAGTAAAACTTATATTGTGCCACTAAAATGGAATGATCAGTTTATCTCTTCTCTCATCTCTGTTTTATATCATATTCAGGACCTTACTCGCAACAACAACCACAAAATGATCAGGTAAATGTGATTAGTTTAGAGATATTGTGAATATTATAAGCAATTCAGAAAACAGTGTAAATTATAATTGTATTTCATGGTGTTTCCAAATCTACAGGAACAAGATCCTGATGCACTGAATTATGCAACCCTGAATTTCACCTCCAAGAGGGAGAGAAGAAGAGAGAAGGATCTGGAGCCCCATGTATTGTATGCTGCTACAAGATGACACAGTGGAGGAGGAAAAGTGTTTTGCCATATCTTTTGAAATCCTTCTATATTCTGTGTAGTTAAATCAAATGTATTGAAATGTAAATCAGTAAATATCTCTGTATTTTCTGTGTGTTGTACCTCAGGAACACTGTAGCCCTCTTCCACTCTGTTAGGCCATACAGCTCAGTGTTACAGGGGGTGGTTAGAGAAGGTGACTCAAACCACAACTGTTTAATGGTCACAGAGGACTAGTTGTCTCTCTCAGCTTAGATCTGTTGTGTCTATTACTGATTTGATTATTTTAACAAGTTGTCCGTAAAGGACAAAGTACCCAGCATTGGACCATTTTATTACATTGATTACTTAATAAAAAAATAGAGTTTTATCAAAACTTCTACAATGTTTGTTTGTCATGATGTTATGCTCCAAAAAGGGTTATCCAAAGGGTGCTCCTATGGGGCAGCATAATAACCCTTTTATGTTCTAGATAGAACCGTCTTTTTCTTCTTCTAAGGATGTGTCTGCTCTAAAGAACCTGGTCACCTTTCCACCACCTGGCATGTGTAAGTATAAACGAATGGGTGATTTGAGGGGAGGTTGACAATAAGGGGATGTGAGACGGAGACAGTAGACCTATCATGCGTCATTCTCTCTCTGCTGAAGACAAACAACCTGCACTACAGGAAGACTGGTCTTCAGCTCTCACCACACCTCTCTCACACCTCTGTTCATCAGGATGATAAACACCAGACCCCTGCCGCTCAGTTAGATGTGGAAAGGATGTGAAGAATACAAACATGATGAAAGCCTTTCCCATAACCTAAAGTATTCAACTTAAAGTATTCGGATTAGGTGTCATCACAATAGTTTGGTCAACTATTTTCCTTCATGAAAAAACTTATGTCACCTCTGACCCATGACCTCAAACAGAACAACTTAAGTCAGTATCAATGTTCACAGTGCAATTTATTAATAATTATACAGTAAGTGCATACACAGGGATATGTTGAAAGCAAGTAACATACTACATATAGTCTATTGATATTGGCCTTAGCTGTATCTATTTCCTGGTGGTGTAGATGATGATGATGGTCAGACAGCAGAGGAGAACTCCAGTTCTTATGATGGAAAGAAGGACCAGGATTCTCATCTATGAATCAATGTCACCATCTGGAAAAAAAAGCAATATACTGTATCACTCCACTATAGTGCTATGGGCAGCAGTCAATGATGTGTTATCAATCATTAACTGTAATGTTAATGTATTTCTAATAATAGAATGTGGGATAAGAAATGTTAGCTACCATCAACATCCAGCTTGGTGCCGTTCCCAAACAGTCAACAACAGGTGTAGACTAATAGTTAAATGCTTACTCACAGGCCCTTCCCAACAATGGTCCATCTACTGTTGCTAGCCCCAATTCTGCTCTGATATCTGGTTCACTGATTTCTGCTGTCGTAAAAGCCTGGGTTTTCTGCACGTTAACACTAGAAGCTTATTACCTAAAATGGATCAATTGAAAGTGTGTGTTCACAGCTCCAATCCAGATGTGTTGGTCATTACTGAGTTGTGGTTAAGGACGAGTGTTTTGAATACTGATGTTAACCTTTCTGGTTATAATCTTTTTCGGCAAGACAGATCTTCCAAAGGTGGAGGTGTGGCAATCTTTATCAAGGAACACCTACAGTGCTCTATTGTCTCCACCAAGTTTGTCCCCAAACAATTTGATTTGCTGGTTTTAAGCATGAACTTTCAAATAGCTCTTTGTTGACTGTTGCTGGGTGTTATCGTCCTCCATCAGCACAGGCCTGTACCCTACCTGTCCTAAGCTCTCTCCTGGCCCCTTACATTAAGTCTGAATTTGTTTTGCTAGCTGACCTAAACTGGGACATGTTTAAACCACCTGACCAAGTCCTAAAGCAATGGGACTCCCTAAATCTTTCTCAGATTATTACCAATCCCACAAGGTATGACTCCAAACACCCAGAAAAGGCTACTGTTCTTGATGTTATCCTCACTAATAATCCTGGTAGGTATCAGTCTGGTGTTTCATGTAATGACCTTAGTGGTCACTGTTTTACAGCCTTTGTTCGTAATGGCTGCTCAGTAAAACGACCTGTCCTGATTTGTCATAGACGCTTCATAAAAAACTTCTTCAAACTTTAATGAGCAAGCCTTCCATCATGACCTGGCCACTGTAAATCTTCAATCAGCTTGATCCCCTCTGTCGAAGACACTTGGACCTTCTTTTGATATTTTCAGTGGTATTGTTAACAAACACACCCCCATAAAGACAGTTTCAGCCCTGGTTCGACCGTGATCTTGCAGAGTTAAGAATTGCATTTGGCCAAAGTTAGTTACTTTAAGGAGCAGTTCTCTCTCTGTGTGTCTAACCACAAGAAGGACTGGAAAACGGTTAAATACCTGATAAGAAGCACATGGCTGAGCTCTTTAATCACCACTCCATTAAGTCAGGATCCCTATTTGACTCAGCCATGCCTCCTTGCCCGTCCAACATTTCCTCATCTCCCACCCCTTCTAATGCGACTAGCCCCGATGCTCCTCCCTCTTCTCCCCCTGCCCTGCTACAAAGTTTCTCCCTGCAGGCGGTCACTGAATCCGAGAAGCTAAAGGAGCTCCTTAAACTTGACCCCCCCAAAAAACGTTCTTCTTTAAGGCTGCTGCCCCTATTGTCGTCAAGCCTATCCCTGACCTTCTTATCCTGTCTCTCCTCTCTGGGGAAGTTCCCATTGCTTGGAAGGCAGCCATGGTCCATCCTTTATTTAAAGGGGAGATCAAGCTGATCCTAACTGCTATAGGCATATTTCTAATTTGCCCTGTTTATCAAAAGTGTTGGGAAAAGTTGTCAATATTCAACTGACTGGCTTTCTTGATGTTTATAGTATTCTCTCTGGTATGCAATCTGGTTTCTGCTCAGGTTATGGATGTGTCACTGCAACCTTAAAGGTCCTCAATGATGTCACCATTGCCCTTGATTCTAAGCAATGTTGTGCTGCTATTTCTATTGACTTGGCCAAAGCTTTTGATACGGTAGACCATTCCATTCTTGTGGGCCGGCTAAGGAGTATTGGTGTCTCTGAAGGGTTTATGGCCCGGTTTGCCAACTCCCTCTTTCCAAGAAAGCAGTGTATAAACTCAGAACATCTGAACACCCCAAGGCTCGGTCCTAGGCCCAACGCTCGTCTCAATTTACATCAACTACATAGCTCAGGCAGTAGGAAGCTATCTTATCCATTTATATGCAGATGATACGGTCTTATACTCAACTGGCCCCTCCCCAGATGTTGTGTTAAACGATCTACAACAAAGCTTTCTTAGTGTCCAACAAGCTTTCTCTGCCCTTAACCTTGTTCTGAACACCTCCAAAACAAAGGTCATATGGTTTGTAAGAAGAATGTCCCTCTCTCCACAGGTTTAGAGCTTGAGGTAGTCACCTCATACAACTACTTGGATTATGGCTAGACGGTACATTGTCCTTCTCTCAGCACATATCAAATCTGCAGGCTAAAGTTAAATCTAGACTTCTATCGTAATCGCTCCTCTTTCACCCCAGCTTCCAAACTAACCCTTATTCAGATGACCATCCTACCCATGCTAGATTACGGAGATGTAATTTATAGATCAGCAGGTAAGGGTACTCTCGAGTGGCTAGATGGTAGGCTTGACGAACTGGCAATAAGCAAACAGAGAACACCGGTATAAATACACTGGGGATAATGGGGAAGATGGGCGACACCTGGAGGGGGATGGAGACAAACACAAAGACAGGTGAAACATATCAGGGTGTGACAATCAGATTTGCCACCAATGCTCCTTATAGGACACATCACTGCACTTTATACTCCTCTCTAAACTGGTCATTTCTGTATACCATCGCAAGACCCACTGGTTGATGCTTATTTATAAAACCCTCTTAGGCCTCACTGCCCCCTATCTGAGATACCTACTGCAGCCCCCATCCTCCACATACAACACCCGTTCTGCCAGTCACATTCTGTTAAAGGTCTCTAAAGCACACAGATCGTCTTTTCAGTTCGCTGCAGCTAGCGACTGGAACGAGCTGCAACAAACACTCAAACTGGACAGTTTTATCTCAATCTCTCCATTCAAAGACTCAATCATGGACACTCTTACTGACAGTTGTGGCTGCTTTGCGTGATGTATTGTTGTCTCTACCTTCTTGCTCTTTGTGCTGTTGTCTGTGCCCAATAATGTTTGTACCATGTTTTGTGCTGCTACCATGTTGTGCTGCTGCCATGTTGTGTTGCTACGTTGTGTTGCTACCATGTTGTTGTCATGTTGTGTTGCTACCATGCTATGTTGTTGTCTTAGGTCTCTCTTAATGTGGTGTTAAGAGAGTGACGTGTGTTTTGTCCTATATACAGTGGGGAGAACAAGTATTTGATACACTGACGATTTTGCAGGTTTTCCCACTTATAAAGCATGTAGAAGTCTGTAATTTTTATCATAGGTACTCTTCAACTGTGAGTGACGGAATCTAAAACAAAAATCCAGAAAATCACATTGTATGAATTTTAAGTAATTCATTTGCATTTTATTGCATGACATAAGTATTTGATACAATATTTGGTACAGAAACCTTTGTTTGCAATTACAGAGATCATACATTTCCTGTAGTTCTTGACCAGGTTTGCACACACTGCAGCAGGGATTTTGGCCCACTCCTCCATACAGACCTTCTCCAGATCCTTTAGGTTTCGGGGCTGTCGCTGGGCAATACGGACTTTCAGCTCCCTCCAAAGATGTTCTATTGGGTTCAGGTCTGGAGACTGGCTAGGCCACTCCAGGACCTTGAGATGCTTCTTACGGAGCCACTCCTTAGTTGCCCTGGCTCTGTGTTTCGGGTCGTTGTCATGCTGGAAGACCCAGCCACGACCCATCTTCAATGCTCTTACTGAGGGAAGGAGGTTGTTGGCCAAGATCTCGCGATACATGGCCCCATCCATCCTCCCCTCAATACGGTGCAGTCGTCCTGTCCCCTTTGCAGAAAAGCATCCCCAAAGAATTATGTTTCCACCTCCATGCTTCATGGTTGGGATGGTGTTCTTGGGGTTGTACTCATCCTTCTTCTTCCTCCAAACACGGCGAGTGGAGTTTAGACCAAAATGCTCTATTTTTGTCTCATCAGACCACATGACCTTCTCCCATTCCTCCTCTGGATCATCCAGATGGTCATTGGCAAACTTCAGACGGGCCTGGACATGCGCTGGCTTGAGCAGGGGGACCTTGCGGACGCTGCAGGATTTTAATCCATGATGGCGTAGTGTGTTACTAATGGTTTTCTTTGAGACTGTGGTCCCAGCTCTCTTCAGGTCATTGACCAGGTCCTGCCGTGTAGTTCTGGGCTGATCCCTCACCTTCCTCATGATCATTGATGCCCCACGAGGTGAGATCTTGCATGGTGCCCCAGACCGAGGGAGATTGACCATCATCTTGAACTTCTTCCATTTTCTAATAATTGTGCCAACAGTTGTTGCCTTCTCACCAAGCTGCTTGCCTATTGTCCTGTAGCCCATCCCAGCCTTGTGCAGGTCTACAATTTTATCCCTGATGTCCTTACACAGCTCTCTGGTCTTGGCAATTGTGGAGAGGTTGGAGTCTGTTTGATTGAGTGTGTGGACAGGTGTCTTTTATACAGGTAACGAGTTCAAACAGGCGCAGTTCATACAGGTAATGAGTGGAGAACAGGAGGGCTTCTTAAAGAAAAACTAACAGGTCTGTGAGAGCCGGAATTCTTACTGGTTGGTAGGTGATCAAATACTTATGTCATGCAATAAAATGCAAATTAATTACTTAAAATTCATACAATGTGATTTTCTGGATTTTTGTTTTAGATTCCGTCTCTCACAGTTGAAGTGTACCTATGATAAAAATTAGAGACCTCTACATGCTTTGTAAGTAGGAAAACCTGCAAAATCGGCAGTGTATCAAATACTTGTTCTCCCCACTGTATATATATATAGATATATATATACAGTGGGGCAAAAAAGTATTTAGTCAGCCACCAATTGTGCAAGTTCTCCCACTTAAAAATATGAGAGAGGCCTGTAATTTTCATCATAGGTACACTTCAACTATGAGAGACAAAATTCCAGAAAATCACATTGTAGGATTTTTAATTAATTTATTTGCAAATTATGGTGGAAAATAAGTATTTGGTCACCAACAAACAAGCAAGATTTCTGGCTCTCTCAGACCTGTAACTTCTTCTTTAAGAGGCTCCTCTGTCCTCCACTCGTTACCTGTATTAATGGCACCTGTTTGAACTTGTTATCAGTATAAAATACACCTGTCCACAACCTCAAACAGTCACACTCCAAATCCACTATGGCCAAGACCAAAGAGCTGTCAAAGGACACCAGAAACAAAATTGTAGACCTGCACCAGGCTGGGAAGACTGAATCTGCAATAGGTAAGCAGCTTGGTGTGAAGAAATCAACTGTGGGAGCAATTATTAGGAAATGGAAGACATACAAGACCACTGATAATCTCCCTCGATCTGGGGCTCCACGCAAGATCTCACCCCGTGGGGTCAAAATGATCACAAGAACGGTGAGCAAAAATCCCAGAACCACACGGAGGGACCTAGTGAATGACCTGCAGAGAGCTGGGACCAAAGTAACAAAGGCTACCATCAGTAACACACTACGCCGCCAGGGACTCAAATCCTGCAGTGCCAGACGTGTCCCCCTGCTTAAGCCAGTACATGTCCAGGCCCGTCTGAAGTTTGCTAGAGATTATTTGGATGATCCAGAAGAGGATTGGGAGAATGTCATATGGTCAGATGAAACCAAAATAGAACTTTTTGGTAAAAACTCAACTCGTCGTTGTGGCAAGGGGGGCGTGGTTCAGCGAGGTCTGTGACGAAGGAGAGAGAAGGGAGACGAGCGGTGCATAAGTGGGGGAAGGGCAATTGACAAACACCTGTGCTTCGTTTCAGTGATTGGCGTGAAGAGACTGGATAAAAGCCACCTGGGGAAGGTGGCCGGGAGAGAGGGACTGCCTGAGACTTGTGGGAAAAAGCCAGGGGACTGAGTGGGGCTGTTTTATGTTCTAAAGAGTGCTGGTGGAAAGAGTTATTTTTGATTGGTGTTGAGAAGCGCCCGCAGCGCAGATTTATCTTATTTTTGTGATCTACTTTTTTGGACAATAAAAATCACGAGTCTCAAACCAGCCGACCCCGTCTTCTTCCTTCACCTATTGAACAGACCTTACTACAGTCGTTTTTGTAGGAGAAAGAATGCTGAGTTGCATCCAAAGAACACCAAACCTACTGTGAAGCATGGGGGTGAAAACATCATCAATAAAGTACCATGTTGTCATACCTTTATGTAGTACTGTGCGCCTCCCAAAATCTGTTCTGGACTTGGGTCTGTGAAGAAACCTCTGGTGTGCCATTCAGAGGGTGAATAGGCAAGGCGAAATGTTTAGGTGCCTTTGAACAAGGAATGGTAGTACTGTAGGTTCCAGTCGCACCGGTTTGAGTGTGTCAAGAACGGCAATGCTGCTGGGCTTTTCCATGCTCAACAGTTTACAGTGTGCATTAAGAATGGTCCATCATACATCACTGGGCCTCTCATGACATTTGCCTGAGAGATAGTGGAATAAAGAACAACTATTAAGAATAGGTGCCCAGTATTTTACCATCTTTTTAAATTAAAGACGACATAGCCATGGGGTAATATATCTAATTCTGTGTAAATAAGATTTGAAAAAGATTTAGGACACAAACTGCAACAAAACTGCCACAAACTGGGGAACTTTTAACCAAACTCATAATACTTTTGGTTGTGTACTGTACTGTATAAAATTATTTTTTTGTAGTTTGTGTGTATACTGTTGATCTCTCTCTCTCTCTCTCTCTCTCTTTCTCTCTCTAAACCACACAACCTCTTCTCACCAATCAGGCCATACATCTATTTCCATCTATTCCGCCAGACTATAAAACCAAACCAAATCCAAAATCAAACTACCCCAGGCTCTAAACTACATTTTTGCCTTTGCTGTTTAGTACAATAACCAAACTTTAGTGAGCTATGTTCAAAAATACCATATATGTGCTGTATTCAACATCTTGAACAGTTTGGAGCACTTGTAGGCCTATTTCAATCATCATATTTGCATACACAGTGAATGCATCCATAAACAACAGACCTAATGCTAATGTTGAGTGTACAGCGGTACAGAGGCAGGTGTCAATGCTCTCTGCAGACTCTCATCTGATGCATTCGCTGCAGAGGCTACATCCTCGGCCTGTGGTCAGTGTCACCTCGCTGGTGTGAACAGGGACGGAAAAAACACAAACCTCATACAAAGATCTCTGTGGTCCGAAGTTTCCACTCAACAACTAAACAAACAGACATCATGGCTTCACACATTTCGTATAAACTTATCTTTCTTAGGTACTTTTGAGTTCACATCTCATCTATTAGTGTGACATTAAGGGTTTGTTATGGTTTTCTGCCAATGCAGTTTGATTTTCATGCTGATAATTTGTCTCATTGTGTTTCTAAGGCCTGTGATGAGCCTTGTGATGTCTTTGGTCATCATACACTTTTTACATTTCTGTATTGTTCTGAATGGAGAGATTTGCAAACCTCACATCTGTAATTTCACCTCTTAAACTTATAACCCACAGTTCTCATGTCTTCATTGTTTAGTAGGACAGGAGGGTACATGAAGGCCATACACATATCAAGGCTTTGTTTACTTTTTCTAAAACCGTTATCTACTGTACCTACAGCATCAACCAAATGACTAGTGACTTCCAAATATTGTGCAGTATATTTGACCAGGACCCATTGTCAAAAGTAGTGCACTGTAAACTCTTGTAAACTGTAAACATTTGCTATCTAGAACCTTATTATAACTCTTTTAAATTGTAATGCAAGATGATCCAAACACAATGCAATTGCCATCACATTGCACGCTGCTATATCCCATCTGGACAAGAGGAATACCTCTGTAAGAATGCTGTTCATTGACTATAGCTCAGCATTCAACACCATAGTAGCATCCTAGCTCATCATTAAACTCATCAAACTCGGGGCCCTGGGTCTGAACCCCGCACTGTGCAACTAGGTTGTGGACTTCCTGACGGGCTGCCCCCAGGTGGTGAAGGTAGGAAACAACACCTCCACTTCGCTGAACCTCAACACATGGACCCCCCAAGGGTGTGTGCTCAGCCCCCTCCTGTACTGCCCTTTCACCCATGACTGGGTGGCCACGCACACCTCCAACTCAATCATCAAGTTTGCAGACGTCACAACAGTAGTAGACTTGATTACCAACAATGACCAGAAAGCCTACAGGGAGGAGGTGAGGGCCCTGTGAGTGTGATGCCAGAAAAATAACTTCTAATTGTTCACAACAATGACAATTAGCAACACAGTCCACTGATATAGAAGCCGATGCCATGCAGACCCACACATTATCTTATCACCAAAATGTAATAAAAGGCCAGGTAATTCTTGGACTACAATCATTATCTTATAGTGCCTATAGAGGATTTATCCATTTATCCCAGGCTGCAGCCAGAAGGTCTTCCCAGTTAACTGTTACACCCACACTAAACTATCAGGTGTTACACTTCAGTTAGAGCATGATTCTGTGAATGATAGGTAATGAGACTGACATACAATGGACTTGTTTCATCCTGTAGTGTACGTTATTACCCCTCATGATGCTCCACACCTGTTCACCCTGGTACATATCAAGTCCTGTTGTAAACCAAACAGACCTCCTATAGGAAAACATATCGTATTCTTGCCAGATAACCATTTATTTTTTCCAGAAGGAAATGCATGCGTTTTCATACTGAAACCTCTGTGATGTACATTTTTTAATCAAACCGGTGCTATACAATTACACTGGTTGTACAGCGTTAATTTCTCATATAGACACCAAAACGTGTTTGTTCTTCACACACCCTGCTCAACATATCCTACACAGTAAGCATTGGTCCACTTTAAAGGAATAGTTCACCCAAATTACAAATTAACATTTTGGTTTCATATCGTATAAGTAGTCTACCGTCGTGGCCAAGTGTTGGTCTCCACAAAGTTTGCTGCTTCAGTGTTCTTAGATCTTTATGTCAGTAGTTACTATGGTACACGGAAGTATAATTACAAGTATTCCATAAGTGTCAAAGGCTTTCATTGACAATGACATTCAGTTTATGCAAAGAGTCATTATTTGCAGTGTTGACCTTTCTTTTTCAAGACCTCTGCCATCCACCCTGGCATGCTGTCAATTAACTTCTGGGCCACATCCTGACTGACTGGCCATTCTTGCATAATCAATGCTTGGAGTTTGTCAGAAGTTGTGGGTTTTTGTTTGTCCACCCGCCTCTTGAGGATCGACCGCAAGTTCTCAATGGGATTAAGGTCGGGGAGTTTCCTGGCCATGGACCCAAAATGTTAATGTTTTGTTCCCCGAGCCACTTAGTTATCACTTTTGCCTTATGGCAAGGTGCTCCATCATGCTGGAAAAGGCATTGGTCGTCACCAAACTGTTCTTGGATGGTTGGGAGAAGTTGCTCTCGGAGGATGTGTTGGTACCATTCTTTATTCATGGCTGTGTTCTTAGGCAAAATTGTGAGTGAGCCCACTCCCTTGGCTGAGAAGCAACCCCACACATGAATGGTCTCAGGATGCTTTACTGTTGGCATGACACAGGACTGATGGTAGCGCTTACCATGTCTTCTCTGGACAAGGTGTTTTCCGGATGGCCCAAACAATCGGAAAGGGGATTCATCAGAGAAAATGACTCTACCCCAGTCCTCAGCAGTCCAATCCCTGTACCTTTTACAGAATATCAGTCTGTCCCTGATGTTTTTCCTGGAGAGAAGTGGCTTCTTTGCTGCCCTTCTTGACACCAGGCCATCCTCCAAAGGTCTTCGCCTCACTGTGCGTGCAGATGCACTCACACCTGCCTGCTGCCATTCCTGAGCAAGCTCTGCACTGGTGGTGCCCCGATCCCGCAGCTGAATCAACTTTAGGAGACGGTCCTGGTGCTTGCTGGACTTTCTTGGGCGCCCTGATGCCTTCTTCACAACAATTGAACCTCTCACCTTGAAGTTCTTGATGATCCTATAAATGGTTGATTTAGGTGCAATCTAACTATCAGCAATATCCTTGCCTGTGAAGCCCTTTTTGTGCAAAGCAATGATGACAGCACATGTTTCCTTGCAGGTAACCATGGTTGACAGAAGAAGAACAATGATTTCAAGCACCACCCTCCTTTTAAAGCTTCCAGTCTGTTATTCTGACTCAATCAGCATGGCAGAGTGATCTCCAGCCTTGTCCTCGTCAACACTCTCACCTGTGTTAACAAGACAATCACTGACATGATGGCAGCTGGTCCTTTTGTGGCAGGGCTGAAATGCAG
This sequence comes from Thymallus thymallus, assembly GCA_023634145.1. Lineage (NCBI taxonomy): Eukaryota > Metazoa > Chordata > Actinopteri > Salmoniformes > Salmonidae > Thymallus > Thymallus thymallus. The sequence goes on from CM042423.1 coordinate 10,377,931, forward strand.
TGGAAATGTTTTTTGGGGATTTTCATGGCAAAGAGGGACTTTGCAATTAATTGCAATTAATCTGATCACTCATGACATTCTGGAGTATATGCAAATTGCCATCATCAACACTGAGGCAGCAAACTTTTTGGAGACCAATACTTGTGTCATTCTCAACTTTTGGCCACGACTGTATGGACAAGGTATGACAGAAATCCATGCTTTGGTTTACTTTCCCTGGCACTGTTTCCAAATGCTAATGTTTTAGCATTCTTTGCACAAATCCTATTCAAGTTAGGGGACCGATCTTAGCATTTTTTGCACATCATGTCCAAATCATTTGAAAGTATCTCAAATTGATTGTGAAGCTCAACAAAGTCACTTATAAATAATTGAACATGATACACGAAAAATGCTAAAATCAGTACCTTCTGCAACTTTTTGCACTTTTTGGGATAATACGTCTCCAACATGAAGTAACTATGCACATAATCAGATATCACTGTAAAGGAAACAGATTTTGTAGACTTTCTTGTCAGGTTAGAAACGGGACCAAGCTGGACATCAAAGGTAAGTGATACATCTTTGTTTATATCTATTGTATAATCTACTGTGTTAAACTGGATACAGTACTAGTTATTTAGATCACATAATAAAATATGCATTCATCCATATAATTACTATACAAGCGTATATGTAGTTACTATACAGTACTTCTATCACCATGTTTGTCTCCCTCTCTCAACCTGATCATTGTCCTTGCTTTCATAATTTACAAGATGAACAAGAGACCATGTCTGCAGTGCAGAAGTAAGTGACAAAGTCTTGGAAGTTGGTCTTTGATATCACCATCTACAGATGTATCAGTAGTGAGGATTTGTATCTTTATCTTTTCTGGGTTTCTTTTCAGAACCCGGCTCTCAAACAAGAGGTCCAGTCAGTCTCTTCCTTATATTTTGTATTACTATAAAAATATGTGAAATGTGTTATATTTAATAATAACGTGTAGTAATATTCTCCCTCCATTTTATAATTGTTCTTCACAGGTCCAAGATGCAGACAATCTCCATTATCTATCTCTGAATCTGAGCAACAAGAAGAACAGGTCTAGAAGACAGAGAAGCAACATGGAGGAAGAGACGGTGTACTCTGGGATCAGACAGTAAAACAATACAACAGACGTCCATTCAAATGAATTAGCTCTTTATTGACTCTAGCTTTATTAGTTGTATAACTGTAACTGTAGCTACTAATTAATAAAGTAAATTACTTCTGATTTGACAAGGACTGGCTTGTGATAAGATAGATAAAGCATTTAACAATAATCAAGACAATGGAAGTTGAAGGTATTTAGGCCATACTCAGGCATCTTTAAAGAGGATCTGACATAGATATTATTAAAATACACTATATATACAAAGGTATGCTGACAGGTGTATAAAATCAAGCACACCGCCATGCAATCTCCATAGACTAACATTGACAGTAGAATGGCCTTACTGAAGAGCTCAGTGACTTTCAACGTGGCATCATCATAGGATTTGAATTTTGTGCATTTTTGTTAGAATCCCTATTCCTGGGGTCCACCACCAATTAATAAGACATTACAAACAATTACACAATAAGATTTTACAAACATTTAACAAGTAGACAATAAAGACAATTGAAATACCAGACAGGATGCCACCTTTCCAACAAGTCAGTTTGTCAAATGTCTGCCCTAATAGAGCTGCCCCAGTCAACTATAAGTGCTGTTATTGTGAAGTGGAAACGTGTAGGAGCAACAACGGCTCAGCATCAAAGAAGTAGGTCACACAAGCTAACAACATGGGACCGCCACGTGCTGAAGAACATAGCGTGTAGAAATCTTCTGCCCTTGGTTGCCATACTCACTGCCGAGATCCAAACGGCCTCTGGAAGCAACGTCAGCAAGGGAACAGTTCATTTGGAGATTCATGAAATGGTTTTCCATGGCCGAGCAGCCTCATACAACTCTAAGAATACCATGCGCTATGCCAAGCATCGGCTGAAGTGGTGTAAAGCTCGCCGCCATTGGACTCTGGAGCAGAGGAGACGCGCTCTCTGTAGTGATGAATCACGTTTCACCATCTGGCAGTCTGACGGACAAATCTGGGTTTTTCATGGTTCAGGCTAAGCCCATTAGTTCCAGTGATGGGACATATTAATGCTACCACATACAATGACATTCTAGAAGATTCTGTTCTTCCAACTTGTGGCAACAGTTTGGGGAAGGCCCTTTCCTGTTTCAGCATGACAATGCCCCCGTGCACAAAGCGAGGTCCATACAGAAATGGTTTGTTGAGATCATTGTGGAAGAACTTGACTGGCCTGCAAAGAGCCCTGACCTTTGGGATGAATTGGAACGCCGACTGCGAGCCAGGTCTAATTGCCCAAAATTAGTGCCCGACTACACTAATGTTCTTGTGGCTGAATGGATGCAACTTCCAACATCTAGTGGAAAGCCTTCCCAGAAGAGTGGAGGCTGTTATAGCAGCAAAGGGGGGACAAACTCCATATTAGTTGTCCACATACTTTTGGACATGTAGTGTATGTACTTACACACCCTCTGGAAGAACATTATTATTTTACATTAGATTTATTTTGTGAAAAGCGACAAGGGTAGACTAGCCATCTATAATTTTGGGCAAATGCCAGATGGGCTGGATGATTTTAAGCCTAGTGGCTCTGTCTAACTTAGTGGCTAATATTGGGGGCCTCAAGGGAAAAAAATGGGCCGGTGTGGGGTTCTGTGTTAGAAATGCAAAGGAGAATTTCTAGTCCCAGTACGCCCCTGACAAGCAATCACATAGATATGCACATTTTTATGTTTTCATACATTCATTGACATTTCCATAGTAATGTGAATGGGAAAGCAGCAGTGCAATTGGGCAATGTACCATAACCAATCAGCTAGAGTAGGCCTTTTATGCAAATAGGCCATGCCATTCACCATGATGTGGCACTGCGATGGACTGTGTTTACAGTCAGCAGAACAGCACTACTTTATTTTGATAATTGTTTAGAAAGCATATAACAAAAGTAACAAAAAATAAACCCAAATAGTTTTCTTCAAAAACATAAATACTACGGAATTTTACTTTTGGGAACATTACAGTCCTACTGATCAAACAACCAACAGGTAGGCTATATCTCCCTCAGTTGCCTATGCAAACCAACAACAACGATGTTAGTCTGAGGCAGATGAGCAAACAATAACAATAGCAAGGCAGGAGCAAAGGGGAAACCCGCTGGTAGGCTTCAACAAGCCCCACGAACTGGCAACAGCCAAACAGAACACAGGTTAAAGTACCTAGGGGATAATGAGGATATGGGTGACACCTGGAGGGGGGTGGAGACAAGTACACATACAGGTGAAACAGATCAGGGTGTGACAATAATAACTAATGTTTTAACAAGTGAATGAGATTTACAGTTTGCCAACCTGCTCATTTAATCGATGCCAAATACATTGTGATTGCCAACTAAGAAATATGCTGACAGTCGTAAATGGGTAGCTAGCTTAGTTAGTCACATTTCTTGGCTGTAGCCACCAAAGCTGAAAAAAAATGGTTTGGGATAAAAAGTCTGCCACTCCCTCACTTGTCCAGGTGATAACATAACATCCTTCCAGTAGCTAGCTAGCTACAGTACAAGGCTCTGTGTAATACTAGGTTTTAGCTAGCTACATTGTTTGGCTAGCTATCTAAATAAGTAGGCCTAAATAAATAGATAAGCTATAGCCTTAGCCACATAACGTTACTGCATAGCTAGATTGATTGTGCTGAGGCTCCCAATCATTGCCCTTTTCGTATGTTTTTGACAAAAAAATTGGGTCCCTTACAAAAAAAGATTGCAGTTTTGAAACTGCAGTAAAAGTGCAGTAACTGCAGTCGACTGTGATATTTAGGACACAGTAATTGCAGAATAACTTCAGTGTAGTGCAGTTGAACTTCAGTTACACTGCAAAATTACTGCAGTAAAAACAACAGTGTTATTTTGGACTCAGTATTTGCAGCACACTGCAGTAATACAGCACTCTAACTGCAGTCTTTTTTGTAAGGGGTGAGTGAAACTGAAACAGTTCATACCCTGAATGTCTGGAGGCAGTAAACAATGTAACAATACTAGCTGTGATGTACAACCTGATGGCAATATTTATTAGACTACTTAGCGATTTATTGGTGAATTTTATTAATCATGCATTGACTGCATCCATTTAATTCTGCTAACAATGCATAAGTAATGTAATTTTTTGTCAAATTGAACTTATTTTTCTAACCTGTTATAACCTGCAGGAAGTGCGAATTTGATATTTTGGACCAATACTATGATTATCTGTGTGTTTCATTTCTGCAAAGAAGTTAAGTTGTAGGGTTGAACAGTTTCTTTCTCTTCTCATGCCACTAACACCCCCTCACATACACAGCAACCTATTTAAAGGTACTCTGTGGTCTATGATGAAAACAAGATGAGGATGTCTCTACGCTTTGTTAGGGTCTGCTGGCCTATTGCACAAAGGACCCCTATCTCTCTCTCTCTCGGTTTCTGTGGTTTTCAGCTGGATGTCAGAGCTGTTACCTCTAACATACAGAAATGTGTCTATACTCCACTTGCTCTTCAAGTTGACCATTTTAGTAAACAACAGTAAACCAAATCTTGAAAGTAAACTAAACTTTTGATGAGGCAGCTTTATCTATTGATAGTCCACTGAAATCTGTGTAAATACACAATGAGATATTTATTAGGTAATTTGACCTAGTGATCAGTAGTTCTTAGTCAAATACAAACCATTTTCTATACTTTATTTGTGTGATGTTAGGCCGCTAGAACCATTGGCCTACTCAATAAAAATATAATGGGAGGGCATTATATCCATCTGTTCTACTGAATGTAAATATTGAATGAGAGATCACTAAAAGAAGACTACTGTATTGTGTTTGCTGTGTTTTTTCAATATATGTTTTTAGTGAAGTGAAGTGACTGTGTGATGATAGAAACACTAGTGGATGACAGTGTCATAAAATGCAAGTTCCAAAAAGATCACAACCATGAATATCTTATACTACAGTAGCTGCAGTGATAAAGAGTGAGGGATGCCAAACTTCAATAATAAGTACTTAATTTGTAATAAATCTATAATAATAATCAGAATCTACCTATAAGACAACTATTCTGAGTCAGTCCAGCCAGGATAATCTGTGAGACAGAGCTGTACTATACACATGAGAAGGTCATGGTGTGACTGAATGAGGTGTCAACAACGATGATGCGTCCAGTTCCACCAATTACCTGTAACTCCATTGTTGAAGTGTTGTACATAAGGGTAGAGTTTTTACACTCAAGTTGTGAAGAGGATGACAACTTTAAAGATGATCACACTGTGTCTGTTAGTTCCACTTCTCGTAGAGATGGGTAAGTCATTATTTTATATTTCTTCTGTGATGTAAGGTTTCCAATTATTGTTCTACAGACATTTTGACAATCCAAAGTTGTTTTTGTGGCATAGTTCATATATTTTCAAGTTCTCTAGTTCATGTGCTAGCTGGAACTGAGTATTCATCCATATGTCAAGAGAGTCTGCTTGGAGTTTGCCAAAAGGCACCTAAAGGACTCTCAGACCATGAGAAACAAGGTTCCCTGGTCTGATTAAACCAAGATTTAACTTTTTGGCCTGAATGCCAACCATCACGTCTGTACGGGCCACCCCCAGGTGGTAAGGGTAGGTAACAACACGTCTGCCACGCTGATCCTCAACACAGGGGGCCTCTCAGTGGTGCGTGGTCAGTCATCTCCTGTACTCCCTGTTCACCCATGACTGCATGGCCAGGCACTACTCCAACACTATCATTACGTTTGCCAATGACACAGCAGTGGTACGCTTGATCACCGACAACGATGAGACAGCCTATAGGGAGGAGGTCATAGACCTGGCTGTGTGGTGCCAGGATAATAACCTCTCCCTCAACGTGATCAAGACAAAGGAGATGATTGTGGACTACAGGAATAGGACAACCGTGTACGCTCCCATTCTCATTGACCGGGCTGTAGTGGCGCAGGTTGAGAGCTTCAAGATCCTTGGTATCCACATCACCAACAAACTATCATAGTCCAAACACATCAAGACAGTCATGTAGAAGGCACAACAAAGCCTATTCCCCCTCAGGAGACTATAATATTTCAATGATATTCTGATTATGTTGTTATTTTCAATTACATTCTGATTTAATCTCTTCAGTTTGCGTTTAAATGGAAAGGGTTAAAACTGAGGAGAAAAAATATCCAATCAGAATTCTTCTGATGTAGCGAGATACAAGGACAAATTGAAATGCGTCCAGAGGGAGCTGAAGTTGCGGATCGCTGAGGGGAAGAGAGTGTATAAGGAGAAGATGGAGGACAAGCTGAGGCAGAGCCAGGTGAGAGAGGTGTGGAAGGGTATGAGAAATATCACTGGCTTCAAAAAGTCAAACAGTGGGCAGACGGAGGGGACCCAGGACAGAGCCAATGAGCTGAACCAATTTTTTAACAGGTTCGATACTGGCCCTGTCCACCTCCCCTCCAGCTCCCCAGACCACACACCCTCACGGCTATCCCACCCCCACTTTGCTCACAGCACCTCTGCTGAGACAATCAGTGACCCCACCTCCGCCCCTGCCCCCCCTGGACTGATCCTCAACACCCCCCTTCCCCCCACCTCCCCACCTGGGCTGGCTTTCACCACCAACCAAGTGAAGAGAGAGCTGGAGAGACTACACCAGTGGAAAGCGGCGGGCCCTGATGGCATCAGCCCAAGGGTGCTGAGGGTCTGTGCTGACCAACTGTGTGGAATACTCCAGCGTCTTTTCAACCTTAGCCTGAGCCTAGAAAGGGTCCCTGTGCTGTGGAAAACATCCTGCCTCGTCCCAGTGCCCAAGAAGGCACACCCCACTGTCCTGAATGACTTCAGACCTGTAGCGCTAACATCCCACATCATGAAGACCCTGGAAAGGTTAGTCCTCGCTCACCTCAGACCCCTGGTGTGTTCATCAATGGACCCCCTGCAGTTTGCATACCAGCGCAACATCGGGGTGGATGATGCAATCATCTACCTTCTGCAGAGGGCCTACTCTCACCTGGACAATGCAGGTTGCACTGTGAGGGTCATGTTTTTTGACTTCTCCAGTGCCTTCAATACCATTCAGCCCCTGCTACTGGGTGAGAAGATGAGGAGGATGAAAGTGGAAGCACCCTTAGTCTCCTGGGTCACGGACTACCTGACCGGTAGGCCACAATTTGTGCGACTACAGAGCTGTGTGTCAGAACGGGCAGTTAGCAACACAGGGGCCCCCCAGGGTACGGTCCTGTCCCCCTTCCTGTTCACCCTCTACACCTCAGACTTCAGATATAACTCTGAAACATGCCACCTACAGAAGTTCTCGGATGACTCTGCTATTGTAGGGTGCATCAGGGGTGGGCAGGAGGAGGAGTACAGGAGCACAATCAGTGACTTTGTGTTGTGGTGTGAGCAGAACCACCTTCAGCTCAACATCAGCAAAACTAAGGAGATGGTGGTGGACTTCAGGAGAACCAAGGCACAACTGACTGCAGTCCCTATAAAGGGGATGGATGTGGAAATGGTTGAGTCATACAAGTTCCTGGGTGTCCATATGGACAACAGACTGGAATGGGCTGGTAACACCGGGGCCCTGTACCAAAAGGGCCAGAGCCGACTCTACTTTCTGAGGAGGCTCAGGTCCTTCAACGTGTGCAGTAAACTACTGCATACCTTCTACCAGTCTGTGGTGGCCAGTGCCATCTTTTTTGCAGTGGTGTGCTGGGGAGCAAACATCAAAGCCGGTGATGCTTCTCGGGTAAATAAGCTGATCAGGAAGGCTAGCTCTGTCCTGGGGATGAGCCTTGACACTCTAGAGGAGGTGGCGGAGAGACGGATCCTGGCCAAACTGCTGGCCATCATGGACAACGTCACCCACCCTCTGCACGCTATGGTTATGACGCAGAGGAGCACTTTCAGTCACAGACTGATCCCACCACGGTGTGCCAGAGAGCGCTACAGGAGGTCCTTCCTGCCGGCGGCTATGAGACTGTATAATGCCTCACCGGGGTGCCGTGCCGTCGGCAACATAGATCTGGAACTGTTGGGGTGCTAGGACCTAGTTTAACAATTATGCATCCATCCGTGAGTAACTCTGGTCCGTCAGCACTCATCCACTCAGGACCTATTTATTCATACAGGTCTGTATATACATACTCATGTACAGTTGTTATATTATATCACATGCAATATTGTAAGTAATTATTGGACGTAGGCATTCACTCAGGAATGCATATTAGTATCCTGCCAGTTGCACCTTTTCTCATTGCTTTTAGTATATCGAATGTGCAATAAGTGCAGTTGTCTGTAATTAAACCCTGCGCACTAAGGACTGTATTTTAAGGGAATTACTATTATTACCCCAAATGATATCATACACACATTTAGCTATTAAAGTATCTCTTCCTGTCATTTACCTGTACAGTTTGTGTAAACATGCAAGTATTCACTTATCTGTAAATATAACTGTATACCTAACTGTACAGCTAATTTAACCATGCAAAATTTTTCACTTACCTGTTCATTTACCCAGTCTGTCTATTAAGTAAACTATTATTACCCTCGCTCATATCATACGCATTTTTAGCTACTGAAGTATTTCTCTGCCATCGACCTGTATAGTATAGTTAACCATCCAACATCCACCAACGTATAGTGTACATATTCAGCCAACCACCCATACTATGCAATGTCCTTTTTATAGCTTTTTTTTTTGCACTCCAGATATCTTGTATTTCTATACTTTTTCATACTGCCGCTCTATGTATCATGTACCGTGTATCTGTCTTTTGTGTACTTTCGTTGTGGCATTTTGCACCTGCCCTGTGTTTTGTTGTAGCTGCTTGACAATGAAATTTCCCCCCCGGGGGATCAAAAAAGTACCTATCTATCTATCTATCTATCTATCTATAGCTCATCATTGGCTAGGACTTCAGAAGCTCGATAGAAGGTATCTGCCATTCAAAACATTTTTTTTATCTAAACATTTTTTATTGCAGTTTGCTTACTGTTGTTCGCTATCTCTTTGAAAATAATGTGTTATGCTTGTGAAACATTGTTGCATTTCAACTTTAGATCACTGGTTAATGTGTGTGCTTAATGTTCTAACGATGTTTGCAATGGGAAGTAATAGTTGTACATTTCGATTGGTAAATGCTTAGTCTAATGGTTGTGGTTTTGTGTTCTTATGATTGGGACCTACTGTCTTATTATGTCCTAGTGAATGGACTGCTTATCCTTTAACATCATGCTGTGTGTGACTGCTGTCTTTCTATCAGTCTATGTGTTTTACAGAAAGTGCACTCTGTTACATGGAGTGAGCTGGTAGGTTTTACGGTCTCTGTCCTTTCAGCATCATGTTCCTGTCAAACGTACATCCTTTGATGTGTAACTGTTGTCTCTGTTAGTGATAGTATGATAGTGATGGTGTTAGGCTGCCATAGGTTGTGAAAGCAATGTAATTGTTGTTGCTGGTAACGTTAGTGCGGGTGCTGTCTCTGTTTATCTTGATTTTGGTACAATGTTTTGGAAGATTTTGCCCTCTCTGAAGGCCTAGGTCCAATAGCCACGGTTTGCCACTGCTTTTAAGGTATGCTATGGGTGAACTACAAGCTAGTGCTCCTGCCAATCCCAAAGTTCCTAAATTAAGTGATCTATTGGTGCAGCAAGAAGAGTGCCCCCTAATGGCCAACCACCACCAATTCCAGCCAATTCTTTCCCATTCCAGGAGGTCCTTCTGCCCACTACAATAAATGAACACAACAGTGTGGGGAATCTCACACTGAGGACAGTTTTAGAAATATTGACTGTCATCCAGAACCTTTTCAAAGGTTATTACATTAAAATGTGTTTGTCCAACTGGTCTATTGAAATATATTTAATTAATTCTGAGTATTTCAAATTCTGGGAACCTCTATGATGATCAACTATAGTCTATAATTAAAATATCTTATCATTCTCTCTATCAAACCAAATACAAGAGTGGAACATCAGTAGTTGGTGATAAGATTTTGTTTATCTGTTTGTCATTGTAGCTATGGTTGTCATTCTATGCCCCGCCCATAATCACAAATTACTTTCATCTCTCTTATTTGAAGATTCAGTACTTCCTTCATGGTCTGGCAGTGTAGATCTAAACACAGAATGGAACGCATATATGTACCAGCTCTCGTCGTCTACGTCTTCTGTAAGTTACTGTGTCCTCAGTTCTGATTTTGTGATTCATCAATAGATTTGGTCTCTCACATAGTCGTGACTGTGTTTTGGTGGGTATATCATGTGCATGAAGAGTACTTTTTATTCATAGCTGTTTCTAAACATTTGTTTTCTCTCTTTCAGATCTGACCCATGTTGTGTCTGTCTCTCCGCCACCCTTAGTGGTGGTTCATTCAGGGGAAAATGTCACCCTGCAGTGCATCAATGTCTTTAAACAGCCGGGACATGTTGGCTGGTTCAAGCAAGTCAATGGCTCAGAGCCCCTGTGCATCACGTCTATGTGGAGCTCTATGCCAACTGCTCATTATTATAATGGATTTCAGGAGAAGCGTATGAAAATGTTGATCACCAATAGAACTATCTTTCTCATAATGACAGAGGTGGATGTAGCTGATTCTGGTCAATACTTCTGTGGAATGTTGGACAAATATTTAATCTTCACCAATGTGACTGTCCTGAAGGTCCAAGGTAATCTTTTTAATAAATTGTCTGCTATGACACCAAATGCACAAACATTTATCATAGATATTGGATATATTTTTGACTAAATGTTGGAGATGCAATACTAACGTATTACAATTTGAATAACAGTAGAATATTTAACACACCTAATTGTCCAAAAGGTCACAAAGATTATGACAAGGACCCTACAAAGCGCTATGAAAAAGGTATGTTCATTCTGTAATTTTAAGTGAGAATCTTTCAGAAATTAATTAATAAGATGTACCATAAAAGTACCAAAGAATTAAAATAAAGGACAACAGAATCTTATTCCAACCTAGCCTGGGAATTTGTATTATTTCAGATGCTGATCCACAGATGAGAATCCTTGTCCTTCTCTCCATCATAAGAACTGGAGTTCTCCTCTGCGGTCTGACCATCTTCATCATCATCTACCTCATCAGGAAATAGATAAAGCTAAGGCCATTATCAATAGATTATATGTAGTACAGTTGAAGCCGGAAGTTTACTTAACCTTAGGTTGAAGTCATTAAATCTCCACAGATTTCATGTTAACAAACTATAGTTTTGGCAATTCCTTTAGGACATCTACTTTGTGCATGACACAAGTCATTCTTCCAACAATTGTTGACAGACAGATTATTTCACTTATAATTCACTATATCACAAATTCAGTGGGTCAGAAGTTTACATACACTAAGTTGACTGTGCCTTTAAATAGCTAGGAAAATTCCAGAAAATGATGTCATGGCTTTAGTAGCTTCTGATAGGCTAATTGACATAATTTGAGTCAATTGGAGGTGTACCTGTGGATGTATTTCAAGGCCTACCTTCAAACTCAGTGCCTCTTTGCTCGAAATCATGGGAAAATCAAAATAAATGGGAATGGGCCCAAATTCACCAAACTTATTGTGGGAAGCTTGTGGAAGGCTACTCGAAATGTTTGACCCAAGTTAAATAATTTAACTACCAAATACTAATTGAGTGTATGTAAACTTCTGACCCACTGTGAATGTGATGAAAGAAATACAAGCTGAAATAAATAATTTACTTTATTATTATTCTGACATTTCACATTCTTAAAATAAATTGGTGATCCTAACTTTACAAGGATTAAATGTCAGGAATTGTGAAAAACTGAGTTTAAATGTATTTGGCTAAGTTGTATGTAAACTTCCGAATTCAACTGTATGTAACTTGCTTTCACCAACCCCTGTATATGCACCTGTTGTATGTAAGCATTAATAAATTGCACTGTGAACATTGATATTGACTGAAGTTGTTATGTTTTGAGCGCATGGGTCAGAGGTGAAATAGGTTTTCATGATGGAAAAGAGTTGACAAAAGTACTAATAAATTATACTTTTTTTGTGAAGTTACAAAGTATCTGCATATTTTCCACTTGTTGAATCGTTTAGGTTATTGAAATGTTTTAGCTTATTGTTTGTGTTTCTTTACATACATAGTTTGAACATTAATTGAGCAGCAGAGGTCTTGTCTGGTGTTTATCATCCAGATAAACAGATGAAGAGAGGTGTGATAAGAATGTGTGCGGTTTTGATGCACTGAAGTTTGTACAGTTCTTTCAGAAAGTATTCACACCCCGTGACCTTTTCCACATTTTGTTGTGTTACAAAGTGGAATAAAAATTGATTTAAATGTTGTTGTTTTTTTTAATCAACGGTCTACACAAAATACTCTGTAATGCCAAAATGAAAACAATTTGTAAAAAGTTAATAAACTAAAACACTTATGTATCTTGATTCGATAAGTATTCAACCCCCTTAGTCAATAAATGTTAGAATCACCTTTGGCAGCGATTACAGCTGTGAGTATTTTTGGGTAAGCTTACCACACCTGGATTATGCAACAGTCTTTTTAAAATTCGTCAAGCTCCGTCAAATTGGTTGTTCATAATTTCTAGACAACCATTTTCAGGTTTTGCCATAGATTTTCAAGCAGATTTTAATCTAAATTGTAACTCGTCCACTCAGGAACATTCGCTGTCTTCTTGGTAAGACACTCCAGTGTAGATTAGGCCTTGTGTTTTAGGTTATTGTCCTGCTGAAAGGTTAAATAATCTCCCAGTGTTTGGTGGAAAGCAGATTTTCTTCTAGAATGTTCCCTGTGCTTGGCTCCATTTCGTTTATTTTTTTATCCTGAAAAACCCCCATTCCTTATTGATCACAAGCATAACATGATGCAGCCACCACTGTGCTTGAAAATATGAGTGGTACTCAGCAATGTGTTGTATTGGATTTGCCACAAACATAAAATGTTTTATTCAGGACAATGAGTTAATTGCTACAAACAGGATGCATGTTTTGGAAAATGTTTTTTCAGTACAGGCTTCCTTCTTTTCATTCTGTCAATTCGTTTAGTATTGTGGAGAAACAACAATGTTGTTGACCCATCATCAATGTTCTCCCATCACAGAGGGTTAATGGGCTAGACAAAAGATTGAAGTGACTTTGAACGTAATGTTGTGGTAGGAGCCAGGAGCACCGGATTGTGTCAAGAACTGCAACGCTGCTGGGTTTTTAGCGCTCACTTTCCTGTGTGTATCAAGAATGGTCCACCATCCAAAGGACATCCAGCCACCTTGACACAACTGTGGGAAGCTATGGAGTCAACATGGGCCAGCATCCCTGTGGAACGCTTTCGACGCCTTGTAGAGTCCATGCCCAGACAAATGTAGGCTGTTCTGGGCAAAAGGGGGGTGGGGGGAGGGGCGGTGTTCATAATGTTTTGTACACTCAGTGGATATTGAATGGTTGTTTAATAATTGACTGTTGTTGTCATGGCTGTGTTCTGTCCCCCTATTCCTAGTAGTCAAAAATCCCCTTGTGGCAGCCGTCATAGTTGGGACCAGTGAGCAATGCATCTCTTCCTGTAGTGTGAGTGACAGGCAGGAGCAGCTCTGTGTTGGGATTCTCCCTTGCTGAGGTGAACATCACTGGACCTCTCATAAAATAACATTTGTCTGAGAGACAGTGGAATATTTTTTAAAGAACAACTATTTAGAATTGATTCTCAGTATTTTACCATGTTTTGAAAATAAAAAATTACATAGCCCTGGGGTAATATATCTAATTCTGTGTAAATAAGATGTAATTAAATAAGATTTAGGACACAAACTGCAAAAGAACTGCCACAAACTGGGGAACTTTTAACCAAACTCATAATACATTTGGTAGTGTACTGTACTATATATTTAAGGGGAAATAACCAATAATATAAAAATGTAGTACAAAATAATTGTTTGGTACTTTGTGTCTATAATGGTGACACTGAGAGGCCTAGTTATTTTCTACTGTGATAAACTCATCTCATTCTCTCTATCTGCTGAAGATGAGCAACCTGAACCACAGGAAGGCTGACCTGGAGCTCTCAGCTTTAACCACACTGATATGATGTTCTGTTCTACCCACCCCTTCCTCTCTATTTATCTCCCTTTCTCTCTATCTCCCTTTCTCTCTCTCTGTTCTCTTCACACCACTCTCTCTCTCTCTCTCTCTCTCTCTCTCTCTCTCTCTCTCTCTCTCTCTCTCTCTCTGCGCATCTAAACCACACACTCTCTTCTTCTCACCAATCAGGCTCCACATCTCTTTCCATCCATACCACCAGACAAAAAATATCTGACGAATCCCATAACCAAACTTAACAACATTCTAGACTAAAACGTTGTTCACAACATAGAAAAACACAATTATCCTTGTTTTGTTGAAGTTAATTGGATGTTTGTGTATAATGCTGACACTGAGAGGCCTAGTTATATTCTACTGTGGTAAACTCATCTCATTCTCTCTCTCTGCTGAAGATGATCAACCTGAACCATCTCTCTGTTATATTCACACCACTCTCTCTCTCTCTCTCTCTCTCTCTCTCTCTCTCTTTGTTATCTTCACACTACTCTCTCTCTCTCTCTCTCTCTCTCTGTTCTCTTTACACCACTGATACTGTATGTTGGACACTTGGGGTTTGGGACACCAGCACACCACCATCTGCTGTTTAGTACAATAACTTGTAGGCCTACTCCAAACATAAAAAAATAAAAATATGTATCTGCATCCATAAACATTGAATGCATCCATAAACAACAGACCTACTGCTCTAATGTTGAGTGTACAGCGGTACAGAGGCAGGTGTCAATGCTCTCTGCAGACTCTCATCTGATGCATTCGCTGCAGACGCTACATCCTCGGCCTGTGGTCAGTGTCACCTCGCTGGTATGAACAGGGACGGAAAAAACACAAACCTCATACAAAGATCTCTGTGGTCCAAAGTTTCCAGTCAACATCTAAACAAACAGACATCTTGCCTTCACACATTTGGCATAAACTTTTCTTTCTTAGGTACTTTTGAGTTCACATCTCATCTATTAGTGTGACATTAAGGATTGTTATGGTTTGCTGCCAATGAGATTGATTTTCATGCTGTCACGTAATGGGGTTTGGAGAGACCAAGACGCAGCGCAGGGATAGTAGTTCGACATTACTCTTTATTTTACTATGTTTTCTTTTCTTAATGTAATAAAGAAACACAAATGACCAACTACAAAACGAAACCAAAACACGAATTTACAACGTTACGTTAAAACAACACACGACAGTTTAACGTAACCAAAAGCACACTTACTTCACCCGTGACTGCGACATATACCTCGACATGTACGATAACAACCCACACCCGCTTGAGGGACAGACTCAACATATATTGGATCCCTAATTAGAGACAACGGGAGCAGCTGCCTCCAATTAGAGATCCACCCAAAACCCACAAAGAAACAGAAAAGAACGACACTGTCAGACTCTGACCATAGCTACATAGAGAAGCCTATGCTTCTCTATGGCCAGAGCCTGACAGTACCCCCCCCCCAAGGCGCGGACTCCCGGACGCCTAAACAAAAAAAAAAACACACACAAAACACGGGGGGGGTAAATGGGAGGGAAAACTAGTCCATCGGGGGCGGCTCCGGCTCCGGTGATGTGGACAGTTTTGTCCCGTGCCCCTTCCTTGTCACCGGTCCCGGGCTGTGGACCGGTGGGGCAAAAGGCTCCGGCCAAGGAGCGGGGAAAACAACCGGGCCCGGACTGGGCACCGGTGGGGCAAACGGCTCCGGCCATGGAGCGGGGAAAACAACCGGGCCCGGAATGGGCCCCGGTGGGGTAAACGGCTCCTGCCATGGAGCGGGGAAAACAACCGGACCCGGACTGGGCACCGGTGGGGTAAACGGCTCCGGCCATGGAGCGGGGAAAACAACCGGGCCCGGACTGGGCTCCGGCCATGGGGCGGGGAAAACAACCGGGCCCGGACTGGGCACCGGTGGGGCAAACGGCTCCGGCCATGGAGCGGGGAAAACAACCGGGCCCGGACTGGGCACCGGTGGGGCAAACGGCTCCGGCCATGGAGCGGGGAAAACAACCGGGCCCGGACTGGGCACCGGTGGGGTAAACGGCTCCGGCCACGGAGCGGGGAAAACAACCGGGCCCGGACTGGGCACCGGTGGGGTAAACGGCTCCGGCCACGGAGCGGGGAAAACAACCGGGCCCGGACTGGGCACCGGTAGGACAAACGGCTCCGTCCACGGAGCGGGGAAAACAACCGGGCCCGGACTGGGCACCGGTAGGACAAACGGCTCCGGCCACGGAGCTGGGCAAGCAACCGGGCCCGGACTGTGGACCGGTGGAGCGGACTGCTCTGGCACTGAGGCGGAGCAGACGGCTGGACCCGGATTGGGTACCGGTGGAGCGGACTGCTCTGGCACTGAGGCGGAGCAGGCGGCTGGACCCGGATTGGGTGCCGGTGGAGCGGACTGCTCTGGCACTGAGGCGGAGCAGGCGGCTGGACCCGGACTGGGTACCGGTGGAGCGGACTGCTCAGGCACTGAGGCGGATCAGACGGCTGGACCCGGAATGGGCACCGGTGGAGCGGACTGCTCTGGCTCCGGGACGCTGACCCTCGCTGGAGGTGTAGGGGCGCTGACCTTCGCAGGAGGTTTAGAGGCGCTGACCTTCGCTGGAGGTGGCGGGACGCTGACCTTCGCTGGAGGTGGCGGGACGCTGACCTTCGCTGGAGGTGGCGGGACGCTGACCTTCGCTGGAGGTGGCGGGACGCTGACCTTCGCTGGAGGTGGCGGGACGCTGACCTTCGCTGGAGGTGCGGGGACGCTGACCTTCGCTGGAGGTGCGGGGACGCTGACCTTCGCTGGAGGTGCGGGGACGCTGACCTTCGCTGGAGGTGCGGGGACGCTGACCTTCGCTGGAGGTGCGGGGGCGCTGACCTTCGCAGGAGGTTTAGGGGCGCTGACCTTCGCTGGAGGTTCAGGGGCGCTGACCTTCGCTGGAAGTTCCGGTCCAACCATCTGCCTCGCCACGAGAGTCATCTGGCGCTTGAAGGCCACCAACGTATAACCAGCGGATCCCTCAGCTTCTCCAGAGGAAGAGCATTCCAGGCTCTCCACCACCTCGTCCGCTCCTCCTCCGGGTATTCCTCGAACCCCTCTGGCCGCTCCCGATCCAGATCTGTGGGCATCCGAAGTGGTGTGCGATCCCCCTTCTTCCTTCTCTCTCTCTCCATCGCTCTCCATTGCGCCATGAACCTTCCACGGTCCTCTGGCTCCACCCTAGGCCACGTGGGAAACGGCACTGGCGCTACTTCCTCCTCCGTCTCTCGCCAGCTGCGCTGCTTGGTCTCCAGGCGGTGGGTTGTTCTGTCACGTAATGGGGTTTGGAGAGACCAAGACGCAGCGCAGGGATAGTAGTTCGACATTACTCTTTATTTTACTATGTTTTCTTTTCTTAATGTAATAAAGAAACACAAATGACGAACTACAAAACGAAACCAAAACACGAATTTACAACGTTACGTTAAAACAACACACGACAGTTTAACGTAACCAAAAGCACACTTACTTCACCCGTGACTGCGACATATACCTCGACATGTACGATAACAACCCACACCCGAGTGAGGGACAGACTCAACATATATTGGATCCCTAATTAGAGACAACGGGAGCAGCTGCCTCCAATTAGAGATCCACCCAAAACCCACAAAGAAACAGAAAAGAACGACACTGTCAGACTCTGACCATAGCTACATAGAGAAGCCTATGCTTCTCTATGGCCAGAGCCTGACACATGCTGATCATTTGTCTCACCTCACAACCTCACGTCTGTAATTTCACGTCATATACTTATAGCCCACGGTTTTCATGTCCTCATTGTTTAGGAGGACAGGAGAGTGCATTAAGGCCATGCGTTTATCAAGGCATGTTTACTTTTTCGAAAACCGTTATCTACCTCCAGCATCAACCAAATCACTAGTGTGCTTCCAGATATTGTTCACTACATTTGACCAGGACCCATTGTCAAAAGTAGTGCACTGTACACTCTTACAAAAACAGTTTACCTTAAAGGGTTCTTCAGCTGTCCCCATATTATAACCCTTTTATATTGTAATTAAAGATGTTTCACAGACAATTCAATCGCCATTGCACTGCACACTGCCCTATTCCATCTGGACAAGAGGAATACCTCTGTAAGAATGCTGTTTATTGACTATAGCTCAGCATTCAACACCATAGTAGCATCCAAGCTCATCATTAAACTCATTAAACTCGGGATCCTGGGTCTGAACCCCGCACTGTGCAACTGGGTTGTGGACTTCCTGACGGGCTGCCCCCAGGTGGTGAAGGTAGGAAACAACACCTCCACTTCGCTGAACCTCAACACATGGACCCCACAAGGGTGTGTGCTCAGCCCCCTCCTTTACTCCCCTTTCTTCCACCCATGACTGCGTGGCCACGCACACCTCCAACTCAATCATCAAGTTTGCAGACGTCACAACAGTAGTAGACCTGATTACCAATGACGAGAAAGCCTACAGGGAGGAGGTGAGGGCCCTGTGAGTGTGGTGCCAGGAAAATAATCTCTCACTCAACGTCAACAAAATGAAGGAGCTGATCGTCGACATCAGGAAATAGCAGAGGGAACACCCCCCTATCCACATCGACGGGACCGCAGTGGAGAAGGTGAAAAGCTTCAAGTACCTCGGCGTACACATCACTGACAAACTGAAATGGTCCACCCACACAGACAGTGTGGTGAAGAAGGTGCAATAGCATCTCTTCAACGTCAGGAGGCTGAAGAAATTTGCCTTGGCACCTCAAACCCTCAAAAATTGATAGCATCCTGTCGGGCTGCAGGGCTCTCCAGAGGGTGGTGTGGTCTGACCAACGTATCACAGGAGGCAAACTACCATCCCTCCAGGACACCTACTGCACCCTATGTCACAGGAAGGCCAAAAATATAATTAAGGACAACAACCAACTGAGCCACTGCCTGTTCACCCCTCTATCATCCAGTAGGCAAGGTCAGTACAGGTGCATCAAAGCAGGGACTGAGAGACTGAAAAACAGCTTCTATCTCAAGGCCATCAGCCATCATGTTAAATAGCAATCACTAGCACCTTAGAGGCTGCTGCCGAATATACATATACTTGAAATCACTGGCCACTTTAATAATGTTTACGTATTTTGCATTACTCATCTCATATGTACTGTACTATTATATTCTACTGTATTTTAGTCAATGCTGCTCTGACATTGCTCATTTACACCCACAGAGACAGGAGTGATCAGTGTGAGAAGAGCCCTGAGGCTGGGTCTCCTACACAGAGCTGTGTCTACAACCTCCCCAAGAGGAACCTCAGCCTCTCTGATGCTGGGACTTACTACTGTGCTGTGGCCTCATGTGGGGAGATACTGTTTGGGAACGGGACCAAGCTGGAGATCAAGAGTAGTTGATACATCTTACATTTTTTGTTTATATCTATTGTATACCTACTGTGTTAAACTGTACACATAAAAAAACAGGCAATCATCCATACAGTTACTTTACTTCAATTAGCATATTTATTTACACAGACAATAGAGCACATCCTCTTCTCTTGGTGTTCTGCCTGAGTGCAGCATTGGGTCTCTCATTCATCCTGATCATGTACAGCATGAACAAGAGAAAGTGTCTGCAGTGTGGAGGTAAGAGAAGTCCATACCAAATGAATGAATGATGTAGAAGTTGCTCTTCTTTGATGTCACCAGATGTATCTGTTTCAGGACCCGTGACTCAGACAAGAGGTCCAGCAGTCTCTTCTTCAGATCCAGTGGTAAGCAGAAATGTTGTATTACCATAAAAAGAAGTGTGAAAGGGATTACAAAACATATAGTCATTTTTCTCCCAATTTTTTTATTGCTCTTCACAGGCCCAAGATGCAGACAGACTACATGATGTAGATATGAATCTGAGCAACAAGAAGAACAGGTCTAGAAGACAGAGAAGCAACATGAAGGAAGAGACGGTGTACTCTGGGATGAGACAGTGGAACTGGGTGAATGACACAGCCTTAATTGTTAACTTTATTAGCTGTAACTGTAATGAATTAAGTGCATTGCTTCTCTGCCAAACTCATTTTACAATGACGTATTTGTGATAAGATAAAGCATTTAAAAATAATCAAAGTAGTTTTTAAAAATAATCAAAGTAAGTTGAATGTATTTATTTAGGCCATACTCAAGGATCTTTATGTTGCAGTGATTAACAGCTTTTTCTCTTGTCATGCCACTAACACCCCCTCACACACACAGCAACCCATTTACAGGTGCTCTGTCATCGGTCATTTCTTAATTAAGAAGAACATAAGAGAATTACAAGTACTGGAAAAAACACTAAGAAAAATTGGGGTAACCAGGCCTGGTATTCATACTGTAGCTGACTATAAAAAGGCTTTTGATAAAGTACGACTTTAATTTATCTATAAATGCCTGGAATTTTGAATGATTCAGTGTTGCTTGACTCAAAGTGAGCATAGAAGTAGTTTAGCTCGTCTGGTACGCTCGTGTCACTGGGCAGCTCGCGGTTGTGCTTCCTTTTGTAGTCTGTAATAGTTTGCAAGCCCTGAGAATGGCCAGACGGATACCACTCCTAAATAAAAGGCACATGGCAGCCCACTTTGATTTTGCCAAAAGGCACCTAAAGGACTCTCAGACTATGAGAAAAAAGATTCTCTGGTCTGATTAACCCAAGATTGAACTTTTTGGCCTGAATGCCAAGCGTCACGTCTGGTTGGGCCGCCCCCAGGTGGTAAGGGTAGGTAACAACACATGTGCCACACTGATCCTCAACATGGGTGCCCATCAGGAGAATGCCCAGTCCCCTCCTTTACTCCCTGTTCACCCAAGACTGCATGGCCAGGCACTACCTCAACACCATCATTAAGTTTGCCGACGACACAACAGTGGTAGGCTTGATCACCGACAACGATGAGACAGCCTATAGGGAATAGGAGACCTGGTTAGAGACCTGCTCGTGTGGTGCCAGGATAACAACCTCTCCCTCAATGAGATCAAGACAAAGGAGATGATTGTGGACTACAGGAAAAGGAGGACCGAGTACACTCCCATTCTCATTGACCGGACTGTAGTGGCTCAGGTTGAGACCTTCAAGTTCCTTAGTGTCCACATCACCAACAAACTATCATAGTCCAAACACATCAAGACAGTCGTGAAGAGGGCACCACAAAGCCTATTCCCCCTCAGGAGACTGAAAATATTTGACATGGGTCCTCAGATCCTCAAAAAATGATACAGCTGCACCATCGAGAGGATCCTGACTGGTTGCATCACTGCCTAGTACGGCAACTGCTCGGCCTCCGACCGCAAGGCACTACAGAGGGTAGTGCGTACGGCCCAGTACATCACTGGTGCCTAGCCTTCTGCTATCAAGGACCTCTATACCAGGCGGTGTCTGAGGAAGGCCCTAAAAATTGTTAAAGACTACAGCCACCATAGTCATAGACTGTTCTCTCTGCTAGTCTAGGTTTAAAAGGCTTCTTAACATCTTCTACCCCCAAGCCATGACACTCCTGAATAGATAACCCCCCTTTTACGCTGCTGCTACTCTCTGTTTATTATCTATGCATAATCACTTTAACTCTACCTACATTTACATATTACTTGTTGGTTGTTGGTTAAGGGCTTGTAAGTAAGCATTTCACTGTAAGGTCTACACCTGTTGTATTGGGCGCATGTGACTGTCACGGTGCGTAGTATTTAAGGGACGATAGACGGAGCGCTGGTGAAGTGTCATCCTTTTTATTTAATGAGTTGTTCTCTCGAGGCATAAAATAAAAAGGAGAGTATAATAAACAAAAACACAGTGACTTACTTTGCTTGGCTACAGGCAGTGCAGACTAGCAGGAACAATGATCCACCCACAGGTGGAATTGTGTGGAGCTTAAATGCTATCCCCAATCAGAGACAATGCTAAACAGCTGTCTCTGATTGGGGATGATCATCTCCCTAATAATGTGTGAGAGCTTGGTTGTGTGCCTCTCTCCTCCCCTAGGTGGGAGTAAGAGGCCTTACCACAACCAAGCCCTCACAGTACCCCCCCCCCCCTAAGGTGCGGACTCCCGACCGCACACATACAGTCCCCCCTCTCCTGAAAAGAAAAAATGTCCAAAACTAGGGGGAACATGGCGGGGTACTGAGGTGGTTGCTGGTGGGGGCTCCGGTTCCGGTTCCGGGCGTGGCACAGGCTGTGAGAGTAGCCTCCCTCCTACCTCTCCGTTGCACGCCCGATCCGGTCCGGACCCCGGCGCGGTGGTTCCCCCCTCAGTACTCCCGCCAGTCACCAAGTCCTGTCTGGACCCTGGTGCGGGAGCCCTCGACCCTGGAGAGGGGCTGACAACCGGCCCCGGACTGGGCACCGGTGGAGCGGACTGCTCCGGCACTGGAGCGACGCAGATGACCGGCCCCGGACTGGGCACCGGTGGAGCGGATTGCTCCGGCACTGGAGCGACGTAGACGATCGGCCCCGGACTGGGCACCGGTGGAGCGGACTGCTCCGGCACTGGAGCGACGTAGATGACCGGCCCCGGACTGGGCACCGGTGGAGTGGACTGCTCCGGCACTGGAGCGACGTGGACGACCGGCCCCGGACTGGGCACCGGTGGAGCGGACTGCTCCGGCACTGGAGCGACGTGGACGACCGGCCCCGGACTGGGCACCGGTGGAGCGGACTGCTCCGGCACTGGAGCGACGCAGACGACCGGCCCCGGACTGGGCACCGGTGGAGGTTCAGGTCTGCTCACCTTCCCCGGAGCTCTCGGGCTGCTGACCCTCCCCGGGGACCTCGGGCTGCTGACCTTCGCCGGGGACCTCGGGCTGCTGACCTTCGCCGGGGACCTCGGGCTGCTGACCTTCACCGGGGACCTCGGGCTGCTGACCGTCGCCGGGGACCTCGGGCTGCTGACCGTCGCCGGGGACCTCGGGCTGCTGACCGTCACCGGGGACCTCGGGCTGCTGACCGTCACCGGGGACCTCGGGCTGCTGACCGTCACCGGGGACCTCGGGCTGCTGACCGTCACCGGGGACCTCGGGCTGCTGACCGTCACCGGGGACCTCGGGCTGCTGACCTTCTCCGGAGGTCTCGGGCTGCTGACCTTCACAGGAGGCCTCAGGCTGCTGACCTTTACAGGAGACCTCAGGCTGCTGACCTTTACAGGAGACCTCAGGCTACTGACCGTCACAGGAGGCCTCGGGCTGCTGACCTTCTCCGGAGACCTCAGGCTGGATGCCGTGCCCACCCTGGGCACCGACGCAGAGGTGGTCTTCAGCCCTGCAGCTGGTCTGGCTGTCGGCCCCAGACTGGGCACCGACACGCTATGGAGCTCCTGCTCCACAGCGGGACTGAACGTCGTGCCCACCCTGGGCACCGACGCAGAGATGGTTCCCAACCCTCTGGTGGGGCTGAACATCGTGCCCACCCTGGGCACCGACGCAGAGATGGTTTCCAGCCCTCTGGTTGGGCTGGCTGTCGGCCCCAGACTGGGCACCGACGCGCTATGGAGCTCCTGCTCCACAGCGGGGCTGAACGTCGTGCCCACCCTGGGCACCGACGCAGAGATGGTTTCCAGCCCTCTGGTTGGGCTGGCTGTCGGCCCCAGACTGGGCACCGACGCGCTATGGAGCTCCTGCTCCACAGCGGGACTGAACGTCGTGCCCACCCTGGGCACCGACGCGGAGAGGGTTTCCAGCCCTGTGGTTGGGCTGGCTGTCGGCCCCAGACTGGGCACCGACACGCTATGGAGCTCCTGCTCCACAGCGGGGCTGAACGTCGTGCCCACCCTGGGCACCGACGCAGAGAGGGTTTCCAGCCCTGTGGTGGCGACCGTCGCGGTAGCCTCCGTGCGAGGGGTAGGCACGGGGCGTACTGGACTGGGGACACGCACCATAGGTCTGGTGCGAGGAGCTGGCACGGGTCGCACCAGGCTGGAGATACGCACCATAGGTTGGGTGCGAGGAGTAGGCACAGACCGTACCGGGCTGGGGGAACGCACCACTGGTCTGGTGCGAGTAGCTGGAACGGGCTGTACCTGGCTGGGGAAACGCACCGTTGGGTCGGTGCGTTGAGCTGTCTCGGGTCGCGCCGGGCTGGGGAAACGCACCATAGGTTGGGTGCGAGGAGCAGGCACAGACCGTACCGGGCTGGGGGAACGCACCACTGGTCTGGTGCGAGTAGCTGGAACGGGCTGTACCTGGCTGGGGAAACGCACCGTTGGGTCGGTGCGTTGAGCTGGCACAGGTCGCGCCGGGCTGGGGAAACGCACCATAGAGCTGGTGCGCGGAGCAGGCGCGGGCCGTACCGGGCTATTGTTGCGCACCGATGGTTTGGTGCGCTGAGTCGGTCTCCTCCTCCTCCGACTCTGGACCGGCGCTGGAGGCACCGGACAGGGAACTGGCGCTGGAGCACGACTGTCCCTGTCGTGCCTACTCCATCGCCAATCCCCATCCTGTGAGGGTTCCTCCGGGAACCCCCACGAGTGAGGGAACAGAAGCACATCGTCGTCGTCTTCCTCCGACTCCTCTCTGTACTCCCGTTCCCACGGCTGTAGGGGCTCCTCCTGGAACCCCCACGAGTGCAGTGGTCGGGGCTCTTCTCCCTCGATCCCCGACCACCCCCATAGCCCCCCCCCAAAATCAGTTTGGGGGTTTTTCTGGGCTCCAGGCTGGTCCTCAGTTTTAGCCCGGTGACGTGTCCTCCGTCTCCGGCGCCTCGGCTGCTCCGGACCCCAGCCTTCCTCCACCGAGCGATAATAGGAATGTTCCTCCTCGGTAATTTTCCCCATACCGAGGAGGATATCTCCTAATGTAATCCCCCGTTGCGTCCCAGGGTGGTGGATCATTCTGTCACGGTGCGTAGTATTTAAGGGACGATAGACGGAGCGCTGGTGAAGTGTCATCCTTTTTATTTAATGAGTTGTTCTCTCGAGGCATAAAATAAAAAGGAGAGTATAATAAACAAAAACACAGTGACTTACTTTGCTTGGCTACAGGCAGTGCAGACTAGCAGGAACAATGATCCACCCACAGGTGGAATTGTGTGGAGCTTAAATGCTATCCCCAATCAGAGACAATGCTAAACAGCTGTCTCTGATTGGGGATGATCATCTCCCTAATAATGTGTGAGAGCTTGGTTGTGTGCCTCTCTCCTCCCCTAGGTGGGAGTAAGAGGCCTTACCACAACCAAGCCCTCACAGTGACAAATAACATTTGATTGATTTGAGTGTTATTTGATGTCCTGTCCACCAATCAGATAAAATAGGTGACTCTCTGCCTTTCTCTGTAACTGCCAAGCAGTCTACTAGTCTGACTTCAGTACATCATATACTGCATCAGTCCAGCTGGACTAGAATCAGGGCAGGAGAGTGTAAACATTCAGGATGGACTGCAAAATTATTCTACTATCCATCTGTATGGTGATTCTGCATCTCACTTGTAAGTACTGTATGTAACCTGCATGGACTGTTCTCCTCTGTGTTTCAGTAGCTAGTTACTGTAAGCAGGATTGGGGTCATTTACATTTCAATTCAGAATGTAAACACAATCCAATTCCACATTTTCTTCATGAAAAGCATGGAAGACAATTGGAATTTCAGTGTACTTCCTGAATTGACTTGAATTGAAATGGAATTGATCCCAAACCTGACCATAAGATGATTGAAATGTTCCTCTACCTTGGCTCAACTTCCTTACTTTAACTCCTATGCAAATGTCTACATCTTAGCCAAACGTGAGCCCTGTACCTCTGAATGGTTCACACTGCTGTAAGATATTTCCCTCTCCAACTATGTACTCTGTTCTGTGTGTTCCAGATGTGGCCATGTATCTGACTGTATCTCAGCCTCTGTGGACAGAATTGGTGCCCCTAGGGGGTTCTGTGACCCTTGAATGCTTCTCCACAGTAGACTCAGTGTTATACTGTATAATGTTACGTCTACTCCCACTCCGGCACTCGACGTCGCAGTTTACTAACTACCGGTCCTGGCATCCCATCATTTTACACACCTGGCAACCGTTATTACGCACACCTGCACCCCATCAATAGGCTACCCTGATTACTACCCTGATTACTACCCTGATTACTTCCCCTTTTTCAAGCACTCCCTAGAGTTACTCTTCAGGTAGTATTGGTTCTGTGTTTGGTTCCGCTGGGAGACAGGACGCTTCTCTAGTTTTGTATGGTTTTTATTATTAAACTCACCAACTGCACCTGCTTCCTGTCTCCGAGCATCTTTGTTACATATATGGCTGAAACACACTCCAGGACATGGACTTGTATCCATAGTAACAACCTGTTATGTTGCAAATGGATTAAATAAATGTAAATCTGACTCTTTGGAAAGTTGCCCTCACTGATGTTGGATCGTATCATTTTGGAATAGTCTGGTATAATGAACGCTATTATGGAAATAGTGCATATCTCATGATTCAAGGTCAGTGTAGATAATGGAAGAGATTAGAAGACAGAAAAAACATTGAGTAGAAAAATGTGTTTCCAATTTCAGATTTTTTTTTTTCACTAAGAATGTCAAAATGTTGTGTGGTTCTCAAGCCTGACACTGAAGGTAAGGCATTTCGAAGAGCTGATCTCTAAAAAAGTTTTTATATGCAATGTAAAAAATATTTGAAACATTATATATTTTTCTCACACAGGGGAACCAAATGTAGATACAGTATTATACATTATGTGTGGGGAGGGGGGGTTCTGGGAGCGACCTTAAGAATTATTTATTATATATATTATTATTTATTAATTATATATATTTTATGTATGGATTTTTCTCCTTCTCAATCAAATCAAACTGTATCTCTGAACTGTCACACTCTGATCTGTTTCATGTGTCTTTGTGCTTGTCTCCACCTCACTCCAGATGTCACCCATCTTCCCCATTATTCCCAGTGTATTTATACCTGTGTTCTCTGTTTGTCTGTTGCCAGTTCGTCTTGTCAAGCTACCAGCGTTTTTCCCGTACTCCTGTTCTCTCTCTAGTCTTCCCGGTTTTGACCATTCTGCCTGCCGTTCTGTGTTTTGTGACACTGCTCTGGATTACTGACCTCTGCCTGCCCTGACCCTTGACCTGTCGTTTGCCTGCCCCCTGTTTTTAAACTTTTTTGTTATTTAGAACAGCATCTGGGTCTTATCCTGAGACGTGATAGAACTACATAACATTCTTTTGAGAATCTTGTGGAGAGCTCTGAAAAAACATATGTAGTAAGTTTAGCTTTGTCATACCTTACACAAAATATATGAATGCCATATATTATTGGCATAAATTAATATTATATCATTAATGAATGGCAAACAATAATACACCAACAATATGTTGTTTTTCAATTAGGGGTGACCAAGGACACTTCACCCACAGTCCAAGTGAGTAATTTATCCTGACATTAAACTGCTTTACGTTCTAATGCTTCATACAGGTAGCTGGGGTAATTTAGTCATTGTGGATGAAGTATGTATCTCTGTATGCTGCACTGAGCTTCTCAAAAAACAGACCTGAGCATGGAAGAGGGAAAGACGTTTCTGAGACACAGTGTGTATGCTGGGAAATAGTCTTCTTTGAATACATTAATATATACTGTATCTACTCTAATTGTCAGAATTGAATAAAAATGTGCATTTTATTTCAATAAAGATTTATGTATTTATTGAAAGTATGAACAGCAATATCTGCACCATCAACATGTCAAAAGGCTGATATATGGGTGTTTTACTTTTACAATATGTCACTGAAGCTGACGAGCACTGAAACATGTGAACAGACAGTAAACCACATTTGTGTTTGTTACTGCTGAAGGATTGAGAAACTGAATCATTTAATTAATCTATTTCCTGACGAGGTAGATGATGAAGAAGATGGTCAGACAACAGAGTAGAACTCCAGTTCTTATGTTGGAGAAGAGGACAAGGATCCTCATATCCACTTCAGTATCACCCCATGAAAGAATGAAATGTTTTTTATCATACAGTAGGGGTTATTACAGTCTAATAGCAGGTATTTTATTTTGCCTTTATTTGATCAGGTAAGTCATTGAGAACACAATGTATTTTACAATAACTACCTGTGTAACTACAGTAAATGTAATGTTCATGTAATTTTAACAAAGTAGTATAAGAGGTTTACCTTGAATGTCCAGCTTGGTCCCGTTCCCAAACAGTATCTCCCCACATGAGTCCACAGTAGGCCATCATTGTAAATAATAATTTGTTCTTAACTGACTTGCCTAGTTAAATAAAGGTAAAAATAATAATAATAATAATAATAAAACATCTTATAATTTATTTATATTCTGTGGTACTTTCAAGGTACATCATATTCACAGACTAGAAATCACTGGTCACTTTAAGGTATGGAACACTAGCCACTTTAATAATGTTTTTAATGTTTACATATCTGGCATCACTCATCCCATATGTATATACTGTATTCTATACAATCCTTCGATATCTCAGTCATTTAAACAATGTTTACATGTCTTGCGTTCCCCATCTCATTTGTATATACTGTATTCAATACTCTTCTACTGTATCTTAGTCCATGCCGCTAGTCCTTATGTATATAGACCTAATTAATTCCTACTGTTAGATAAACTGCACTGTCGGAACTAGAAGCACAAGCATTTCGCGACACCGGCATTAACATATGTTCAACATGTGTATGTGACCAATAACATACCTGTCTCTCAGCCACCGTTGCGGTGTTCCATTCAGGGGAAATGTCACCCTGCAGTGCATCATTGCATCATTGTCCTTAAACAGACGAGACATGTTGGCTGGTTAAAGCAAGTCAATGGCTCAGAGCCCCTGTGCATCAGAAGCTCGATAGAAGGCACCTGCCATTCAACCGTATCAGACCCAAATTTTGGAGTGACAGTAGAATCAAACAATCACAATTTGACATGTAATGGGTGGGACCATTTTGACAAAAAACGCATGGAATCTCCTGCCATTCTGTAAGACTGACAGGTCACAGCACAATAGCGAGCAGTAGTTTTCCCACAGACTAAGCTAGCTAGTTTGTGTTGTAGGCTGGTGTGAGCTGCTGCTGTTTCAGGTGTTATTGAAAATGTTGATGCTAAATTGTTAGGTTCATTCTTTGAGATTAACTTTCAACAAGAAGTTTAAATTATCCTCATTTTACTGCAGTTTGCTTAATGTTGTTCGCTATCTCTTTGACAATAATGTGTTATGCTTGTGAAACATTGTTGGATTTCAACTTTAGATCACTGGTTAGTGTTTGTGTGCTTAATGTTCTAACGATGTTTACAATGGGAAGTAATAGTTGTAACTTTCGCTTGGTAAATGCTTAGCCTAAGGGTTTTGTTTTGGTGTTCTTATGATTGGGACCTACTGTCTTATTATGTCCTAGTGAATGGACTGCTTATCCTTTAACATCATGCTGTGTGTAACTGCTGTCTTTGTGTCAGTCTATGTGTTTTACAGGAAGTACACTCTGTTACATGGATTGAGCTGGTAGGTTTTACGGTCTCTGTCCTTTCAGCATCAAATTCCTGTCAAACGTACATCCTTTGATGTGTAACTGTTGTCTCTGTTAGTGATAGTATGATAGTGATGGTGTTAGGCTGCCATAGGTTGTGAAAGCAATGTGATTGTTGTTGCTGGTAATGTTAGTGAGGGTGCTGTCTCTGTTTATCTTGATTTTGGTACAATGTTTTGGAAGATTTTTCCCCTCTCTGAAGGCCTAGGTCCAATAGCCACGGTTTGCCACTGCTTTTAAGGTATGCTATGGGTGAACTACAAGCCAGTGCTCCTGCCAATCGCAAAGTTCCTAAATTAAGTGATCTATTGGTGCAGCAAGAATAGTGCCCCCTAATGGCCAACCACCACCAATTCCAGCCAATTGTTTCCCATTCCAGGAGGTCCTTCTGCCCACTACAATAAATGAGGGGGAATCTCACACTGAGGACAGTTTTAGAAATATTGACTGTCATCTAGAACCCTTTCAAAGGTTATTACATTAAAATGTGTTTGTCCAACTGGTCTATTGAAATATATTTATTTACAATTTTGGGAACCTCTATGATGATCAACTATAGTCTATAATTAAACTATCTTATCATTCTCTATCAAACCAAATACAAGAGTGGAACATCAGTAGTTGGTGATAAGATCATGTTTATCTGTGGTCATTGTATGCAGCTATGGTTGTCATTCTATGTCCCGCCCATAATCACAAATTACTTTCATCTCTCTTTTTTGAAGATTCAGTACTTCCTTCATGGTCTGGCAGTGTAGATCTAAACACAGAATGGAACGCATATATGTACCAGCTCTCGTCCTCTACGTCTTCTGTAAGTTACTGTGTCCTCAGTTCTGATTTTGTGATTCATCAATAGATTTTGTCTCTCACATAGTCGTGACTGTGTTTTGGTGGGTATATCATGTGCAGAGTACTTTTTATTCATAGCTGTTTCTAAACATTTGTTTTCTCTCTTTCAGATCTGACCCATGTTGTGTCTGTCTCTCCTCCACCTTTAGTGGTGGTTCATCCAGGGGAAAATGTCACCCTGCAGTGCATCAATGTCCTTAAACAGCCGGGACATGTTGGCTGGTTCAAGCAAGTCAATGGCTCAGAGCCCCTGTGCATCACGACTATGTGGAGCTCTACGACAACTGTTCGTCATCATAATGGATTTCAGGAGAAGCGTATGAAAATGTTAATCTCCAATATAACTATCTTTCTCAGAATCACAGAGGTGGATGTAGCTGATTCTGGTCAATACTTCTGTGTAATATTGGACAACTATTTCATCTTCACCAACGTGACTGTCCTGAAGGTCCAAGGTAATCTTTTTAATAAATTGTCTGCTATGACACCAAATGCACAAACATTTATCATAGGTATTGGATATATTTTTGACTTAATGTTGGAGATGCAATACTAACGTACTACAATTTGAATAACAGTAGAACATTTAACTCACTTAATCGTCCAAAAGGTCACAAAGATTATGACAAGGACCCTACAGAGCACTATGAAAAAGGTATGTTCATTCTGTAATTTTAAGTGAGAATCTTTCAAAAATGAATTATTATGATGTACCTTGAAAGTACCACAGAATAGAAATAAAGTATAAGATGTTTTATTATTATTATTATTATTATTATTTTTACCTTTATTTAACTAGGCAAGTCAGTTAAGAACAAATTATTATTTACAATGATGGCCTACCAAAAGGCAAAACGCCTCCTGCGGTGACAGGGGATTAAAAATAAATAAATAAATAATTAAAATATAGGACAAAACACACAACACGACAAGAGAGACACCACAACACTACATAAAGAGAGACCTAAGAAAACAACATAGCATGGCAGCAAAACATGACAACACAGCATGGTAGCAACAGAACATGACAACAACATGGTATTTAACTCAACTAATTGTCCAAAAGGTCACAAAGATTATGACAAGGACCCTACAGAGCGCTATGAAGAAGGTATGTTCATTCTGTAATTTTAAGTGAGAATCTTTCAAAAATGAATTATTATGATGTACCTTGAAAGTACCACAGAATAGAAATAAAGTATAACAGCATCTTATAGCAATCTGAGAATTCTCCATTGGTAGCAAACGACGTAAAGGTTTATATAGTTCTGATTCTAATTGAAATCTGTTTTGTAGGAGAGGAAGATAGAACCATGAACCTCCTCCTACTGGTTGTGATCCTGGGTGTTGGAACTGCTGTTCAATTGATAATCATCCTCTTCCTGGTCCTTAAAGTCAGACGAGATGCAAACAGACTAAACACAGGTATGGAGCTTATTTCATATGGGGCCTACTGTTAACTACACTTACATAGTGAAAATGTTTCCCATTACATACTGCAGGAGTAGACAACCCTGGTCCTGGAGTGGCACAGGCACTTCATGTTTTTGATTTAACCAACCTGGAAGACCAGGTGTGTTGAATTTAGGCAATCACTGAACTGATCAATTAGTCCAGTTGGGCAGGTGTGGTGCCTAGTTGGAACAAAATCCTGCAATTACTGCGGCACTGAAGGAACAGCGTTGTCTACCCCTGACATACTGTATACTGAGAATTGAAAGAGTCAGTAAAACTTATATTGTGCCACTAAAATGGAATGATCAGTTGATCTCTTCTCTCATCTCTGTTTTATATTATATTCAGGACCTGACTCGCAACAACAACCACAAAATGATCAGGTAAATGCGATTTGTTTAGTGATATTTTGAAAATTATAAGCAATTCAGAAAACAGTGTAAATTATAATTGTATTTCATGGTGTTTCCAAATCTACAGGAACAAGATCCTGATTCACTGAATTATGCAACCCTGAATTTCACCTCCAAGAAGAAGAAGAGGGAGAGAAGAAGAGAGAAGGATCTGGAGCCCCATGTAGTGTATGCTGCTACAAGATGACACAGTGGAGGAGGAAAAGTGTTTTGCCATATCTTTCAATACAAGTTGAAATCCTTCTATATTGTATGTGTAGTTAAATCAAATGTATTGAAATGTAAATCAGTAAATATCTCTGTATTTTCTGTGTGTTGTACCTCAGGAACACTGTAGCCCTCTTCCACTCTGTTAGGCCATACAGCTCAGTGTTACAGGGGGTGGTTAGAGAAGGGGACTCAAACCACAACTGTTTAATGGCCACAGAGGAGTAGTTGTCTCTCTCAGCTTAGATCTCTGTTGTGTCTATTACTGATTTGATTATTTTAACAAGTTGTCCGTAAAGGACAAAGTACCCAGCATTGGACCATTTTATTACATTGATTACTTAAAAAAACAAACTAAAAACAAACTAAAAACAAAACTTCTACAATGTTTGTTTGTCATGATGTTATGCTCCAAAAAGGGTTATCCAAAGGGTGCTCCTATAGGGCAGCATAATAACCCTTTAATGTTCTAGATAGAACAGTCTTTTTTTTCTTCTAAGGATGTGTCTGCTCTAAAGAACCTGGTCACCTTTCCACCACCTGGCATGTGTAAGTATAAACGAATGGGTGATTTGAGGGGAGGTTGACAATAAGGGGATGTGAGACGGAGACAGTAGACCTATCATGCGTCATTCTCTCTCTGCTGAAGACAAACAACCTGCACTACAGGAAGACTGGTCTTCAGCTATCACCACACCTCTCACACCTCTGTTCATCAGGATGATAAACACCAGACCCCTGCCACTCAGTTAGATGTGGAAAGGATGTGAAGAATACAAACATGATGAAAGCCTTTCCCATAACCTAAAGTATTCAACTTAAAGTATTCGGATTAGGTGTCATCACAATAGTTTGGTCAACTATTTTCCTTCATGAAAAAACTTATGTCACCTCTGACCCATGACCTCAAACAGAACAACTTAAGTCAGTATCAATGTTCACAGTGCAATTTATTAATAATTATACAGTAAGTGCATACACAGGGATATGTTGAAAGCAAGTAACATACTACATATAGTCTATTGATATTGGCCTTAGCTGTATCTATTTCCTGGTGGTGTAGATGATGATGATGGTCAGACAGCAGAGGAGAACTCCAGTTCTTATGATGGAAAGAAGGACCAGGATTCTCATCTATGAATCAATGTCACCATCTGAAAAAAAAGCAATATACTGTATCACTCCACTATAGTGCTATGGGCAGCAGTCAATGATGTGTTATCAATCATTAACTGTAATGTTAATGTATTTCTAATAATAGAATGTGGGATAAGAAATGTTAGCTACCATCAACATCCAGCTTGGTGCCGTTCCCAAACAGTCAACAACAGGTGTAGACTAATAGTTAAATGCTTACTCACAGGCCCTTCCCAACAATGGTCCATCTACTGTTGCTAGCCCCAATTCTGCTCTGATATCTGGTTCACTGATTTCTGCTGTCGTAAAAGCCTGGGTTTTCTGCACGTTAACACTAGAAGCTTATTACCTAAAATGGATCAATTGAAAGTGTGTGTTCACAGCTCCAATCCAGATGTGTTGGTCATTACTGAGTTGTGGTTAAGGACGAGTGTTTTGAATACTGATGTTAACCTTTCTGGTTATAATCTTTTTCGGCAAGACAGATCTTCCAAAGGTGGAGGTGTGGCAATCTTTATCAAGGAACACCTACAGTGCTCTATTGTCTCCACCAAGTTTGTCCCCAAACAATTTGATTTGCTGGTTTTAAGCATGAACTTTCAAATAGCTCTTTGTTGACTGTTGCTGGGTGTTATCGTCCTCCATCAGCACAGGCCTGTACCCTACCTGTCCTAAGCTCTCTCCTGGCCCCTTACATTAAGTCTGAATTTGTTTTGCTAGCTGACCTAAACTGGGACATGTTTAAACCACCTGACCAAGTCCTAAAGCAATGGGACTCCCTAAATCTTTCTCAGATTATTACCAATCCCACAAGGTATGACTCCAAACACCCAGAAAAGGCTACTGTTCTTGATGTTATCCTCACTAATAATCCTGGTAGGTATCAGTCTGGTGTTTCATGTAATGACCTTAGTGGTCACTGTTTTACAGCCTTTGTTCGTAATGGCTGCTCAGTAAAACGACCTGTCCTGATTTGTCATAGACGCTTCATAAAAAACTTCTTCAAACTTTAATGAGCAAGCCTTCCATCATGACCTGGCCACTGTAAATCTTCAATCAGCTTGATCCCCTCTGTCGAAGACACTTGGACCTTCTTTTGATATTTTCAGTGGTATTGTTAACAAACACACCCCCATAAAGACAGTTTCAGCCCTGGTTCGACCGTGATCTTGCAGAGTTAAGAATTGCATTTGGCCAAAGTTAGTTACTTTAAGGAGCAGTTCTCTCTCTGTGTGTCTAACCCCAAGAAGGACTGGAAAACGGTTAAATACCTGACAAGAAGCACATGGCTGAGCTCTTTAATCACCACTCCATTAAGTCAGGATCCCTATTTGACTCAGCCATGCCTCCTTGCCCGTCCAACATTTCCTCATCTCCCACCCCTTCTAATGCGACTAGCCCCGATGCTCCTCCCTCTTCTCCCCCTGCCCTGCTACAAAGTTTCTCCCTGCAGGCGGTCACTGAATCCGAGAAGCTAAAGGAGCTCCTTAAACTTGACCCCCCCAAAAAACGTTCTTCTTTAAGGCTGCTGCCCCTATTGTCGTCAAGCCTATCCCTGACCTTCTTATCCTGTCTCTCCTCTCTGGGGAAGTTCCCATTGCTTGGAAGGCAGCCATGGTCCATCCTTTATTTAAAGGGGGAGATCAAGCTGATCCTAGCTGCTATAGGCATATTTCTAATTTGCCCTGTTTATCAAAAGTGTTGGGAAACGTTGTCAATATTCAGCTTTCTTGATGTTTATAGTATTCTCTCTGGTATGCAATCTGGTTTCTGCTCAGGTTATGGATGTGTCACTGCAACCTTAAAGGTCCTCAATGATGTCACCATTGCCCTTGATTCTAAGCAATGTTGTGCTGCTATTTCTATTGACTTGGCCAAAGCTTTTGATACGGTAGACCATTCCATTCTTGTGGGCCGGCTAAGGAGTATTGGTGTCTCTGAAGGGTTTATGGCCCGGTTTGCCAACTCCCTCTTTCCAAGAAAGCAGTGTATAAACTCAGAACATCTGAACACCCCAAGGCTCGGTCCTAGGCCCAACGCTCGTCTCAATTTACATCAACTACATAGCTCAGGCAGTAGGAAGCTATCTTATCCATTTATATGCAGATGATACGGTCTTATACTCAACTGGCCCCTCCCCAGATGTTGTGTTAAACGATCTACAACAAAGCTTTCTTAGTGTCCAACAAGCCTTTCTCTGCCCTTAACCTTGTTCTGAACACCTCCAAAACAAATGTCATATGGTTTGTAAGAAGAATGTCCCTCTCTCCACAGGTTTAGAGCTTGAGGTAGTCACCTCATACAACTACTTGGATTATGGCTAGACGGTACATTGTCCTTCTCTCAGCACATATCAAATCTGCAGGCTAAAGTTAAATCTAGACTTCTATCGTAATCGCTCCTCTTTCACCCCAGCTTCCAAACTAACCCTTATTCAGATGACCATCCTACCCATGCTAGATTACGGAGATGTAATTTATAGATCAGCAGGTAAGGGTACTCTCGAGTGGCTAGATGGTAGGCTTGACGAACTGGCAATAAGCAAACAGAGAACACCGGTATAAATACACTGGGGATAATGGGGAAGATGGGCGACACCTGGAGGGGGATGGAGACAAACACAAAGACAGGTGAAACATATCAGGGTGTGACAATCAGATTTGCCACCAATGCTCCTTATAGGACACATCACTGCACTTTATACTCCTCTCTAAACTGGTCATTTCTGTATACCATCGCAAGACCCACTGGTTGATGCTTATTTATAAAACCCTCTTAGGCCTCACTGCCCCCTATCTGAGATACCTACTGCAGCCCCCATCCTCCACATACAACACCAGTTCTGCCAGTCACATTCTGTTAAAGGTCTCTAAAGCACACAGATCGTCTTTTCAGTTCGCTGCAGCTAGCGACTGGAACGAGCTGCAACAAACACTCAAACTGGACAGTTTTATCTCAATCTCTCCATTCAAAGACTCAATCATGGACACTCTTACTGACAGTTGTGGCTGCTTTGCGTGATGTATTGTTGTCTCTACCTTCTTGCTCTTTGTGCTGTTGTCTGTGCCCAATAATGTTTGTACCATGTTTTGTGCTGCTACCATGTTGTGCTGCTGCCATGTTGTGTTGCTACCATGCTATGTTGTTGTCTTAGGTCTCTCTTAATGTGGTGTTAAGAGAGTGACGTGTGTTTTGTCCTATATACAGTGGGGAGAACAAGTATTTGATACACTGACGATTTTGCAGGTTTTCCCACTTATAAAGCATGTAGAAGTCTGTAATTTTTATCATAGGTACTCTTCAACTGTGAGTGACGGAATCTAAAACAAAAATCCAGAAAATCACATTGTATGAATTTTAAGTAATTCATTTGCATTTTATTGCATGACATAAGTATTTGATACATCAGAAAAGCAGAACTTAATATTTGGTACAGAAACCTTTGTTTGCAATTACAGAGATCATACATTTCCTGTAGTTCTTGACCA
Source organism: Thymallus thymallus (assembly GCA_023634145.1). Taxonomy (NCBI): domain Eukaryota; kingdom Metazoa; phylum Chordata; class Actinopteri; order Salmoniformes; family Salmonidae; genus Thymallus; species Thymallus thymallus. The sequence continues at coordinate 10,415,154 of CM042423.1, forward strand.
GGTTTGCACACACTACAGCAGGGATTTTGGCCCACTCCTCCATACAGACCTTCTCCAGATCCTTTAGGTTTCGGGGCTGTCGCTGGGCAATACGGACTTTCAGCTCCCTCCAAAGATGTTCTATTGGGTTCAGGTCTGGAGACTGGCTAGGCCACTCCAGGACCTTGAGATGCTTCTTACGGAGCCACTCCTTAGTTGCCCTGGCTCTGTGTTTCGGGTCGTTGTCATGCTGGAAGACCCAGCCACGACCCATCTTCAATGCTCTTACTGAGGGAAGGAGGTTGTTGGCCAAGATCTCGCGATACATGGCCCCATCCATCCTCCCCTCAATACGGTGCAGTCGTCCTGTCCCCTTTGCAGAAAAGCATCCCCAAAGACTTATGTTTCCACCTCCATGCTTCATGGTTGGGATGGTGTTCTTGGGGTTGTACTCATCCTTCTTCTTCCTCCAAACACGGCGAGTGGAGTTTAGACCAAAAAGCTCTATTTTTGTCTCATCAGACCACATGACCTTCTCCCATTCCTCCTCTGGATCATCCAGATGGTCATTGGCAAACTTCAGACGGGCCTGGACATGCGCTGGCTTGAGCAGGGGGACCTTGCGGACGCTGCAGGATTTTAATCCATGATGGCGTAGTGTGTTACTAATGGTTTTCTTTGAGACTGTGGTCCCAGCTCTCTTCAGGTCATTGACCAGGTCCTGCCGTGTAGTTCTGGGCTGATCCCTCACCTTCCTCATGATCATTGATGCCCCACGAGGTGAGATCTTGCATGGTGCCCCAGACCGAGGGAGATTGACCATCATCTTGAACTTCTTCCATTTTCTAATAATTGTGCCAACAGTTGTTGCCTTCTCACCAAGCTGCTTGCCTATTGTCCTGTAGCCCATCCCAGCCTTGTGCAGGTCTACAATTTTATCCCTGATGTCCTTACACAGCTCTCTGGTCTTGGCAATTGTGGAGAGGTTGGAGTCTGTTTGATTGAGTGTGTGGACAGGTGTCTTTTATACAGGTAACGAGTTCAAACAGGTGCAGTTCATACAGGTAATGAGTGGAGAACAGGAGGGCTTCTTAAAGAAAAACTAACAGGTCTGTGAGAGCCGGAATTCTTACTGGTTGGTAGGTGATCAAATACTTATGTCATGCAATAAAATGCAAATTAATTACTTAAAATTCATACAATGTGATTTTCTGGATTTTTGTTTTAGATTCCGTCTCTCACAGTTGAAGTGTACCTATGATAAAAATTAGAGACCTCTACATGCTTTGTAAGTAGGAAAACCTGCAAAATCGGCAGTGTATCAAATACTTGTTCTCCCCACTGTATATATATATATATATATATATATATATATATATATATATATATATATATATATATATACACACAGTGGGGCAAAAAAGTATTTAGTCAGCCACCAATTGTGCAAGTTCTCCCACTTAAAAATATGAGAGAGGCCTGTAATTTTCATCATAGGTACACTTCAACTATGAGAGACAAAATTCCAGAAAATCACATTGTAGGATTTTTAATTAATTTATTTGCAAATTATGGTGGAAAATAAGTATTTGGTCACCAACAAACAAGCAAGATTTCTGGCTCTCACAGACCTGTAACTTCTTCTTTAAGAGGCTCCTCTGTCCTCCACTCGTTACCTGTATTAATGGCACCTGTTTGAACTTGTTATCAGTATAAAATACACCTGTCCACAACCTCAAACAGTCACACTCCAAACTCCACTATGGCCAAGACCAAAGAGCTGTCAAAGGACACCAGAAACAAAATTGTAGACCTGCACCAGGCTGGGAAGACTGAATCTGCAATAGGTAAGCAGCTTGGTGTGAAGAAATCAACTGTGGGAGCAATTATTAGGAAATGGAAGACATACAAGACCACTGATAATCTCCCTCGATCTGGGGCTCCACGCAAGATCTCACCCCGTGGGGTCAAAATGATCACAAGAACGGTGAGCAAAAATCCCAGAACCACACGGAGGGACCTAGTGAATGACCTGCAGAGAGCTGGGACCAAAGTAACAAAGGCTACCATCAGTAACACACTACGCCGCCAGGGACTCAAATCCTGCAGTGCCAGACGTGTCCCCCTGCTTAAGCCAGTACATGTCCAGGCTTGTCTGAAGTTTGCTAGAGATTATTTGGATGATCCAGAAGAGGATTGGGAGAATGTCATATGGTCAGATGAAACCAAAATATAACTTTTTGGTAAAAACTCAACTCGTCGTTGTGGCAAGGGGGGCGTGGTTCAGCGAGGTCTGTGACGAAGGAGAGAGAAGGGAGACGAGCGGTGCATAAGTGGGGGAAGGGCAATTGACAAACACCTGTGCCTCGTTTCAGTGATTGACGTGAAGAGACTGGATAAAAGCCACCTGGGGAAGGTGGCCGGGAGAGAGGGACTGCCTGAGACTTGTGGGAAAAAGCCAGGGGACTGAGTGGGGCTGTTTTATGTTCTAAAGAGTGCTGGTGGAAAGAGTTATTTTTGATTGGTGTTGAGAAGCGCCCGCAGCGCAGATTTATCTTATTTTTGTGATCTACTTTTTTGGACAATAAAAATCACGAGTCTCAAACCAGCCGACCCCGTCTTCTTCCTTCACCTATTGAACAGACCTTACTACAGTCGTTTTTGTAGGAGAAAGAATGCTGAGTTGCATCCAAAGAACACCAAACCTACTGTGAAGCATGGGGGTGGAAACATCATCAATAAAGTACCATATTGTCATACCTTTATGTCGTACTGTGCGCCTCCCAAAATCTGTTCTGGACTTGGGGACTGTGAAGAAACCTCTGGTGTGCCATTCAGAGGGTGAATAGGCAAGGCGGAATGTTTAGGTGCCTTTGAACAAGGAATGGTAGTACTGTAGGTTCCAGTCGCACCGGTTTGAGTGTGTCAAGAACGGCAATGCTGCTGGGCTTTTCCATGCTCAACAGTTTACAGTGTGCATTAAGAATGGTCCATCATACATCACTGGGCCTCTCATGACATTTGCCTGAGAGATAGTGGAATAAAGAACAACTATTAAGAATAGGTGCCCAGTATTTTACCATCTTTTTAAATTAAAGACGACATAGCCATGGGGTAATATATCTAATTCTGTGTAAATAAGATTTGAAAAAGATTTAGTACACAAACTGCAACAAAACTGCCACAAACTGGGGAACTTTTAACCAAACTCATAATACTTTTGGTTGTGTACTGTACTGTATAAAATTATTTTTTTGTAGTTTGTGTGTATACTGTTGATCTCTCTCTCTCTCTCTCTCTCTCTCTTTCTCTCTCTAAACCACACAACCTCTTCTCACCAATCAGGCCATACATCTATTTCCATCTATTCCGCCAGACTATAAAACCAAACCAAATCCAAAATCAAACTACCCCAGGCTCTAAACTACATTTTTGCCTTTGCTGTTTAGTACAATAACCAAACTTTAGTGGGCTATGTTCAAAAATACCATATATGTGCTGTATTCAACATCTTGAACAGTTTGGAGCACTTGTAGGCCTATTTCAATCATCATATTTGCATACACAGTGAATGCATCCATAAACAACAGACCTAATGCTAATGTTGAGTGTACAGCGGTACAGAGGCAGGTGTCAATGCTCTCTGCAGACTCTCATCTGATGCATTCGCTGCAGACGCTACATCCTCGGCCTGTGGTCAGTGTCACCTCGCTGGTGTGAACAGGGACGGAAAAAACACAAACCTCATACAAAGATCTCTGTGGTCCGAAGTTTCCACTCAACAACTAAACAAACAGACATCATGCCTTCACACATTTCGTATAAAATTTTCTTTCTTAGGTACTTTTGAGTTCACATCTCATCTATTAGTGTGACATTAAGGGTTTGTTACGGTTTGCTGCCAATGCAGTTTGATTTTCATGCTGATAATTTGTCTCATTGTGTTTCTAAGGCCTGTGATGAGCCTTGTGATGTCTTTGGTCATCATACACTTTTTACATTTCTGTATTGTTCTGAATGGAGAGATTTGCAAACCTCACATCTGTAATTTCACCTCTTAAACTTATAACCCACAGTTCTCATGTCTTCATTGTTTAGTAGGACAGGAGGGTACATGAAGGCCATACACATATCAAGGCTTTGTTTACTTTTTCTAAAACCGTTATCTACTGTACCTACAGCATCAACCAAATGACTAGTGACTTCCAAATATTGTGCAGTATATTTGACCAGGACCCATTGTCAAAAGTAGTGCACTGTAAACTCTTGTAAACTGTAAACATTTGCTATCTAGAACCTTATTATAACTCTTTTAAATTGTAATGAAAGATGATCCAAACACGATGCAATTGCCATCACATTGCACGCTGCCATATCCCATCTGGACAAGAGGAATACCTCTGTAAGAATGCTGTTCATTGACTATAGCTCAGCATTCAACACCATAGTAGCATCCTAGCTCATCATTAAACTCATTAAACTCGGGGCCCTGGGTCTGAACCCCGCACTGTGCAACTAGGTTGTGGACTTCCTGACGGGCTGCCCCCAGGTGGTGAAGGTAGGAAACAACACCTCCACTTCGCTGAACCTCAACACATGGACCCCACAAGGGTGTGTGCTCAGCCCCCTCCTGTACTGCCCTTTCACCCATGACTGCGTGGCCACGCACACCTCCAACTCAATCATCAAGTTTGCAGACGTCACAACAGTAGTAGACTTGATTACCAACAATGACCAGAAAGCCTACAGGGAGGAGGTGAGGGCCCTGTGAGTGTGATGCCAGAAAAAGAACTTCTAATTGTTCACAACAATGACAATTAGCAACACAGTCCACTGATATAGAAGCCGATGCCATGCAGACCCACACATTATCTTATCACCAAAATGTAATAAATGTAATGTAATCTTGCACACCAGTACCTCTATTTGCACATCATAATTTGCACATCCTTCATTCCTGTGTTAATGATGATAATCTGTAATTTATTTCACCACTATGGTCTATTTATTGTCCTACCTCCTAATCTTACTGCATTTTTGCACTACATTTTGCACTCTGTATATAGATTTTTCTATTGTGTTTTTGACTGTTTGTTTTACTGTGTAACTCTGTGTTGTCTTTTGTCGCACTGCTTTGCTTTGTCTTGGCCAGGTCGCAGTTGCAAATGAGAACTTGTTCTCAACTGACCTACCTGGTTAAATAAAGGTGAAAAAAATAAAAAAATAAAAAAAATAAATAAAAGGCCAGGTAATTCTTGGACTACGATCATTATCTTATAGTGCCTATAGAGGATTTATCCATTTATCCCAGGCTGCAGCCAGAAGGTCTTCCCAGTTAACTGTTACACCCACACTAAACTCTCAGGTGTTACACTTCAGTTAGAGCATGATTCTGTGAATGATAGGTAATGAGACTGACATACAATGGACTTGTTTCATCCTGTAGTGTACGTTATTACCCCTCATGATGCTCCACACCTGTTCACCCTGGTACATATCAAGTCCTGTTGTAAACCAAACAGACCTCCTATAGGAAAACATATCGTATTCTTGCCAGATAACCATTTATTTTTTCCAGAAGGAAATGCATGCGTTTTCATACTGAAACCTCTGTGATGTACATTTTTTAATCAAACCGGTGCTATACAATTACACTGGTTGTACAGCGTTAATTTCTCATATAGACACCAAAACGTGTTTGTTCTTCACACACCCTGCTCAACATATCCTACACAGTAAGCATTGGTCCACTTTAAAGGAATAGTTCACCCAAATTACAAATTAACATTTTGGTTTCATATCGTATAAGTAGTCTACCGTCGTGGCCAAGTGTTGGTCTCCACAAAGTTTGCTGCTTCAGTGTTCTTAGATCTTTATGTCAGTAGTTACTATGGTACACGGAAGTATAATTACAAGTATTCCATAAGTGTCAAAGGCTTTCATTGACAATGACATTCAGTTTATGCAAAGAGTCATTATTTGCAGTGTTGACCTTTCTTTTTCAAGACCTCTGCCATCCACCCTGGCATGCTGTCAATTAACTTCTGGGCCACATCCTGACTGACTGGCCATTCTTGCATAATCAATGCTTGGAGTTTGTCAGAAGTTGTGGGTTTTTGTTTGTCCACCCGCCTCTTGAGGATCGACTGCAAGTTCTCAATGGGATTAAGGTCGGGGAGTTTCCTGGCCATGGACCCAAAATGTTAATGTTTTGTTCCCCGAGCCACTTAGTTATCACTTTTGCCTTATGGCAAGGTGCTCCATCATGCTGGAAAAGGCATTGGTCGTCACCAAACTGTTCTTGGATGGTTGGGAGAAGTTGCTCTCGGAGGATGTGTTGGTACCATTCTTTATTCATGGCTGTGTTCTTAGGCAAAATTGTGAGTGAGCCCACTCCCTTGGCTGAGAAGCAACCCCACACATGAATGGTCTCAGGATGCTTTACTGTTGGCATGACACAGGACTGATGGTAGCGCTTACCATGTCTTCTCTGGACAAGGTGTTTTCCGGATGGCCCAAACAATCGGAAAGGGGATTCATCAGAGAAAATGACTCTACCCCAGTCCTCAGCAGTCCAATCCCTGTACCTTTTACAGAATATCAGTCTGTCCCTGATGTTTTTCCTGGAGAGAAGTGGCTTCTTTGCTGCCCTTCTTGACACCAGGCCATCCTCCAAAGGTCTTCGCCTCACTGTGCGTGCAGATGCACTCACACCTGCCTGCTGCCATTCCTGAGCAAGCTCTGCACTGGTGGTGCCCCGATCCCGCAGCTGAATCAACTTTAGGAGACGGTCCTGGTGCTTGCTGGACTTTCTTGTGCGCCCTGATGCCTTCTTCACAACAATTGAACCTCTCACCTTGAAGTTCTTGATGATCCTATAAATGGTTGATTTAGGTGCAATCTAACTATCAGCAATATCCTTGCCTGTGAAGCCCTTTTTGTGCAAAGCAATGATGACAGCACGTGTTTCCTTGCAGGTAACCATGGTTGACAGAAGAAGAACAATGATTTCAAGCACCACCCTCCTTTTAAAGCTTCCAGTCTGTTATTCTGACTCAATCAGCATGACAGAGTGATCTCCAGCCTTGTCCTCGTCAACACTCTCACCTGTGTTAACAAGACAATCACTGACATGATGGCAGCTGGTCCTTTTGTGGCAGGGCTGAAATGCAGTGGAAATGTTTTTTGGGGATTTTCATGGCAAAGAGGGACTTTGCAATTAATTGCAATTAATCTGATCACTCATGACATTCTGGAGTATATGCAAATTGCCATCATCAACACTGAGGCAGCAAACTTTTTGGAAACCAATACTTGTGTCATTCTCAACTTTTGGCCACGACTGTATGGACAAGGTATGACAGAAATCCATGCTTTGGTTTACTTTCCCTGGCACTGTTTCCAAATGCTAATGTTTTAGCATTCTTTGCACAAATCCTATTCAAGTTAGGGGACCGATCTTAGCATTTTTTGCACATCATGTCCAAATCATTTGAAAGTATCTCAAATTGATTGTGAAGCTCAATAAAGTCACTTATAAATAATTGAACATGATACACGAAAAATGCTAAAATCAGTACCTTCTGCAACTTTTTGCACTTTTTGGGATAATACGTCTCCAACATGAAGTAACTATGCACATAATCAGATATCACTGTAAAGGAAACAGATTTTGTAGACTTTCTTGTCAGGTTAGAAACGGGACCAAGCTGGACATCAAAGGTAAGTGATACATCTTACAATTTTTGTTTATATCTATTGTATAATCTACTGTGTTAAACTGGATACAGTACTAGTTATTTAGATCACATAATAAAATATGCATTCATCCATATAATTACTATACAAGCGTATATGTAGTTACTATACAGTACTTCTATCACCATGTTTGTCTCCCTCTCTCAACCTGATCATTGTCCTTGCTTTCATAATTTACAAGATGAACAAGAGACCATGTCTGCAGTGCAGAAGTAAGTGACAAAGTCTTGGAAGTTGATCTTTGATATCACCATCTACAGATGTATCAGTAGTGAGGATTTGTATCTTTATCTTTTCTGGGTTTCTTTTCAGAACCCGGCTCTCAAACAAGAGGTCCAGTCAGTCTCTTCCTTATATTTTGTATTACTATAAAAATATGTGAAATGTGTTATATTTAATAATAACGTGTAGTAATATTCTCCCTCCATTTTATAATTGTTCTTCACAGGTCCAAGATGCAGACAATCTCCATTATCTATCTCTGAATCTGAGCAACAAGAAGAACAGGTCTAGAAGACAGAGAAGCAACATGGAGGAAGAGACGGTGTACTCTGGGATCAGACAGTAAAACAATACAACAGACGTCCATTAAAATGAATTAGCTCTTTATTGACTCTAGCTTTATTAGTTGTATAACTGTAACTGTAGCTACTAATTAATAAAGTAAATTACTTCTGATTTGACAAGGACTGGCTTGTGATAAGATAGATAAAGCATTTAACAATAATCAAGACAATGGAAGTTGAAGGTATTTAGGCCATACTCAGGCATCTTTAAAGAGGATCTGACATAGATATTATTAAAATACACTATATATACAAAGGTATGCTGACAGGTGTATAAAATCAAGCACACCGCCATGCAATCTCCATAGACTAACATTGACAGTAGAATGGCCTTACTGAAGAGCTCAGTGACTTTCAACGTGGCATCATCATAGGATTTGAATTTTGTGCATTTTTATTAGAATCCCTATTCCTGGGGTCCACCACCAATTAATAAGACATTACAAACAATTACACAATAAGATTTTACAAACATTTAACAAGTAGACAATAAAGACAATTGAAATACCAGACAGGATGCCACCTTTCCAACAAGTCAGTTTGTCAAATGTCTGCCCTAATAGAGCTGCCCCAGTCAACTATAAGTGCTGTTATTGTGAAGTGGAAACGTGTAGGAGCAACAACGGCTCAGCATCAAAGAAGTAGGTCACACAAGCTAACAACATGGGACCGCCACGTGCTGAAGAACATAGCGTGTAAAAATCTTCTGCCCTTGGTTGCCATACTCACTGCCGAGATCCAAACGGCCTCTGGAAGCAACGTCAGCAAGGGAACAGTTCATTTGGAGATTCATGAAATGGTTTTCCATGGCCGAGCAGCCTCATACAACTCTAAGAATACCATGCGCTATGCCAAGCGTTGGCTGAAGTGGTGTAAAGCTCGCCGCCATTGGACTCTGGAGCAGAGGAGACGCGCTCTCTGTAGTGATGAATCACGTTTCACCATCTGGCAGTCTGACGGACAAATCTGGGTTTTTCATGGTTCAGGCTAAGCCCATTAGTTCCAGTGATGGGACATATTAATGCTACCACATACAATGACATTCTAGAAGATTCTGTTCTTCCAACTTGTGGCAACAGTTTGGGGAAGGCCCTTTCCTGTTTCAGCATGACAATGCCCCCGTGCACAAAGCGAGGTCCATACAGAAATGGTTTGTTGAGATCATTGTGGAAGAACTTGACTGGCCTGCAAAGAGCCCTGACCTTTGGGATGAATTGGAACGCCGACTGCGAGCCAGGTCTAATTGCCCAAAATTAGTGCCCGACTACACTAATGTTCTTGTGGCTGAATGGATGCAACTTCCAACATCTAGTGGAAAGCCTTCCCAGAAGAGTGGAGGCTGTTATAGCAGCAAAGGGGGGACAAACTCCATATTAGTTGTCCACATACTTTTGGACATGTAGTGTATGTACTTACACACCCTCTGGAAGAACATTATTATTTTACATTAGATTTATTTTGTGAAAAGCGACAAGGGTAGACTAGCCATCTATAATTTTGGGCAAATGCCAGATGGGCTGGATGATTTTAAGCCTAGTGGCTCTGTCTAACTTAGTGGCTAATATTGGGGGCCTCAAGGGAAAAAAATGGGCCGGTGTGGGGTTCTGTGTTAGAAATGCAAAGGAGAATTTCTAGTCCCAGTACGCCCCTGACAAGCAATCACATAGATATGCACATTTTTATGTTTTCATACATTCATTGACATTTCCATAGTAATGTGAATGGGAAAGCAGCAGTGCAATTGGGCAATGTACCATAACCAATCAGCTAGAGTAGGCCTTTTATGCAAATAGGCCATGCCATTCACCATGATGTGGCACTGCGATGGACTGTGTTTACAGTCAGCAGAACAGCACTACTTTATTTTGATAATTGTTTAGAAAGCATATAACAAAAGTAACAAAAAATAAACCCAAATATTTTTCTTCAAAAACTTAAATACTACGGAATTTTACTTTTGGGAACATTACAGTCCTACTGATCAAACAACCAACAGGTAGGCTATATCTCCCTCAGTTGCCTATGCAAACCAACAACAACGATGTTAGTCTGAGGCAGATGAGCAAACAATAACAATAGCAAGGCAGGAGCAAAGGGGAAACCCGCTGGTAGGCTTCAACAAGCCCCACGAACTGGCAACAGCCAAACAGAACACAGGTTAAAGTACCTAGGGGATAATGAGGAAATGGGTGACACCTGGAGGGGGGTGGAGACAAGTACACATACAGGTGAAACAGATCAGGGTGTGACAATAATAACTAATGTTTTAACAAGTGAATGAGATTTACAGTTTGCCAACCTGCTCATTTAATCGATGCCAAATACATTGTGATTGCCAACTAAGAAATATGCTGACAGTTGTAAATGGGTAGCTAGCTTAGTTAGTCACATTTCTTGGCTGTAGCCACCAAAGCTGAAAAAAAATGGTTTGGGATAAAAAGTCTGCCACTCCCTCACTTGTCCAGGTGATAACATAACATCCTTCCAGTAGCTAGCTAGCTACAGTACAAGGCTCTGTGTAATACTAGGTTTTAGCTAGCTACATTGTTTGGCTAGCTATCTAAATAAGTAGGCCTAAATAAATAGATAAGCTATAGCCTTAGCCACATAACGTTACTGCATAGCTAGATTGATTGTGCTGAGGCTCCCAATCATTGCCCTTTTCGTATGTTTTTGACAAAAAAATTGGGTCCCTTACAAAAAAAGATTGCAGTTTTGAAACTGCAGTAAAAGTGCAGTAACTGCAGTCGACTGTGATATTTAGGACACAGTAATTGCAGAATAACTTCAGTGTAGTGCAGTTGAACTTCAGTTACACTGCAAAATTACTGCAGTAAAAACAACAGTGTTATTTTGGACTCAGTATTTGCAGCACACTGCAGTAATACAGCACTCTAACTGCAGTCTTTTTTGTAAGGGGTGAGTGAAACTGAAACAGTTCATACCCTGAATGTCTGGAGGCAGTAAACAATGTAACAATACTAGCTGTGATGTACAACCTGATGGCAATATTTATTAGACTACTTAGCGATTTATTGGTGAATTTTATTAATCATGCATTGACTGCATCCATTTAATTCTGCTAACAATGCATAAGTAATGTAATTTTTTGTCAAATTGAACCTATTTTTCTAACCTGTTATAACCTGCAGGAAGTGCGAATTTGATATTTTGGACCAATACTATGATTATCTGTGTGTTTCATTTCTGCAAAGAAGTTAAGTTGTAGGGTTGAACAGTTTCTTTCTCTTCTCATGCCACTAACACCCCCTCACATACACAGCAACCTATTTAAAGGTACTCTGTGGTCTATGATGAAAACAAGATGAGGATGTCTCTACGCTTTGTTAGGGTCTGCTGGCCTATTGCACAAAGGACCCCTATCTCTCTCTCTCTCGGTTTCTGTGGTTTTCAGCTGGATGTCAGAGCTGTTACCTCTAACATACAGAAATGTGTCTATACTCCACTTGCTCTTCAAGTTGACCATTTTAGTAAACAACAGTAAACCAAATCTTGAAAGTAAACTAAACTTTTGATGAGGCAGCTTTATCTATTGATAGTCCACTGAAATCTGTGTAAATACACAATGAGATATTTATTAGGTAATTTGACCTAGTGATCAGTAGTTCTTAGTCAAATACAAACCATTTTCTATACTTTATTTGTGTGATGTTAGGCCGCTAGAACCATTGGCCTACTCAATAAAAATATAATGGGAGGGCATTATATCCATCTGTTCTACTGAATGTAAATATTGAATGAGAGATCACTAAAAGAAGACTACTGTATTGTGTTTGCTGTGTTTTTTCAATATATGTTTTTAGTGAAGTGAAGGGACTGTGTGATGATAGAAACACTAGTGGATGACAGTGTCATAAAATGCAAGTTCCAAAAAGATCACAACCATGAATATCTTATACTACAGTAGCTGCAGTGATAAAGAGTGAGGGATGCCAAACTTCAATAATAAGTACTTAATTTGTAATAAATCTATAATAATAATCAGAATCTACCTATAAGACAACTATTCTGAGTCAGTCCAGCCAGGATAATCTGTGAGACAGAGCTGTACTATACACATGAGAAGGTCATGGTGTGACTGAATGAGGTGTCAACAAAGATGATGCGTCCAGTTCCACCAATCACCTGTAACTCCATTGTTGAAGTGTTGTACATAAGGGTAGAGTTTTTACACTCAAGTTGTGAAGAGGATGACAACTTTAAAGATGATCACACTGTGTCTGTTAGTTCCACTTCTCGTAGAGATGGGTAAGTCATTATTTTATATTTCTCGGCTTCTGTGATGTAAGGTTTCCAATTATTGTTCTACAGACATTTTGACAATCCAAAGTTGTTTTTGTGGCATAGTTCATATATTTTCAAGTTCTCTAGTTCATGTGCTAGCTGGAACTGAGTATTCATCCATATGTCAAGAGAGTCTGCTTGGAGTTTGCCAAAAGGCACCTAAAGGACTCTCAGACCATGAGAAACAAGGTTCCCTGGTCTGATTAAACCAAGATTTAACTTTTTGGCCTGAATGCCAACCATCACGTCTGTACGGGCCACCCCCAGGTGGTAAGGGTAGGTAACAACACGTCTGCCACGCTGATCCTCAACACAGGGGGCCTCTCAGTGGTGCGTGGTCAGTCATCTCCTGTACTCCCTGTTCACCCATGACTGCATGGCCAGGCACTACTCCAACACTATCATTACGTTTGCCAATGACACAGCAGTGGTACGCTTGATCACCGACAACGATGAGACAGCCTATAGGGAGGAGGTCATAGACCTGGCTGTGTGGTGCCAGGATAATAACCTCTCCCTCAACGTGATCAAGACAAAGGAGATGATTGTGGACTACAGGAATAGGACAACCGTGTACGCTCCCATTCTCATTGACCGGGCTGTAGTGGCGCAGGTTGAGAGCTTCAAGATCCTTGGTATCCACATCACCAACAAACTATCATAGTCCAAACACATCAAGACAGTCATGTAGAAGGCACAACAAAGCCTATTCCCCCTCAGGAGACTATAATATTTCAATGATATTCTGATTATGTTGTTATTTTCAATTACATTCTGATTTAATCTCTTCAGTTTGCGTTTAAATGGAAAGGGTTAAAACTGAGGAGAAAAAATATCCAATCAGAATTCTTCTGATGTAGCGAGATACAAGGACAAATTGAAATGCGTCCAGAGGGAGCTGAAGTTGCGGATTGCTGAGGGGAAGAGAGTGTATAAGGAGAAGATGGAGGACAAGCTGAGGCAGAGCCAGGTGAGAGAGGTGTGGAAGGGTATGAGAAATATCACTGGCTTCAAAAAGTCAAACAGTGGGCAGACGGAGGGGACCCAGGACAGAGCCAATGAGCTGAACCAATTTTTTAACAGGTTCGATACTGGCCCTGTCCACCTCCCCTCCAGCTCCCCAGACCACACACCCTCACGGCTATCCCACCCCCACTTTGCTCACAGCACCTCTGCTGAGACAATCAGTGACCCCACCTCCGCCCCTGCCCCCCCTGGACTGATCCTCAACACCCCCCTTCCCCCCACCTCCCCACCTGGGCTGGCTTTCACCACCAACCAAGTGAAGAGAGAGCTGGAGAGACTACACCAGTGGAAAGCGGCGGGCCCTGATGGCATCAGCCCAAGGGTGCTGAGGGTCTGTGCTGACCAACTGTGTGGAATACTCCAGCGTCTTTTCAACCTTAGCCTGAGCCTAGAAAGGGTCCCTGTGCTGTGGAAAACATCCTGCCTCGTCCCAGTGCCCAAGAAGGCACACCCCACTGTCCTGAATGACTTCAGACCTGTAGCGCTAACATCCCACATCATGAAGACCCTGGAAAGGTTAGTCCTCGCTCACCTCAGACCCCTGGTGTGTTCATCAATGGACCCCCTGCAGTTTGCATACCAGCGCAACATCGGGGTGGATGATGCAATCATCTACCTTCTGCAGAGGGCCTACTCTCACCTGGACAATGCAGGTTGCACTGTGAGGGTCATGTTTTTTGACTTCTCCAGTGCCTTCAATACCATTCAGCCCCTGCTACTGGGTGAGAAGATGAGGAGGATGAAAGTGGAAGCACCCTTAGTCTCCTGGGTCACGGACTACCTGACCGGTAGGCCAAAATTTGTGCGACTACAGAGCTGTGTGTCAGAACGGGCAGTTAGCAACACAGGGGCCCCCCAGGGTACGGTCCTGTCCCCCTTCCTGTTCACCCTCTATACCTCAGACTTCAGATATAACTCTGAAACATGCCACCTACAGAAGTTCTCGGATGACTCTGCTATTGTAGGGTGCATCAGGGGTGGGCAGGAGGAGGAGTACAGGAGCACAATCAGTGACTTTGTGTTGTGGTGTGAGCAGAACCACCTTCAGCTCAACATCAGCAAAACTAAGGAGATGGTGGTGGACTTCAGGAGAACCAAGGCACAACTGACTGCAGTCCCTATAAAGGGGATGGATGTGGAAATGGTTGAGTCATACAAGTTCCTGGGTGTCCATATGGACAACAGACTGGAATGGGCTGGTAACACCGGGGCCCTGTACCAAAAGGGCCAGAGCCGACTCTACTTTCTGAGGAGGCTCAGGTCCTTCAACGTGTGCAGTAAACTACTGCATACCTTCTACCAGTCTGTGGTGCAGACTGGTAGTTTGCAGTGGTGTGCTGGGGAGCAAACATCAAAGCCGGTGATGCTTCTCGGGTAAATAAGCTGATCAGGAAGGCTAGCTCTGTCCTGGGGATGAGCCTTGACACTCTAGAGGAGGTGGCGGAGAGACGGATCCTGGCCAAACTGCTGGCCATCATGGACAACGTCACCCACCCTCTGCACGCTATGGTTATGACGCAGAGGAGCACTTTCAGTCACAGACTGATCCCACCACGGTGTGCCAGAGAGCGCTACAGGAGGTCCTTCCTGCCGGCGGCTATGAGACTGTATAATGCCTCACCGGGGTGCCGTGCCGTCGGCAACATAGATCTGGAACTGTTGGGGTGCTAGGACCTAGTTTAACAATTATGCATCCATCCGTGAGTAACTCTGGTCCGTCAGCACTCATCCACTCAGGACCTATTTATTCATACAGGTCTGTATATACATACTCATGTACAGTTGTTATATTATATCACATGCAATATTGTAAGTAATTATTGGACGTAGGCATTCACTCAGGAATGCATATTAGTATCCTGCCAGTTGCACCTTTTCTCATTGCTTTTAGTATATCGAATGTGCAATAAGTGCAGTTGTCTGTAATTAAACCCTGCGCACTAAGGACTGTATTTTAAGGGAATTACTATTATTACCCCAAATGATATCATACACACATTTAGCTATTAAAGTATCTCTTCCTGTCATTTACCTGTACAGTTTGTGTAAACATGCAAGTATTCACTTATCTGTAAATATAACTGTATACCTAACTGTACAGCTAATTTAACCATGCAAAATTTTTCACTTACCTGTTCATTTACCCAGTCTGTCTATTAAGTAAACTATTATTACCCTCGCTCATATCATACGCATTTTTAGCTACTGAAGTATTTCTCTGCCATCGACCTGTATAGTATAGTTAACCATCCAACATCCACCAACGTATAGTGTACATATTCAGCCAACCACCCATACTATGCAATGTCCTTTTTATAGCTTTTTTTTTTGCACTCCAGATATCTTGTATTTCTATACTTTTTCATACTGCCGCTCTATGTATCATGTACCGTGTATCTGTCTTTTGTGTACTTTCGTTGTGGCATTTTGCACCTGCCCTGTGTTTTGTTGTAGCTGCTTGACAATGAAATTTCCCCCCCGGGGGATCAATAAAGTACCTATCTATCTATATATCTATCTATCTATCTATCTATATATAGCTCATCATTGGCTAGGACTTCAGAAGCTCGATAGAAGGTATCTGCCATTCAAAACATTTTTTTTATCTAAACATTTTTTATTGCAGTTTGCTTACTGTTGTTCGCTATCTCTTTGAAAATAATGTGTTATGCTTGTGAAACATTGTTGCATTTCAACTTTAGATCACTGGTTAATGTGTGTGCTTAATGTTCTAACGATGTTTGCAATGGGAAGTAATAGTTGTACATTTCGATTGGTAAATGCTTAGTCTAATGGTTGTGGTTTTGTGTTCTTATGATTGGGACCTACTGTCTTATTATGTCCTAGTGAATGGACTGCTTATCCTTTAACATCATGCTGTGTGTGACTGCTGTCTTTCTATCAGTCTATGTGTTTTACAGAAAGTGCACTCTGTTACATGGAGTGAGCTGGTAGGTTTTACGGTCTCTGTCCTTTCAGCATCATGTTCCTGTCAAACGTACATCCTTTGATGTGTAACTGTTGTCTCTGTTAGTGATAGTATGATAGTGATGGTGTTAGGCTGCCATAGGTTGTGAAAGCAATGTGATTGTTGTTGCTGGTAACGTTAGTGCGGGTGCTGTCTCTGTTTATCTTGATTTTGGTACAATGTTTTGGAAGATTTTGCCCTCTCTGAAGGCCTAGGTCCAATAGCCACGGTTTGCCACTGCTTTTAAGGTATGCTATGGGTGAACTACAAGCCAGTGCTCCTGCCAATCCCAAAGTTCCTAAATTAAGTGATCTATTGGTGCAGCAAGAAGAGTGCCCCCTATTCGCCAACCACCACCAATTCCAGCCAACTGTTACCCATTCCAGGAGGTCCCTCTGCCCACTACAATAAATGAACACAACAGTGTGGGGAATCTCACACTGAGGACAGTTTTAGAAATATTGACTGTCATCCAGAACCTTTTCAAAGGTTATTACATTAAAATGTGTTTGTCCAACTGGTCTATTGAAATATATTTAATTAATTCTGAGTATTTCAAATTCTGGGAACCTCTATGATGATCAACTATAGTCTATAATTAAAATATCTTATCATTCTCTCTATCAAACCAAATACAAGAGTGGAACATCAGTAGTTGGTGATAAGATCATGTTTATCTGTTTGTCATTGTAGCTATGGTTGTCATTCTATGCCCCGCCCATAATCACAAATTACTTTCATCTCTCTTATTTGAAGATTCAGTACTTCCTTCATGGTCTGGCAGTGTAGATCTAAACACAGAATGGAACGCATATATGTACCAGCTCTCGTCGTCTACGTCTTCTGTAAGTTACTGTGTCCTCAGTTCTGATTTTGTGATTCATCAATAGATTTGGTCTCTCACATAGTCGTGACTGTGTTTTGGTGGGTATATCATGTGCATGAAGAGTACTTTTTATTCATAGCTGTTTCTAAACATTTGTTTTCTCTCTTTCAGATCTGACCCATGTTGTGTCTGTCTCTCCGCCACCCTTAGTGGTGGTTCATTCTGGGGAAAATGTCACCCTGCAGTGCATCAATGTCCTTAAACAGCCGGGACATGTTGGCTGGTTCAAGCAAGTCAATGGCTCAGAGCCCCTGTGCATCACGACTATGTGGAGCTCTACGACAACTGTTCGTCATCATAATGGATTTCAGGAGAAGCGTATGAAAATGTTAATCACCAATATAACTTTCTTTCTCATAATCACAGAGGTGGATGTAGCTGATTCTGGTCAATACTTCTGTGTAATATTGGACAACTATTTCATCTTCACCAACGTGACTGTCCTGAAGGTCCAAGGTAATCTTTTTAATACATTGTCTGCTATGACACCAAATGCACAAACATTTATCATAGGTATTGGATATATTTTTGACTTAATGTTGGAGATGCAATACTAGCGTACTACAATTTGAATAACAGTAGAACATTTAACTCACTTAATCGTCCAAAAGGTCACAAAGATTATGACAAGGACCCTACAGAGCACAATGAAAAAGGTATGTTCATTCTGTAATTTTAAGTGAGAATCTTTCAAAAATGAATGAATATGATGTACCTTGAAAGTACCACAGAAAATAAATAAAGTATAACATGTTTTATTATTATTATTATTATTATTTTTACCTTTATTTAACTAGGCAAGTCAGTTAAGAACAAATTATTATTTACAACGATGGCCTACCAAAAGGCAAAAGGCCTCCTGCGGTGACAGGGGATTTAAAAATAAATAAATAATTAAATAATTAAAATTTAGGACAAAACACACAACACGACCTGAGAGACACCACAACACTACATAAAGAAAGACCTAAGAAAACAACATAGCATGGCAGCAACACATGACAACACAGCATGGTAGCAACACAACATGACAACAACATGGTATTTAACTCAACTAATTGTCCAAAAGGTCACAAAGATTATGGATACAAGGACCCTACAGAGCGCTATGAAAAAGGTATGTTCATTCTGTAATTTTAAGTGAGAATCTTTCAGAAATTAATTAATATGATGTACCATAAAAGTACCAAAGAATTGACAACAGAATCTTATTCCAACCTAGCCTGGGAATTTGTATTATTTCAGATGCTGATCCACAGATGAGAATCCTGGTCCTTCTCTCCATCATAAGAACTGGAGTTCTCCTCTGCGGTCTGACCATTTTCATCATCATCTACCTCATCAGGGAATAGATAAAGCTAAGGTCATTATCAATAGATTATATGTAGTACAGTTGAAGTCGGAAGTGTACTTACACTTAGGTTGAAGTCATTTAAACTAATTTATCAACCACTCCACAGATTTCATGTTAACAAATTATAGTTTTGGCAATTCCGTTAGGACATCTACTTTGTCATTCTTCCAACAATTGTTGACAGACAGATTATTTCACTTATAATTCACTATATCACAATTCCAGTGGGTCAGAAGTTTACATACTCTAAGTTGACTGTGCCTTTAAAAAGGTAGGAAAATTCCAAAAAATGACATCATGGCTTTAGTAGCTTCTGATAGGCTAATTGACATAATTTGAGTCAATTGGAGGTGTACCTGTGGATGTATTTCAAGGCCTACCTTCAAACTCAGTGCCTCTTTGCTCGAAATCATGGGAAAATCAAAATAAATCAGCCAAGACCTCAGAAAAATAATTGTAGACATCCACAAGTCTGGTTCATCCTTGGGAGCAATTTCCAAATGCCTGAAGGTCAATCTGTACAAACAATAGTATGCAAGTATAAACACCATGGGACCACGCAGCCATCATACCGCTCAGGAAGGAGACGCGTTCTGTCTCCTAGAGATGAACATACTTTGGTGCGAAAAGTGAAAATCAATCCCAGAACAACAGCAAAGGACCTTGTGAAGATGCTGGAGGAAACAGGTACAAAAGTATCTATATCCACAGTAAAACAAGTCCTATATCGACATAACCTGAAAGGCCTCTTAGCAAGGAAGAAGCCACTGCTCCAAAACCACCATAAATAAGCCAGACTACGGTTTGTAACTGCACATGGGGACAAAGATCGTACTTTTTGGAGAAATGTACTCTGGTCTGAAGAAAGAAAAATAGAACTGTTTGGCCATAATGACCATTGTTATATTTGGAGGAAAAAGGGGGAGCTTGCAAGCCAAATAACACCATCCCAACCATGAAGCACGGGGTGGCAGCATCATGTTGTGGGGGTGCTTTGCTGCAGGAGGGACTGGTGCACTTCACAAAATAGATGGCATCAAGAGGAAGGAAAATGATGTGGATATAATGAACCCACATCTCAAGACATCAGCCAGGAAGTTAAAGCTTGGTCGCAAATGGGTCTTCCAAATGGACAATGACCCCAAGCATACCTCAAAATTTGTGGCAATATGGCTTAAGGTCAACAAAGTCAAGGTATTGGAGTGGCCATCACAAAGCCCTGACCTCAATCCTATAGAAAATGTGTGGGCAGAACTGAAAAAGGAGGCCTACAAACCTGACTCAGTTACACCAGATCTTCAAGGATGAATGGGCCCAAATTCACAAAACTTATTGTGGGAAGCTTGTGGAAGGCTTCTCGAAATGTTTGACCCAAGTTAAACAATTTAACTACCAAATACTAATTGAGTGTATGTAAACTTCTGACCCACTGGGAATGTGATGAAAGAAACAAGCTGAAATAAATAATTTACATTATTATTATTCTAACTTTACAAGGATTAAATGTCAGGAATTGTGAAAAACTGAGTTTAAATGTATTTGGCTAAGTTGTATGTAAACTTCAGAATTCAACTGTATGTAACTTGCTTTCACCAACCCCTGTATATGCTCCTGTTGTATGTAAGCATTAATAAATTGCACTGTGAACATTGATATTGACTGAAGTTGTTATGTTTTGAGCGCATGGGTCAGAGGTGAAAGAGGTTTTCATGATGGAAAAGAGTTGACAAAAGTACTAATAAATTATACTTTTTTGTGAAGTTACAAAGTATCTGCATATTTTCCACTTGTTGAATCGTTTAGGGTATTGAAATGTTTTTAGCTTATTGTTTGTGTTTCTTTACATACATAGTTTGAACATTAATTGAGCAGCAGAGGTCTTGTCTGGTGTTTATCATCCAGATAAACAGATGAAGAGAGGTGTGATAAGAATGTGTGCGGTTTTGATGCTGTCAGGCTCTGGCCATAGAGAAGCAATAGGCTTCTCTATGTAGCTATGGTCAGAGTCTGACAGTGTCGTTCTTTTCTGTTTCTTTGTGGGTTTTGGGTAGATCTCTAATTAGAGGCAGCTGCTACCCGTTGTCTCTAATTAGGGATCCAATATATGTTGAGTCTGTCCCTCACGCGGGTGTGGGTCGTTATCGGTATATGTCGTATATTTCGCATGTCACGGTGGAAATTAAGTGTTGTTGATTTTTACGTCTGTTCGTTCGTGTTGTGTTTAGGCGAGCGTGACGTTAGTCTATTCGTGTTTGTTTTTGTTCTGTAGTTCGTCATTTGAGTTTTGTTATACATAGTAGAGAAAATAAAATGTCGAACTACTATCCCTGCGCTGCGCCTTGGTCATTCCCACACCCACATCGTGACAGAACGACCCACCACTACCAGACCAAGCAGCGTAACTGGGGAGAGACGGAGAGAGAGGAGGTGCCGCCGCCGCGTTATGCGCGATGCGCGAGACGGGGAAATGCCCGCAAACAACCCCAAGAAAATTTTGGGGAGGGGCTATGGGGGTGGTCTGGCCGCGAAGAAGACGAGCCAGTACCACTCCCCATATGGAGCATGGAGAGGCCGAAGTACAGATGGGGGGCTCAGAGCAAGGTGGAGGAGGAGTATCTGGAGGAACATTTTGGAGAGGTTCTGGAGGAATTGGTGGAGATAGAGGAAGAGGTCGAGAGGGAGATGGCGGAGTGGTCCAGTCCAGGTCCGGTCGTCTACTCCACTCCCAGGCCGGAGCAGTCTGCTCCACCGGTACCCAGTCCGGGTCCGGTTGTCTACTCCACCTCCCTTCCAGAGCAGTCCGCTCCACCGGTGCCCAGTCCGGGTCCGGACCTCTGCCCTACTCCACGTATCCGACCTCTGGTGCGCCTCCTCAGTCCGGTACGACCCGTGCCGGCTCCCCGCACTGGACCTCCAGTACGTGCGCCTAACCAGGTGCTTCCTGTGCCAGCTCCACGCACCCGACATCCGGTGCGCCTCCCCAGCCCTGAACCTCCAGTGAAGGTCAGCGCCCCTAAACCTCCAGCGAAGGTCAGCGTCCCGCCACCTCCAGCGAAGGTCAGCGCCCCTGAACCTGCGAAGGTCAGCGCCCCTGAACCTCCTGCGAGGGTCAGCGCCCCTGAACCTCCAGCGAAGGTCAGCGCCCCTGAACCTCCAGCGAAGGTCAGCGCCCCTAAACCTGCGAAGGTCAGCGCCCCTGAACCTCCTGCGAAGGTCAGCGCCCCTGAACCTCCTGCGAGGGTCAGCGCCCCTGAACCTCCTGCGAAGGTCAGCGCCCCTAAACCTCCTGCGAAGGTCAGCGCCCCTAAACCTCCAGCGAAGGTCAGTTCACCGGTGCCCATTCCGGGTCCAGCCGTCTGCTCCGCCTCAGGGCCTGAGCAGTCCGCCCCACCGGTGCCCATTCCGGGTCCAGCCGCCTGCTCCGCCTCAGTGCCAGAGCAGTCCGCTCCACCGGTGCCCAATCCGGGTCCAGCCGCCTGCTCCGCCTCAGTGCCAGAGCAGTCCGCTCCACCGGTACCAAATCCGGGTCCAGCCGCCTTTTCCGCCTCAGTGCCAGAGCAGTCCGCTCCACCGGTACCCAATCCGGGTCCAGCCGTCTGCTCCGCCTCAGTGCCAGAGCAGTCCGCTCCACCGGTACCCAGTCCGGGTCCAGCCGCCTGCTCCGCCTCAGTGCCAGAGCAGTCCACTCCACCGGTACCCAATCCGGGTCCAGCCGTCTGCTCCGCCTCAGTGCCAGAGCAGTCCGCTCCACCGGTACCTAGTCCAGGTCCAGCCGCCTGCTCCGCCTCAGAGCCAGAGCAGTCCGCTCCACCGGTACCCAGTCCGGGTCCAGCCGCCCGCTCCGCCTCAGTGCCAGAGCAGTCCGCTCCACCGGTACCCAGTCCGGGTCCAGCCGTCTGCTCCGCCTCAGTGCCAGAGCAGTCCGCTCCACCGGTACCCAATCCGGGTCCAACCGTCTGCTCCGCTTCAGAGCCTGAGCAGTCCGCCCCACCGGTGGTCAGTCCGGGCCCGGTTGTTTGCCCAGCTCCATGGCCGGAGCCGTTTGTCCCACCGGTGCCCAGTCCGGGCCCGGTTGTTTTCCCCTCTCCATGGCCGGAGCCGTTTGCCCCACCGGTGCCCAGTCCAGGCCCGGAAGTTTTCCCTGCTCCATGGCCGGAGCCGTTTGCCCCACCGGTGCCCAGTCCGGGCCTGGTTGTTTTCCCCGCTCCATGGCAGGAGCCGTTTACCCCACCGGGGCCCAGTCCGGGCCCGGTTGTTTTCCCCGCTCCATGGCCGGAGCCGTTTGCCCCACCGGTGCCCAGTCCGGGCCCGGTTGTTTTCCCCGCTCCATGGCCGGAGCCGTTTGCCCCACCGGTGCCCAGTCCGGGCCCGGTTGTTTTCCCCGCTCCATGGCCGGAGCCGTTTACCCCACCGGTGCCCAGTCCGGGCCCGGTTGTTTTCCCCGCTCCATGGCCGGAGCCTTTTGCCCCACCGGTCCACAGCCCGGGACCGGTGATAAGGAAGGGGCACGGGACAAAACTGTCCACTCCGCCCCCGATGGACTAGTTTTCCCTCCCATTTACCCCCCCGTGTTTTGTGTGTGTTTTTTTTTGTTTAGGCGTCCGGGAGTCCGCGCCTTGGGGGGGGGGGGGGGTACTGTCAGGCTCTGGCCATAGAGAAGCAATAGGCTTCTCTATGTAGCTATGGTCAGAGTCTGTCAGTGTCGTTCTTTTCTGTTTCTTTGTGGGTTTTGGGTGGATCTCTAATTAGAGGCAGCTGCTACCCGTTGTCTCTAATTAGGGATCCAATATATGTTGAGTCTGTCCCTCACGCAGGTGTGGGTCGCTATCGGTATATGTCGTATATTTCGAATGTCACGGTGGAAAGTAAGTGTTGTTGATTTTTACGTCTGTTCGTTCGTGTTGTGTTTAGGCGAACGTGACATTAGTCTATTCGTGTTTGTTTTTGTTCTGTAGTTCGTCATTTGAGTTTTGTTATACATAGTAGAGAAAATAAAATGTCGAACTACTATCCCTGCGCTGCGCCTTGGTCATTCCCACACCCACATCGTGACAGATGCACTGAAGTTTGTACAGTTATTTCAGAAAGTATTCACACCCCGTGACCTTTTCCACATTTTGTTGTTTTACAAAGTGGGATAAAAGTTTGTTTAATTTTTTTAGATTTTTTTTAATCAACGGTCTACACAAAATACTCTGTAATGCCAAAATGAAAAAAATTCTAACATTTGTAAAAACACTTATGTATCTTGATTCGATAAGTATTCAACCCCCTTAGTCAATAAATGTTAGAATCACCTTTCGCAGCGATTACAGCTGTGAGTATTTCAGGGTAAGCTTACCACATCTGGATTATGCAACAGTCTTTTTAAAATTCGTCAAGCTCTGTCAAATTGGTTCATAATTTATAGACAACCATTTTCAGGTATTGCCATAGATTTTCAAGTAGATTTTAATCTAAATTGTAACTCATCCACTCAGGAACATTCGCTGTCTTCTTGGTAAGACACTCCAGTGTAGATTAGGCCTTGTGTTTTAGGTTATTGTCCTGCTGAAAGGTTAAATAATCTCCCAGTGTTTGGTGGAAAGCAGATTTTCTTCTAGAATGTTCCCTCTGCTTAGCTCCCTTACGTTTATTTTTTATCCTGAAAAACCCACATTCCTTATCGATTACAAGCATAACATGATGCAGCCACCACTGTGCTGAGTGGTACTCAGCAATGTGTTGTATTGGATTTGCCCCAAACATAAAATGTTGTATTCAGGACAATGAGTTAATTGCTTTGCCACATCTTTTGCAGTATTTCTTTAAAGAATTGTTACAAACAGGATGCATGTTTTGGAAAATGTTTTTTCAGTACAGGCTTCCTTCTTTTCATTCTGTCAATTAGTTTAGTATTGTGGAGAAACAACAATGTTGTTGACCCATCCTCAATGTTCTCCCATCACAGAGGGTTAATGGGCTAGACAAAAGATTGAAGTGACTTTGAACGGAATGTTGTGGTAGGAGCCAGGAGCACCGGATTGTGTCGAGAACTGCAACGCTGCTGGGTTTTTAACGCTCACTTTCCTGTGTGTATCAACAATGGTCCACCATCCAAAGGACATCCAGCCACCTTGACAGAACTGTGGGAAGCATTGGAGTCAACATGGGCCAGCATCCCTGTGGAACGCTTTCGACACCTTGTAGAGTCCATGCCCAGACAAATGTAGGCTGTTCTGGGCAAAAGGGGGTGGGGGGAGGGGCGGTGTTCATAATGTTTTGTACACTCAGTGGATATTGAATGGTTGTTTAAAAATCCTCTTGTGGCAGCCGTCATAGTTGGGACCAGTGAGCAATGCATCTCTTCCTGTAGTGTGAGTGACAGGCAGGAGCAGCTCTGTGTTGGGATTCTCCCTTGCTGAGGTGAACATCACTGGACCTCTCATAAAATAACATTTGTCTGAGAGACAGTGGAATATTTTTTAAAGAACAACTATTTAGAATCGATTCTCGGTATTTTACCATGTTTTGAAAATAAAATGTACATAGCCCTGGGGTAATATATCTAATTCTGTGTAAATAAGATGTAATTAAATAAGATTTAGGACACAAACTGCAACAGAACTGCCACAAACTGGGGAACTTTTAACCAAACTCATAATACTTTTGGTAGTGTACTATACTATATATTTAAGGAAATAACCAATAAATATAAAAATGTAGTACAAAATAATTGTTGGGTACTTTGTGTGTATAATGGTGACACTGAGAGGCCTAGTTATTTTCTACTGTGGTAAACTCATCTCATTCTCTCTATCTGCTGAAGATGAGCAACCTGAACCACAGGAAGACTGACCTGGAGCTCTCAGCTCTCACCACACTGATATGATGTTCTGTTCTACCCACCCACCACACCCCCACCCCCCCCCCCCCCCCCCTCTCTATTTATCTCCCTTTCTCTTTCTCTGTTCTCTTCACACCACTCTCTCTCTATCTCTCTTTCTGGGCATCTAAACCACACACTCTCTTCTTCTCACCAATCAGGCTCCACATCTCTTTCCATCCATACCACCAGACTGAAAATATCTTACGAATCCCATAACCAAACTTAACAAGGTTCAAGACTAAAAAGTTGTTCACAACGTAGGAGGAGTAAGAACAAAGAAAAACACAATTATACTTATTAACTGGTGTTATCATTATTGTTTTGTTGAAGTTAATTGGATTTGTGTGTATAATGTTGACACTGAGAGGCCTAGTTATATTCTACTGTGGTAAACTCATCTCATTCTCTCTCTGCTGAAGATGATCAACCTGAACCATCTCTCTGTTATATTCACACCACTCTCTCTCTCTCTCTCTCTCTCGCTCTCTCTTTCTCTGTTATCTTCACACTACTCTCTCTCTCTCTCTCTCTCTCTCTGTTCTCTTTACACCACTGATACTGTATGTTGGACACTTGGGGTTTGGGACACCTGCACACCACCATCTGCTGTTTAGTACAATAACTTGTAGGCCTACTCCAAACATAAAAAAAGAAAATATGTATTTGCATCCATAAACATTGAATGCATCCATAAACAACACACCTACTGCTCTAATGTTGAGTGTATAGCGGTACAGGGGCAGGTGTCAATGCTCTCTGCAGACTCTCATCTGATGCATTCGCTGCAGACGCTACATCCTCGGCCTGTGGTCAGTGTCACAAACACAAACCTCATACAAAGATCTCTGTGGTCCAAAGTTTCCAGTCAACAACTAAACAAACAGACACCTTGCCTTCACACATTTGGCATAAACTTTTCTTTCTTAGGTACTTTTGAGTTCACATCTCATCTATTAGTGTGACATTAAGGGTTTGTTATGGTTTGCTGCCAATGAGATTGATTTTCATGCTGATCATTTGTCTCATTGTATTTCTAAGGCCTGTGATGAACCTTGTGATGTCTATGGTCATCATGCACTTTTTAAATGTTTGTTCTGACAGAGGAATTTGGAAGAAGTTGATAACCAAACCTCACCTCTGTAATTTCACGTCATATACTTATAGCCCACGGTTTTCATGTCCTCATTGTTTATGAGGACAGGAGAGTGCATTAAGGCAATGCGTTTATCAAGGCTTGTTTACTTTTTCTAAAACCGTTATCTACCTCCGGCATCAACCAAATCACTAGTGTGCTTCCAGATATTGTGCACTACATTTGACCAGGACCCCATTGTCAAAAGTAGTGCACTGTACACTCTTACAAAAAAAGTTTACCTTAAAGGGTTCTTCTGCTGTCCGCATATTATAACCCTTTTATATTGTAATTAGAGACGTTTCACAGACTATTCAATCACCATTGCACTGCACACTGCCCTATTCCATCTGGACAAGAGGAATACCTCTGTAAGAATGCTGTTTATTGACTATAGCTCAGCATTCAACACCATAGTACCCTCCTAGTTCATCATTAAACTCATTAAACTCAGGGCCCTGGGTCTGAACCCCGCACTGTGCAACTGGGTTGTGGACTTCCTGATGGGCTGCCCCCAGGTGGTGAAGGTAGGAAACAACACCTCCACTTCGCTGAACCTCAACACATGGACCCCACAAGGGTGTGTGCTCAGCCCCCTCCTTTACTCCCCTTTCATCCACCCATGACTGCGTGGCCACGCACACCTCCAACTCAATCATCAAGTTTGCAGACGTCACAACAGTAGTAGACCTGATTACCAATGACGAGAAAGCCTACAGGGAGGAGGTGAGGGCCCTGTGAGTGTGGTGCCAGGAAAATAATCTCTCACTCAACGTCAACAAAATGAAGGAGCTGATCGTCGACATCAACACCCCCCTATCCACATCGACGGGACCGCAGTGGAGAAGGTGAAAAGCTTCAAGTACCTCGGCGTACACATCACTGACAAACTGAAATGGTCCACCCACACAGACAGTGTGGTGAAGAAGGTGCAATAGCATCTCTTAAACCTCAGGAGGCTGAAGAAATTTGCCTTGGCACCTAAAACCCTCAAAAACATTCACAGATGACAATTGATAGCATCCTGTCGGGCTGCAGGGCTCTCCAGAGGGTGATGTGGTCTGACCAACGTATCACAGGAGGCAAACTACCATCCCTCCAGGACACCTACTGCACCCTATGTCACAGGAAGGCCAAAAATATAATCAAGGACAACAACCAACTGAGCCACTGCCTGTTCACCCCTCTATCATCCAGTAGGCAAGGTCAGTACAGGTGCATCAAAGCAGGGACTGAGAGACTGAAAAACAGCTTCTATCTCAAGGCCATCAGCCATCATGTTAAATAGCAATCACTAGCACCTTAGAGGCTGCTGCCGAATATACAGTGGGGAGAACAAGTATTTGATACACTGCCGATTTTGCAGGTTTTCATACTTACAAAGCATGTAGAGGTCTGTAATTTTTATCATAGGTACACTTCAACTGTGAGAGACGGAATCTAAAACAAAAATCCAGAAAGTCACATTATATGATTTTTAAATAATTAATTCGCATTTTATTGCAAGACATAAGTATTTGATCACCTACCAACCAGTAAGAATTCCGGCTCTCACAGACCTGTTAGTTTTTCTTTAAGGAGCCCTCCTGTTCTCCGCTCATTACCTGTATTAACTGCACCTGTTTGAACTCGTTAACTGTATAAAAGACACCTGTCCAGACACTCAATCAAACAGACTCCAACCTCTCCACAATGGCCAAGACCAGAGAGCTGTGTAAGGACATCAGGGATAAAACTGTACACCTGCACAAGGCTGGGATGGGCTACAGGACAATAGGCAAGCAGCTTGGTGAGAAGGCAACAACTTTTGGCGCAATTATTAGAAAATGGAAGAAGTTCAAGATGACGGTCAATCTCCCTCGGTCTGGGGCACCATGCAAGATCTCACCTCGTGGGGCATCAATGATCATGAGGAAGGTGAGGGATCAGGCCAGAACTACACGGCAGGACCTGGTCAATGACCTGAAGAGAGCTGGGACCACAGTCTCAAAGAAAACTATTAGTAACACACTACGCCGTCATGGATTAAAATCCTGCAGCGCACGCAAGGTCCCCCTGCTCAAGCCAGCGCATGTCCAGGCCCGTCTGAAGTTTGCCAATGACCATCTGGATGATCCAGAGGAGGAATGGGAGAAGGTCATGTGGTCTGATGAGACAAAAATAGAGCTTTTTGGTCTAAACTCCACTCGCCGTGTTTGGAGGAAGAAGAAGGATGAGTACAACCCCAAGAACACCATCCCAACCGTGAAGCATGGAGGTGGAAACATCTTTCTTTGGGGATGCTTTTCTGCAAAGGGGACAGGACGACTGCACCGTATTGAGGGGAGAATGGATAGGGCCATGTATCGCGAGATCTTGGCCAACAACCTCCTTCCCTCAGTAAGAGCATTGAAGATGGGTCGTGGCTGGGTCTTCCAGCATGACAACGACCCGAAACACACAGCCAGGGCAATTAAGGAGTGGCTCCGTAAGAAGCATCTCAAGGTCCTGGAGTGGCCTAGCCAGTCTCCAGACCTGAACCCAATAGAAAATCTTTGGAGGGAGCTGAAAGTCCGTATTGCCCAGCGACAGCCCGAAACCTGAAGGATCTGTTTGGAGGAGTGGGCCAAAATCCCTGCTGCAGTGTGTGCAAATCTGGTCAAGAACTACAGGAAACGTATGATCTCTGTAATTGCAAACTAAGGTTTCTGAACCAAATATTAAGTTCTGCTTTTCTGATGTATCAAATACTTATGCCATGCAATAAAATGCAAATTAATTACTTAAAAATCATACAATGTGATTTTCTGGATTTTTGTTTTAGATTCCGTCACTCACAGTTGAAGAGTACCTATGATCAAAATTACAGACTTCTACATGCTTTGTAAGTGGGAAAACCTGCAAAATCAGCAGTGTATCAAATACTTGTTCTCCCCACTGTACATAGACTTGAAATCACTGGCCACTTTAATAATGTTTACGTATTTTGCATTACTCATCTCATATGTACTGTATATACAGTATTATATTCTACTGTATTTTAGTCAATGCTGCTCTGACATTGCTCATTTACACCCACAGAGACAGGAGTGATCAGTGTGAGAAGAGCCCTGAGGCTGGGTCTCCTACACAGAGCTGTCTACAACCTCCCCAAGAGGAACCTCAGCCTCTCTGATGCTGGGACTTACTACTGTGCTGTGGCCTCACGTGGGGAGATACTGTTTGGGAAAGGGACCAAGCTGGAGATCAAGAGTAGGTGATACATCTTACATTTTTTGTTTATATCTATTGTATAATCTACTGTGTTAAACTGTACACAGTACTAGGTATTTAGATCACATAAAAAAAACAGGCAATCATCCATACAGTTACTTTACTTCAATTAGCATATTTATTTACACAGACAATAGAGCACATCCTCTTCTCTTGGTGTTCTGCCTGAGTGCAGCATTGGGTCTCTCATTTATCCTGATCATTATCCTTGGTTGCATCATGTACAGCATGAACAAGAGAAAGTGTCTGCAGTGTGGAGGTAAGAGAAGTCCATACCAAATGAATGAATGATGTAGAAGTTGCTCTTCTTTGATATCACCAGATGTATCTGTTTCAGGACCCGTGACTCAGACAAGAGGTCCAGCAGTCTCTTCTTCAGATGCAGGGGTAAGCAGAAATGTTGTATTACCATAAAAAGAAGTGTGAAAGGGATTACAAAACATATAGTAATTTTTCTCCCAATTTTTTTATTGCTCTTCACAGGCCCAAGATGCAGACAGACTACATGATGTAGATATGAATCTGAGCAACAAGAAGAACAGGTCTAGAAGACAGAGAAGCAACATGAAGGAAGAGACGGTGTACTCTGGGATGAGACAGTGGAACTGGGTGAATGACACAGCCTTAATTGTTAACTTTATTAGCTGTAACTGTAATGAATTAAGTGCATTGCTTCTCTGCCAAACTCATTTTACAATGACGTATTTGTGATAAGATAAAGCATTTAAAAATAATCAAAGTAAGTTGAATGTATTTATTTAGGCCATACTCAAGGATCTTTATGTTGCAGTGATTAACAGCTTTTTCTCTTGTCATGCCACTAACACCCCCTCACACACACAGCAACCCATTTACAGGTGCTCTGTCATCGGTCATTTCTTAATTAAGAAGAACATAAGAGAATTACAAGTACTGGAAAAAACACTAAGAAAAATTGGGGTAACCAGGCCTGGTATTCATACTGTAGCTGACTATAAAAAGGCTTTTGATAAAGTACGACTTTAATTTATCTATAAATGCCTGTAATTTTGAATGCTTCAGTGTTGCTTGACTCAAAGTGAGCATAGAAGTAGTTTAGCTCGTCTGGTACGCTCGTGTCACTGGGCAGCTCGTGGTTGTGCTTCCTTTTGTAGTCTGTAATAGTTTGCAAGCCCTGAGAATGGCCAGACGGATACCACTCCTAAATAAAAGGCACATGGCAGCCCACTTTGATTTTGCCAAAAGGCACCTAAAGGACTCTCAGACTATGAGAAAAAAGATTCTCTGGTCTGATTAACCCAAGATTGAACTTTTTGGCCTGAATGCCAAGCGTCACATCTGGTTGGGCCGCCCCCAGGTGGTAAGCGTAGGTAACAACACATGTGCCACACTGATCCTCAACATGGGTGCCCATCAGGAGAATGCCCAGTCCCCTCCTTTACTCCCTGTTCACCTAAGACTGCATGGCCAGGCACTACCTCAACACCATCATTAAGTTTGCCGACGACACAACAGTGGTAGGCTTGATCACCGACAGCGATGAGACAGCCTATAGGGAATAGGAGACCTGGTCAGAGACCTGCTCGTGTGGTGCCAGGATAACAACCTCTCCCTCAATGAGATCAAGACAAAGGAGATGATTGTGGACTACTGTCAGGCTCTGGCCATAGAGAAGCCTATTTGCTTCTCTATGTAGCTATGGTCCGAGTCTGACAGTGTCTTTCTTTTCTGTTTCTTTGTGGGTTTTGAGTGGATCTCTAATTAGAGGCAGCTGCTCCCGTTGTCTCTAATTAGGGATCCGATATAGGTTGAGTCTGTCCTTCACGTGGTGTGGGTTGTTATCGATATCGATGTATGTCGCAGTCACGGTGAAGATAAGTGTGCTTTGTTCTACGTCCGTTCATTCGTGTTTGTTTTCGGTGAACGTGACGTTTTGTCTAGCGTGTTTGTTTTGTGTTTGGTTAGTTCGTTCATTTGAAGTATTTATTACATAGTATATAAATAAAAGAAAATGTCGAACTACTATCCCTGCGCTGCGTCTTGGTCTCTCCAAACCCCATTCCGTGACAGAACAACCCACCACTACCAGACCAAGCAGCGTAACTGGGGAGAGAGGGAGAGAGAGGAGGTGCCGCTGCGTTATGCGCGACGCGCGATAAGGGGAAACGCCCGCCAACAACCCCAAAGGAATTTTGGGGGGGGGCTATGGGGGTGGTCTGGCCGAGAGGAGGAGGCGCCAGTACCACTCTCCAGCTGGAATGATGAAGAGGAAGAGGAACAGGGCTGGACGGCGTTGGAAGAGGAGGCGCGATACCGGGCTAGAATGTTCAGGAGGAACACAGAGCTGAGTAGGCAGAATGGGAAGGAATGCGAGAGCGAGAGGACGGAGCTGAGGGGAAAGAGGCCCAAGAGGGGCATTCCCAATCCGGGTCATTCGGAGGCAACCTTCCAAGCCGAGTCTCCAGGAAGCCTCTCCAGTTCGGTACGGACCGCACCTACTCTCCGCACTCGCCCTGAAGTGTGTGTCACCAGTCCGGTGCCATCGGTGCCGGATCCACGCACCATGCTTCCAGGTCACCTCTCCAGTTTGGTACGTGCAGTGCCTACTCTCCACACTCGCCCGGAGGTGCGTGTCACCAGCCCGGTGCCTCCAGTGCCGGCTCCACGCATTCAACTTCCGGTGCGTCTTCCCAGTCCGGTACGCCCAGTGCCGGCTCCACGCACTCGACCTCCAGCGAAGGTCAGCAACCCTGCACCTCCAGCGAAGGTCAGCAACCCTGCACCTCCTGCGAAGGTCAGCGCCCCTGAACCTCCAGCGAGGGTCAGCGCCCCTGAACCTCCAGCGAAGGTCAGCGCCTCTAAACCTCCTGCGAAGGTCAGCGCCTCTAAACCTCCTGCGAGGGTCAGCGCCTCTCAACCTCCAGCGAGGGTCAGCGCCTCTCAACCTCCAGCGAGGGTCAGCGCCTCTCAACCTCCAGCGAAGGTCAGCGCCTCTCAACCTCCAGCGAAGGTCAGCGCCTCTCAACCTCCAGCGAAGGTCAGCGCCTCTCAACCTCCTGCGAAGGTCAGCGCCTCTCAACCTCCTGCGAAGGTCAGCGCCTCTCAACCTCCAGCGAAGGTCAGCGCCTCTCAACCTCCTGCGAAGGTCAGCGCCTCTCAACCTCCAGCGAAGGTCAGCGCCTCGCAACCTCCTGCGAAGGTCAGCGCCCCTGAACCTCCTGCGAAGGTCAGTTCACTGGTGCCCATTCCGGGTCCAGCCGCCTGCTCCGCCTCAGTGCCAGAGCAGTCCGCTCCACCGGTACCCATTCCGGGACCAGCCGTCTACTCCGCCCCAGGGCCAGAGCAGTCCGCTCCACCGGTACCCAATCCGGGTCCAGCCGCCTGCTCCGCCTCAGTGCCAGAGCAGTCCGCTCCACCGGTGCCCAATCCGGGTCCAGCCGCCTGCTCCGCCTCAGTGCCAGAGCAGTCCGCTCCACCGGTGCCCAATCCGGGCCCGGCTGTTTTCCCCGCTCCATGGCCGGAGCAGTTTACCCCACCGGTGCCCAGTCCGGGCCCGGTTTATTGCCCAGCTCCATGGCCGGAGCCGTTTGTCCCACCGGTGCCCAGTCCGGGCCCGGTTGTTTACCCCGCTCCATGGCCGGAGCCGTTTGCCCCACCGTGGCCCAGTCCGGGCCCGGGTGTTTTTCCCACTCCATGGCCGGAGCCGGTTGCCCCACCGGTGCCCAGTCCGGGCCCGGTTGTTTTCCCCGCTCCATGGCCGGAGCCGTTTACCCCACCGGTGCCCAGTCCGGGCCCGGTTGTTTTCCCCGCTCCATGGCCGGAGCCGTTTGCCCCACCGGTGCCCAGTCCGGGCCCGGTGATAAGAAAAGGGCATGGGGCAAA
Source organism: Thymallus thymallus (assembly GCA_023634145.1). Taxonomy (NCBI): domain Eukaryota; kingdom Metazoa; phylum Chordata; class Actinopteri; order Salmoniformes; family Salmonidae; genus Thymallus; species Thymallus thymallus. The sequence continues at coordinate 10,449,109 of CM042423.1, forward strand.
ACTGTCAAACTCACCGGAGCCAGAACCGCCCCCGAGGGACTAGTCTTCCCTCCCATTAACCCCCCCTGTTTTGTGTTTTTGTTTGTTTTTTGCCGTCCGGGAGTCCGCGCCTTGGGGGGGGGGTACTGTCAGGCTCTGGCCATAGAGAAGCCTATTTGCTTCTCTATGTAGCTATGGTTCGAGTCTGACAGTGTCTTTCTTTTCTGTTTCTTTGTGGGTTTTGAGTGGATCTCTAATTAGAGGCAGCTGCTCCCGTTGTCTCTAATTAGGGATCCGATATAGGTTGAGTCTGTCCTTCACGTGGTGTGGGTTGTTATCGATATCGATGTATGTCGCAGTCACGGTGAAGATAAGTGTGCTTTGTTCTACGTCCGTTCATTCGTGTTTGTTTTCGGTGAACGTGACGTTTTGTCTAGCGTGTTTGTTTTGTGTTTGGTTAGTTCGTTCATTTGAAGTATTTATTACATAGTATATAAATAAAAGAAAATGTCGAACTACTATCCCTGCGCTGCGTCTTGGTCTCTCCAAACCCCATTCCGTGACAGAACAACCCACCACTACCAGACCAAGCAGCGTAACTGGGGAGAGAGGGAGAGAGAGGAGGTGCCGCTGCGTTATGCGCGACGCGCGATAAGGGGAAACGCCCGCCAACAACCCCAAAGGAATTTTGGGGGGGGGCTATGGGGGTGGTCTGGCCGAGAGGAGGAGGCGCCAGTACCACTCTCCAGCTGGAATGATGAAGAGGAAGAGGAACAGGGCTGGACGGCGTTGGAAGAGGAGGCGCGATACCGGGCTAGAATGTTCAGGAGGAACACAGAGCTGAGTAGGCAGAATGGGAAGGAATGCGAGAGCGAGAGGACGGAGCTGAGGGGAAAGAGGCCCAAGAGGGGCATTCCCAATCCGGGTCATTCGGAGGCAACCTTCCAAGCCGAGTCTCCAGGAAGCCTCTCCAGTTCGGTACGGACCGCACCTACTCTCCGCACTCGCCCTGAAGTGTGTGTCACCAGTCCGGTGCCATCGGTGCCGGATCCACGCACCATGCTTCCAGGTCACCTCTCCAGTTTGGTACGTGCAGTGCCTACTCTCCACACTCGCCCGGAGGTGCGTGTCACCAGCCCGGTGCCTCCAGTGCCGGCTCCACGCATTCAACTTCCGGTGCGTCTTCCCAGTCCGGTACGCCCAGTGCCGGCTCCACGCACTCGACCTCCAGCGAAGGTCAGCAACCCTGCACCTCCAGCGAAGGTCAGCAACCCTGCACCTCCTGCGAAGGTCAGCGCCCCTGAACCTCCAGCGAGGGTCAGCGCCCCTGAACCTCCAGCGAAGGTCAGCGCCTCTAAACCTCCTGCGAAGGTCAGCGCCTCTAAACCTCCTGCGAGGGTCAGCGCCTCTCAACCTCCAGCGAGGGTCAGCGCCTCTCAACCTCCAGCGAGGGTCAGCGCCTCTCAACCTCCAGCGAAGGTCAGCGCCTCTCAACCTCCAGCGAAGGTCAGCGCCTCTCAACCTCCAGCGAAGGTCAGCGCCTCTCAACCTCCTGCGAAGGTCAGCGCCTCTCAACCTCCTGCGAAGGTCAGCGCCTCTCAACCTCCAGCGAAGGTCAGCGCCTCTCAACCTCCTGCGAAGGTCAGCGCCTCTCAACCTCCAGCGAAGGTCAGCGCCTCGCAACCTCCTGCGAAGGTCAGCGCCCCTGAACCTCCTGCGAAGGTCAGTTCACTGGTGCCCATTCCGGGTCCAGCCGCCTGCTCCGCCTCAGTGCCAGAGCAGTCCGCTCCACCGGTACCCATTCCGGGACCAGCCGTCTACTCCGCCCCAGGGCCAGAGCAGTCCGCTCCACCGGTACCCAATCCGGGTCCAGCCGCCTGCTCCGCCTCAGTGCCAGAGCAGTCCGCTCCACCGGTGCCCAATCCGGGTCCAGCCGCCTGCTCCGCCTCAGTGCCAGAGCAGTCCGCTCCACCGGTGCCCAATCCGGGCCCGGCTGTTTTCCCCGCTCCATGGCTGGAGCAGTTTACCCCACCGGTGCCCAGTCCGGGCCCGGTTTATTGCCCAGCTCCATGGCCGGAGCCGTTTGTCCCACCGGTGCCCAGTCCGGGCCCGGTTGTTTACCCCGCTCCATGGCCGGAGCCGTTTGCCCCACCGTGGCCCAGTCCGGGCCCGGGTGTTTTTCCCACTCCATGGCCGGAGCCGGTTGCCCCACCGGTGCCCAGTCCGGGCCCGGTTGTTTTCCCCGCTCCATGGCCGGAGCCGTTTACCCCACCGGTGCCCAGTCCGGGCCCGGTTGTTTTCCCCGCTCCATGGCCGGAGCCGTTTGCCCCACCGGTGCCCAGTCCGGGCCCGGTGATAAGAAAAGGGCATGGGGCAAAACTGTCAAACTCACCGGAGCCAGAACCGCCCCCGAGGGACTAGTCTTCCCTCCCATTAACCCCCCCTGTTTTGTGTTTTTGTTTGTTTTTTGCCGTCCGGGAGTCCGCGCCTTGGGGGGGGGGTACTGTCAGGCTCTGGCCATAGAGAAGCCTATTTGCTTCTCTATGTAGCTATGGTTCGAGTCTGACAGTGTCTTTCTTTTCTGTTTCTTTGTGGGTTTTGAGTGGATCTCTAATTAGAGGCAGCTGCTCCCGTTGTCTCTAATTAGGGATCCGATATAGGTTGAGTCTGTCCTTCACGTGGTGTGGGTTGTTATCGATATCGATGTATGTCGCAGTCACGGTGAAGATAAGTGTGCTTTGTTCTACGTCCGTTCATTCGTGTTTGTTTTCGGTGAACGTGACGTTTTGTCTAGCGTGTTTGTTTTGTGTTTGGTTAGTTCGTTCATTTGAAGTATTTATTACATAGTATATAAATAAAAGAAAATGTCGAACTACTATCCCTGCGCTGCGTCTTGGTCTCTCCAAACCCCATTCCGTGACAACTACAGGAAAAGGAGGACCGAGTACACTCCCATTCTCTTTGACCGGGCTGTAGTGGCGCAGGTTGAGACCTTCAAGTTCCTTAGTGTCCACATCACCAACAAACTATCATAGTCCAAACACATCAAGACAGTCGTGAAGAGGGCACCACAAAGCCTATTCCCCCTCAGGAGACTGAAAATATTTGACATGGGTCCTCAGATCCTCAAAAAATTATACAGCTGCACCATCGAGAGGATCCTGACTGGTTGCATCACTGCCTAGTACGGCAACTGCTCGGCCTCCGACCGCAAGGCACTACAGAGGGTAGTGCGTACGGCCCAGTACATCACTGGTGCCTAGCCTTCTGCTATCAAGGACCTCTATACCAGGCGGTGTCTGAGGAAGGCCCTAAAAATTGTTAAAGACTCCAGCCACCATAGTCATAGACTGTTCTCTCTGCTAGTCTAGGTTTAAAAGGCTTCTTAACATCTTCTACCCCCAAGCCATGAGACTCCTGAATAGCTAACCCCCCTTTTACGCTGCTGCTACTCTCTGTTTATTATCTATGCATAATCACTTTAACTCTACCTACATTTACATATTACCTGTTGGTTGTTGGTTAAGGGCTTGTAAGTAAGCATTTCACTGTAAGGTCTACACCTGTTGTATTCGGCGCATGTGACAAATAACATTTGATTGATTTGAGTGTTATTTGATGTCCTGTCCACCAATCAGATAAAATAGGTGACTCTCTGCCTTTCTCTGTAACTGCCAAGCAGTCTACTGGTCTGACTTCAGTACATCATATACTGCATCAGTCCAGCTGGACTAGAATCAGGGCAGGAGAGTGTAAACATTCAGGATGGACTGCAAAATTATTCTACTATCCATCTGTATGGTGATTCTGCATCTCACTGTAAGTACTGTATGTAACCTGCATGGACTGTTCTCCTCTGTGTTTCAGTAGCTATTTACTGTAAGCAGGATTGGGGTCATTTACATTTCAATTCAGAATGTAAACACAATCCAATTCCACATTTTCTTCATGAAAAGCATGGAAGACAATTGGAATTTCAGTGTACTTCCTGAATTGACTTGAATTGAAATGGAATTGATCCCAAACCTGACCGTAAGATGACTGAAATGTTCCTCTACCTTGGCTCAACTTCCTTACTTTAACTCCTATGCAAATGTCTACATCTTAGCCAAACGTGAGCCCTGTACCTCTGAATGGTTCACACTGCTGTAAGATATTTCCCTCTCCAACTATGTACTCTGTTCTGTGTGTTCCAGATGTGGCCATGTATCTGACTGTATCTCAGCCTCTGTGGACAGAATTGGTGCCCCTAGGGGGTTATGTGACCCTTGAATGCTTCTCCACAGTAGACTCAGTGTTATACTGTATAATGTTACGTCTACTCCCACTCCGGCACTCGACGTCGCGGTTTACTAACTACCGGTCCTGGCATCCCATCATTTTACACACCTGACAACCGTTATTACGCACACCTGCACCCCATCAATAGGCTACCCTGATTACTACCCTGATTACTACCCTGATTACTTCCCTAGAGTTACTCTACAGGTAGTATTGGTTCTGTGTTTGGTTCCGCTGGGAGACAGGACGCTTCTCTAGTTTTGTATGGTTTTTATTATTAAACTCACCAACTGCACCTGCTTCCTGTCTCCCAGCATCATTGTTACATATATGGCTGAAACACACTCCAGGACATGGACTTGTATCCATAGTAACAACCTGTTATGTTGCAAATGGATGAAATAAATGTAAATCTGACTCTTTGGAAAGTTGCCCTCACTGATGTTGGATTGTATCATTTTGGAATAGTCTGGTATAATGAACGCTATTATGGAAATAGTGCATATCTCATGATTCAAGGTCAGTGTAGATAATGGAAGAGATTAGAAGACAGAAAAAACATTGAGTAGAAAAATGTGTTTCCAATTTCAGATTATTTTTTTTTCACTCAGAATGTCAAAATGTTGTGTGGTTCTCTTTAGCCAATCAATCTACTCAAGTGAATGGAACCAAGCCTGACACTGAAGGTAAGGCATTTCGAAGAGCTGATCTCTAAAAACGTTTTTATATGCAATGTAAAAAATATTTGAAACATTATATATTTTTCTCACACAGGGGAACCAAAAGTAGATACAGTAAACATTATGTGTGTGGGGGGGTTTCTGGGAGCGACCTTAAGAATTATTTATTATATATATTATTATTTATTAATTATGTATATTTTATGTATGGATTTTTCTCCTTCTCAATCGAATCAAACTGTATCTCTGAACTGTCACACTCTGATCTGTTTCACGTGTCTTTGTGCTTGTCTCCACCTCACTCCAGATGTCACCCATCTTCCCCATTATTCCCAGTGTATTTATACCTGTGTTCTCTGTTTGTCTGTTGCCAGTTAGTCTTGTCAAGCCTACCAGCGTTTTTCCCGTACTCCTGTTCTCTCTCTAGTCTTCCCGGTTTTGACCATTCTGCCTGCCGTTCTGTGTTTTGTGACACTGCCCTGGATTACTGACCTCTGCCTGCCCTGACCCTTGACCTGTCGTTTGCCTGCCCCCTGTTTTTGAAAATAAACGTTTTTGTTATTTAGAACAGCATCTGGGTCTTATCCTGAGACGTGATAGAACTACATAACATTCTTTTGAGAATCTTGTGGAGAGCTCTGAAAAAACATATGTAGTAAGTTTAACTTTGTCATACCTTACACAAAATATATGAATGCCATATATTAGTGGAATAAATTAATATTATATCATTAATGAATGGCAAACAATAATACACCAACAATATGTTGTTTTTCAATTAGGGCTGACCAAGGACCCACAGTCCAAGTGAGTAATTTATCCTGACATTAAACTGCTTTACGTTCTAATGCTTCATACAGGTAGCTGGGGTAATTTAGTCATTGTGGATGAAGTATGTATCTCTGTATGCTGCACTGAGCTTCTCAAAAAACAGACCTGAGCATGGAAGAGGGAAAGACGTTTCTGAGACACAGTGTGTATGCTGGGAAATAGTCTTCTTTGAATACATTAATATATACTGTATCTACTCTAATTGTCAGAATTGAATAAAAATGTGCATTTTATTTCAATAAAGATTAATTTATTTATTGAAAGTATGAACAGCAATATCTGCACCATCAACATGTCAAAAGGCTGATATATGGGTGTTTTACTTTTACAATATGTCACTGAAGCTGACGAGCACTGAAACATGTGAACAGACAGTAAACCACATTTGTGTTTGTTACTGCTGAAGGATTGAGAAACTGAATCATTTAATTAATCTATTTCCTGACGAGGTAGATGATGAAGAAGATGGTCAGACAACAGAGTAGAACTCCAGTTCTTATGTTGGAGAAGAGGACAAGGATCCTCATATCCACTTCAGTATCACCCCATGAAAGAATGAAATGTTTTTTATCATACAGTAGGGGTTATTACAGTCTAATAGCAGGTATTTTATTTTGCCTTTATTTGATCAGGTAAGTCATTGAGAACACAATGTATTTTACAATAACTACCTGTGTAACTACAGTAAATGTAATGTTCATGTAATTTTAACAAAGTAGTATAAGAGGTTTACCTTGAATGTCCAGCTTGGTCCCGTTCCCAAACAGTATCTCCCCACATGAGTCCACAGCACAGTAGGAAGTCCCAGCATCAGAGAGGCTGAGGTTCCTCTTGGGGAGGTTGTAGACACAGCTCTGTGTAGGGGGTGTGCAGCAGAAGGTGCAGAGGGAGCACCCCCCGATCCACATCAACAGGACCGTAGTGGAAAAGGTGGAAAACTTCAAGTTCCTTGACGTACACATCACTGATAAACTGATATGTTCCACCCACACAGACAGTGTGGTGACCATTTCAACCTCAGGAGGCTAAAGAAATTTGGCTTAACACCTAAAACCCTTACAAACTTTCACAGATGCTAAATTGAAAGCATCATGTCGGGCTGTATCTCCGCCTAGTACGCCAACTGCACCGCCCACAATCTCAAGGCTCTCCAGAGGGTGGTCGGTCTTCCCAAATCATTACCGGGGGGCAAACTACCCGCCCTTCAGGGCACCTACAGCACCCGATGTCACAGGAAGGCGAGGTCAGTACAGGTGCATCAAAGCTGGGACCGAGAGACTGAAAAACAGCTTCCACCTCAAGGTCATCAGACAGCTAAACAGCCACCACTAGCACATTAGAGGCTGCTGCCTAGAGAAACAGACTAGAAATCACTGGTCACTTTAAGGTATGGAACACTAGCCACTTTAATAATGTTTATAATGTTTACATATCTGGCATCACTCATCCCATATGTATATACTGTATTCTATACTATCCTTCGATATCTCAGTCATTTAAACAATGTTTACATGTCTTGTGTTTGTCATCTAATTTGTATATACTGTATTCAATACTCTTCTACTGTATCTTAGTCCATGCCGCTAGTTCTTATGTATATAGGCCTAATTAATTCCTACTGTTAGATATACTGCACTGTCGGAACTAGAAGCACAAGCATTTCGCGACACCTGCATTAACATATAATCAACATGTGTATGTGACCAATAACATACCTGTCTCTCAGCCACCGTTGCGGTGGTCCATTCAGGGGAAATGTCACCCTGCAGTGCATCATTGCATCATTGTCCTTAAACAGACGGGACATGTTGGCTGGTTAAAGCAAGTCAATGGCTCAGAGCCCCTGTGCATCAGAAGCTCGATAGAAGGCACCTGCCATTCAACCGTATCAGACCCAAATTTTGGAGTGACAGTAGAATCAAACAATCACAATTTGACATGTAATGGGTGGGACCATTTTGACAAAAAACGCATGGAATCTCCTGCCATTCTGTAAGACTGACAGGTCACAGCAAAATAGCGAGCAGTAGTTTTCCCACAGACTAAGCTAGCTAGTTTGTGTTGTAGGCTGGTGTGAGCTGCTGCTGTTTCAGGTGTTATTGAAGATGTTGATGCTAAATTGTTAGGTTCATCCTTTGAGACTAACTTTCAACAAGAAGTTTAAATTATCCTCATCTGGAGTGAAACAGTTTTCTTGTTGCAGTTTGCTTACTGTTATTCGCTATCTCTCTTTGAAAATAATGTGTTATGCTTGTGAAACATTGTTGCATTTCAACGTTAGATCACTGGTTAGTGTGTGTGCTTAATGTTCTAACGATGTTTGCAATGGGAAGTAATAGTTGTACATTTCGATTGGTAAATGCTTAGCCTAATGGTTGTGGTTTTGTGTTCTTATGATTGGGACCTACTGTCTTATTATGTCCTAGTGAATGGACTGCTTATCCTTTAACATCATGCTGTGTGTGACTGCTGTCTTTCTATCAGTCTATGTGTTTTACAGAAAGTGCACTCTGTTACATGGAGTGAGCTGGTAGGTTTTACGGTCTCTGTCCTTTCAGCATCAAATTCCTGTCAAACGTACATCCTTTGAAGTGTAACTGTTGTCTCTCTTAGTGATAGTATGATAGTGATGGTGTTAGGCTGCCATAGTTTGTGAAAGCAATGTGGTTGTTGTTGCTGGTAACGTTAGTGAAGGTGCTGTCTCTGTTTATCTTGATTTTGGTACAATGTTTTGGAAGATTTTTCCCCTCTCTGAATGCCTAGGTCCAATAGCCACGGTTTGCCACTGCTTTTAAGGTATGCTATGGGTGAACTACAAGCCAGTGCTCCTGTCAATCGCAAGAGTTCATAAATTAAGTGATCTATTGGTGCAGCAAGAAGAGTGCCCCCTATTGGCCAACCACCACAAATTCCAGCCAACTGTTACCCATTCCAGGAGGTCCCTCTGCCCACTACAATAAATAAACACAACAGTGAGGGGAATCTCACAGTGAGGACAGTTTTAGATTTGAAATATTTACTGTCGTCCAGAACCTTTTCAAAGGTTATTACATTAAAATTAAATTACCAACTGATCTGTTGAAATACATTTGTTTAATTCTGAGTATTTTAAATTCTGGGAACCTCTAAAATGATAAACTATAGTCTATAATTAAAATATATTATCATTTTCTCTATCAAACCATATACAAGAGTGGACCATCAGTAGTTGGTGATAAGATCATGTTTATCTGTGGCCATTGCATGCAGCTATGGTTGTCATTCTATGCCCCGCCCATAATTACAAATTACTTTCATCTCTCTTATTTGAAGATTCAGTACTTCCTTCATGGTCTGGCAGTGTAGATCTAAACACAGAATGGAACGCATATATGTACCAGCTCTCGTCGTCTACGTCTTCTGTAAGTTACTGTGTCCTAAGTTCTGATTTTGTGATTCATCAATAGATTTGGTCTCTCACATAGTCGTGACTGTGTTTTAGTGGGTATATCATGTGCATGAAGAGTACTTTTTATTCACAGCTGTTTCTAAACATTTGTTTTCTCTCTTTCAGATCTGACCCATGTTGTGTCTGTCTCTCCTCCACCCTTAGTCGTGGTTCATTCAGGGGAAAATGTCACCCTGCAGTGCATCAATGTCCTTAAACATCCAGGATATGTTGGCTGGTTCAAGCAAGTCAATGGCTCAGAGCCCCTGTGCATCACGACTATGTGGAGCTCTCAGTCAACTGTTCATCATCATAATGTATTTCAGGAGAATCATATGAAAATGTTAATGACCAATAGATCTTTCTCATAATCACAGAGGTGGATGTAGCTGATTCTGGTCAATACTTCTGTGTAATATTGGACAACTATTTCATCTTCACCAACGTGACTGTCCTGAAGGTCCAAGGTAATCTTTTTAATAAATTGTCTGCTATGACACCAAATGCACAAACATTTATCATAGGTATTGGATATATTTTTGACTCAATGTTGGAGATGCAATACTAACGTACTACAATTTGAATAACAGTAGAACATTTAACTTACTTAATCGTCCAAAAGGTCACAAAGATTATGACAAGGACCCTACAGAGCACAATGAAAAAGGTATGTTCATTCTGTAATTTAAGTGAGAATCTTTCAAAAATGGATGAATATGATGTACCTTGAAAGTACCACAGAATATAAATAAAGTATAACATATTTTATTATTATTATTATTATTTTTACCTTTATTTACCTAGGCAAATTATTATTTACAATGATGGCCTACCAAAAGGCAAAAGGCCTCCTGCGGTGACAGGGGATTAAAAATATATAAATAAATAATTAAAATATAGGACAAAACACACAACACGACAAGAGAGACACCACAACACTACATAAAGAAAGACCTAAGAAAACAACATAGCATGGCAGCAACACATGACAACACAGCATGGTAGCAACACAACATGACAACAACATGGTATTTAACTCAACTAATTGTCCAAAAGGTCACAAAGATTATGGATACAAGGACCCTACAGAGCGCTATGAAGAAGGTATGTTCATTCTGTAATTTTAAGTGAGAATCTTTCAGAAATTAATTAATAAGATGTACCATAAAAGTACCAAAGAATTGAAATAAAGGACAACAGAATCTTATTCCAACCTAGCCTGGGAATTTGTATTATTTCAGATGCTGATCCACAGATGAGAATCCTGGTCCTTCTCTCCATCATAAGAACTGGAGTTCTCCTCTGCGGTCTGACCATCTTCATCATCATCTACCTCATCTGGAAATAGATAAAGCTAAGGCCATTATCAATAGATTATATGTAGTACAGTTGAAGCCGGAAGTTTACTTAACCTTAGGTTGAAGTCAATAAAACTCATTTATCAACCACTCCACAGATTTCATGTTAACAAACTATAGTTTTGGCAATTCCTTTAGGACATCTACTTTGTGCATGACACAAGTCATTCTTCCAACAATTGTTGACAGATAGATTATTTCACTTATAATTCACTCTATCACAATTCCAGTGGGTCAGAAGTTTACATACACTAAGTTGACTGTGCCTTTAAATAGCTAGGAAAATTCCAGAAAATGATGTCATGGCTTTAGTAGCTTCTGATAGGCTAATTGACATAATTTGAGTCAATTGGAGGTGTACCTGTGGATGTATTTCAAGGCCTACCTTCAAACTCAGTGCCTCTTTGCTCGAAATCATGGGAAAATCAAAATAAATGGGAATGGGCCCAAATTCACCAAACTTATTGTGGGAAGCTTGTGGAAGGCTACTCGAAATGTTTGACCCAAGTTAAACAATTTAACTACCAAATACTAATTGAGTGTATGTAAACTTCTGACCCACTGGGAATGTGATTAAAGAAATACAAGCTGAAATAAATAATTTACTTTATTATTATTCTGACATTTCACATTCTTAAAATAAATTGGTGATCCTAACTTTACAAGGATTAAATGTCAGGAATTGTGAAAAACTGAGTTTAAATGTATTTGGCTAAGTTGTATGTAAACTTCCAAATTCAACTGTATGTAACTAGCTTTCACCAACCCCTGTATATGCACCTGTTGTATGTAAGCATTAATAAATTGCAATGTGAACATTGATATTGACTGAAGTTGTTATGTTTTGAGCGCATGGGTCAGAGGTGAAAGAGGTTTTCATGATGGAAAAGAGTTGACAAAAGTACTAATAAATTATACTTTTTTTGTGAAGTTACAAAGTATCTGCATATTTTCCACTTGTTGAATCGTTTAGGTTATTGAAATGTTTTTAGCTTATTGTTTGTGTTTCTTTACGTACATAGTTTGAACATTAACTGAGCAGCAGAGGTCTTGTCTGGTGTTTATCATCCAGATAAACAGATGAAGAGAGGTGTGATAAGAATGTGTGCGGTTTTGATGCACTGAAGTTTGTACAGTTCTTTCAGAAAGTACTCACACCCCGTGACCTTTTCCACATTTTGTTGTGTTACAAAGTGGGGTAAAAATTTATTTAGTTGTCTTTTTTTTAATCAACGGTCTACACAAAATACTCTGTAATGCCAAAATGAAAACAATTTGTAAAAAGTTAATGAAAACTAAAACACTTATGTATCTTGATTCGATAAGTATTCAACCCCCTTAGTCAATAAATGTTAGAACGACCTTTGGCACCGATTACAGCTGTGAGTATTTTTGGGTAAGTTTACCACACCTGGGTTATGCAACAGTCTTTTTAAAATTCGTCAAGCTCTGTCAAATTGGTTGTTCATAATTTCTAGTCAACCATTTTCAGGTTTTGCCATAGATTTTCAATCAGATTTTAATCTAAATTGTAACTCGTCCACTCAGGAACATTCGCTGTCTTCTTGGTAAAACACTCCAGTGTAGATTAGGCCTTGTGTTTTAGGTTATTGTCCTGCTGAAAGGTTAAATAATCTCCCAGTGTTTGGTGGAAAGCAGATTTTCTTCTAGAATGTTCCCTGTGCTTAGCTCCATTACGTTTATTTTTTATCCTGAAAAACCCACATTCCTTAACGATCACAAGCATAACATGATGCAGCCACCACTGTGCTTGAAAATATGAAAAGTGGTACTCAGCAATGTGTTGTATTGGATTTGCCCCAAACATAAAACGTTGTATTCAGGACAATGAGTTAATTGCTTTTCCACATCTTATACAGTATTACTTTAAAGAATTGTTACTGTCATGATGCAAGGGCTGGAAGGAACAAGGCACAGAGCGGGAGTTGCGATGAGACATGTTCTTTAATGAGAAGGTCTCTCCAAACACAAAAGAAAAGCGTATCTACACGTGCTGAAAAACCATAACAAGGATACATGCACTCGCTCTACATAACACAAAGGTAGACTAACAAGCTATAATGTATCTACACTGTATAAGCACCGATACTACAAACAAAACAGCAGCACCATGTGCTGGCATGAACCAAACAGAGCATACACAAGAACCCACAAAGAAACAGCACACTGCCTGAGGATCAACACACAAAAACATAGAGTTAGCCCGACTTCCCCTGTCAGGCCCTGACTGAACTCCCCACTCCCATAGAGGAATCTAGAGTCCTGTCCACCGTCAGAACCTGACAGTTACAAACAGGATGCATGTTTTGGAATATGTTTATTCACTACAGGCTTCCTTCTTTTCATTCTGTCAATTAGTTTAGTATTGTGCAGAAACAACAATGTTGTTGATCCATCCTAAATGTTCTCCCATCACAGAGGGTTAATGGGCTAGACAAAAGATTGAAGTGACTTTGAACGGGATGTTATGTTAGGTGCCAGGAGCACCGGTTTGTGTCAAGAACTGCAACGCTGCTGGATTTTTAAAGCTCACTTTCCTGTGTGTATCAGGAATGGTCCACCATCCAAAGGACATCCAGCCACCTTGACACAACTGTGGAAAGCATTGGAGTCAACATGGGCCAGCATCGCTGTGGAACGCTTTTGACACCTTGTAGAGTCCATGCCCAGACAAATGTAGGCTGTTCTGGGCAAAAGGGGGGTGGGGGGAGGGGGGGTGTTCATAATGTTTTGTACACTCAGTGGATATTGAATGGTTGTTTAATAATTGACTTGTTGTCATGGCTGTGCTCGGTCCCCCTACTCCTAGTAGTCAAAAATCCCCTTGTGGCAGCCGTCATAGTTGGGACCAGTGAGCAATGCATCTCTTCCTGTAGTGTGAGTGACAGGCAGGAGCAGCTCTGTGTTGAGGGAAAGCTGGAGAGAATCTCAATTGCAAACTCCTCAAGTCCTCTCTCCTCTGTCCTCGCCTCCTTCTCAAATCCAATTGGAGGAAAAATTCAGAAGAGAGGAACCTCTGGCTTTCTCATCCAATGATTTTAGAGAAGGAGGCGAGAGGACGTGAGAATTTTGCAATTGAGATTTTCCCCTGCTGAGGTTAACATCACTGGACCTCTCATAACATAAGATTTGTCTGAGAGACAGTGGAATACTTTTTAAAGAACAACTATTTAGAATCGATTCATTCACCATATTTTGAAAATAAAGATGACATAGCCCTGGGTTAATATATCTAATTCTGCGTAAATAAGATTTAATTAAATACGTTTTAGGACACAAACTGCAACAGAACTGCACCAAACTTGCACATTTTTTTACATTGTAGAATAAAAGTGAATATATCAAACTATGACATAACACATATGGAATCATGTAGTAACCAAAAAAGTGTTAAACAAATCAAAATCTATTTTATATTTGAGATTCTTCAAAGTAGCCACACTTAGTCTTGGTGACAGCTTTGCTTCATGAGGACCGCCACAGGAATGGAAGACCGAGAAATACCTCTGCTACAGAGGATAAGTTCATTGGAGTTACCATCCTTAGATTGCAGCCCAAATAAATGCTTCACAGAGTTCTAGTAACAGACACATCTCAACATAAACTGTTCAAAGGAGACTGTGCGAATAAGCCCTTCTTGGTCAAATTGCTGCAAAGAAACCACTAATAAAGGACACCAATAAGAAGAGACTTGCTTGGGCCAAGAAATTTGAGATTTTTGGTTCCAACCTCAACCTAATTTAGATGGTTTGGGATGAGTCGGACCACAGTAAAGGAAAAGCAGCCAACAAGTGCTCAGCATATGTGGGAACGTCAAGACTGATGGAAAAGCATCCAGGTGAAGCTGATTGAGAGAATGCCAAGAGTGTGGAAAGCTGTCATCAAGGCAAAGGGTGGCTACTTTGAAGAATCTCAAATATAAAATCTATTCTGATTTGTTTAACACTTTTTTGGTTACTACATGATTCCATATGTGTTATGTCATAGTTTTGATGTCTTCACTTTTACTCTACAATGTAAAAAAATTGTGCAAATAAAGAAAAACCCTTGAATTAGCAATATTCCAAACTTTTGGCCCCCAGTGTATGTAATAATGCTGTTCATTGACTATAGCTCAGCATTCAACACCATATTACCCTCCTAGCTCATCATTAAACTCATTAAACTCGGGGCTCTGGGTCTGAACCCCGCACTGTGCAACTGGGTCCTGGACTTCCTGAACGGCTGCCCCCAGGTTGTGAAGGTAGGAAACAACACCTCCACTTAGCTAAACCTCAACACATGGGCCCCACAAGGCTGCGTGCTCAGCCCCCCTCCTGTACTCATCGTTCACCCATGACTGCGTGGCCACGCACACCTCCAACTCAATCATCAAGTTTGCAGACGTCACAACAGTAGTAGACCTGATTCCAACAATGACGACACAGCCTACAGGGAGGAGGTGAGGGCCCTGTGAGTATGGTGCCAGGAAAATAATCTCTCACTCAACGTAAACAAAATGAAGGAGCTGATCGTGGACTTCAGGAAATAGCAGAGGGAACACCCCCCTATCCACATCGATGGGACCGCAGTGGAGAAGGTGAAAAGCTTCAAATTCCTCTGTGTACACATCACTTGTCACGTTCGGGTGTGTAGAGAGACCAAGGCGCAGCGTATCCATAGTTCGACATATTTATTTAATGAACTGACGAACTATACAAAATAACAAATACAATATATATTGAAAGGAACACACGTAGCACGAACACGAGACAACATAACAATGAACCACGCCAACGGAGTGGAACACAGACATATAAGTAAGATCCCTAATTAGAGGTAATGCATAGCAGCTGCCTCTAATTAGGGATCCCACACACACAACACCACACAGACGTAGAAATAATAGATCTGCCAGACTCTGACCATAGAACTATAGAGAAGCAAAGCTTCTCTATGGCCAGAGCCTGACAGTACCCCCCCCCCAAAGGCGCGGACTCCCGGCCGCAAGAAAAACAAACACAAAACCATGAGGGAAGGGTCAGGGAGGGAAAAACATCACACCATCGCAGGTGGCGGTTCCGGCCCCGGCGAAGTGGATAGCTTCCTCCCCATTTCTACTGGGCCCGGACTGGACCCCGGTGTGGCTGGCGACTCAGGCCATTTAAAGGGGCAACCCACTAGTCCAGGAAATGACCATGGTGGGGCAAAAGGCTCAGGCCATGGAGCGGGGCAAATAACCGGGCCAGGACTGGGCACCGGTGTAACAGGCGACTCCGGCCATATACAGGGGCAACCCACCGGTCCTAGAAATGACCATGGTGGGGGAAAAGGCTCAGGCCATGGAGCGGGGCAAATAACCGGGCCAGGACTGGGCACCGGTGTGGCAGGCGACTCCGGCCATATAAAGGGGCAACCCACCGGTCCTGGAAACAACAATGGTGGGGAAATAAGTTCAGGCCATGGAGCGGGGCATATAACCGGGCCAGGACTGAGCACCGGTGTGGCAGGCGACTCCGGCCATATAATCGTCACGGGAGGCTCCGGGCTGTCGATCTTCACGGAAGGTTCCGGGCTGTCGATCGTCACGGAAGGTTCCGGGCTGTCGATCGTCACGGAAGGTTCCGGGCTGTCGATCGTCACGGAAGGTTCCGGGCTGTCGATCGTCACGGAAGGTTCCGGGCTGTCGAGCGTCACGGGAGGCTCCGGGCTGTCGAGCGTCACGGGAGGCTCCGGGCTGTCGAGCGTCACGGGAGGCTCCGGGCTGTCGAGCGTCACGGGAGGCTCCGGGCTGTCGAGCGTCACGGGAGGCTCCGGGCTGTCGAGCGTCACGGGAGGCTCCGGGCTGTCGAGCGTCACGGGAGGCTCCGGGCTGTCGAGCGTCACGGGAGGCTCCGGGCTGTCGACCTTCACGGGAGGCTCCGGGCTGTCGACCATCACGGGAGGCTCCGGGCTGTCGACCATCACGGGAGGCTCCGGGCTGTCGACCATCACGGGAGGCTCCGGGCTGTCGACCATCACGGGAGGCTCCGGGCTGTCGACCATCACGGGAGGCTCCGGGCTGTCGACCATCACGGGAGGCTCCGGGCTGTCGACCGTCACAAGAGGCTCCGGGCTGTCGACCATCACGAGAGGCTCCAGGATGTCGAGGCGCACCGACGGTCTGATGCGTGGAGCTGGCACTGGAGGAACCTGGCTGGGCACACGCACTGGAGGTCGAGTGCGGGGAGTCGGCACGGGACGTACCGGACTGTAGAGGCGCACTGGAGGCCTGGTGCGTGGAGCTGGCACTGGAGGAACCTGGCTGGGCACACGCACTGGAGGTCGAGTGCGGGGAGTCGGCACGGGACGTACCGGACTGTAGAGGTGCACTGGAGGCCTGGTGCGTGGAGCTGGCACTGGAGGAACCTGGCTGGGCACACGCACTGGAGGTCGAGTGCGGGGAGTCGGCACGGGACGTACCGGACTGGAGAGGCGCACTGGAAGCCTGGTGCGTGAAGCCGGAACTGGAGGAACCTGGCTAGGCACACGCACTGGAGGTTGAGTGCGGGGAGTCGGCACGGGACGTACCGGACTGGGGAGGCGCACTGGAAGCCTGGTGCGTGGAGTCGGCACTGGTGGCCCATGACTAATAACACGCGCTTCAGGGCGAGTGCGGGGAGTCGGCACGGGACGTACCGGACTGGGGAGGCGCACTGGAAGCCTGGTGCGTGGAGTCGGCACTGATGGCACCGGACTGGTGACACGCACCTCAGGGCGAGTGCGAGGAGCAGGCACCTGACGTACCGGATTGGAGAGGCGCACTGGAGGCTTGGTGCGTGGAGTCGGCACTGATGGCACCGGACTGGTGACACGCACCTCAGGGCGAGTGCGAGGAGCAGGCACCTGACGTACCGGATTGGAGAGGCGCACTGGAGGCTTGGTGCGTGGAGTCGGCACTGATGGCACCGGACTGGTGACACGCACCTCAGGGCGAGTGCGAGGAGCAGGCACCTGACGTACCGGATTGGAGAGGCGCACTGGAGGCTTGGTGCGTGGAGTCGGCACTGATGGCACCGGACTGGTGACACGCACCTCAGGGCGAGTGCGAGGAGCAGGCACATGACGTACCGGACTGGAGAGGCGCACTGGAGTGTAGCAGACGGCCGGACCCAGACTGGGCACCGGTGGAGCGGACTGCTCTGGCATTGGAGTAGAGCAGACGGCCGGACCCAGACTGGGCACCGGTGGAGCGGACTGCTCTGGCACTGGAGTAGAGCAGACGGCCGGACCCAGACTGGGCACCGGTGGAGCGGACTGCTCTGGCACTGGAGTAGAGCAGACGGCCGGACCCCGACTGGGCACCGGTAAAGCGGACTGCTCTTTCATGGGAGTGGAGTAGGCGACTGGACACGGATTATTCCACTCCGACATTTCCTCTTCAACCTCCTCTGCTATCTCCCACATTTCCTCCAGAACTTCTCCAAAATATGTCTCCAAATATTCCTCCTTTTGCCTCATCTCCTCTAATATGCCTCCATAATATGCCTCTAATTCTTTCTCTTCCATCTTGCTTTGCGCCCCCCACTTGTATTTCGGCATCGTCATATTCCACATGGAGAGTGGTACTGGCGCGTCCTCTTCATTGCCAGACCACCCCCATAGCCCCCCCCCCGAAATTTTCCTGGGGTTGATTACGGGCTCCGTTACCTCCATAACGCCGCTGTCTTCCTTTCTTCTCCTTCTCTCCAGATTTTCGCTGCTTGGTCGGGTGGTGGTTCATTCTGTCACGTTCGGGTGTGTAGAGAGACCAAGGCGCAGCGTATCCATAGTTCGACATATTTATTTAATGAACTGACGAACTATACAAAATAACAAATACAATATATATTGAAAGGAACACACGTAGCACGAACACGAGACAACATAACAATGAACCACGCCAACGGAGTGGAACACAGACATATAAGTAAGATCCCTAATTAGAGGTAATGCATAGCAGCTGCCTCTAATTAGGGATCCCACACACACAACACCACACAGACGTAGAAATAATAGATCTGCCAGACTCTGACCATAGAACTATAGAGAAGCAAAGCTTCTCTATGGCCAGAGCCTGACAGTACCCCCCCCCAAAGGCGCGGACTCCCGGCCGCAAGAAAAACAAACACAAAACCATGAGGGAAGGGTCAGGGAGGGAAAAACATCACACCATCGCAGGTGGCGGTTCCGGCCCCGGCGAAGTGGATAGCTTCCTCCCCATTTCTACTGGGCCCGGACTGGACCCCGGTGTGGCTGGCGACTCAGGCCATTTAAAGGGGCAACCCACTAGTCCAGGAAATGACCATGGTGGGGCAAAAGGCTCAGGCCATGGAGCGGGGCAAATAACCGGGCCAGGACTGGGCACCGGTGTAACAGGCGACTCCGGCCATATACAGGGGCAACCCACCGGTCCTAGAAATGACCATGGTGGGGGAAAAGGCTCAGGCCATGGAGCGGGGCAAATAACCGGGCCAGGACTGGGCACCGGTGTGGCAGGCGACTCCGGCCATATAAAGGGGCAACCCACCGGTCCTGGAAACAACAATGGTGGGGAAATAAGTTCAGGCCATGGAGCGGGGCAAATAACCGGGCCAGGACTGAGCACCGGTGTGGCAGGCGACTCCGGCCATATAATCGTCACGGGAGGCTCCGGGCTGTCGATCTTCACGGAAGGTTCCGGGCTGTCGATCGTCACGGAAGGTTCCGGGCTGTCGATCATCACGGAAGGTTCCGGGCTGTCGATCGTCACGGAAGGTTCCGGGCTGTCGATCGTCACGGAAGGTTCCGGGCTGTCGAGCGTCACGGGAGGCTCCGGGCTGTCGAGCGTCACGGGAGGCTCCGGGCTGTCGAGCGTCACGGGAGGCTCCGGGCTGTCGAGCGTCACGGGAGGCTCCGGGCTGTCGAGCGTCACGGGAGGCTCCGGGCTGTCGAGCGTCACGGGAGGCTCCGGGCTGTCGAGCGTCACGGGAGGCTCCGGGCTGTCGAGCGTCACGGGAGGCTCCGGGCTGTCGAGCGTCACGGGAGGCTCCGGGCTGTCGACCGTCACGGGAGGCTCCGGGCTGTCGACCTTCACGGGAGGCTCCGGGCTGTCGACCATCACGGGAGGCTCCGGGCTGTCGACCATCACGGGAGGCTCCGGGCTGTCGACCATCACGGGAGGCTCCGGGCTGTCGACCATCACGGGAGGCTCCGGGCTGTCGACCATCACGGGAGGCTCCGGGCTGTCGACCATCACGGGAGGCTCCGGGCTGTCGACCATCACGGGAGGCTCCGGGCTGTCGACCGTCACAAGAGGCTCCGGGCTGTCGACCATCACGAGAGGCTCCAGGATGTCGAGGCGCACCGACGGTCTGATGCGTGGAGCTGGCACTGGAGGAACCTGGCTGGGCACACGCACTGGAGGTCGAGTGCGGGGAGTCGGCACGGGACGTACCGGACTGTAGAGGCGCACTGGAGGCCTGGTGCGTGGAGCTGGCACTGGAGGAACCTGGCTGGGCACACGCACTGGAGGTCGAATGCGGGGAGTCGGCACGGGACGTACCGGACTGTAGAGGTGCACTGGAGGCCTGGTGCGTGGAGCTGGCACTGGAGGAACCTGGCTGGGCACACGCACTGGAGGTCGAGTGCGGGGAGTCGGCACGGGACGTACCGGACTGGAGAGGCGCACTGGAAGCCTGGTGCGTGAAGCCGGAACTGGAGGAACCTGGCTAGGCACACGCACTGGAGGTTGAGTGCGGGGAGTCGGCACGGGACGTACCGGACTGGGGAGGCGCACTGGAAGCCTGGTGCGTGGAGTCGGCACTGGTGGCCCATGACTAATAACACGCGCTTCAGGGCGAGTGCGGGGAGCAGGCATCTGACGTACCGGATTGGAGAGGCGCACTGGAGGCTTGGTGCGTGGAGTCGGCACTGATGGCACCGGACTGGTGACACGCACCTCAGGGCGAGTGCGAGGAGCAGGCACCTGACGTACCGGATTGGAGAGGCGCACTGGAGGCTTGGTGCGTGGAGTCGGCACTGATGGCACCGGACTGGTGACACGCACCTCAGGGCGAGTGCGAGGAGCAGGCACCTGACGTACCGGATTGGAGAGGCGCACTGGAGGCTTGGTGCGTGGAGTCGGCACTGATGGCACCGGACTGGTGACACGCACCTCAGGGCGAGTGCGAGGAGCAGGCACATGACGTACCGGACTGGAGAGGCGCACTGGAGTGTAGCAGACGGCCGGACCCAGACTGGGCACCGGTGGAGCGGACTGCTCTGGCATTGGAGTAGAGCAGACGGCCGGACCCAGACTGGGCACCGGTGGAGCGGACTGCTCTGGCACTGGAGTAGAGCAGACGGCCGGACCCAGACTGGGCACCGGTGGAGCGGACTGCTCTGGCATTGGAGTAGAGCAGACGGCCGGACCCAGACTGGGCACCGGTGGAGCGGACTGCTCTGGCACTGGAGTAGAGCAGACGGCCGGACCCAGACTGGGCACCGGTGGAGCGGACTGCTCTGGCACTGGAGTAGAGCAGACGGCCGGACCCCGACTGGGCACCGGTAAAGCGGACTGCTCTTTCATGGGAGTGGAGTAGGCGACTGGACACGGATTATTCCACTCCGACATTTCCTCTTCAACCTCCTCTGCTATCTCCCACATTTCCTCCAGAACTTCTCCAAAATATGTCTCCAAATATTCCTCCTTTTGCCTCATCTCCTCTAATATGCCTCCATAATATGCCTCTAATTCTTTCTCTTCCATCTTGCTTTGTGCCCCCCACTTGTATTTCGGCATCGTCATATTCCACATGGAGAGTGGTACTGGCGCGTCCTCTTCATTGCCAGACCACCCCCATAGCCCCCCCCCCCGAAATTTTCCTGGGGTTGATTACGGGCTCCGTTACCTCCATAACGCCGCTGTCTTCCTTTCTTCTCCTTCTCTCCAGATTTTCGCTGCTTGGTCGGGTGGTGGTTCATTCTGTCACGTTCGGGTGTGTAGAGAGACCAAGGCGCAGCGTATCCATAGTTCGACATATTTATTTAATGAACTGACGAACTATACAAAATAACAAATACAATATATATTGAAAGGAACACACGTAGCACGAACACGAGACAACATAACAATGAACCACGCCAACGGAGTGGAACACAGACATATAAGTAAGATCCCTAATTAGAGGTAATGCATAGCAGCTGCCTCTAATTAGGGATCCCACACACACAACACCACACAGACGTAGAAATAATAGATCTGCCAGACTCTGACCATAGAACTATAGAGAAGCAAAGCTTCTCTATGGCCAGAGCCTGACATCACTGACAAACTGAAATGATAAATAAATAATATAAATCGGGGGCACAGCTTGCAAAAATCAGGGGGAATCAGAGTTCGCTAATCCAGAGTAGTGGGGTAAAGATACAAGACGACAGGCATGCTCGGGGTCAGGTTAGGCTGAGTTCGGTAATCCAGAGTAGTGTGGCAACAGTACAAGACGACAGGCAGACTCGGGGCCAGGGCAAGCAGGAAGGGTTAAAACTGGGAAAATCTAGGAGATGGTAACAATAGCAAGTCAGGAGCAAAGGGGAAAACTGCTGGTAGGCTTCAACAAGCCAAACGAACTGGCAACAGCCAAACAGAACACAGGTTAAAGTACCTAGGGGATAATGAGGAAATGGGCGACACCTGGAGGGGGGTGGAGACAAGCACACAGACAGGTGAAACAGATCAGGGTGTGACAATAATAACCAACGTTTTAACAAGTGAATGAGATTTACAGCTTGCCAGCCTGCTCATTTGATCGATGCCAAATACATTTTGATTGCCAACTAAGACATATGCTGACAGTCGTTCAAGTTTAAGTAAATGGGTAGCTAGCTTAGTTAGTCACATTTCTTGGCTGTAGCCACCAAAGCTGAAAAAAAATGGTTTGGGATAAAAAGTCTGCCACTCCCTCACTTGTCCAGGTGATAACATAACATCCTTCCAGTAGCTAGCTAGCTACAGTACCTGGCTCTGTGTAATACTAGGTTTTAGCTAGCTACATTGTTGGGCTAGCTATCAAGCCATATAGTTAGCTTTCTAAATAAGTAGGCCTAAATAAATAGATAAGCTATAGCCTTAGCCACATAACATTACTGCATAGCTAGATTGATTGTGCTGAGTGTAAGGGCTGAACATGCTTAGCTAATTAATATGTTAATCTACAACTAGAGTTATTAACTGAATGTATTGTGTGATCATAAAACTTGTGGAACTGCTGTAGGCTTGTGTGTGGGGGAGCCATGTGGAAAGAATGTGCTAGCTAAGGGTTTCACGATAGAACTGTGTTTTGTGGTAACATGAGACAAGAACATCTGCTGAGAGTAACAACTGCGTCTGGCAACTGGAGGCTAGCCTGCACGCCAACGATAGGCTGACTAAGTTTAAACCACACTCAGCCTCTACTCTGACAGGCCAGCAATGAGCGGGAACTATTCTGTCAGAGTATTTAAGGAA
Source organism: Thymallus thymallus (assembly GCA_023634145.1). NCBI lineage: Eukaryota > Metazoa > Chordata > Actinopteri > Salmoniformes > Salmonidae > Thymallus > Thymallus thymallus. Next base: position 10,472,170 of record CM042423.1, read on the forward strand.
GAACAAAGGATAGGACAGCTCTCTGTTTGCTCGCTCTCAGTCTCTCGCTCTCTCTCTCATGCTCTCTCTCATTCTCTCTCGCTCTCTCTCTCGCTCTCTCTCGCTCTCTCTCTGTTTGCCCTGCGTGGTGTCACAGTGAGCCTGTATATATGAACTTCATACTTACCATTTAAGGGTTTGCTAGAATAAAATACATAGATGATTTAAACTGTGTAGTAATCCTTTTGTTCCAATACCAGATTTGAATTGACGCGACCTTAACATGAGGCTCCCAATCATTGCCCTTTTTGTACGTTTTTGAGCAAAACATTGGGTCCCTTACAAAAAAAGATTGCAGTTTTGAAACTGCAGTAAAAGTGCAGTAACTGCAGTCGACTGTGATATTTAGGACACAGTAATTGCAGAATAACTACATTGTAGTGCAGTTGAACTTCAGTTACACTGCATTCTAACTGCAGTTACACTACAAAATTAATAGAGTAAAAACAACAGTGTTATTTTTGACTCAGTATTTGCAGCACACTGCAGTAATACAGCACTCTAACTGTTAGATCGCGTCAATTCAAATCTGGTATTGGAATAAGATAAGACATCAGGAGCTGTTTCAAACTAAGCTAAGTTTATTAAATGCAAATGTATAGATGATAAGTATGAAGGTTCGTATACGGGCTCACTGAAACACCACGCAGGGCGGACAGAGAACTGACTACAGTTTCACGTGTTCTTCTTTAAATACCCCAGACAGAGTTAGTTCCGGTTTCCGAACAGACCGGTCAGGGTAGAGGCTGAGTGTGGTTTAGACTTACTCAGCCTATCCGTTGGCGCACGGGTTGGTCCCAACCCCTTGGCGCTCTGTCTCCGGGCAAAGTTGTTTCGAGTAGCCAAGTACACCTACAGCAACATCCTGATATTATGTTAACAAAGCATGAATAGGTTATTAACTAAAAGGTCAGGTCCCCACAATCCCCCTTTTCACACCCTCTGGGTGTGACTTCAAAATGCATTTGGACCCCCATAAAATTGCAGGCGAATTTTAGGATTCCCCCTTTTGACACCATTCAATGGTGTCACTACAAATGACAGTTTAGACAGAACATAAACACAAGAAAGATATGAAAATATAAAAACTGGTACAAGATATGAAAATATAAAAACCTGCTATTCCTCCTCTACACCGAACATGTACTGAGTTGACTACCAGTCACTCAGGAATCCTTTACCTTCACATTAGGAGGAGTAAACAATCACATGAGTAATAAAACAAAAGGTAAAAAGGATAAGCTGTAAAAAGAAATGAATAAAATCTGTAAAGAGAACACACATGTACTTTCCCTTTTAGGCATACCATGGATCATCCAACTTTGTCTCAGAGTCAGTAGCAGAGTCATCTGCATTATCCTGTACCGGCAACAACGGCATCATACCTGACGCCTCCACCACTCTTACCACTGACTTCCTGAGACAAGGGACAAAGCATGCCGCACAACACATTAACAACAAAAACACAAGTACAAGGGTCAGAAACCCCGTAACCACCATAGAAGAATACTTGCCGAACCAGCCACCCAACCAGGAGAACATCCCCCCGCTCTCCACTCCAGCCATGCCCTTCATCTCTGCCGATAATTTATCCAAGCCAACGAGGGCCTTCGTGATGCTCCCGTCAGGGCTAGTATTGTTAGGGATAAAAGTACAACATTGTTCTCCAAACATTTTACACACTCCCTATTGGTTCGCCAACATCATGTCTAGAGCCAACCTATCTTCCCAGGTCATGAGCGAGGTGGCGGATAATTGGTCTGAGATCCCCTCCTCTGCATTCTTAGTCCCATTTACGAATCGTAACTGATTATAATAGATATAATTGATCCAATCCACCTGTTTATTAAACGTCACCCACCAAAAGAATGTCGTCGTGAAACCTTCACCTACTTGATTCATAGCTTCATATTCATCAGGGACTCCCCTAGGAATTCCAATCGCATCAATCCAGATAGGGCTATTCTCCTCCTTGTCCAAACTCCTCCTACGTCTGATTAAACCTTTCCTTGGTTTCTGGTGTCTAATTCTAACTGGCTGAACCAATAGGACCGGGGTGCAGGTACCTACCCACCCTTTTTGCAGTGTCTGCCACATACGTCATTTACTGGTACACGCCCATCACATCTTACCAGGGCTGTAAGGTTTAGTAGTTTCTCCTGTGCCTCTGAACTCAGATCAGTAACATTAACTACTGACTTACTCCATTAAAATCACCCAAATCTCTACTGTCATTCTATAACACTCCCCTGGAGTCAGAGTGAACTGGGGTGGGTTAGCAGCCTCTTTCAATCTCGCCAACCCCATCCCTGTACAGTTTTCCCCTCTGTTTTGTTCAGTTAATTTTGGTGCTATTTACGTAAACTGTAGCCCAAGGGCAACTGGGAGTAGGTCCCGTACAGAGGTATAATGCATAAGTATGAACAGTTATTTTGAAAGCCACATCCTGCCCCTCTCTGGCCACTATGTTATAATATTCACTTCTAGTGGAATCCTTATCCTGAGTCGTCTGTCATTTAATTCTTTCCCATGGTAGAGTTTCATTTATATTTTTGGTGAGTGGTGGATCTGGATGTATCAAAATTAAGACTGATGCAGCTCAGGGTCCCCCATATTCCCAAGAACCGCCAACCCTCTCCTGCCCTTAGTCAGTCTGCTGAGTTCCACCCCATACTCACACCTCTAGGAACACACTACAGTGATGATAGGTCGGGGTAGGGAATCTTCGTTAAGGAGGTAACCCCCGGACCCTATTGGTACTCGGTTCTGCTCCTTAACTCTGTGTGTGTTCAGCAGTGTTTGTATGCGTTCTTACCTCCTTGCAGTGGGCAACGTGGACCCAGGTCGCTCTTTTTCTGAACATATCTAAACGGCAAATAGGCAGTTTCCAACAAGACCTAGTAGGGGCCTTCCCAACCGGGCTGCTTCCAGTCTTTCCTTTTCAATCATTGGACCCGCACCCAATCACCTGGTTGGATAGAGTGGGTCACTCTCCTTCAGTTCACCTGTAGGTCACAAAATCTTTGACATACGGGTGTGATTAGCAAACAATCTTCTCATGTGTTCAGCCAGAGTATTCACAGTGTCTATCTCTGCCTACTCTGGTCCTCCTAACTCTCTTCAGAGGAAGATGACCCATCTCTGTCTGCCGTTACTCTAATGGTCATTAACACTATAGGTACTCATCTTACTAAGTCTCTTCCAGTACTTATATAGGTCTTCCTTAGTCTACTTTTAATTGTTCCATTCATGCGTTTAATTAAACCTGCCGATTGCGGATGACATGAACAATATTTCTTCCTGGTAATATCTAACTTCTATCACAGTCAATCACCATTTCTTTCCTTCACCCCTTGTAAGTTATATGATCATTACTTTGTGCACATATAACACACCTGGAACAATTTTTTTTTCCATACGCTACAATCATATTTCCTAATTGTTTTAAGTAATTAATTCTAATTACATATCTCCCCTGTTGATACATGCTCCGCCCATGTATCAAAATTACTCTCTCTAAACAAAGACTTTGGTAATATTGGTAAATTACCCTGATGCCAAATATCATCTCGGAGGATTGCCCCTCCCTGTTTCCATATTTCTAATTCTCTCTGTGTGAAGAGCAGAATGTAGCACCCAGGCTACAGTAATTAAAAACTCATCATCTGTCTATAAATCTTATCTCTTTTCTAGAGGCGTTCAGAGTACGCCCTTCTCAAGGTATAGTATATCTCCAATACACAACCACAGTTTGCTACAATTGTAGTTTCCCTTTGCTCACTTTATGGCCTTGTTCTACCATATACTTTAACAACTACAGTTTATCCCATCCACATCCTACACCAGTAGTGTTTGCCACTAGAATATCATCTACATAAATCAAAATGTCTGTTTCCTTTGAGGCTCTAATTTTACTAGATTACTAATGATAGCTTGTAAAAAATCTGTACAGCCTTACTAAAACCCCTTATATATGGCAATTTCTTCCCCTAATAGGTAAACCCAAAACACCCTTGGCTAACAGGATGTACAGGTATGCTAAAAAACCATTTAGCCAAATTCATCATAGTTAGCTAAATATGTTCCCATCTCACTTGACTATGCAGGGTGTGTAAATCTGATACACCTAGAGCTCTATCACACTCTGATTCACTAAAAAATTAAACTATGCTTAGCTTGATCCTATTTTTCATTCTGCTTGTGATGGATCGCATATCTTTCAACTTCTACCAATTGTGCAGCCCCCCATACTCCCACCAATGTTTTCTTAACAGCTTCTAATCATTACAGGTCTCATTCCAGTGAGGAATACTATCTTTAACTGCTCTCGTCCATGGTATATACACATCTAATGTGAGCACTGCCCCATCTATGCCTGCTAATGGATTAGTTAGGCTATCAATGGGCACTGGTTTGAGGGAGACCTCCTGTTACCTCCAACTCCCTTGCCTCCCTGTCTCACCAATAGTTCCTTTAAAATGTCTGTGATACCTATCTCTTCATCGGTCTCATCCCCCTCTCTCCCCTGAGCTCCCTCAGTTTCCCTCTGATTAGGATAGGCATTTCTCGGTCCTCTCTGGCTGGGACCTCCTGGGCTTTCCTAGATACGAGAAATACAAAAACCTAACAGTAGAAGTTAGTTTCTACATATAATTTAACAGATCATCTTCCAGTCTAGTCAGTCATCGGCATATAATACAGAACATTCATGGGACGGCCTGTTAACATCACATGAGGGCTAGACCCAGTACCCCTATAAGGGCTGCTTCACATTCTCCTCAGCACCAGATGTATACATTCTACTCTGGTTCAACCTGTTAATCTAGGCCTTAGCCATTACTTTTTGGATAATAGAGACATACAAATGTTTGATCTATTCCTATTATAAATGACAATTTGGGTCAAGGCATCTCCTGTAACATGGGTGCCGTGTGTCTACAGACAAGGTTTCTGGGATTCAGAATCCAGGGAATATTTCCCTTACCAGACCGTTAGCTACTCTGTTGGCATCACAGCAGGTATAACCCTCGTATGACTCTGTCACTTATCACTAGACAATAGCACTTTATCTCCTTTCTCTCATTCATATCAATAAAGTCTAATGCAATGTGTGTAAATACACCACTAAGTAAAAATTAACTAGTTTAAGAGGCGTCTACTTGGCAATGTTATATTAAATACACAACGCATATTAAAAAATAGTCTCATTCTATCCTATGTTCTTTTAACTTCTGCTAAGTTTAGGCCAAACCAATCTTGTAAAAAACCTAGAACCTTATGTAACATATTCCCTCTTGATGAATGACTCACCAACCATGAGCCTATTCGGCAAACCTACGGAATGAGCTACTCAAATTTACCTGAAGGGTGTTGTCACAGAGGGCCATCAGGGCCCTGGGAGCAACCTCTGGTCTCCCTTAGGGAGTGAGACATATGGTCAGTCCCCTGTTGTTGTTGCAACTCAACTACAGGCGAGGCCATAGCAAAAACCAGATACACAACATGGGTGTGAAACCTTTCAGCAGCAACTTTATTACCTAAGCTAATATTGTCTTGATTGCCTTGCAGGCACAAACCCTCAAAATGCCAACCTAGCTGGGAGCAACATAGCTTCCAGCAGGGCCTCAATCCGTAACGTATTATTTTCCTAATATTTCCATATGCATTCATAAAATCACTGCTTTTCCAAACCCCTACTCATGTTGGGCAAACACCAATCGTGTATGCTAAATCAGAATATCTGTTAACATGTACACCACTACCTAGTTTTCATGCCTCAGTGAGGGTCATCATAGTAAATTAGAACCTGTAATCACAAAAGTGAAATAAACCACAAATAAAGTTGATCAATATTGTCCTATTAAGTAAGACTGTCAACTAAAAAATAAAACTAAAACTAACCCATATTCTATAAATACTGTCCTATCAATTGAGTCAATCTCATATTTTAACACAGCCCATCCCCCACATTTGTTTCTTATCAAGTTCAAACGTTAAAATCACAGCCCAGGCAATCGCCCTTCATTGGAATGTATTTAAGATACATCAAAATTAAAACTCTATCATCCCCTGTGGTCATCATACATGTATTGTAACCTAAAATGCCAATTCATTTATCATGTCAGTCAATATATAATACCATCTATTACACACAACCTCGGTTAATGAGGAGTACAATTTATATTATGAGGAAAGAAAAACCCGCGGTACTAAATGCTTTCCAACTCACCATTCACATACAAACTGAGTAGTCATTTACTTTAAAATGAATGCGGCCCGATTGGACAGATGGTTCAACAATTTTACGTGCACTAGCCAACCATGCTACCATGGAAGTAGTGTAGATCATTACTCTAACTTCCCCATGCAAAGCTCCTTTGGGAAATGGCCCTAAAACTAGTTTCAAAAAGTTCACTCAATATAGCCAACCTAGACTCCTAAATTCCTATAACCATTTTATCATATCTACCAAGGTTTATCGCGATGTCCGTGGTTAGTTAAAGTTTACCTACCCAATATGAAAAAAATAAAAATAAATAAAAACACAGTCCGACACCCAGCCCTTGATCAACGTTGAAAACAATACTTATCAACACAATTTCTAGAGTAGATTTTAACACCTTGACTATTTTATCCGACATGTTTACTTTTAGTTTTATTAATTAATTGTTATTATCAGATACACATATATTATTATTGTTGTTATTTATACATATATCTATATATTTTTTAGTCAATTACACCTTTCCTGTATAACAATAATCTTCTAATAGTAATAACCTTCTACACATACAATACTTATGAATATAGTTATTATTCCTTGTGTGTTTTTTTAAATATTATTCAACAATATCCATTATAAGCTTCCTTCAACTTCAGCGTCGTTTATAATCACACGATGTTGCTTTTATGTTACTATTTTTACATACTCACACGGTAAACTCTATTACTCTACTCCTCTCTTCGTGCCAGCCACGCCCCTACACGGTATAATTTATTGCACTATTTTTCTCTTCGTGCCAGCCAGACCAGTACACGGTATAATTTATTACACTATTTTTCTCCTCGTGCCAACCACACTTGTACACGGTAAAATCTATTACACTATTTTTCTCCTCGTGCCAACCACACTTGTACACGGTAAAATCTATTACACTATTTTTCTCCTCGTGCCAACCATACTTGTACACGGTAAAATCTATTACACTATTTTTCTCCTCGTGCCAACCATACTTGTACACGGTAAAATCTATTACACTATTTTTCTCCTCGTGCCAACCATACTTGTACACGGTAAAATCTTATACCATGGTTTTAACCTTCACAGTTATCAAACATTTGCATCATATCAGTTTTAGTAAATTAACATATTATCTGTACATTTCAATTGTCCACTTACATCAAACAGGTGTTTCACAAGTTTAATTTGGATAAAGCCAATATGCAGAATTTCAGTTATATAAACAATAGGTATCTGCTTACCTGTTTTTAGAAGTCCGGACACTTTTTGAAACACGGTTCAACGACAGTGATGTCCAATGGGCTGGCCAAATCCCAGCGAAATCCCGATACCAAATCACGTCGGGGTCACCAATTGTTAGATCGCGTCAATTCAAATCTGGTATTGGAATAAGATAAGACATCAGGAGCTGTTTCAAACTAAGCTAAGTTTATTAAATGCAAATGTATAGATGATAAGTATGAAGGTTCGTATACGGGCTCACTGAAACACCACGCAGGGCGGACAGAGAACTGACTACAGTTTCACGTGTTCTTCTTTAAATACCCCAGACAGAGTTAGTTCCGGTTTCCGAACAGACCGGTCAGGGTAGAGGCTGAGTGTGGTTTAGACTTACTCAGCCTATCCGTTGGCGCACGGGTTGGTCCCAACCCCTTGGCGCTCTGTCTCCGGGCAAAGTTGTTTCGAGTAGCCAAGTACACCTACAGCAACATCCTGATATTATGTTAACAAAGCATGAATAGGTTATTAACTAAAAGGTCAGGTCCCCACATAACTGCAGTCTTTTTTGTAAGGGGTGAGTGGAACTGAAACAGTTCATCCCCTGAATGGCTGGAGGCAGTAAACAATGTAACAATACTAGCTGTGATGTACAACCTGATGGCAATATTTATTAGACTACTTAGCGATTTATTGGTGAATTTTATTAATCATGCATTGACTGCATCCATTTAATTCTGCTAACAATGCCTAAGTAATGTAATTTTTTTGTCAAATTGAACCTATTTTTTTAACCTGTTATAACCTGCAGTTTAAACGGTGTCAGCTCCACGTTAAGATGTAGGGTTGAACAGTTTCTTTCTCTTCTCATGCCACTAACACCCCCTCACATACACAGCAACCTATTTAAAGGTACTCTGTGGTCTATGATGAACACAAGATGAGGATGTCTCTATGCTTTTTTAGGGCCTGCTGGCCTATTGCACAAAGGACCCTTATCTCTCTCTCTCTCTGTTTCTCTCTTTCTGTGGTTTCCAGCTGGATGTCAGAGCTGTTACCTCTAACATACAGAAATGTGTCTATACTCCACTTGCTCTTCAAGTTGACCATTTTAGTAAACAACAGTAAACAAACTTTTGATGAGGCAGCTTTATCTATTGATAGTCCACTGAAATCTGTGTAAATACACAATGAGATATTTAATAGGTAAATTGACCTAGTGATCAGTAGTTCTTAGTCAAATACAAACCCTTTTCTGTACTTTTTTTGTGTGATGTTAGGCCGCTAGAACCAACTAAATAAAAATATAATGGGAGGGCATTATATCCATCTGTTCTACTGAATGTAAATATTGAATGAGAGATCACTAAAAGAAGACTACTGTATTGTGTTTGCTGTGTTTCCATATATGTTTTTAGTGAAGTGAAGTGACTGTGTGATGATATAAACACTAGTGGATGACAGTGTCATAAAATGCAAGTTCCAAAAAGATCACAAATATGAATATCTTATACTACAGTAGCTGCAGTGATAAAGAGTGAGGGATGCCAAACTTCAATAATAAGTACTTAATTTGTAATAAATCTATAATCAGAATCTACCTATAAGACAACTATTCTGAGTCAGTCCAGCCAGGATAATCTGTGAGACAGATCTGTACTATACACATGAGAAGGACATGGGAGCGCCTGAATGACGTGTCAACAAAAATGATGCGTCCAGTTCCACCAATTACCTGTAACTCCATTGTTGAAGTGTTGTACATAAGGGTAGAGTTTTTACACCCAAGTTGTGAAGAGGATGACAACTTTAAAGATGATCACACTGTGTCTGTTAGTTCCACTTCTCGTAGAGATGGGTAAGTCATTATTTTATATTTCTCGGCTTCTGTGATGTAAGGTTTCCAATTATTGTTCTACAGACATTTTGACAATCCAAAGTTGTTTTTGTGGCATAGTTCATATATTTTCAAGTTCTCTAGTTCATGTGCTAGCTGGAACTGAGCATCCATATGTCAAGAGAGTCCGCTTGGAGTTTGCCAAAAGGCACCTAAAGGACTCTAAGACCATGAGAAACAAGGTTCCCTGGTCTGATTAAACCAAGATTTTACTTTTTGGCCTGAATGCCAACCATCACGTCTGTACGGGCCACCCCCAGGTGGTAAGGGTAGGTAACAACACATCTGCCACGCTGATCCTCAACACAGGGGGCCTCTCAGTGGTGCGTGGTCAGTCATCTCCTGCACTCCCTGTTCACCCATGACTGCATGGCCAGGCACTTCTCCAACACTATCATTAAGTTTGCCAATGACACAACAGTGGTAGGCTTGATCCCCGACAACGATGAGACAGCCTATAGGGAGGAGGTCATAGACCTGGCTGTGTGGTGCCAGGATAATAACCTCTCAATGTGATCAAGACAAAGGAGATGACTGTGGACTACAGGAAAAGGGCAACTGTGTACGCTCCCATTCTCATTGACCGGGCTGTAGAGGCGCAGGTTGAGAGCTTCAAGATCCTTGGTGTCCACATCACCAACAAACTATCATAGTCCAAACACATCAAGACAGTCATGTAGAAGGCACAACAAAGCCTATTCCCCCTCAGGAGACTGAAAATATTTGACATGGGTCCTCAGATCCTCAAAAAGTTCTACAGCTGCAACATCTACAGCTGCACCACCATGTATGCTGCACTGAGCTTCTCAATAAACAGACCTGAGCATGAAAGAGGGAGAGGGGAGATGTTTCTGAGACAGTCTTCATAGAAGCACTGCAGAGTCACTGTGTCCCCAACGCTGACAAGAGACCACTCTGCTGTTGTATGGCTGAGGGCTTAGTGCCAGCTCCTGAATGAACTACAACAAAATAAAATTGAGGTTATTTCGTTTCTGAGATGCATTGTATTTCAGCAGATTACAGGGTCTCTGCAGTGAGCAGCAAGGATATGCTGAAGATAGGCTGAGTGCCCCTGTGGTAACTTGACCTAACCCAGATTACAAGAGACCGGATGGACAGAGTTGAGCGTTCTGTTGGGCTGACACTATTGTGTTTATCTTCTATGATCCAGGCTTTTCAAATGTAATGCAACAAAGGTCAGAATTTCACTTTTTGGATGAAGAATTAAGTTAGCAAAAGCCTGGCCTTCATTTTCAGAGAACAGATATTGTTGTCTTAACAACCAACTCCCCTTTAAGGATTGGGGAATGGTCAAGACCTTCTACGCCTTCAGAGAAGGCCCAAGGATTTATTAAGTAATTGTTTTATATTCCAAATATAAATGTTGTTTTAATTTCTATTTGATATTTTCAATAATATTTCAATGATATTCTGATTATGTTGTTATTTTCAATGACATTCTGATTTAATCTCTTCAGTTTGCGTTTAAATGGAAAGGGTTAAAACTGAGGAGAAAAAAGATCCAATCAGAATTCTTCTTTGGTGGTCCCTGAGGATAAATGTAGCGAGATAGCTCATCATTGGCTAGGACTTCAGAAGGTCGATAGAAGGTATCTGCCATTCAAAACAGTTTTTTTATTTAATTTTTTCTTATTGCAGTTTGCTTATTGTTGTTCGCTATCTCTTTGAAAATAACGTGTTATGCTTGTGAAACATTGTTGCATTTCAACTTTAGATCACTGGTTAGTGTGTGTGCTTAATGTTCTAACGATGTTTGCAATGGGAAGTAATAGTTGTACATTTCGACTGGACTGCTTATCCTTTAACATCATTCTGTGTGTGACTGCTGTCTTTCTATCAGTCTATGTGTTTTACAGAAAGTGCACTCTGTTACATGGAGTGAGCTGGTAGGTATTACGGTCGCTGTCATTTCAGCATCAAATTCCTGTCAAACGTACATCCTTTGACGTGTAACTGTTGTCTCTCTTAGTGATAGTATGATAGTGATGGTGTTAGGCTGCCATAGGTTCTGTAAGCAATGTGATTGTTGTTGCTGGTAACATTAGTGCGGGTGATGTCTCTGTTTATCTTGATTTTGGTACAATGTTTTGGAAGATTTTTCCCCTCTCTGAAGGCCTAGGTCCAATAGCCACGGTTTACCACTGCTTTTAAGGTATGTTATGGGTGAACTACAAGCCAGTGCTCCTGCCAATCGCAAAGTTCCTAAATTAAGCGATCTATTGGTGCAGCAAGAAGAGTGCCCCCTATTGGCCAACCACCACCAATTCCAGCCAATTGTTTCCCATTCCAGGAGGCCCACTACAATAAATGAACAAAACAGTGTGGGGAATCTCACACTGAGGACAGTTTTAGAAATATTGACTGTCATCCAGAACCTTACATTATTACATTCAAATGTGTTTGTCCAACTGGTCTGTTGAAATACATTTGATTAATTCTGAGTATTTACAATTCTGGGAACCTCTATGATGATAAACTATAGTCTATAATTAAAATATCTTATCATTCTCTCTATCAAACCAAATACAAGAGTGGAACATCAGTAGTTGGTGATAAGATAATGTTTATCTGTGGTCATTGTATGCAGCTATGGTTGTCATTCTATGCCCCGCCCATAATTACAAATTACTTTCATCTCTCTTATTTGAAGATTCAGTACTTCCTTCATGGTCTGGCAGTGTAGATCTAAACACAGAATGGAACGCATATATGTACCAGCTCTCGTCGTCTACGTCTTCTGTAAGTTACTGTGTCCTCAGTTATGATTTTGTGATTCATCAATAGATTTGGTCTCTCACATAGTCGTGACTGTGTTTTGGTGGGTATATCATGTGCATGAAGAGTACTTTTTATTCATAGCTGTTTCTAAACATTTGTTTTCTCTCTTTCAGATCTGACCCATGTTGTGTCTGTCTCTCCGCCACCCTTAGTGGTGGTTCATTCAGGGGAAAATGTTACCCTGCAGTGCATCAATGTCCTTAAACAGCCGGGACATGTTGGCTGGTTCAAGCAAGTCAATGGCTCAGAGCCCCTGTGCATCGCGACTATGTGGAGCTCTACGCCAACTGTTCGTCATCATAATGGATTTCAGGAGAAGCGTATGAAAATGTTAATCTCCAATATAACTATCTTTCTCAGAATCACAGAGGTGGATGTAGCTGATTCTGGTCAATACTTCTGTGTAATATTGGACAACTATTTCAGCTTCAGCAACGTGACTGTCCTGAAGGTCCAAGGTAATCTTTTTAATAAATTGTCTATGACACCAAATGCACAAACATTTATCATAGGTACTGGATATATTTTTGACTCAATGTTGGAGATGCAATACTAACGTACTACAATTTGAATAACAGTAGAACATTTAACTCACTTAATCGTCCAAAAGGTCACAAAGATTATGACAAGGACCCTACAGAGCACAATGAAAAAGGTATGTTCATTCTGTAATTTAAGTGAGAATCTTTCAAAAATGGATGAATATGATGTACCTTGAAAGTACCACAGAATATAAATAAAGTATAACATATTTTATTATTATTATTATTATTTTTACCTTTATTTACCTAGGCAAATTATTATTTACAATGATGGCCTACCAAAAGGCAAAAGGCCTCCTGCGGTGACAGGGGATTAAAAATATATAAATAAATAATTAAAATATAGGACAAAACACACAACACGACAAGAGAGACACCACAACACTACATAAAGAAAGACCTAAGAAAACAACATAGCATGGCAGCAACACATGACAACACAGCATGGTAGCAACACAACATGACAACAACATGGTATTTAACTCAACTAATTGTCCAAAAGGTCACAAAGATTATGGATACAAGGACCCTACAGAGCGCTATGAAGAAGGTATGTTCATTCTGTAATTTTAAGTGAGAATCTTTCAGAAATTAATTAATAAGATGTACCATAAAAGTACCAAAGAATTGAAATAAAGGACAACAGAATCTTATTCCAACCTAGCCTGGGAATTTGTATTATTTCAGATGCTGATCCACAGATGAGAATCCTGGTCCTTCTCTCCATCATAAGAACTGGAGTTCTCCTCTGCGGTCTGACCATCTTCATCATCATCTACCTCATCTGGAAATAGATAAAGCTAAGGCCATTATCAATAGATTATATGTAGTACAGTTGAAGCCGGAAGTTTACTTAACCTTAGGTTGAAGTCAATAAAACTCATTTATCAACCACTCCACAGATTTCATGTTAACAAACTATAGTTTTGGCAATTCCTTTAGGACATCTACTTTGTGCATGACACAAGTCATTCTTCCAACAATTGTTGACAGATAGATTATTTCACTTATAATTCACTCTATCACAATTCCAGTGGGTCAGAAGTTTACATACACTAAGTTGACTGTGCCTTTAAATAGCTAGGAAAATTCCAGAAAATGATGTCATGGCTTTAGTAGCTTCTGATAGGCTAATTGACATAATTTGAGTCAATTGGAGGTGTACCTGTGGATGTATTTCAAGGCCTACCTTCAAACTCAGTGCCTCTTTGCTCGAAATCATGGGAAAATCAAAATAAATGGGAATGGGCCCAAATTCACCAAACTTATTGTGGGAAGCTTGTGGAAGGCTACTCGAAATGTTTGACCCAAGTTAAACAATTTAACTACCAAATACTAATTGAGTGTATGTAAACTTCTGACCCACTGGGAATGTGATTAAAGAAATACAAGCTGAAATAAATAATTTACTTTATTATTATTCTGACATTTCACATTCTTAAAATAAATTGGTGATCCTAACTTTACAAGGTTTAAATGTATTTGGCTAAGTTGTATGTAAACTTCCAAATTCAACTGTATGTAACTAGCTTTCACCAACCCCTGTATATGCACCTGTTGTATGTAAGCATTAATAAATTGCAATGTGAACATTGATATTGACTGAAGTTGTTATGTTTTGAGCGCATGGGTCAGAGGTGAAAGAGGTTTTCATGATGGAAAAGAGTTGACAAAAGTACTAATAAATTATACTTTTTTTGTGAAGTTACAAAGTATCTGCATATTTTCCACTTGTTGAATCGTTTAGGTTATTGAAATGTTTTTAGCTTATTGTTTGTGTTTCTTTACGTACATAGTTTGAACATTAACTGAGCAGCAGAGGTCTTGTCTGGTGTTTATCATCCAGATAAACAGATGAAGAGAGGTGTGATAAGAATGTGTGCGGTTTTGATGCACTGAAGTTTGTACAGTTCTTTCAGAAAGTATTCACACCCCGTGACCTTTTCCACATTTTGTTGTGTTACAAAGTGGAATAAAATTTGATTTAAATGTAGTTGTTTTTTTTATCAACGGTCTACACAAAATACTCTGTAATGCCAAAATGAAAACAATTTGTAAAAAGTTAATGAAAACTAAAACACTTATGTATCTTGATTCGATAAGTATTCAACCCCCTTAGTCAATACATTTTAGAATCACCTTTGGCAGCGATTACAGCTGTGAGCATTTTTGGGTAAGCTTACCACATCTGGATTATGCAACAGTCTTTTTAAAATTCGTCAGCCTCTGTCAAATTGGTTGTTCATAATTTCTAGACAACCATTTTCAGGCTTTGCCATAGATTTTCAAGCAGATTTTAATCTAAATTGTAACTCGTCCCCTCAGGAACATTCGCTGTCTTCTTGGTAAAACACTCCAGTGTAGATTAGGCCTTGTGTTTTAGGTTATTGTCCTGCTGAAAGGTTAAATAATCTCCCAGTGTTTGGTGGAAAGCAGATTTTCTTCTAGGATGTTCCCTGTGCTTGGCTCCATTTCGTTTATTTTTTTATCCTGAAAAACCCCCATTCCTTATTGATCACAAGCATAACATGATGCAGCCACCACTGTGCTTGAAAATATGAGTGGTACTCAGCAATGTGTTGTATTGGATTTGCCACAAACATAAAATGTTTTATTCAGGACAATGAGTTAATTGCTACAAACAGGATGCATGTTTTGTAAAATGTTTTGTCAGTACAGGCTTCCTTCTTTTCATTCTGTCAATTAGTTTAGTATTGTGGAGAAACAACAATGTTGTTGACCCATCCTCAATGTTCTCCCATCACAGAGGGTTAATGGGCTAGACAAAAGATTGAAGTGACTTTGAACGGAATGTTGTGGTAGGAGCCAGGAGCACCGGATTGTGTCGAGAACTGCAACGCTGCTGGGTTTTTAACGCTCACTTTCATGTGTGTATCAACAATGGTCCACCATCCAAAGGACATCCAGCCACCTTGACAGAACTGTGGGAAGCATTGGAGTCAACATGGGCCAGCATCCCTGTGGAACGCTTTCGACGCCTTGTAGAGTCCATGCCCAGACAAATATAGGCTGTTCTGGGCAAAAGGGGGTGGGGGGAGGGGCGGTGTTCATAATGTTTTGTACACTCAGTGGATATTGAATGGTTGTTTAATAATTGACTGTTGTTGTCATGGCTGTGTTCTGTCCCCCTTTTCCTAGTAGTCAAAAATCCCCTTGTGGCAGCCGTCATAGTTGGGACCAGTGAGCATTGCATCTCTTCCTGTAGTGTGAGTGACAGGCAGGAGCAGCTCTGTGTTGGGATTCTCCCCTGCTGAGGTGAACATCACTGGACCTCTCATAAAATAACATTTGTCTGAGAGACAGTGGAATAGAACAACTATTTAGAATCGATTCTCAGTATTTTACCATGTTTTGAAAATAAAAAATTACATAGCCCTGGGGTAATATATCTAATTCTGTGTAAATAAGATGTAATTAAATAAGATTTAGGACACAAACTGCAACAGAACTGCCACAAACTGGCGAACTTTTAACCAAACTCATAATACTATTGGTAGTGTACTGTACTATATATTTAAGGGGAAATAACTAATAATATAAAAATGTAGTACAAAATAATTGTTTGGTACTTTGTGTCTATAATGGTGACACTGAGAGGCCTAGTTATTTTCTACTGTGATAAACTCATCTCATTCTCTCTATCTGCTGAAGATGAGCAACCTGAACCACAGGAAGGCTGACCTGGAGCTCTCAGCTTTAACCACACTGATATGATGTTCTGTTCTACCCACCCCTTCCTCTCAATTTATCTCCCTTTCTCTCTATCTCCCTTTCTCTCTCTCTGTTCTCTTCACACCACTCTCTCTCTCTCTCTCTCTCTCTCTCTCTCTCTCTCTCTCTCTCTGCGCATCTAAACCACACACTCTCTTCTTCTCACCAATCAGGCTCCACATCTCTTTCCATCCATACCACCAGACAAAAAATATCTGACGAATCCCATAACCAAACTTAACAACATTCTAGACTAAAACGTTGTTCACAACATAGAAAAACACAATTATACTTGTTTTGTTGAAGTTAATTGGATGTGTGTGTATAATGCTGACACTGAGAGGCCTAGTTATATTCTACTGTGGTAAACTCATCTCATTCTCTCTCTCTGCTGAAGATGATCAACCTGAACCATCTCTCTGTTATATTCACACCACTCTCTCTCTCTCTCTCTCTCTCTCTATCTCTCTCTCTATCTCTCTCTCTCTCTCTCTCTCTCTTTGTTATCTTCACACTACTCTCTCTCTCTCTCTCTCTCTCTCTGTTCTCTTTACACCACTGATACTGTATGTTGGACACTTGGGGTTTGGGACACCAGCACACCACCATCTGCTGTTTAGTACAATAACTACTCCAAACATAAAAAAATAAAAATATGTATCTGCATCCATAAACATTGAATGCATCCATAAACAACAGACCTACTGCTCTAATGTTGAGTGTACAGCGGTACAGAGGCAGGTGTCAATGCTCTCTGCAGACTCTCATCTGATGCATTCGCTGCAGACGCTACATCCTCGGCCTGTGGTCAGTGTCACCTCGCTGGTATGAACAGGGACGGAAAAAACACAAACCTCATACAAAGATCTCTGTGGTCCAAAGTTTCCAGTCAACATCTAAACAAACAGACATCTTGCCTTCACACATTTGGCATAAACTTTTCTTTCTTAGGTACTTTTGAGTTCACATCTCATCTATTAGTGTGACATTAAGGATTGTTATGGTTTGCTGCCAATGAGATTGATTTTCATGCTGTCACGTAATGGGGTTTGGAGAGACCAAGACGCAGCGCAGGGATAGTAGTTCGACATTACTCTTTATTTTACTATGTTTTCTTTTCTTAATGTAATAAAGAAACACAAATGACCAACTACAAAACGAAACCAAAACACGAATTTACAACTTTACGTTAAAACAACACACGACAGTTTAACGTAACCAAAAGCACACTTACTTCACCCGTGACTGCGACATATACCTCGACAAGTACGATAACAACCCACACCCGCGTGAGGGACAGACTCAACATATATTGGATCCCTAATTAGAGACAACGGGAGCAGCTGCCTCCAATTAGAGATCCACCCAAAACCCACAAAGAAACAGAAAAGAACGACACTGTCAGACTCTGACCATAGCTACATAGAGAAGCCTATGATTCTCTATGGCCAGAGCCTGACAGTACCCCCCCCCCCCCAAGGCGCGGACTCCCGGACGCCTAAACATAAAAAAAAACACACACAAAACACGGGGGGGGTAAATGGGAGGGAAAACTAGTCCATCGGGGGCGGCTCCGGTGATGTGGACAGTTTTGTCCCGTGCCCCTTCCTTGTCACCGGTCCCGGGCTGTGGACCGGTGGGGCAAAAGGCTCCTGCCATGGAGCGGGGAAAACAACCGGACCCGGACTGGGCCCCGGTGGGGTAAACGGCTCCTGCCATGGAGCGGGGAAAACAACCGGACCCGGACTGGGCACCGGTGGGGTAAACGGCTCCGGCCATGGAGCGGGGAAAACAACCGGGCCCGGACTGGGCTCCGGCCATGGGGCGGGGAAAACAACCGGGCCCGGACTGGGCACCAGTGGGGCAAACGGCTCCGGCCATGGAGCGGGGAAAACAACCGGGCCCGGATTGGGCACCGGTGGGGCAAACGGCTCCGGCCACGGAGCGGGGAAAACAACCGGGCCCGGACTGGGCACCGGTGGGGTAAACGGCTCCGGCCACGGAGCGGGGAAAACAACCGGGCCCGGACTGGGCACCGGTGGGGTAAACGGCTCCGGCCACGGAGCGGGGAAAACAACCGGGCCCGGACTGGGCACCGGTAGGACAAACGGCTCCGTCCACGGAGCGGGGAAAACAACCGGGCCCGGACTGGGCACCGGTAGGACAAACGGCTCCGGCCACGGAGCTGGGCAAGCAACCGGGCCCGGACTGTGGACCTGTGGAGCGGACTGCTCTGGCACTGAGGCGGAGCAGGCGGCTGGACCCGGACTGGTTACCGGTGGAGCGGACTGGTCTGGCACTGAGGCGGAGCAGGCGGCTGGACCCGGAATGGGTACCGGTGGAGCGGACTGCTCTGGCACTGAGTGGGAGCAGGCTGCTGAACCCGGAATGGGTACCGGTGGAGCGGACTGCTCTGGCACTGAGGCGGAGCAGACGGCTGGACCCGGATTGGGTACCGGTGGAGCGGACTGCTCTGGCACTGAGGCGGAGCAGGCGGCTGGACCCGGATTGGGTGCCGGTGGAGCGGACTGGCGCTTGAAGGCCACCAACGCCTGTATAACCAGCGGATCCCTCAGCTTCTCCAGAGGAAGAGCATTCCAGGCTCTCCACCACCTCGTCCGCTCCTCCTCCGGGTATTCCTCGAACCCCTCTGGCCGCTCCCGATCCAGATCTGTGGGCATCCGAAGTGGTGTGCGATCCCCCTTCTTCCTTCTCTCTCTCTCCATCGCTCTCCATTGCGCCATGAACCTTCCACGGTCCTCTGGCTCCACCCTAGGCCACGTGGGAAACGGCACTGGCGCTACTTCCTCCTCCGTCTCTCGCCAGCTGCGCTGCTTGGTCTCCAGGCGGTGGGTTGTTCTGTCACGTAATGGGGTTTGGAGAGACCAAGACGCAGCGCAGGGATAGTAGTTCGACATTACTCTTTATTTTACTATGTTTTCTTTTCTTAATGTAATAAAGAAACACAAATGACCAACTACAAAACAAAACCAAAACACGAATTTACAACGTTACGTTAAAACAACACACGACAGTTTAACGTAACCAAAAGCACACTTACTTCACCCGTGACTGCGACATATACCTCGACATGTACGATAACAACCCACACCCGCGTGAGGGACAGACTCAACATATATTGGATCCCTAATTAGAGACAACGGGAGCAGCTGCCTCCAATTAGAGATCCACCCAAAACCCACAAAGAAACAGAAAAGAACGACACTGTCAGACTCTGACCATAGCTACATAGAGAAGCCTATGCTTCTCTATGGCCAGAGCCTGACACATGCTGATCATTTGTCTCACCTCACAACCTCACGTCTGTAATTTTACGTCATATACTTATAGCCCACGGTTTTCATGTCCTCATTGTTTAGGAGGACAGGAGAGTGCATTAAGGCCATGAGTTTATCAAGGCATGTTTACTTTTTCGAAAACCGTTATCTACCTCCAGCATCAACCAAATCACTAGTGTGCTTCCAGATATTGTTCACTACATTTGACCAGGACCCATTGTCAAAAGTAGTGCACTGTACACTCTTACAAAAAAAGTTTACCTTAAAGGGTCTTCAGCTGTCCCCATATTATAACCCTTTTATATTGTAATTAAAGATGTTTCACAGACAATTCAATCGCCATTGCACTGCACACTGCCCTATTCCATCTGGACAAGAGGAATACCTCTGTAAGAATGCTGTTTATTGACTATAGCTCAGCATTCAACACCATAGTAGCATCCAAGCTCATCATTAAACTCATTAATCTCGGGATCCTGGGTCTGAACCCCGCACTGTGCAACTGGGTTGTGGACTTCCTGACGGGCTGCCCCCAGGTGGTGAAGGTAGGAAACAACACCTCCACTTCGCTGAACCTCAACACATGGACCCCACAAGGGTGTGTGCTCAGCCCCCTCCTTTACTCCCCTTTCTTCCACCCATGACTGCGTGGCCACGCACACCTCCAACTCAATCATCAAGTTTGCAGACGTCACAACAGTAGTAGACCTGATTACCAATGACGAGAAAGCCTACAGGGAGGAGGTGAGGGCCCTGTGAGTGTGGTGCCAGGAAAATAATCTCTCACTCAACGTCAACAAAATGAAGGAGCTGATCGTCGACATCAGGAAATAGCAGAGGGAACACCCCCCTATCCACATCGACGGGACCGCAGTGGAGAAGGTGAAAAGCTTCAAGTACCTCGGCGTACACATCACTGACAAACTGAAATGGTCCACCCACACAGACAGTGTGGTGAAGAAGGTGCAATAGCATCTCTTCAACGTCAGGAGGCTGAAGAAATTTGCCTTGGCACCTCAAACCCTCAAAAATTGATAGCATCCTGTCGGGCTGCAGGGCTCTCCAGAGGGTGGTGTGGTCTGACCAACGTATCACAGGAGGCAAACTACCATCCCTCCAGGACACCTACTGCACCCTATGTCACAGGAAGGCCAAAAATATAATTAAGGACAACAACCAACTGAGCCACTGCCTGTTCACCCCTCTATCATCCAGTAGGCAAGGTCAGTACAGGTGCATCAAAGCAGGGACTGAGAGACTGAAAAACAGCTTCTATCTCAAGGCCATCAGCCATCATGTTAAATAGCAATCACTAGCACCTTAGAGGCTGCTGCCGAATATACATATACTTGAAATCACTGGCCACTTTAATAATGTTTACGTATTTTGCATTACTCATCTCATATGTACTGTACTATTATATTCTACTGTATTTTAGTCAATGCTGCTCTGACATTGCTCATTTACACCCACAGAGACAGGAGTGATCAGTGTGAGAAGAGCCCTGAGGCTGGGTCTCCTACACAGAGCTGTGTCTACAACCTCCCCAAGAGGAACCTCAGCCTCTCTGATGCTGGGACTTACTACTGTGCTGTGGCCTCATGTGGGGAGATACTGTTTGGGAACGGGACCAAGCTGGAGATCAAGAGTAGTTGATACATCTTACATTTTTTGTTTATATCTATTGTATACCTACTGTGTTAAACTGTACACATAAAAAAACAGGCAATCATCCATACAGTTACTTTACTTCAATTAGCATATTTATTTACACAGACAATGGAGCACATCCTCTTCTCTTGGTGTTCTGCCTGAGTGCAGCATTGGGTCTCTCATTCATCCTGATCATTATCCTTGGTTGCATCATGTACAGCATGAACAAGAGAAAGTGTCTGCAGTGTGGAGGTAAGAGAAGTCCATACCAAATGAATGAATGATGTAGAAGTTGCTCTTCTTTGATGTCACCAGATGTATCTGTTTCAGGACCCGTGACTCAGACAAGAGGTCCAGCAGTCTCTTCTTCAGATCCAGTGGTAAGCAGAAATGTTGTATTACCATAAAAAGAAGTGTGAAAGGGATTACAAAACATATAGTCATTTTTCTCCCAATTTTTTTATTGCTCTTCACAGGCCCAAGATGCAGACAGACTACATGATGTAGATATGAATCTGAGCAACAAGAAGAACAGGTCTAGAAGACAGAGAAGCAACATGAAGGAAGAGACGGTGTACTCTGGGATGAGACAGTGGAACTGGGTGAATGACACAGCCTTAATTGTTAACTTTATTAGCTGTAACTGTAATGAATTAAGTGCATTGCTTCTCTGCCAAACTCATTTTACAATGACGTATTTGTGATAAGATAAAGCATTTAAAAATAATCAAAGTAGTTTTTAAAAATAATCAAAGTAAGTTGAATGTATTTATTTAGGCCATACTCAAGGATCTTTATGTTGCAGTGATTAACAGCTTTTTCTCTTGTCATGCCACTAACACCCCCTCACACACACAGCAACCCATTTACAGGTGCTCTGTCATCGGTCATTTCTTAATTAAGAAGAACATAAGAGAATTACAAGTACTGGAAAAAACACTAAGAAAAATTGGGGTAACCAGGCCTGGTATTCATACTGTAGCTGACTATAAAAAGGCTTTTGATAAAGTACGACTTTAATTTATCTATAAATGCCTGGAATTTTGAATGCTTCAGTGTTGCTTGACTCAAAGTGAGCATAGAAGTAGTTTAGCTCGTCTGGTACGCTCGGGTCACTGGGCAGCTCGCGGTTGTGCTTCCTTTTGTAGTCTGTAATAGTTTGCAAGCCCTGAGAATGGCCAGACGGATACCACTCCTAAATAAAAGGCACATGGCAGCCCACTTTGATTTTGCCAAAAGGCACCTAAAGGACTCTCAGACTATGAGAAAAAAGATTCTCTGGTCTGATTAACCCAAGATTGAACTTTTTGGCCTGAATGCCAAGCGTCACGTCTGGTTGGGCCGCCCCCAGGTGGTAAGGGTAGGTAACAACACATGTGCCACACTGATCCTCAACATGGGTGCCCATCAGGAGAATGCCCAGTCCCCTCCTTTACTCCCTGTTCACCCAAGACTGCATGGCCAAGCACTACCTCAACACCATCATTAAGTTTGCCGACGACACAACAGTGGTAGGCTTGATCACCGACAACGATGAGACAGCCTATAGGGAATAGGAGACCTGGTTAGAGACCTGCTCGTGTGGTGCCAGGATAACAACCTCTCCCTCAATGAGATCAAGACAAAGGAGATGATTGTGGACTACAGGAAAAGGAGGACCGAGTACACTCCCATTCTCATTGACCGGGCTGTAGTGGCGCAGGTTGAGACCTTCAAGTTCCTTAGTGTCCACATCACCAACAAACTATCATAGTCCAAACACATCAAGACAGTCGTGAAGAGGGCACCACAAAGCCTATTCCCCCTCAGGAGACTGAAAATATTTGACATGGGTCCTCAGATCCTCAAAAAATGATACAGCTGCACCATCGAGAGGATCCTGACTGGTTGCATCACTGCCTAGTACGGCAACTGCTCGGCCTCCGACCTCAAGGCACTACAGAGGGTAGTGCGTACGGCCCAGTGCCTAGCCTTCTGCTATCAAGGACCTCTATACCAGGCGGTGTCTGAGGAAGGCCCTAAAAATTGTTAAAGACTACAGCCACCATAGTCATAGACTGTTCTCTCTGCTAGTCTAGGTTTAAAAGGCTTCTTAACATCTTCTACCCCCAAGCCATGAGACTCCTGAATAGATAACCCCCCTTTTACGCTGCTGCTACTCTCTGTTTATTATCTATGCATAATCACTTTAACTCTACCTACATTTACATATTACTTGTTGGTTGTTGGTTAAGGGCTTGTAAGTAAGCATTTCACTGTAAGGTCTACACCTGTTGTATTGGGCGCATGTGACAAATAACATTTGATTGATTTGAGTGTTATTTGATGTCCTGTCCACCAATCAGATAAAATAGGTGACTCTCTGCCTTTCTCTGTAACTGCCAAGCAGTCTACTAGTCTGACTTCAGTACATCATATACTGCATCAGTCCAGCTGGACTAGAATCAGGGCAGGAGAGTGTAAACATTCAGGATGGACTGCAAAATTATTCTACTATCCATCTGTATGGTGATTCTGCATCTCACTTGTAAGTACTGTATGTAACCTGCATGGACTGTTCTCCTCTGTGTTTCAGTAGCTAGTTACTGTAAGCAGGATTGGGGTCATTTACATTTCAATTCAGAATGTAAACACAATCCAATTCCACATTTTCTTCATGAAAAGCATGGAAGACAATTGGAATTTCAGTGTACTTCCTGAATTGACTTGAATTGAAATGGAATTGATCCCAAACCTGACCATAAGATGATTGAAATGTTCCTCTACCTTGGCTCAACTTCCTTACTTTAACTCCTATGCAAATGTCTACATCTTAGCCAAACGTGAGCCCTGTACCTCTGAATGGTTCACACTGCTGTAAGATATTTCCCTCTCCAACTATGTACTCTGTTCTGTGTGTTCCAGATGTGGCCATGTATCTGACTGTATCTCAGCCTCTGTGGACAGAATTGGTGCCCCTAGGGGGTTCTGTGACCCTTGAATGCTTCTCCACAGTAGACTCAGTGTTATACTGTATAATGTTACGTCTACTCCCACTCCGGCACTCGACGTCGCGGTTTACTAACTACCGGTCCTGGCATCCCATCATTTCACACACCTGGCAACCGTTATTACGCACACCTGCACCCCATCAATAGGCTACCCTGATTACTACCCTGATTACTACCCTGATTACTTCCCCTTTTTCAAGCACTCCCTAGAGTTACTCTTCAGGTAGTATTGGTTCTGTGTTTGGTTCCGCTGGGAGACAGGACGCTTCTCTAGTTTTGTATGGTTTTTATTATTAAACTCACCAACTGCACCTGCTTCCTGTCTCCCAGCATCATTGTTACATATATGGCTGAAACACACTCCAGGACATGGACTTGTATCCATAGTAACAACCTGTTATGTTGCAAATGGATGAAATAAATGTAAATCTGACTCTTTGGAAAGTTGCCCTCACTGATGTTGGATCGTATCATTTTGGAATAGTCTGATATAATGAACGCTATTATGGAAATAGTGCATATCTCATGATTCAAGGTCAGTGTAGATAATGGAAGAGATTAGAAGACAGAAAAAACATTCAGTAGAAAAATGTGTTTCCAATTTCAGATTTTTTTTTTTCACTAAGAATGTCAAAATGTTGTGTGGTTCTCAAGCCTGACACTGAAGGTAAGGCATTTCGAAGAGCTGATCTCTAAAAAAGTTTTTATATGCAATGTAAAAAATATTTGAAACATTATATATTTTTCTCACACAGGGGAACCAAATGTAGATACAGTATTATACATTATGTGTGGGGAGGGGAGGTTCTGGGAGCGACCTTAAGAATTATTTATTATATATATTATTATTTATTAATTATATATATTTTATGTATGAATTTTTCTCCTTCTCAATCGAATCAAACTGTATCTCTGAACTGTCACACTCTGATCTGTTTCATGTGTCTTTGTGCTTGTCTCCACCTCACTCCAGATGTCACCCATCTTCCCCATTATTCCCAGTGTATTTATACCTGTGTTCTCTGTTTGTCTGTTGCCAGTTCGTCTTGTCAAGCTACCAGCGTTTTTCCCGTACTCCTGTTCTCTCTCTAGTCTTCCCGGTTTTGACCATTCTGCCTGCCGTTCTGTGTTTTGTGACACTGCTCTGGATTACTGACCTCTGCCTGCCCTGACCCTTGACCTGTCGTTTGCCTGCCCCCTGTTTTTAAACTTTTTTGTTATTTAGAACAGCATCTTGGTCTTATCCTGAGACGTGATAGAACTACATAACATTCTTTTGAGAATCTTGTGGAGAGCTCTGAAAAAACACATGTAGTAAGTTTAGCTTTGTCATACCTTACACAAAATATATGAATGCCATATATTATTGGCATAAATTAATATTATATCATTAATGAATGGCAAACAATAATACACCAACAATTAGGGCTGACCAAGGACACTTCACCCACAGTCCAAGTGAGTAATTTATCCTGACATTAAACTGCTTTACGTTCTAATGCTTCATACAGGTAGCTGGGGTAATTTAGTCATTGTGGATGAAGTATGTATCTCTGTATGCTGCACTGAGCTTCTCAAAAAACAGACCTGAGCATGGAAGAAGGAAAGACGTTTCTGAGACACAGTGTGTATGCTGGGAAATAGTCTTCTTTGAATACATTAACATATACTGTATCTACTCTAATTGTCAGAATTGAATAAAAATGTGCATTTTATTTCAATAAAGATTAATTTATTTATTGAAAGTATGAACAGCAATATCTGCACCATCAACATGTCAAAAGGCTGATATATGGGTGTTTTACTTTTACAATATGTCACTGAAGCTGACGAGCACTGAAACATGTGAACAGACAGTAAACCACATTTGTGTTTGTTACTGCTGAAGGATTGAGAAACTGAATCATTTAATTAATCTATTTCCTGACGAGGTAGATGATGAAGAAGATGGTCAGACAACAGAGTAGAACTCCAGTTCTTATGTTGGAGAAGAGGACAAGGATCCTCATATCCACTTCAGTATCACCCCATGAAAGAATGAAATGTTTTTTATCATACAGTAGGGGTTATTACAGTCTAATAGCAGGTATTTTATTTTGCCTTTATTTGATCAGGTAAGTCATTGAGAACACAATGTATTTTACAATAACTACCTGTGTAACTACAGTAAATGTAATGTTCATGTAATTTTAACAAAGTAGTATAAGAGGTTTACCTTGAATGTCCAGCTTGGTCCCGTTCCCAAACAGTATCTCCCCACATGAGTCCACAGCACAGTAGGAAGTCCCAGCATCAGAGAGTCTGAGGTTCCTCTTGGGGAGGTTGTAGACACAGCTCTGTGTAGGGGGGTGTGCAGCAGAAGGTGCAGAGGGAGCACCCCCTGATCCACATCAACGGGACCGCAGTGGAAAACTTCAAGTTCCTTGACGTACACATCACTGATAAACTGATATGTTCCACACAGACAGTGTGGTGACCATTTCAACCTCAAGAGGCTAAAGAAATTTGGCTTAACACCTAAAACCCTTACAAACTTTCACAGATGCTAAATTGAAAGCATCATGTCGGGCTGTATCTCCGCCTAGTACGCCAACTGCACCGCCCACAATCTCAAGGCTCTCCAGAGGGTGGTCGGTCTTCCCAAATCATTACCGGGGGGCAAACTACCCGCCCTTCAGGGCACCTACAGCACCCGATGTCACAGGAAGGCGAGGTCAGTACAGGTGCATCAAAGCTGGGACCGAGAGACTGAAAAACAGCTTCTACCTCAAGGTCATCAGACAGCTAAACAGCCACCACTAGCACATTAGAGGCTGCTGCCTAGAGGCACAGACTAGAAATCACTGGTCACTTTAAGGTATGGAACACTAGCCACTTTAATAATGTTTTTAATGTTTACATATCTGGCATCACTCATCCCATATGTATATACTGTATTCTATACAATCCTTCGATATCTCAGTCATTTAAACAATGTTTACATGTCTTGTGTTTGTCATCTAATTTGTATATACTGTATTCAATACTCTTCTACTGTATCTTAGTCCATGCCGCTAGTCCTTATGTATATAGGCCTAATTAATTCCTACTGTTAGATATACTGCACTGTCGGAACTAGAAGCACAAGCATTTCGCGACACCGGCATTAACATATGTTCAACATGTGTATGTGACCAATAACATACCTGTCTCTCAGCCACCGTTGCGGTGTTCCATTCAGGGGAAATGTCACCCTGCAGTGCATCATTGCATCATTGTCCTTAAACAGACGAGACATGTTGGCTGGTTAAAGCAAGTCAATGGCTCAGAGCCCCTGTGCATCAGAAGCTCGATAGAAGGCACCTGCCATTCAACCGTATCAGACCCAAATTTTGGAGTGACAGTAGAATCAAACAATCACAATTTGACATGTAATGGGTGGGACCATTTTGACAAAAAACGCATGGAATCTCCTGCCATTCTGTAAGACTGACAGGTCACAGCACAATAGCGAGCAGTAGTTTTCCCACAGACTAAGCTAGCTAGTTTGTGTTGTAGGCTGGTGTGAGCTGCTGCTGTTTCAGGTGTTATTGAAAATGTTGATGCTAAATTGTTAGGTTCATCCTTTGAGATTAACTTTCAACAAGAAGTTTAAATTATCCTCATTTTACTGCAGTTTGCTTAATGTTGTTCGCTATCTCTTTGACAATAATGTGTTATGCTTGTGAAACATTGTTGGATTTCAACTTTAGATCACTGGTTAGTGTTTGTGTGCTTAATGTTCTAACGATTTTTACAATGGGAAGTAATAGTTGTAACTTTCGCTTGGTAAATGCTTAGCCTAAGGGTTTTGTTTTGGTGTTCTTATGATTGGGACCTACTGTCTTATTATGTCCTAGTGAATGGACTGCTTATCCTTTAACATCATGCTGTGTGTAACTGCTGTCTTTGTGTCAGTCTATGTGTTTTACAGGAAGTGCACTCTGTTACATGGATTGAGCTGGTAGGTTTTACGGTCTCTGTCCTTTCAGCATCAAATTCCTGTCAAACGTACATCCTTTGATGTGTAACTGTTGTCTCTGTTAGTGATAGTATGATAGTGATGGTGTTAGGCTGCCATAGGTTGTGAAAGCAATGTGGTTGTTGTTGCTGGTAATGTTAGTGAGGGTGCTGTCTCTGTTTATCTTGATTTTGGTACAATGTTTTGGAAGATTTTTCCCCTCTCTGAAGGCCTAGCCACGGTTTGCCACTGCTTTTAAGGTATGCTATGGGTGAACTACAAGCCAGTGCTCCTGCCAATCGCAAAGTTCCTAAATTAAGTGATCTATTGGTGCAGCAAGAATAGTGCCCCCTAATGGCCATCCACCACCAATTCCAGCCAATTGTTTCCCATTCCAGGAGGTCCTTCTGCCCACTACAATAAATGAGGGGGAATCTCACACTGAGGACAGTTTTAGAAATATTGACTGTCATCTAGAACCCTTTCAAAGGTTATTACATTAAAATGTGTTTGTCCAACTGGTCTATTGAAATATATTTATTTACAATTCTGGGAACCTCTATGATGATCAACTATAGTCTATAATTAAACTATCTTATCATTCTCTATCAAACCAAATACAAGAGTGGAACATCAGTAGTTGGTGATAAGATCATGTTTATCTGTGGTCATTGTATGCAGCTATGGTTGTCATTCTATGCCCCGCCCATAATCACAAATTACTTTAATCTCTCTTTTTTGAAGATTCAGTACTTCCTTCATGGTCTGGCAGTGTAGATCTAAACACAGAATGGAACGCATATATGTACCAGCTCTCGTCCTCTACGTCTTCTGTAAGTTACTGTGTCCTCAGTTCTGATTTTGTGATTCATCAATAGATTTTGTCTCTCACATAGTCGTGACTGTGTTTTGGTGGGTATATCATGTGCAGAGTACTTTTTATTCATAGCTGTTTCTAAACATTTGTTTTCTCTCTTTCAGATCTGACCCATGTTGTGTCTGTCTCTCCTCCACCTTTAGTGGTGGTTCATCCAGGGGAAAATGTCACCCTGCAGTGCATCAATGTCCTTAAACAGCCGGGACATGTTGGCTGGTTCAAGCAAGTCAATGGCTCAGAGCCCCTGTGCATCACGACTATGTGGAGCTCTACGCCAACTGTTCGTCATCATAATGGATTTCAGGAGAAGCGTATGAAAATGTTAATCTCCAATATAACTATCTTTCTCAGAATCACAGAGGTGGATGTAGCTGATTCTGGTCAATACTTCTGTGTAATGTTGGACAACTATTTCATCTTCACCAACGTGACTGTCCTGAAGGTCCAAGGTAATCTTTTTAATAAATTGTCTGCTATGACACCAAATGCACAAACATTTATCATAGGTATTGGATATATTTTTGACTTAATGTTGGAGATGCAATACTAACATACTACAATTTGAATAACAGTAGAACATTTAACTCACTTAATCGTCCAAAAGGTCACAAAGATTATGACAAGGACCCTACAGAGCGCTATGAAGAAGGTATGTTCATTCTGTAATTTAAGTGAGAATCTTTCAAAAATGGATGAATATGATGTACCTTGAAAGTACCACAGAATATAAATAAATTATAAGATGTTTTATTATTATTATTATTATTTTTACCTTTATTTAACTAGGCAAGTCAGTTAAGAACAAATTATTATTTACAATGATGGCCTACCAAAAGGCAAAACGCCTCCTGCGGTGACAGGGGATTAAAAATAAATAAATAAATAATTAAAATATAGGACAAAACACACAACACGACAAGAGAGACACCACAACACTACATAAAGAGAGACCTAAGACAACAACATAGCATGGCAGCAAAACATGACAACACAGCATGGTAGCAACAGAACATGACAACAACATGGTATTTAACTCAACTAATTGTCCAAAAGGTCACAAAGATTATGACAAGGACCCTACAGAGCGCTATGAAGAAGGTATGTTCATTCTGTAATTTTAAGTGAGAATCTTTCAAAAATGAATTATTATGATGTACCTTGAAAGTACCACAGAATAGAAATAAAGTATAACAGCATCTTATAGCAATCTGAGAATTCTCCATTGGTAGCAAACGACGTAAAGGTTTATATAGTTCTGATTCTAATTGAAATCTGTTTTGTAGGAGAGGAAGATAGAACCATAAACCTCCTCCTACTGGTTGTGATCCTGGGTGTTGTAACTGCTGTTTTATTGATAATCATCCTCGTCCTGGTCCTCAAAGTCAGACGAGATGCAAACAGACTAAACACAGGTATGGAGCTTATTTCATATGGGGCCTACTATTAACTACACTTACATAGTGAAAATGTTTCCCATTACATACTGCAGGAGTAGACAACCCTGGTCCTGGAGTGGCGCAGGCACTTCATGTTTTTGATTTAACCAACCTGGAAGACCAGGTGTGTTGAATTTAGGCAATCACTGAACTGATCAATTAGTCCAGTTGGGCAGGTGTGGTGCCTAGTTGGAACAAAATCCTGCAATTCCTGCGGCACTGAAGGAACAGGGTTGTCTACCCCTGACATACTGTATACTGAGAATTGAAAGAGTCAGTAAAACTTATATTGTGCCACTACAATGGAATGATCAGTTGATCTCTTCTCTCATCTCTGTTTTATATTATATTCAGGACCTGACTCGCAACAACAACCACAACATGATCAGGTAAATGCGATTTGTTTAGTGATATTTTGAAAATTATAAGCAATTCAGAAAACAGTGTAAATTATAATTGTATTTCATGGTGTTTCCAAATCTACAGGAACAAGATCCTGATTCACTGAATTATGCCACCCTGAATTTCACCTCCAAGAAGAAGAAGAGGGAGAGAAGAAGAGAGAAGGATCTGGAGCCCCATGTAGTGTATGCTGCTACAAGATGACACAGTGGAGGAGGAAAAGTGTTTTGCCATATCTTTCAATACAAGTTGAAATCCTTCTATATTGTATGTGTAGTTAAATCAAATGTATTGAAATGTAAATCAGTAAATATCTCTGTATTTTCTGTGTTGTACTTCAGGAACACTGTAGCCCTCTTCCACTCTGTTAGGCCATACAGCTCAGTGTTACAGGGGGTGGTTAGAGAAGGGACTCAAACCACAACTGTTTAATGGCCACAGAGGAGTAGTTGTCTCTCTCAGCTTAGATCTCTGTTGTGTGCATTACTGATTTGATTATTTTAACAAGTTGTCCGTAAAGGACAAAGTACCCCGCATTGGACCATTTTATTACATTGATTACTTAAAAAAACAAACTAAAAACAAACTAAAAACAAAACTTCTACAATGTTTGTTTGTCATGATGTTATGCTCCAAAAAGGGTTATCCAAAGGGTGCTCCTATGGGGCAGCATAATAACCCTTTAATGTTCTAGATAGAACAGTCTTTTTTTTCTTCTAAGGATGTGTCTGCTCTAAAGAACCTGGTCACCTTTCCACCACCTGGCATGTGTAAGTATAAACGAATGGGTGATTTGAGGAGGTTGACAATAAGGGGATGTGAGACGGAGACAGTAGACCTATCATGCGTCATTCTCTCTCTGCTGAAGACAAAGATAGATAGATAGATAGGTACTTTATTGATCCCCCGGGGGGGAAATTTCATTGTCAAGCAGCTACAACAAAAACACAGGGCAGGTGCAAAATGCCACAACGAAAGTACACAAAAGACAGATACACGGTACATGATACATAGAGCGGCAGTATGAAAAGTATAGAAATACAAGATATCTGGAGCGCAAAAAAAAAAAAAAAAGAAAAAAAAAAAAAAAAAAAGCTATAAAAGGACATTGCATAGTATGAGTGGTTGGCTGAATATGTACACTATACATTGGTGGAGGTTGGATGGTTAACTATACTATACAGGTTGATGGCAGAGAAATACTTCAGTAGCTAATGCGTATGATATGAGCGAGGGTAATAATAGTTTACTTAATAGACAGACTGGGTAAATGAACAGGTAAGTGAAAATTTTGCATGGTTAAATTAGCTGTACAGTTAGGTATACAGTTATATTTACAGATAAGTGAATACTTGCATGTTTACACAAACTGTACAGGTAAATGACAGGAAGAGATACTTTAATAGCTAAATGTGTGTATGATATCATTGGGGTAATAATAGTAATTCCCTTAAAATACAGTCCTTAGTGCGCAGGGTTTAATTACAGACAACTGCACTTATTGCACATTTGATATACTAAAAGCAATGAGAAAAGGTGCAACTGGCAGGATACTAATATGCATTCCTGAGTGAATGCCTAGGTCCAATAATTACTTACAATATTGCATGTGATATAATATAACAACTGTACATGGGTATGTATATGCAGACCTGTATGAATAAGTAGGTCCTGAGTGGATGAGTGCTGACGGAACAGAGTTACTCACGGATGGATGCATAATTGTTAAACTAGGTCCTAGCACCCCAACAGTTCCAGATCTATGTTGCCGACGGCACGGCACCCCGGTGAGGCATTATATAGTCTCATAGCCGCCGGCAGGAAGGACCTCCTGTAGCGCTCTCTGGCACACCGTGGTGGGATCAGTCTGTGACTGAAAGAGCTCCTCTGCGTCATAACCATAGCGTGCAGAGGGTGGGTGACGTTGTCCATGATGGCCAGCAGTTTGGCCAGGATCCGTCTCTCCGCCACCTCCTCTAGAGTGTCAAGGCTCATCCCCAGGACAGAGCTAGCCTTCCTGATCAGCTTATTTACCCGAGAAGCATCACCGGCTTTGATGTTTGCTCCCCAGCACACCACTGCAAAAAAGATGGCACTGGCCACCACAGACTGGTAGAAGGTATGCAGTAGTTTACTGCACACGTTGAAGGACCTGAGCCTCCTCAGAAATTAGAGTCGGCTCTGGCCCTTTTTGTACAGGGCCCCGGTGTTACCAGCCCATTCCAGTCTGTTGTCCATATGGACACCCAAGAACTTGTATGACTCAACCATTTCCACATCCATCCCCTTTATAGGGACTGCAGTCAGTTGTGCCTTGGTTCTCCTGAAGTCCACCACCATCTCCTTAGTTTTGCTGATGTTGAGCTGAAGGTGGTTCTGCTCACACCACAACACAAAGTCACTGATTGTGCTCCTGTACTCCTCCTCCTGCCCACCCCTGATGCACCCTACAATAGCAGAGTCATCCGAGAACTTCTGTAGGTGGCATGTTTCAGAGTTATATCTGAAGTCTGAGGTGTAGAGGGTGAACAGGAAGGGGGACAGGACCGTACCCTGGGGGGCCCCTGTGTTGCTAACTGCCCGTTCTGACACACAGCTCTGTAGTCGCACAAATTGTGGCCTACCGGTCAGGTAGTCCGTGACCCAGGAGACTAAGGGTGCTTCCACTTTCATCCTCCTCATCTTCTCACCCAGTAGCAGGGGCTGAATGGTATTGAAGGCACTGGAGAAGTCAAAAAACATGACCCTCACAGTGCAACCTGCGTTGTCCAGGTGAGAGTAGGCCCTCTGCAGAAGGTAGATGATTGCATCATCCACCCCGATGTTGCGCTGGTATGCAAACTGCAGGGGGTCCATTGATGAACACACCAGGGGTCTGAGGTGAGCGAGGACTAACCTTTCCAGGGTCTTCATGATGTGGGATGTTAGCGCTACAGGTCTGAAGTCATTCAGGACAGTGGGGTGTGCCTTCTTGGGCACTGGGACGAGGCAGGATGTTTTCCACAGCACAGGGACCCTTTCTAGGCTCAGGCTAAGGTTGAAAAGACGCTGGAGTATTCCACACAGTTGGTCAGCACAGACCCTCAGCACCCTTGGGCTGATGCCATCAGGGCCCGCCGCTTTCCACTGGTGTAGTCTCTCCAGCTCTCTCTTCACTTGGTTGGTGGTGAAAGCCAGCCCAGGTAGGGAGGTGGGGGGAAGGGGGGTGTTGAGGATCAGTCCAGGGGGGGCAGGGGCGGAGGTGGGGTCACTGATTGTCTCAGCAGAGGTGCTGTGAGCAAAGTGGGGGTGGGATAGCCGTGAGGGTGTGTGGTCTGGGGAGCTGGAGGGGAGGTGGACAGGGCCAGTATCGAACCTGTTAAAAAATTGGTTCAGCTCATTGGCTCTGTCCTGGGTCCCCTCCGTCTGCCCACTGTTTGACTTTTTGAAGCCAGTGATATTTCTCATACCCTTCCACACCTCTCTCACCTGGCTCTGCCTCAGCTTGTCCTCCATCTTCTCCTTATACACTCTCTTCCCCTCAGCAATCTGCAACTTCAGCTCCCTCTGGACACATTTCAATTTGTCCTTGTCCTTCTCCTTGAAGGCCCTCTTCTTCTCATTCAGCAGGGCCTTCAGGTCGCTGGTGACCCAGGGTTTATTGTTTGGGAAACAGCGTACCTTCCTGGTGGGTACAGTGTTGTCTACACAAAAATTAATATAGTCTGTTATGCAGTCAGTGAGTCCATCGATGTCCTCCCCATGAGCCTCACAGAACACATCCCAGTCTGTTGTTTCAAAGCAGTCCTGTAGGGCCTCATTCGCCTCCGGGGACCATCTCCTAATAGTCCTGGTGGTTGCAGGCTGCTGTTGGACCATAGGCCTGTAGAGTGGGGTGAGGTGGACAAGGTTGTGATCCGATCTACCGAGGGGAGGGAGTGCAGTGGAGTTGTATGCATCCTTCACATTAGCATATAACAAGTCCAGAGTTTTATTATTCCTGGTTGGGCACTTCACGAACTGTTTGAACGTGGGCAGCGTTGAAGAGAGAGATGCATGGTTAAAATCCCCCGAAATTGCAAAGAAAGCACTGGGATGCGCTGTCTGTAACCTCGCGATAACAGAGTGGATGACGTCACACGCTGCGTTTGCGTCAGCAGAGGGCGGGATGTAAACAATAACAGCAATGGCCGCCGTGAATTCCCTCGGTAAATAGTAGGGTCTCAGGCCAACGGCTAGCAGTTCAATGTCCGGGCTACAAAACGTTTCCTTAAGAGTAATATGTTTGGGATGACACCATCTGTTGTTAACTAATAAAGCCAGCCCACCACCCTTACTCTTACCGGAAGAGACGCGATCCCTGTCCGCTGTGATGGTCTGGAAACCGTCGATAGTGACGTTCTGTATGGGGATGTTACCGTTCAGCCAAGTCTCAGTAAAACACATTAGGCTAGCTTCCCGATAAATCCTTTGTCCACGAACAAGTCCCGCCAACTCATCCATCTTGTTATGTAGACACCTCACATTGCCCATAATAATAGATGGTATAGCCGGCTTGTACTTGAACCTCCTCTGCTTTGCCTTACATTTCAATCCCGCCCTACGTCCACGGCGTCGTCTTTTCAATTCGTCCGGAATATCAAACTTTTCCCTGGGGAGCAGCAGCGCTGCGTGGGCTAAATCCAGGAGCTGGGCTCTGCTGTAAACAATAACAGTTGACGACTCCTGTAGACGTTCAGCTGCGATAAAATCCATAATCCTGAACTATTATAGTTCAACTGTAGCAAAATAAAAAATAAAACTAAAGAAAATAGACGAAAGAAAACGAACTAAAACAACAATTACACTACAGGACTACAGGAAGACTGGTCTTCAGCTCTCACCACACCTCTCACACCTCTGTTCATCAGGATGATAAACACCAGATCCCTGCCACTCAGTTAGATGTGGAAAGGATGTGAAGAATACAAACATGATGAAAGCCTTTCCCATAACCTAAAGTATTCAACCAAAATAGTTTGGTCAACTATTTTCCTTCATGAAAAAACTTATGTCACCTCTGACCCATGACCTCAAACAGAACAACTTAGGTCAGTATCAATGTTCACAGTGCAATTTTATTAATAATTATACAGTAAGTGCATACACAGGGATATGTTGAAAGCAAGTAACATACTACATATAGTCTATTGATATTGGCCTTAGCTGTATCTATTTCCTGGTGGTGTAGATGATGATGATGGTCAGACAGCAGAGGAGAACTCCAGTTCTTATGATGGAAAGAAGGACCAGGATTCTCATCTATGAATCAATGTCACCATCTGAAAAAAAAGCAATATACTGTATCACTCCACTATAGTGCTATGGGCAGCAGTCAATGATGTATTATCAATCATTAACTGTAATGTTAATGTATATCTAATAATAGAATGTGGGATAAGAAATGTTAGCTACCATCAACATCCAGCCTGGTGGCGTTCCCAAACAGTCAACAACAGGTGTAGACTAATAGTTAAATGCTTACTCACGGGCCCTTCCCAACAATGGTCCATCTACTGTTGCTAGCCCCAATTCTGCTCTGATATCTGGTTCACTGATTTCTGCTGTCGTAAAAGCCTGGGTTTTCTGCACGTTAACACTAGAAGCTTATTACCTAAAATGGATGAATTGAAAGTGTGTGTTCACAGCTCCAATCCAGATGTGTTGGTCATCACTGAGTTGTGGTTAAGGACGAGTGTTTTGAATACTGATGTTAACGTTTCTGGTTATAACCTTTTTCGGCAAGACAGATCTTCCAAAGGTGGAGGTGTGACAATCTTTACCAAGGAACACCTACAGTGCTCGATTGTCTCCACCAAGTCTGTCCCCAAACAATTTGATTTGCTGGTTTTAAGCATGAACTTTCAAATAGCTCTTTGTTGACTGTTGCTGGGTGTTATCGTCCTCCATCTGTCACGAGTGAGTGTAGAGAGAGACCAAGGCGAAGCGCAGCGATAGTTCGACATGTTTATTTTAACTAATAAACTTTAAATGTCACGAACTATACAAAACAATGTAGCAATGAAACTGAAACACTCACTTGGCTGTGACATGAGACGTACAAACATCTAACAATGACCCACACAACAGGTGTGGGGAAAGGGAACTTAAATAGAATCCCCAATCAGAGACAACGTCTCGCAGCTGTCTCTAATTGGGGATTCAGCACAAAAAGAATAGATAGATCTAGATCTACTAGATCTGTCAGGCTCTGACCCTGGCTATCCAGAGGAGCCAAAGAGCTCCATATGGCCAGAGCCTGACAGTACCCCCCCTCTAAGGCGCGGATTCCCGACCGCGATAAATACATTTAAAAAAAATGTATTCATGAAAACAAACTGACATGGGAGGGTTGGGGAGGGACACTTCACCTCGGTGGCGGTTTCCTCCCTGACGCCAGTCTGATGACCTGTCCTGGAATGGGACCTGGTCTGGCTAACGGCTCCGGCAATGGAGCGGGGCAGACGCCCAGACCCGGACTGTGCACCGGTGTGGCAGGTGGTTCCGGCTCTGGAGCTGGGCAGACATCCGGACCCCAACTGGGCACCGGTGGAGTGGACTGCTCCGGCATGGGAGTGGAGCAGACGGCCAAACCCGGACTGGGCAACGGTGTGAGAGGTGGTTCCAGCTCTGGCACTGGAGCAAAGCAGACGACCGGCCCCGGACTGGGCACCGGCGGAGCGGACTGCTCCGGCACTGGAGCGAAGCAGACGACCGGCCCCGGACTGGGCACCTGTGGAGCGGACTGCTCAGGGGACTCCGGGCTGCGGACCTTCGCTGGATGTTCTGTGCTGCGGACCTTCGCTGGAGGCTCCGGGCTGCGGACCTTCGCCGGAGGCTGCGGACCTTCGCCGGAGGCTGCGGACCTTCGCCGGAGGCTCCGGGCTGCGGACCTTCGCCGGAGGCTCCGGGCTGCGGACCTTCGCCGGAGGCTCCGGGCTGCGGACCTTCGCCGGAGGCTCCGGGCTGCGGACCTTCGCCGGAGGCTCCGGACCTTCGCTGGAGGCTCCGGGCTGCGGACCTTCGCTGGAGGCTCCGGACCTTCGCTGGAGGCTCCGGGCTGCGGACCTTCGCTGGAGGTTCCGGGCTGCGGACCTTCGCTGGTGGTTCCGGGCTGCGGACCTTCGCTGGAGGCTCCGGACCTTCGCTGGAGGCTCCGGGCTGCGGACCTTCGCTGGAGGCTCCGGACCTTCGCTGGAGGCTCCGGGCTGCGGACCTTCGCTGGAGGTTCCGGGCTGCGGACCTTCGCTGGTGGTTCCGGGCTGCGGACCTTTGCTGGAGGTTCTGGGTTGCTGACCTTCACTGGAGGTTCTGGGTTGCGGACCGATAGTTCGACATGTTTATTTTAACTAATAAACTTTAAATGTCACGAACTATACAAAACGAAACAACGTAGCAATGAAACTGAAACACTCACTTGGCTGTGACATGAGACATACAAACATCTAACAATGACCCACACAACAGTTGTGGGGAAAGGGAACTTAAATAGAATCTCCAATCATAGACAACGTCTCGCAGCTGTCTCTAATTGGGGATTCAGCACAAAAAGAATAGATAGATCTAGATCTACTAGATCTGTCAGGCTCTGACCCTGGCTATCTAGAGGAGCCAAAGAGCTCCCTATGGCCAGAGCCTGACACCATCAGCACAGGCCTGTACCCTACCTGTCCTAAGCTCTCTCCTGGC
Organism: Thymallus thymallus; assembly: GCA_023634145.1. Classification (NCBI taxonomy): domain Eukaryota; kingdom Metazoa; phylum Chordata; class Actinopteri; order Salmoniformes; family Salmonidae; genus Thymallus; species Thymallus thymallus. The sequence goes on from CM042423.1 coordinate 10,510,981, forward strand.
CACTTACATTAAGTCTGAATTTGTTTTGCTAGTTGACCTAAACTGGGACATGCTTAAACCACCTGACCAAGTCCTAAAGCAATGAGACTCCCTAAATCTTTCTCAGATTATTACCAATCCCACAATCAATCAATCAATCATTTTTTAATTTCTAAAGCACATTTAAAAACAACACGAGTTAACCAAAGTGCTTTACAGACCTAACTGTACAAAACATATAGACAAATACACCATAAAACAAAACTAAACACCAAATAAAACCGCATATACCTAAGAACAGTTAAAAGCAGCAGAGAAGAGATGGGTCTTCAACCTAGATTTAAAACACTTGACGGAATCACAGGATTTAATGTGTAATGGGAGACTATTCCAAAGACGCTGTGCTGCTACCGCAAAGGCACGATCTCCCTTGGTTATTAACCGAGATTTTGGAACATTTAAAATGAAGCTTTGAGATGATCTTAGTGGTCTAGCAGCAACATGATGCTGTAACAAACTAGAGATACAGTGGGGAGAACAAGTATTTGATACACTGCCGATTTTGCAGGTTTTCCTACTTACAAAGCATGTAGAGGTCTGTAATTTTTATCATAGGTACACTTCAACTGTGAGAGACGGAATCTAAAACAAAAATCCAGAAAATCACATTGTATGATTTTTAAATAATTCATTTGCATTTTATTGCATGACATAAGTATTTGATCACCTACCACACAGTAAGAATTCCGTCTCTCACAGACCTGTTAGTTTTTCTTTAAGAAGCCCTCCTGTTCTCCACTCATTACCTGTATTAACTGCACCTGTTTGAACTCGTTACCTGTATAAAAGACACCTGTCCGCACACTCAATCAAACGGACTCCACACACTCAATCAAACAGCTGTGTAAGGACATCAGGGATAAAATTGTAGACCTGCACAAGGATGGGATGGGCTACAGGACAATAGGCAAGCAGCTTGGTGAGAAGGCAACAACTGTTGGCGCAATTATTAGAAAATGGAAGAAGTTCAAGATGATGGTCAATCTCCCTCGGTCTGGGGCACCATGCAAAATCTCACCTCGTGGGGCATCAATGATCATGAGGAAGGTGAGGGATCAGCCCAGAACTACACGGCAGGACCTGGTCAATGACCTGAAGAGAGCTGGGACCACAGTCTCAAAGAAAACCATTAGTAACACACTGCGCCGTCATGGATTAAAATCCTGCAGCGCACGCAAGGTCCCCCTGCTCAAGCCAGCGCATGTCCAGGCCCGTCTGAAGTTTGCCAATGACCATCTGGATGATCCAGAGGAGGAATGGGAGAAGGTCATGTGGTCTGATGAGACAAAAATAGAGCTTTTTGGTCTAAACTCCACTCGCCGTGTTTGGAGGAAGAAGAAGGATGAGTACAACCCCAAGAACACCATCCCAACTGTGAAGCATGGAGGTGGAAACATCATTCTTTGGGGATGCTTTTCTGCAAAGGGGACAGGACGACTGCACCGTATTGAGGGGAGGATGGATGGGGCCATGTATCGCGAGATCTTGGCCAACAACCTCCTTCCCTCAGTAAGAGCATTGAAGATGGGTCATGGCTGGGTCTTCCAGCATGACAACGACCCGAAACACACAGCCAGGGCAACTAAGGAGTGGCTCTGTAAGAAGCATCTCAAGGTCCTGGAGTGGCCTAGCCAGTCTCCAGACCTGAACCCAATAGAAAATCTTTGGAGGGAGCTGAAAGTCCGTATTGCCCAGCGACCGCCCCGAAACCTGAAGGATCTGGATGGAGGAGTGGGCCAAAATCCCTCCTGCAGTGTGTGCAAACCTGGTCAAGAACTACAGGAAACGTATGATCTCTGTAATTGCAAAGAAAGGTTTCTCTACCAAATATTAAGTTCTGCTTTTCTGATGTATCAAATACTTATGTCATGCAATAAAATGCAAATTAATTACTTAAAAATCATACAATGTGATTTTCTGGATTTTTGTTTTAGATTCCGTCACTCACAGTTGAAGAGTACCTATGATAAAAATGACAGACTTCTACATGCTTTGTAAGTGGGAAAACCTGCAAAATCGGCAGTGTATCAAATACTTGTTCTCCCCACTGTATATACAGGGGCAAGCCCATGTAAACCTTTAAAAACCATTAACAGGACCTTGAATTGCACCCTATACTCAACAGGAAGCCAGTGCAAAGAAGCCAGCACCGGGGAGATACTGGAACATTTCCTGGTGCCAGTCAACAGTCTGGCCGCAGCATTCTGGACCAGTTGCAGCCGTGAAAGCAACTTCTTAGACAACCCCAAATAAAGAGAATTACAGTAATCCAATCTGGACAAAATAAATGCACGGATCACAGTTTCCATATCTTTGAAAGACAGGAAGTCTTTCAATTTGGCAATGCCCCTCAATTGAAACGACCTGTCCTGATTTGTCATAGACACTTCATAAAAAACTTCTTCAAACTTTAATGAGCAAGCCTTCCATCATGACCTGGCCACTGTAAATCTTCAATCAGCTTGATCCCCTCTGTCGAAGACACTTGGACCTTCTTTTGAGATTTTCAGTGGTATTGTTAACAAACACACCCCCATAAAGACAATGAGAATTTAAAACAGTTTCAGCCCTGGTTCGACCGTGATCTTGCAGAGTTAAGAATTGCATTTGGCGAATGGCTCGGCACATGCATACTCAGGCTGACTGGGTCTCGTTCAGGCAAATGAGAAATAAGTTCATTCAGGCTATCCGGAAGGCCAAAGTTAGTTACTTTAAGGAGCAGTTCTCTCTCTGTGTGTCTAACCCCAAGAAGGACTGGAAAACGGTTAAATACCTGACAAGAAGCACATGGCTGAGCTCTTTAATCACCACTCCATTAAGTCAGGATCCCTATTTGACTCAGCTATGCCTCCTTGCCCGTCCAACATTTCCTCATCTCCCACCCCTTCTAATACGACTAGCCCCGGTGCTCCTCCCTCTTCTCCCCCTGCCCTGCTACAAAGTTTCTCCCTGCAGGTGGTCACTGAGTCCGAGAAGCTAAAGGAGCTCCTTAAACTTGACCCCCCAAAAAAACGTTCTTCTTTAAGGCTGCTGCCCCTATTGTCGTCAAGCCTATCCCTGACCTTTTTATCCTGTCTCTCCTCTCTGGGGAGGTTCCCATTGCTTGGAAGGCAGCCATGGTCCATCCTTTATTTAAAGGGGGAGATCAAGCTGATCCTAGCTGTTATAGGCATATTTCTAATTTACCCTGTTTATCAAAAGTGTTGGGAAAACTTTCTTGATGTTTATAGTATTCTCTCTGGTATGCAATCTGGTTTCTGCTCAGGTTATGGATTTGTCACTGCAACCTTAAAGGTCCTCAATGATGTCACCATTGCCCTTGATTCTAAGCAATGTTGTGCTGCTATTTCTATTGACTTGGCCAAAGCTTTTGATACAGTAGACCATTCCATTCTTGTGGGCCGGCTAAGGAATATTGGTGTCTCTGAAGGGTTTATGGCCCGGTTTGCTAACTCCCTCTTTCCAAGAAAGCAGTGTATAAACTCAGAACATCTGAACACCCCAAGGCTCGGTCCTAGGCCCAACGCTCGTCTCAATTTACATCAACTACATAGCTCAGGCAGTAGGAAGCTATCTTATCCATTTATATGCAGATGATACAGTCTTATACTCAACTGGCCCCTCCCCAGATGTTGTGTTAAACGATCTACAACAAAGCTTTCTTAGTGTCCAACAAGCTTTCTCTGCCCTTAACCTTGTTCTGAACACCTCCAAAACAAAGGTCATATGGTTTGTAAGAAGAATGTCCCTCTCTCCACAGGTTTAGAGCTTGAGGTAGTCACCTGATACAACTACTTGGATTATGGCTAGACGGTACATTGGCTAGACGGTACATTTGCATACACAGTGAATGCATCCATAAACAACAGACCTAATGCTCTAGTGTTGAGTGTACTAAGGCCTGTGATGAGCCTTGTGATGTCTTTGGTCATCATGCACTTTTTACATTTCTGTATTGTTCTGAATAGAGGGATTTGCAAACCTCACATCTGTAATTTCACATCTTACACTTATAACCAACAGTTCTCATGTCTTCATTGTTTAGTAGGACAGGAGGGTACATGAAGGCCATACACATATCAAGGCTTTGTTTACTTTTTCTAAAACAGTTATGTACTGTACCTACAGCATCAACCAAATGACTAGTGACTTCCAAATATTGTGCAGTACATTTGACCAGGACCCATTGTGAAAAGTAGTGCACTGTACAATCTTAGAAAAACATTTGCTATCTAGAACCTTAAAGCTATCCCCATATTATAACCCTTTTAAATTGTAATGCAAGATGATCCAAACACGATGCAATTGCCATCACACTGCACGCTGCCATATCCCATCTGGACAAGAGGAATACCTCTGTAAGAATGCTGTTCATTGACTATAGCTCAGCATTCAACACCATATTACCCTCCTAGCTTATCATTAAACTCGGGGCCCTGGGTCTGAACCCTGCACTGTGCAACTGGGTTGTGGTCTTCCTGACGGGCTGCCCCCAGGTGGTGAAGGTAGGAAACACCTCCACTTCGCTGAACCTCAACACATGGACCCCACAAGAGTGCGTGCTCAGCCCCCTCCTGTACTCCCCTTTCACCCATGACTGCGTGGCCACGCACACCTCCAACTCAATCATCAAGTTTGCAGAAGTAGACTTGATTACCAACAATGACGAGAAAGCCTACAGGGAGGAGGTGAGGGCCCTGTGAGTGTGTTGCCAGAAAAATAACCTCTAATTGATGACAATTAGCAACACAGTCCACTGATATAGAAGCCGATGTCATGCAGACCCACACATTATCTTATCACCAAAATGTAATAAAAGGCCAGGTAATTGTTGGACTACAATCATTATCTTATAGTGCCTATAGAGGAGTTACCCATTTATCCCAGGCTGCAGCCAGAAGGTCTTCCCAGTTAACTGTTACACTCACACTAAACTATCAGGTGTTACACTTCAGTTAGAGCATGATTCTGTGAATGATAGGTAATGAGACTGACATACAATTGACTTGTTTCATCCTGTAGTGTACGTTATTACCCCTCATGATGCTCCACACCTGTTTACCCTGGTACATATCAAGTCCTGTTGTAAACCAAACAGACCTCCTATAGGTCATCTGGAGTACTGTAACATGGGGTGGGGCCAAGTCTAAGGAAGATAACTGAGTTTCAGACCAAGAGCCAAAACAGATCCATGTACTGAACCTGTAGCCCTTTACTGTTTGTACTCTGTTTGAAAATGTATCATATGCTTGCCAGATAACAATTTCTTGTTTACAGAAGGAAATGCATGTTCACACTGATGTACATTTTTTATCCAACGGTTCTACAACATTAATTTATCATATAGACACCAAAATGTGTTTGTTCTTCACACACCCTGCACAACATATCCTACACAGTAAGCATTGGTCCACTTTAAAGGAATAGTTTAACCAAATTACACATTTCATATCGTATAAGCAGTCTATGGACAAGGTATGACAGAAATCCATGCTTTGGTTTACTTTCCCTGGCACTGTTTCCAAATGCTAATATTTTAGCATTTTTGGCACAAATGCTATTCAAGTTAGGGGACCGATCTTAGCATTTTTCACACATCATGTCCAAATCATTTGAAAGTATCTCAAATTGATTGTGAAGCTCAACAAAGTCACTTGAATAATTGAACTTAGATAATTGAACATGATACACGAAAAATGCTATCAGTACCTTCTGCAACTTTTTTGTATACTATGTCTCCAACATGAAGTAACTATGCACGTAATCAGATATCACTATATAGGAAACAGATTTTGTAGACTTTCTTGTCAGGTTAGAAACGGTACCAAGCTGGACATCAAAGGTAAGTGATACATCTTACAATTTAGTTTATATCTATTGTATAATCTACTGTGTTAAACTGGATACAGTACAAGCTATTTAGATCACATAATAAAATGTGCATTCATCCATATAATTACTATACAAGCATATATGTAGTTACTATACACTATACAGAACCCCCTTCAGCTCAACATCAGCAAAACAAAGGAGATGGTGGTGGACTTCAAGAGAACCAAGGCACAACTGACTGCAGTCCCTATACAGGGGATGGATGTGGAAATGGTTTGGTCATACAAGTTCCTGGGAGTCCATATGCTAACACCGGGGCTCTGTACAAAAAGGGCCAGAGCTGACTCTACTTTCTGAGGAGGCTCAGGTCCTTCAACGTGTGCAGTAAACTACTGTATACCTTCTACCAGTCTTTTTTGCAGTGGTGTGCTGGGGAGCCAACATATAAACCAGTGATGCTTCTCGGGTAAATAAGCTGGTCAGGAAAGCTAGCTTTGTCCTGGGGATGAGCCTTGACACTCTAGAGGAGGTGGCGGAGAGACGGATCCTGGCGAAACTGCTGGCCATCATGGACAACGTCACCCACCCTCTGCATGCCATGGTTATGACGAAGAGGAGCACCTTCAGTCACAGACTGATCCCACCACTGTGTGCCAGAGAGCGATACAGGAGGTCCTTCCTGCCGGCGGCTATTAGACTATTTAATGCCTCACCGGGGTGCCGTGCCGTCGGTAACACAGACCTGGAACTGTTGGGGTGTTAGGAGCTAGTTTAACAAATGTGCAGCCATCCGTGAGTAACTCTGGTCCGTAATCACTCATTCACTCAGGACTTATTTATTCAACCAGGTCTGTATATACTTACTCATGTACAGTTGTTATATCATATCACGTGCAATATTGTAAGTAATTCTTGGACTTAACTTACGTAGTCATTCACTCAGGAATGTATATTAGTATCCTGTCCATCTTTTTTCGAATATATCGAATGTGCAATACGTGCATTTATCTGTAATTAAACCCTGCACTAAGGACTGTATTTTAAAGGGAATTACTATCATTACCCCAAATTATATCATACACACATTTAGCTATTTATGTTTCTCTTCCTGTCATTTACCTGTACAGTTAATTTAACCATGCAAAATATTCACTTACCTGTTAATTTAACCAGTTGAACCAGTTTAAACTATTATTACCCTCACTCATATCATACACATTTTTAGCTATTGAAGTATTTCTCTGCCATCGACCTGTATAATATTGTTAACCATCCACCAATGTATAGTGTACATATTCAGCCAACCACCCTGTCAGGCTCTGGCCATAGAGAAGCCTATTGCTTCTCTATATAGCCATGGTCAGAGTCTGACAGATCATTTATTTTCTATGTGGGGGTTTTGTGTTGGATCCCTAATTAGAGGCAGCTGCTCTGCATTGTCTCTAATTAGGGATCCTACATATGTTTGTAGGTCCCACATCCTAGGTGTGTGTCAGATATCTCCAGTCACGACAAGTAAGTGTGTTCTCAGTTTGAATTATATAGATCATTTATTGTTTTGTATAGTTCTGCTCAAGTTTAGTCCACAATCTTCTCCTTTGTCTTGATCACATTGAGGGAGAGATTGTTATCCTGGCACCACACGGCCAGGTCTCTGACCTCCTCCTTATAGGCTGTCTCATCGTTGTCGGTGATCAAGCCTACCACTTGTGTTGTCGGCAAACTTAATGATGGTGTTGTAGTAGTGCCTGGCCATGCAGTCATGGGTGAACAGTGAGTACAGGACTGTGTTAAACTGTACACTTATAGATTATACAATAGATAAACAAAAACTGTAAAATGTTTCACCCACCCTTGATCTCCAGCCTAGTCCCCTTTCCAAACAGTATCTCCCCACATGAGGCCACTGCACAGTAGTAAGTCCCAGCATCAGAGAGGCTGAGGTTTATCTTGGGGAGGTTGTAGACACAGCTCTGTGTAGGAGACCCAGCCTCAGGGCTCTTCTCATATGGATCACTCCTGTCTTCATGGGTGTAAATGATTCCTGGACAGGATTCTCCTGATCCATGTCTGAACCAATAGACACTGTGTTCTCCTGCACTGGTCTCAGTGTGTATTGTACAGTGCAAAGGTCACAGAGTCTCCTGTGTATTACAAGCTGGAGCCTTACAGGAGCCCCTCCTCCAGGAACGGCTCCCAACGTTCTCCTAGCTGCGTTGTTTATGGCGGTGAAACTCCCTGATGAGATTTGGGTCTAGAATATCTCGAGCTGGCACCCAAGCCCGCTCCTCCGGGCCATAACCCTCCCAATCCAAGATACTGGTTCTTCCCATGGACCTGGCGAGAGTCCAGAGGTACTGGAGGAGGTTTCCTGGCTGGGGACAACGGAGAACAGGTTTCAAACAGGAGACGTGAAATGTGGGATGAATACGCATGGACCTGGGTAGAAGAAGACGGTAGGACACTGGGTTGATCCTTTTGAGGACTTTGAAGGGCCCGATGAAGCGAAGTGCTAGTTTCCGTGACTCAACGTGCAGAGGGAGATTCCTAGTAGACAGCCACACTCTCTGTCCTGGTCTAAGTGATGGTCCAATTCTACGGTGCTGGTTTGCATACCTCTGCTGCTGTTGAGTGTCTCTTAGCAGGGCTGCTCGTGCTCTCCGCCATGTCCGTCGACACCTCTGGACAAGTTGAGCAGCAGCTGGTACACGGACCTCAGGATCCTGTTCAGGGAACAGAGGGGGAGGAAAACCAAACTGGCACTCAAAAGGGGACATGCCTAAAGATGAGTGGTGTAGAGTGTTGTGTGCAAATTCAGCCCAGATCAAATGGGAGCTCCAAGCAGTCTGATTATTAGATACCAGGCATCTAAGAGTATTTTCTATCTCCTGGTTGACTCTCTCAATCTGTCCATTTGACTGGGGGTAAAATCCAGAGGACAGGCTGATGGATGCCCCAATTAGGCGTCCGAAAGACTTCCAGAAACGGGAGGTGAACTGTGATCCCCTGTCAGACACCATATCTTGGGGAAAGCCATGGATTCTGAAGACATGTTGCAGCAATAAGTCTGCTGTCTGGCCTGCTGTGGGAATCTTGGGTAATGGTATAAGATGGCATGCTTTAGAAAATCGGTCTACCACCAGAATTACTGTGTTACCTTGAGATTTTGGTAGACACGTAACAAAGTCCAATGATATGTGGGACCAGGGGCGTGTAGGGATAGGTAGTGGGTGCAGTAGGCCGTGAGGGTGGGTTCTGGGTTCCTCGTTGCATGTTGGTCCACCAAAATCTTCTCTGGATGAGTTTCAATGTTCTTGTGCTCCCAGGATGGCCCGAGGGAAGGGAAGCATGGCCCCACTAACACATCAGAACGCATGGAGTTAGGCACAAAAAGGCAATCCGGAGGACCGTTACCTGGGTCGGGATGTTGTTGTTGGGCCCTCTTCACCGCTGTTTCGATTCCCCATTGGACTGATGCCACCACTTTGGAGCTGGGTAGGATTGGTTCGGGTATGCCCTCCACTTCTGGTGGATCAAACTGCCTTGAGGGCATCAGTCTTTGAGTTCCTGGAACCTGGACGGTATGAGAGGGTAAAGTCAAAGCGATTAATGAAGAGGGCCCAACGAGCCTGACGTGAGTTCAATCTCTTGGCCTCCCGGATATAGGTGAGGTTCCTGTGGTCCATCCAGATAAGGAATGGGTGTTTGGCACCCTCCAGCCACTGTCTCCACTCTTCAAGTGCCACCTTCACCGCCAACAGCTCCCGGTTACCAATGTCGTAATTCCTTTCGGCTGGGGAAAGTCGACGTGAGAAGTAAGCACAAGGATGAAGTTTGTGGTCATTCCTTGCTCTCTGCGACAAGACTGCTCGTACCCCGACGTCCGATGCATCCACCTCCACTACAAAGGGCAACTCAGGATCTGGAAAAGTCAGAATGAGTGCGGAGGTGAAGAGCTGCTTGAGTCGGTCGAATGCCTGATCAGCCCTTTCGGTCCACTTAAAGGGGCTTGATGTCTTCTTGGTAAGAGAGGTCAGGGGTTCTGCAATAGCACTGAAGTTCCTAATGAACCTTCTATAAAAATTGGCAAATCCCAGAAAACGTTGGACCTCTTTGACGTAGCCAGGTTGGGGCCAGTTCAGAACCGCTTGAATCTTGCCAGGATCCATCTGAACATTGCCACTGGAGACAGTGAATCCAAGAAAAGAGACTCTTCTCACTCTTCTCTAGTTTGACAAATAGTCCATTCCTCTGCAGTTGAGATAGGACGAGTCGGACATATTGGACATGCTCTTGATAACAACGAGAGAAGATGAGAGTGTCATCAAGATAAACAAATACAAATGTGTTTAGCATATCACGTACCACATCATTAATAAGTGCCTGAAAAACGGCTGGAGCATTGACTAGCCCAAAGGGCATTACCTGATACTCAGTGGCCATTTGGAGTGTTAAAAGCAGTCTTCCATTCATCTCCTTCTCGTATCCTAACAAGGTGGTAGGCATTTCGAAGGTCTAACTTTGTGAAAATGGTCGCCCCTTGTAAGAGTTCGAAGGCCGTGGTCATTAGTGGCAATGGGTAGCGGTTCTTGACCGTGATGCGATTAAGACCCCGGTAATCAATGCAGGCCGAAGACCGCCATCCTTCTTCCCCACAAAAAAGAAGCCAGCCCCTGCTGGCAACGTAGATGGATGGATGAATCCGCTGTTAAGGGCATCATTGATATATTACTCCATGGCAGCTCTTTCTGGTGCAGAGAGGGAAAAAAAAAAAGTCTCCCTGGGAATGGTTAGTACCTCTGTGGACTGGGCTGGTGGCTTGAGAGGAATGGGCGGCAGCTTGGAGGTGGTTGGTCGTGAATCAGTGGGTGTCTTCAGCAACTCGGAAAAATTACAGAGAGAGAGACCTGAAATCCCACAATTAGTGCCCCAAGCCGTTACTACCCTAGCGGTCCAATCTATATGGGGATTGTGAAGGGATAACCATGGGAAGCCAAGAATTAAAGGGAACTCTGGTGAATGGATCAAGAAAAACTATCTTCTCATGATGACAACCAATTTGGAGATGAAGGGGTGTAGTGCACTGGCTCACCTGACCAGATCCCAGGGGTCTCCCATCCAATGCGGTTATGATCAGGCGTTCTTGAAGAGAGATGGGCTCAACTCTCAGGTGTCTGGCCAAAGTAAAGTCCATAAAATTTCCAGCAGCCCCTGAATCAAGGAAGGCCAGAAGCTTGTGATGCTGTTACCCCAATGCAGTGATACGTCGAGTGAAACCCCAGAAGCTGCTGGTAGGGAAAAGGTGATTACTCTCATCCCAGCCCCCCTCTTCTTGGACGAGAGTTGTCTTTTCCCGTTAACTCGGGACAGTTGGACCTGAAGTGGTCTGGCTTTCCACAGTACAAGCAGCATCTCTCCCTCATGCGTCGTTCCCTCTCGGCTTGCGACAGTCTGGCCCTTCCCAACTGCATGGGTTCCTCAAAATTCATGGGAAGTGGAGGGGATTCAATGACACTGCTAGAAACTTGTAGCTCAGGCAGCCTGACCTCCCCAAGGTGTTCCCGTCTGCGCTCTCGAATGCGGTTGTCCACCCTGATGGAAATGTAAATAAGGGATTCAAGGTCAGGAGCCGGGTATCGGAAGGCCAATTCATCTTTCAGTTCAGGGGACAGGGCACGGTGAAACGTTGCTCTCAGGGCTCGTTGATCCCAACCGCTCTCTGAGGCTAATGTGCGGAACTCTATTGCAAACTCTGCCACACTCCTTGTCCCTTGGTATAACTGAAGCAGCCTGTGGTCAACCTCTCCCCCACTGGTAGGGTGATGGAAGACCCTCCTCATCGCTGCAACAAACAGGTCACAACTGTCAGTAAGCGGGAATGTTGTTCCCACAAAGCCGTAGCCCAGTCCAGCGCCTTTCCAGTGAGGAGGGTGATGATGTATGCCACTTTGCAGTTCTCTGTGGGAAAGCTGTTAGGTTGTAATCCAAATGCCAGAGTACACTGAGTAATAAAGCCTCGATTTCCGTCATACCTCTCTGGTGCTGGCAGTCTCGGCTCAGGTAGAAGGCCAGTCAATGGAGGTGTGGGTCTGTCAGCTCGCACAGATTGGGAGGCTTGAGATGCAGTCTGCTCACTTAAGCGTTGTAGAATCTCAGATAGAATCTGCTCATGTCTGTGAATGGTGGAGGCTTGGCCAGACAGTGCAGCTAGAATACGATCAACATTGGAGGTAGGTGTGGCATCTTCCGCTGGGTCCACTTCCATGGTTCAGACTTGCTGTGATGGGTGTCTGATGCTGGGATTGAACTCTGGTCTTCAAGTCAACTGTACTGCTTCTTTACCACTGAGTTATTGTGGATGACAAACAGCAGATGGACCCAAGGGCAGAAGGAAAAATTGCAGACTTAGATTAATGAACAAAAGGTGTCTTTACTGAAGAGTCCAAGTTTAAAAGTACAACTTAAAGGAAGCCGAGCTTCCAGAGAATAAATCAAAGAAACAAAAGGTGAGCAAAAGGCAAATCCAAAAATACAACAGACTTAGCTTTCTTGGCAAGGAGAGTACAAGCATAGTAGGCTCAAGACTGAACACAACTGAAAGAAAGAGGCATGCTTAAATAGGCCACCACAAACAAGCTAATGAACCCCACAGGTGGGAGAAATCAAATACTAATGAGTGGCAACAATGCATTCTACAGAAGCTGGGGCCACCTAGCGGCAGGGAGAGTCATTACAGCTCAGCGCCAACTAGAGGCCGGGAGAGTCATTACAAGCTGGAGCCTTACAGTCTGAGATCCTTAGGTTCTTCTTTTCTTGGCCATTTTCCACTGAGAAGTGAGGGTTATCCTTAAACTCATGGTAGAATGTTGCGTTCCTTTCAAACTTATTGACATTTGAGAAGAGCTGAAAGTTAACTTGTACCAAGAGAACAATACTGTCATGTAGCTTTCATGAAAGCAGAGAAAATACACTCTGTATCCAATGTTGGCTGACATGAGACCACTCTCTTGACGTATGGATGAAGACTCAGTTCCAGCTAGCACATGAACTAGAAAACATGAAAATATTTAACTATGTTATAGATTACCCAAAATACAACTTTGGAAGGTCAAAGTGTCTGTAGAGCATTAATTGGAAACCTTGTGTCTCCAAATCAAGTGTGGACATCATATTAATAGAGAAATATATAAGATTGACTTACCCATCCCTACGAGAAGTGGAAATATCAGACACAGTGTGATCATCTTTAAAGTTGTCATCCTCTTCACAACTTGAGTGTAAAAAGTCTACCCTTATGTACAACACTTCAACAATGGAGTTACAGGTGATTGGTGGAACTGGAAGATTATTATTATTATTATGATAGATTTATTACAAATTAAGTACTTATTATTGAAGTTTGGCATCCCTCACTCTTTATCACTGCAGCTACTGTAGTATAAGATATTCATGGTTGTGATCTTTTTGGAACTTGCATGCTATGACACTGTCATCCACTAGTGTTTCTATCATCACACAGTCACTTCACTTCACTAAAAACATATATTGAAAAACCACAGCAATCACAATACAGTAGTCTTCTTTTAGTGATCTCTCATTCAATATTTACATTCAGTAGAACAGATGGATATAATGCCCTCCCATTATATTTTTATTGAGTAGGCCAATGGTTCTAGCGGCCTAACATCACACAAAAACTACATTTTGACTAAGAACTACTGATCACTAGGTCAAATTACCTAATAAATATCTCATTGTGTATTTACACAGATTTCAGTGGACTATCAATAGATAAAGCTGCCTCATCAAAAGTTTGTTTACTGTTGTTTACTAAAATGGTCAACTTGAAGAGCAAGTGGAGTATAGACACATTTCTGTATGTTAGAGGTAACAGCTCTGACATCCAGCTGAAAACCACAGAAAGAGAGAAACAGAGAGAGAGAGAGATAAGGATCCTTTGTGCAATAGGCCAGCAGGCCCTAACAAAGCATAGAGACATCCTCATCTTGTGTTCATCATAGACCACAGAGTACCTTTAAATAGGTTGCTGTGTATGTGAGGGGGTGTTAGTAGCATGAGAAGAGAACGAAACTGTTCAACCCTACATCTTAACGTCTTTTCAGAAATGAAACTGCAGGTTATAACAGGTTAGAAAAATAGGTTAAATTTTACAAAAAATTACATTACTTAGGCATTGTTAGCAGAATGAAAAGGATGCAGTCAATGCACGATTAATAAAATTCACCAATAAATCGCTAAGTAGTCTAATAAATATTGCCATCAGGTTGTACATCACAGCTAGTATTGTTACATTGGTTACTGCCTCCAGACATTCAGGGTATGACCTGTTTCAGTTTCACTCACCCCTTACAAAAAAGACTGCAGTTAGAGTGCTGTATTACTGCAGTGTGCTGCAAATACTGCAGTTTCAAAACTGCAACCTTTTTTGTAAGGGACTGTCAGGCTCTGGCCATGGAGAAGCAATAGGCTTCTCTATGTAGTTATGGTCAGAGTCTGACAGTGTCGTTCTTTTCTGCTGCTGCTACCCTTTGTCTCTAATTAGGGATCCCATATATGTTGAGTCTGTCCTTCACTCTGGTGTGGGTTGTTATCGATGTATGTCGCAGTCACGGTGAAGTAAGTGTGCTTTTTACGTCCGTTCATTTGGTGTGTTGTTGTGAACGTGACGTTCGTTAGTCTGTTTGTTTTGTGTCATTTTAGTTCGTCATTTTGGTTTTGTTTATTACTATATGAATATACATAGTATTAATAAAATAAGAAATGTCGAACTACTATCCCTGCGCTGCTTCTTGGTCTCTCCCCACACACACTCGTGACAGAACAACCCAACCCTTGGGAGACCAAGCAGCGCGAGTGGGGAGAGACGGACAAAGAGGAGTTAACGCCAGTATCAGTTCCGACGTGGCCTAGGGTGAGTCCTGAGGACCGTGGGAGGGTTTTTGCGCAATTGAGGAGGATGGAACAGCAAAGGTCCGTTGTGGCTGCGAGCACCACACCATCAGTGCGCAGCCAGAGCCCGGAGAGGCTGAAGACGGGGAATCGCCCACCACTTCGTCTGCCCACAGATCAGGATCGGGAGAAGCCCGAGGGGTTCTATAAATACCCGGAGGAGGAGCAGACGAGGTGGTGGAGAGCCTGGGTTGCGCTTCCGCTGGAGGCTCAGAAGGACCCACTCCTCCGGGAGATAGAGGAGGAGAGGGACTTTGAGCGCCGACGGGTACTAGTGCTGAAGCTAATGGACAGCACCTCCAGCGAAGGTCGGCGTCCCCGAACCTCCAGCGAAGGTCGGCGCCCCCCGAACCTCCAGCGAAGGTCGGCGCCCCCGAACCTCCAGCGAAGGTCGGCGCCCCCGAACCTCCAGCGAAGGTCGGCGCCCCCGAACCTCCAGCGAAGGTCGGCGCCCCTGAACCTCCAGCGAAGGTCCCCAGTCCGGGTCCAGCCGTCTGCTCCGCCTCAGTGCCAGAGCAGTCCGCTCCACCGGTACCCAGTCCGGGTCCAGCCGCCTGCTCCGCCTCAGTGCCAGAGCAGTCCGCTCCACCGGTACCCAGTCCGGGTCCAGCCGCCTGCTCCGCCTCAGTGCCAGAGCAGTCCGCTCCACCGGTACCCAGTCCGGGTCCAGCCGCCTGCTCCGCCTCAGTGCCAGAGCAGTCCACTCCACCGGTACCCATTCCGGGTTCAGCCGTCTGTTCCGGTCTTGAGCCAGAGCAGTCCGCTCCACCGGTACCCAATCCGGGTCCAGCCGTCTGCTCCGCTTCAGAGCCTGAGCAGTCCGCCCCACCGGTGCCCAGTCCATGGCCGGAGCCGTTTGTCCCACCGGTGCCCAGTCCGGGCCTGGGCGTTTTTCACGCTCCATGGCCGGAGCCGTTGGCCCCACCGGTGCCCAGTCCGGGCCCGGATTATTGTCCAGCTCCATGGCCGGAGCCGTTTGCCATGGGAAAAAACTGTCCACGTCGCCGGAGCCAGAGCCGCCCCCAAATGACTAGTTTTCCCTCCCTATTAACCCCCCCTTGTTTTGTGTGGTTTTTTTTTGGCGTCCGGGAGTCCACGCCTTGGGGGGGGGGGGTACTGTCAGGCTCTGGCCATAGAGAAGCAATAGGCTTCTCTATGTAGTTATGGTCAGAGTCTGACAGTGTCGTTCTTTTCTGTTTCTTTGTGGGTTTTGGGTGGATCCCTAATTAGAGGCAGCTGCTATCCTTTGTCTCTAATTAGGGATCCCATATATGTTGAGTCTGTCCTTCACTCTGGTGTGGGTTGTTATCGATGTATGTCGCAGTCACGGTGAAGTAAGTGTGCTTTTTACGTCCGTTCATTTGGTGTGTTGTTGTGAACGTGACGTTCGTTAGTCTGTTTGTTTTGTGTCATTTTAGTTCGTCATTTTGGTTTTGTTTATTACTATATGAATATACATAGTATTAATAAAATAAGAAATGTCGAACTACTATCTCTGCGCTGCGTCTTGGTCTCTCCCCACACACACTCGTGACAGGGACCCAATGATTTGGTCAAAAACGTACGAAAAGGGCAATGATTGGGAGCCTCAGCACAATCAATCTAGCTATTTATTTATTTTACTAGGCAAGTCAGTTAAGAACATATTCTTATTTTCAATGACGGCCTAGGAACAGTGCGTTAACTGCCTTGTTCAGGGCTCGGGGATTCGATCCAGCAACCTTTCGGTTACGGGCCCAACACTCTAACCACTGGGCTACCTGCCGCCATGCAGTAACGTTATATGACTAAGGCTATAGCTTATCTATTTATTTAGGCCTACTTATTTAGAAAGCTAGCTATATGGCTTGATAGCTAGCCAAACAATGTAGTGTAAGGGCTGATACATGTTTAGCTAATTAATATGTTAATCTACAACAAGAGTTATTAACTGAATGTATTGTGTGATCATAGAGCTTTAGAACTGCTGTAGGTTTGGGTAGGGGGGAGCTATGTGGAAGGAATGTGCTAGCTGGGGGGTTTCACGATAGAACTGTATTTTGTTGTAACATGAAACTAGAACATCTACTGAGAGGACAACTGCTTCCGTCAACTGGATTGCGTCACGAGGCTGGGACCAGCCTGCACGCCAACGATAGGCTGAGTAAGTTTAAACCACATTCAGCCTCTACTCCGACAGGCCAGCAAGGAGCGGTAACTATTCTGTCAGAGTATTTAAGGAACAACAAAGGATAGGACTTGCTCTTCTCTAGGCTATGCGCTTCTCTAGGCGCTCTTCTATAGCGCTGCTCGCTGACTCTCTCTCGCGCTCTCTTGCGCTCTCTCTTTCTCTCTCTCTCTCTCTCTCTCTTCTCTGGCCCTGCTTGCTGTTTGCCCTGCGTGGTGTCACAGTGAGCCTGTATATACGAACTTCATATTTACCATTTAAGGGTTTGCTAGAATAAAATACATAGATGATTTAAACGGCGTAGTAATCCTTTTGTTCCAATACCAGATTTGAATTGACGCAACCTTAACAGTAGCTAGCTAAAACCTAGTATTACACAGAGCCTTGTACACAGAGCCTTGTACTGTAGCTAGCTAGCTACTGGAAGGATGTTATGTTATCACCTGGACAAGTGAGGGAGTGGCAGACTTTTTCTCCCAAACCATTTTTTTTTCAGCTTTGGTGGCTACAGAAATGTGACTAACTAAGCTAGCTACCCATTTACTTAAACTTGAACGACTGTCAGCATATCTCTTAGTTGGCAATCACAATGTATTTGGCATCGATCAAATGAGCAGGATGGCAAACTGTAAATCTCATTCACTTGTTAAAACATTGGTTACTATTGTCACACCCTGATCTGTTTCACCTTTCTGTGTGCTTGTCTCCACCCCCCTCCAGGTGTCACCCATTTCCTCATTATCCCCTGGGTACTTTAACCTGTGTTCTGTTTGGCTGTTGCCAGTTGGTTGGGCTTGTTGAAGCCTACCAGCGGTTTTCCCCTGCGCTCCTGTCTTGCTCTTGCTATTGTTATTGTTTGCTCATCTGCCTCAGACTAACACCGTTGTTGTTGGTTTGCATAGGCAACTGAGGGAGATATAGCCTACCTGTTGGTTGTTTGATCAGTAGGACTGTAATGTTCCCAAAAGTAAAACTCTGTAGTATTTATGTTTTTGAAGAAAACTATTTGGGTTTATTTTTTGTTACTTTTGTTTTACTGCTTTTTAAACATTTATCAAAATAAAATAGTGCTGTTCTGCTGACTGTAAACACAGTCCAGCGCAGTGCCACATCATAGTGAATGGCATGGCCTATTTGCATAAAAGGCCTCCTCTAGCTGATTGGTTATGGTACATTGCCCAATTGCACTGCTGCTTTCCCATTCACATTACTATGGAAATGTCAATGAATGTATGAAAACATAAAAATTTGCATATCTATGTGCTTGCTTGTCAGGGGCATACTGGGACTAGAAATTCTCCTTGGCATTTCTAACACAGACCCCCACAACGGCCAATACTAGCCAGATAGTGGTGTTTGTGTAAAAACACCCAAGTTAGACAGAGCCACTAGGCTTAAAATCATCCAGCCCATCTGGCATTTGCCCAAAATAATAGATTGCTAGTCTACCCTTGTCGCTTTTCACAAAATAAAACTAATGTAAAATAAGTGTAATATTCTTCCAGAGGGTGTATAAGTACATACACTACATGTGTCCACATACTACCAAAAGTATGTCCCCCCTTTGCTGCTATAACAGCCTCCACTCTTCTGGGAAGGCTTTCCACTAGATGTTGGAAGTTGCATCCATTCAGCCACAAGAACATTAGTGTAGTCGGGCACTAATTTTGGGCAATTAGACCTGGCTCGCAGTCGGCGTTCCAATTCATCCCAAAGGTCAGGGCTCTTTGCAGGCCAGTCAAGTTCTTCCACAACGATCTCAACAAACCATTTCTGTATGGACCTCGCTTTGTGCACGGGGGCATTGTCATGCTGAAACAGGAAAGGGCCTTCCCCAAAGTGTTGCCACAAGTTGGAAGCACAGAATCTTCTAGAATGTCATTGTATTCTATTCCTCCTCCACCAAACTTTACAGTTGGCACTATGCATTGGGGCATGTAGCATCCTCCTGGAATCCGCCGACCCAGATTTGTCCGTCAGACTGCCAGATGGTGAAACGTGATTCATCACTCCAGAGAGCGCATCTCCACTGCTCCAGAGTCCAATGGTGGCGAGCTTTACACCACTTCAGCCGACGCTTGGCATAGCGCATGGTATTCTTAGACTTGTATGAGGCTGCTCGGCCATGGAAAAACATTTAATGAATCTCCAAATGAACTGTTCCCTTGCTGACGTTGCTTCCAGAGGCAGTTTGGATCTCGGCAGTGAGTGTTGCAACCAAGGACAGAAGATTTTTACACGCCATGTTCTTCAGAACGTGGCGGTCCCGTGTTGTTAGCTTGTGTGACCTACCACTTTGATGCTGAGCCGTTGTTGCTCCTAGACGTTTCCACTTCACAATAACAGCACTTACAGTTGACTGGGGCAGCTCTGTTAGGGCAGACATTTGACAAACTGACTTGTTGGAAAGGTGGCATCCTGTCTGGTATTTCAATTGTCTTAATTGTCTACTTGTTAAATGTTTGTAAAATCTTAATTTGTAATGTCTTATTAATTGGTGGTGGACCCCAGGAATAGGGATTCTAATAAAAATTAACAAAATTCAAATCCTATGATAATGCCACGTTGAAAGTCACTGAGCTCTTCAGTAAGGCTATTCTACTGTCAATGTTTGTCTATGGAGATTGCATGGCGGTGTGCTTGATTTTATACACCTGTCAGCACACCTTTGTATATATAGTGTATTTTAATAATATCTATGCCAGATCCTCTTTAAAGATGCCTGAGTATGGCCTAAATACCTTCAACTTCCATTGTCTTGATTATTGTTAAATGCTTTATCTATCTTATCACAAGATAGATAGATAAATAGATAGATAATGGAGACTGTCTGCATCTTGGGCCTGTGAAGAACAATTATAAAATGGAGGTAGAATATTACTACACATTATTATTAAATATAACACAATTTCACATCTTTTGTCACCATCACCAAGGATGAGACTGACTGGACCTCTTGTTTGAGAGCCGGGTTCTGAAAAGAAACAAATCCTCACTACTGATACATCTGTAGATGGTGATATCAAAGAAGATCAACTTCCAAGACTTTGTCACTTACTTCTGCACTGCATACATGGTCTCTTGTTCATCTTGTAAATTATGAAAGCAAGGACAATGATCTGGTTGAGAGAGGGAGACAAACATGGTGATAGATAGATAGATACTTTATTGATCCCCGGGGGGGAAATTTCTTTGTCAAGCACCTACAACATAACATAGGGCAGGTGCAAAATGCCAGAAAGAAAATACCCAAAAGACAGATACACAATACATGATACATAGAGCGGCAGTATGAAAAAGTATAGAAATACAAGAAGTCTGTAGTGCAACAAAGCTATAAAAAGGCATTGCATAGTATGAGTGTGTCACGTGTCGGGGTGGGTGCATAGAGAGACCAAGGCGCAGCGCAGTAATAGTTAATAATAAACTACAGGAAAAGGAGGACTGAGTACACTCCCATTCTCTTTGACCGGGCTGTAGTGGTGCAGGTTGAGAGCTTCAAGTTCCTTGGTATCCACATCACCAACAAACTATCATTGTCCAAACACATCAAGACAGTCGTGAAGAGGGCACCACAAAGCCTATTCCCCCTCAGGAGACTGAAAATATTTGGCATGGGTCCTCAGATCCTCAAAAAGTTATCCAGCTGCACCATCGAGAGCATCCTGACTGGTTGCATCATGCCTGGTATGGCAACTTCTAGGCCCCGACCGCAATCATATCTTGAAGGTTTTATTGCCAAAAGGAATAGGATGTAGACAAACCAGACTTGAAAGTTTTTGAAACAATAATGGAAGACGAATAAGAGGTGTTAATCATTCTACCCAAGGACAATCATTCTACCCACATGAGGCCACAGCACAATAGTAAGTCCCAGCATCAGAGAGGCTGAGGTTCCTCTTGGGGAGGTTGTAGACACAGCTCTGTGTAGGGGGTGCGCAGCAGAAGGTGCAGAGGGAGCACCCCCCCATCCACATATCACTGATAAACTGAAATGGTCCACCCACACAGACATTGTGGTGAAGAAGGTACAACAGAGCCTCTTCAACCTCAGGAGGCTAAAGAAATTTGGCTTAACACCTAAAACCCTCACAAACTTTTACAGATGCAAAATTGAAATCATACTGTCGGGCTGCATCGCCGCCTGGTACGGCAACTGCACCGCCCACAAGCGCAATCCTCTCCAGAGGGTGGTGCGGTCTGCCAAACGCATTACCGAAGGCAAACTACCCACCCTCCAGGACACCTACAGCACCCGATGTCACAGGAAAGCGAGGTCAGTACAGGTGCATCAAAGCTGGGACCGAGAGACTGAAAAACAGTTTATACCTCAAGGTCATCAGACAGCTAAATAGCCACCACTAGCACATTAGAGGCTGCTGCCTTAAGGAACAGACTAGAAATCACTGGTCACTTTAAGGTATGGAACACTAGCCACTTTAATAATGTTTATAATGTTTACATATCTGGCATTCACTCATCCCATGTGTTTATACTGTATTCTATACTATCTTTCGGTATCACAGTCATTTAAACAATGTTTACATATCTTGTGGTATCGGTATCTCGGTATCTTAGTCACCAAATCGTGTTAACATACTGCATCACCAATCTCTTATGTGTATATTGTATACTTTAAAGCTTACTATTCCACTGGATCTTAGTCCAATGCCGCCCTGGCATTTGTATATATTCTTAATACTTTCTTACTTAGATTTGTGTATTTTATGTTGTGAAACTGTTCAAAATTATTGTTAGATATACTGCACTGTCTGAGCTAGAAGCACAAGCATTTTGCTACAATCACAATAACATCTGCTAACCATGTGTATGTGAGCAATAAAAAGTGATTTGGTTTGATTTGAGACCCAGCCTCAGGGCTGTTCTCACACTGATCACACCTGTCTCCATGGGTGTAAATGATTCCTGGACTGGATTCTCCTGAGCCATGTCTGAACCAATAGACACAGTGTTCTCCTGCACAGGTCTGTGTATTCTACAGCAGAGTCAAAGAGTCTCCTGGCTGGACTGATCAGAATTTTTCTTTTATTGTCTCTGGGGAGAAATGTAGCGAGATAGCTCATCATTGGCTAGGCCCTCAGAAGCTCGAAAGAAGGCACCTGCCATTCAACCGTATTAGATCCAAATTTTGGAGTGACAGTAGAATCAACCAATCACATTATGACATGTAATGGGTGGGACCATTTTGACAAAAAACGCATTGAATCTCCTGCCATTCTTTAAGACCAACAGGTCACAGCACAATAGCGAGCAGTAGTTTTCCCACAGACTAAGCTAGCTAGTTTGTGTTGTAGGCTGGTGTGAGGCTGCTGCTGTTTCAGGTGTTATTGAAGATGTTGATGCTAAATTGTTAGCTTCATTCTTTGAGATTAACTTTCAACAAGACGTTTTTTCAAATTATCCTCATCTGGAGTGAAACAGTTTTCTTATTGCAGTTCGCTATCTCTCTTTGAAAATAATGTGTTATGCTTGTGAAACATTGTTGCATTTCAACTTTAGATCACTGGTTAGTGTGTGGAAAGTAATAGTTGTTCTTATGATTGGGACCTACTGTCTTATTATGTCCTAGTGAACGGACTGCTTATCCTTTAACATCATGCTGTGTGCGACTGCTGTCTTTCTATCAGTCTATGTGTTTTACAGAAAGTGCACTCTTACATGGAGTGAGCTGGTAGGTATTACAGTCGCTGTCCTTTCAGCATCAAATTCCTGTCAAACGTACATCCTTTGACGTGTAACTGTTGTCTCTCTTAGTGATAGTATGATAGTGATGGTGTTAGGCTGCCATAGTTTGTGAAAGCAATGTGGTTGTTGTTGCTGGTAAAATTAGTGAGGGTGCTGTCTCTGTTTATCTTGATTTTGGTACAATGTTTTGGAAGATTTTGCCCTCTCTGAAGGCCTAGGTCCAATAGCCACAGTTTGCCACTGCTTTTAAGGTATACTATGGGTGAACTACAAGCCAGTGCTCCTGTCAATCGCAAGAGTTCCTAAATTAAGTGATCTATTGGTGCAGCAAGAAGAGTGCCAATTCCAGTCAATTGTTACCCACTCCAGGAGGTCCTTCTGCCCACTACAATAAATAAACACAACAGTGAGGGGAATCTCACAGTGAGAACATATCTAGATTTGGAATATATACTGTCATCCAGAACCTTATCAAAGGTTATTACTTTAAAATTAACTTAATTTGTATTTAAAATTCTGGGAACCTCTATGATGATCAACTATAGTCTATAATTAAAATATCTTATCATTCTCTCTATCAAACCAAATACAAGAGTGGAACATCAGTAGTTGGTGATAAGATAATGTTTATCTGTGGTCATTGTATGCAGCTATGGTTGTCATTCTATGTCCCGCCCATAATCACAAATTACTTTCATCTCTTTTATTTGAAGATTCAGTACTTCCTTCATGGTCTGTCAGTGTAGAACTAAACACAGAATGGAACGCATATATGTACCAGCTCTCGTCGTCTATGTGATATTGCGAGGGGTGAGAAGTGAGTGATGAGGCAAAAATGAAAAAGAGATGAATTTAGCGAAGGAACGAATGACATTTAATTTGAATACTGCAACACACAATAGATAATAACCCGCGTGGGTTGAAACAAAAAACACAGGGTTAAATAGTGACCCTGATGACCAATATGGAACAGGTGTGGGTCATCAGGGTGTTGCTACCATCTTCCCCCGACCGCCGGTTTAGAACGCCGGCGAGGATGATCGCTGGAGAGGAGGAGGGCCCGTCGTCTTGCACGGGGCATTCGTTACAGTACCCCCCTCCCTAGGCGCGGCTCCTGACGTCGCCACTCGCCGGCACCCTGGGCGACCCCGAGGGCGGGGAGCCGGCCTGTCCGGACGGCGTGCATGGAACTCCGTTGTGAGCGACGGATCGCAGATGTCTACCGCCCGGACCCAGCTGCGCTCCTCAGGGCCGTAACCTGCCCAGTCCACTAGGTACTGGACCCGACCCTGCCGTAGCCGAGAGTCCAGCACCTTCTCCACTCGATATGCCAGACCCCCGGCCACCTCCGTTGGGGGTGGAGGCGCCACTGCAGGTCCGGATCCCCCTAGTGGACCAGGAACCACCGGTCTGAGGAGAGAGACATGGAAAGAGGGAGACATGTTAGTATAGGGTGGTGTAAGTCTCAACCTATAGGTGACCTCATTCACTCTCCGAAGGACCGTGAAAGGTCCCACATACCGGGGTTCTAGCTTGTGGCATGGCAAGCGGAGCTGGAGGTTCCTTGTGGACAGCCAGGCTTTATCCCCTGGTTGGAACACTGGGGCCTCACTCCGCCGTCTGTCCGCCTGCGTCTTTTGACGTTGGACTGCCCTCTGCAGGCGGACGTTGACGGCGGACCAGGCTCCCTCAGCCTTCCCAAACCACTCCTCCACCATCTGGACCTCATTAGAACCCCTTGCCCAGGGGCACAGCCTAGGCTGATAGCCTAGCACCACCTGGAAAGGGGTTAGACCTGTGGAGGAATGGCACAGGGAATTCTGAGCGTATTCCGCCCAGGGGAGGAAACGGGTCCACTCACCTGGCTGTTCCATACAATAGGATCGAAGGAACCTCCCCAGTTCTTGGTTGGTGCGCTCCGCCTGCCCATTAGCCTGAGGGTGGTACCCGGATGTGAGACTAACCGCGACCCCCAGTTTGGACATGAACGCTTTCCACACGCGGGAAATGAACTGGGGGCCTCGGTCAGACACGATGTCCTCCGGATGTCCATACAATCGGAAGACCTGTTGAAATAGTACCTCAGCGAACTGGAGGGCAGAGGGGAGACCGGGTAGTGGGATGAATCTGACCATCTTGGAAAATCTATCCACTACCACGGCGATGGTAGTTTTCCCCTCTGCTGGCGGCAGATCTGTAAGAAAGTCTACCGCTATGTGTGTCCATGGCCGCTGAGGTACTGGTAGGGGCAGGAGTTTTCCTGTAGGAGCCGTTCTCGGCGCCTTTGACTGTGCGCACACGACACAGGACAGTACATAGTGTCGCACAGTCCTCCCCATGCCAGGCCACCAATATTTTTCCCGGAGCGCTTCCAGGGTCCGACTGATACCTGGATGTCCGGTGGCTGGTGTGGTGTGCACCCAGGTTACCAGTCTTCCCCGCACTCTCCGGGGGACGTAGGTCTTACCCGGGGGGCATGTTGTAGGGGTAGGATCCCGTCTCCCTGCCCGTAGAATCTCAGCATCTATGTCCCAGGAGACGGGTCCTACGATGCATGCTGGAGGCAGGATGGGCACCTCCTGCCTCGTTTCTGCCCCCCGGTCGTGGATGCGGGAGAGTGCGTCCGCCCTGCCATTCTTAGTTCCTGGGCGATAGGTCAGGGTGAACTGAAAGCGCTCAAAAAATAAAGTCCAGCGGGCCTGTCTGGGGTTAAGGCGCCGGGCTGCCCTGACGTACTCCAGGTTCCGATGATCCGTCAGGACAGTGAACGGCTCAAGAGCCCCCTCTAGCCAATGTCTCCACTCCTCCAACGCCAACTTCACCGCCAGTAGTTCTCGGTCACCCACGTCGCAGTTCCTCTCCGCAGCGCTCAACTTTCTAGAGTAGTAAGCACAGGGGTATAGCAGGGGAGGGTTCCCCTGCAGCTGGGAGAGGACCGCCCCTACCCCGACCTCCGACGCGTCGACCTCGACCGTGAAGGGCTTGAGCGGGTCCGGGTGGCGTAGTAGTGGCGCGGTGGTGAATCGGCCCTTCAGGTCGATGAATGCCTTCTCCGCCGTCGGGGTCCAGGTGAGGCGTTGAGGGTTTCCTTTCAACAACGACGTGAGTGGCGCGGCGATGGAACTATAGCCCTTGATGAACCGGCGGTAAAAGTTGGCGAAACCGAGGAAGCTCTGTAGTTCCTTGATGTTTTTGGGGACTGGCCATGACTTCACTGCCTCCACCTTTAGCTCCTCCATCTTCACCCCCTCCGGAGCTATACGATACCCGAGGAAAGAGACGGCCGTCTGGAGAAAGGCGCATTTTTCCTCCTTGACATACAGTTTATTCTGTAACAGTCGTTGGAGGACAGCACGAACGTGGGTCACGTGTTCTGAGAATGTCAAGGAGTACACTAGTATGTCATCAATATATACGACTACATACCTCCCCGACATCTCTCGAAATACCTCATTCAGAAACGACTGAAATACCGCTGGGGCATTAGCGAGTCCATATGGCATCACGAGGTATTCATAGTGACCTGACGCCGTGCTAAATGCGGTCTTCCACTAGTCTCCTTCCTTGATTCGTATGAGATTATAAGCGCTCCGGAGGTCTAGCTTAGTGAAGAATCGCGCTCCCCGTAGCTGCTCTATGGCCGCAGGAACGAGGGGCATTGGATATCGATACTTCGTCATCACCTCATTCAAACCTCGATAATCAATGCACGGCCTCAAACCCCCGTCCCTCTTTTTCACAAAGAAGAAACTGGCCGAAGCAGGGGATGTGGAGTGGCGAATATGCCCCTGCTCCAGCGCCTCTCGGACATACGTCTCCATATAATCCGTTTCGGCCATAGAGAGCGGATAGATGCGTTTACGGGGAGGCGTGCCACCTGGCATGAGGTCAATGGCGCAGTCCCACTCTCGGTGGGGAGGGAGACATTTGGCCTCTGCTCTAGAGAACACTCCGCTTAGATCTTCGTATTCTGGCGGAATGTTCCCCTTGAGGGCGCTCTCAGGACTCTCCACTGATGTTGCCCCTACCGTAGGTGTAATACAGGTCCTCCTACATTTTTCCGACCATCCCAGAATCCTTCGTGCGCTCCAGCTGATGTTTGGGTTATGTTGCTGGAGCCAAGGAAGTCCCAAGATGATCGGATGTATGGAGGATGAGATCACCAACAATTCCAGTCTCTCTCGATGGCAGCCTTGAATTGTGAGAGTGACTGGACGGGTAACGTGAGTAATGGAACCGGACCCCACCGGTCGACCATCCAGAGCATGAACTGGCATGGAGGACCTCAACCGGCGCAACGGCAGCCGAAGAGAGTCAACCAGAGTCCGGTCAATGAAACTCCCCGCAGCCCCGGAGTCAATCAGGGCTGTGGACACATAATTAGGGAAGTTACCGGAGAGCACAACTGAGCAACAGAAAGGACTGGCGATGTTAACAGTATTATGTACACTTACTGTGCCCATCTGAACCCCCCGGCCACTTACCCCTTTTCTGCGTCCCATCGGAAGAGAGGGGCAAGATCTCCTCACATGCCCCCTCTCTCCGCAGTACAGACATAGTCCCTGACGACTCCGTCTCTCTCTCTCCTCTGCGGAGAGCCTCGTAATTCCCACCTCCATTGGCTCATGCTCCGGCTCCAATAGCGGAAGAGGGAGATGCGCGCCAGCTGTTCACGGTCACGGAGTTGGCCGTCGATGGCAATGGCCTGGGCGATGTAGGCGTTCAGCGTCATGGATTGGCTTACACAAGCCAGCTCCATTCGGACCTCCACCCGCAGCCCTCTACGGAAAGCTGTCCGAAGAGCCGGCTCGTTCCACCCACTGGCCGCCGCCATCGTCCGGAAAGACAGCGCATACTCCGCAGCCGTGTCCCTTCCTTGTTCCAGGCGCATCATCCGCTCGCCCGCATCTCTCCCCTCCGCGGGATGGTCAAAAACAGCTCGGAACTCGCCAACGAAGGCGGCTACTGACCGTAACAGCTCGCTGTCCCTCTCCCACAGTGCCGTCGCCCAGCTGAGTGCCGACATTGGCAAGTCGCCCAGATACAACTCACATTGGAGAAGGAACCCACGACAATCCTCCGGATTGCCATCGTACTTATCTGGGCTGGCTCTCCGGAGTGCTCCTCCCGAGACGTGACGAGACTCGACACGACCAGGTGCTGGGGATGCTGTGGCTCCTACTGGATCCACCGGGTGTTCCCCGCCCGGTCGTGCAGCCATGTGGGACATCAGACCACCGAGGGCAGTGACCAGATTGGAAACCTGTTCCTCCATGGCTCTGAGTCTCTCCTCTAGCTCTGGTGCCCGACAAGGCGCCCCAGCTCCCTCGCCGCGCCCGTCCATGGAGACCTAGGGTAGAGTGTGGGAAGAAAAAAGGACAAAAAGGAGTTAGGAGCAACAGTGATACGAAGACAGGTAAGTGAGATCAAAAAATAATAATAATAGGTGCCTCTGGTGCACGGCGGGTTATTCTGTGATATTGCGAGGGGTGAGAAGTGAGTGATGAGGCAAAAATGAAAAAGAGATGAATTTAGCGAAGGAACGAATGACATTTAATTTGAATACTGCAACACACAATAGATAATAACCCGCGAGGGTTGAAACAAAAAACACAGGGTTAAATAGTGACCCTGATGACCAATATGGAACAGGTGTGGGTCATCAGGGTGTTGCTACCATCTTCCCCCGACCGCCGGTTTAGAACGCCGGCGAGGATGATCGCTGGAGAGGAGGAGGGCCCGTCGTCTTGCACGGGGCATTCGTTACAGTCTAGGTCTTCTGTAAGTTACTGTGTCCTCAGTTTTTTTGTCATTCATCAATAGATTTGGTCTCTCACATAGTCGTGACTGTGTTTTGGTGGGTATATCATGTGCATAAAGAATACTTTTATTCACAGCTGTTTCTATACATTTGTTTTCTCTCTTTCAGATCTGACCCATGTTGTGTCTGTCCCTCCGCCACCCTTAGTGGTGGTCTATTCAGGGGAAAATGTCACCCTGCAGTGCATCAATTTCCTGTTGGCTGGTTCAAGCAAGTCAATGGCTATCATACTGAGGTCTTTGAGCAATGGTACTTTTACTATGGACACCTGCAATGGTACTTTTACTATGGACACCTGCAATGGTACTTTGACTATGGACACCTGCCTCCTGGGCTTTTTTTTATTTATTATTATTTGCATTGGCTCAAAATAAACTATGGAACGGAACATGTGAGACGTGACCACCAGAAAGCCATTCACTATTAAAAATATGTAGTTTAACTCTACTCTGCCTGATCAACCAAGATCCAAAAGAACTTGGTTTCTATTCCACCACCTAACATGTGTAAATGCGTGTGTGATTTGAAGGGGGGGTTTGACAACAAGGGGATGTGAGACAGACACTGACCAAAAGTGACTTTCCACTGTGGTAGACCTAATCTGCGTCATTCTCTCTCTGCTGAAGACTAACAACCTGCACTACAGGAAGACTGGTCTTCAGCTCTCACCACACCTCAGTGCATCAAAACCATATACACTCTTTTCACACCTCTCTTCATATGTTCATCTGGAAAATGAACACCAGACCCCTGCCAAGTTTAAGTTTTATTGTCACATGCACAAGTACAGTGAAATAGTACAACGAATAAATAATGATAAAGGAAATAAGGGATATAAAACTAACTAGGGTCAATGCATATACTACAGTGCATATACCACATGGCGCTGACAGAGGGCTGCCTTGCTTCTAGCTCTTAGAAGCAAGGCAGCCCTCTTGTATTCTTTTTTACATTATTAGCCCAGAACATTTGTGTTAATACGACACAAATGTGGTAACTCACCAGCACTACGACCAGGAATACAACTTTCCCAAGTTGGATCCTTTGTTCCACCCGCCAGGGCAATTTAACTGATTCGAGACAGACCCAAAACAATGCCGGCGGAGGAGAGGTACTCGGAGCGGCCTGCTAGTCCGACTTAGGAGGCACGTACACCACCCACCGCTTCTGAGTATATTATTCAGTCTCTGGATAATACATTTGACGAGCTCAGGGCGAGGGTTTAGTTCCAGAGAGACATCAGGAATTGTAACATACTCTGTAACATAGACACTGTGAGTCGAGAAGCAGGTGAAACGTTTAATTAAACAAAAAAAAGGACTGGTTATTAGTGTACTGAGGATGAGGAGCAGGTCTGTCCGGGCGGCGAAGGTGGAAATCACTGATGATATTGGGATCCAGAATGTCCTCCACCAGAACCCAACACCGCTCCTCTGGGCCATACCCCTCCCAGTCCACCAGGTACTGGAGCCGACCGCCACGACGTCGGGGGTCCAGTAGAGATCTGACGGCATAGGCCGGACCCCCCTCCCGTGTAGCTCAGATGGTAGAGCATGGCGCTTGCAACGCCAGGGTTGTGGGTTTGATTCCTACAGGGGACCAGTACAAAAAAAGTATGAATATGTATGCACTAACTGTAAGTCGCTCTGGATAAGAGCTAAATGACTAAAATGTCAATGTAAATGTAATGTCCGGGGGGGCGGAGGGGTGTCATGGGGGACAGCATCAGCTAGGGGACCAGGAACCACTGTCCTGAGAAGGGAGACGTGAAAAGAAGTTGAGATACGGTAGTCACTGGGAAGCTGTAACCTATGCAGTTCGTCACCTCGTTGATCCTCCGGTGAACGTGACACTGTTTCACGGGAACATGGCTCTCTTGGGATATACTGTCTGAGTCGGTCCAGCCACTTGGGTTCTCAGTTCATCGCGCAGACAGGAATAAATATCTCTCCGAGAAGCAGGCGGAGGTGTATGTTTCATGATTAACAACTCATGGTGTAATTGTGATAACATACAGGAACTCAAATCCTTTTGTTCACCCGACCTAGAATACCTCACAATCAGATGCATATTATCTCCCAAGAGAATTATCCTTGGTTATAGTCATGGCCGGGTATATCCCCCCTCAAGCCGATGCCACAACGGCCCTCAAAGAACTTCACTGGACTTTATGCAACCTGGAAACCACATATCCTGAGGCTGCATTTATTGTAGCTGGGGATATTAACAAAGCAAATTTGAGGAAAAGGCTGCTGAAGTTCTATCAACACATCGACTGTAGTACTCGCGCTGCTAAAACACTCGACCACTGCTACTCCAACTTCCGGGATTCCTATAAGGCCCTCCCCCGCCCTCCATCAGGCAAATCTGACCACGACTCCTCCCTTCCTATAGGCAGAAACTCAAACAGGAAGTGCACATGCTAAGGACTATTCAATGCTGGTCTGACGAATCGGAATCCACGCTCCAAGATTGTTTTGATCATGAGGACTAAGATATGTTCTGGGTAGCTTCCGAGATTAGTATCGACATATATACTGAAACGGTGACTGAGTTTATCAGGAAGGGTATAGGAGATGTTGATATAGTATAGGAGACCCACTTTGACTATTAAAACCTACCTTAACCAGAAACCGTGGATAGAAGGCAGCATTTGCGCAAAACTGAAAGAGCGAACCACCGCATTTAACGATGGCAAGGTGACTGGGAATAGTGCAGAATACAAACAGTGTAGTTATTGCCTCCGTAAGGCAATCAAACAGGCAAAACGTCAGTATAGAGACAAAGTGGAGTCGCAGTTCAACGGCTCAGACACGAGACGTATGTGGCAGGGTCTACAGACAATCATGGACTACAAAAGGAAAACTAGCCAGATCGCGGACACCGACTCTTGCTTCCGGACATGCTAAACACCTTCTTCACCCGCTTTGAGCATAATACAGTGCCACCGACGCAGCACACTACCAAGGACTGTGTGCTCTCCTTCTCCGTGGCTGACGTGAGTAAGACATTTAAGCGTGTTAACCCTAGCAAGGCTGCCGGCCCAGACGGCATACCTAGCTGTGTCCTCAGAGCATGCGCAGACCAGCTGGCTGGTGTGTTTATGGACATATTCAATCTCTCCCTATCCCAGTCTGCTGCCCCCACATGCTTGAAGATGGCCACCATTGTTCCTGTACCCAAGAAAGCAAAGGTAACTTAACTAAATGACTATCGCCACTTCTGCAATGAAAGTGTTTTGAGAGACTAGTATAGGATCATATCATCTCTACCTTACCTGCCACCCTAGACCCACTTCAATTTGCTTTCCACCCCAGTATCCCACAAGGGTGCGTGCTCAGCCCCATCCTGTACTCTCTGTTCACCCATGACTGCGTGGCCAAGCACACCTCCAACTCAATCATCAAGTTTGCAGATGACAGAACAGTAGTAGGTTTGATTACCAACAATGACAAGACAGCCTACAGGGAGGAGGTGAGGGCTCTGGTAGTATGGTGCCAGGAAAATAACCTCTCACTCAACGTCAGCAAAACAAAGGAGATGATCGTGGACTTCAGGAAACAGCAGAGGGAGCACGCAGTAGAGAAGGTAGAAAGCTTCAAGTTACTCGGCGTACCCATCACTGACAAAACAAAATGGACTACACACACAGATGCTGAAGATTTTTGGATTGGCACCTAAAACCCTCACAAACTTTAACAGATGCACAATTGAGAGCAGGGCTCTCCAGAGGGTAGTGCGGTCTGCCCAACGCATCACTAGGGGCAAACTACCTGCCTTCAAGGCAGTGGTGTAAGGTACTTAAGTACAAATACTTTAAAGTACTAAAGTCGTTTTTTGTGGTATCTGTACTTTACTTTACTATTTATATTTTTGACAACTTTCACTTTTACTTTACTACATCCCTGAAGAAAATAAAAGTTTACCTGACACCCAAAAGTACTCGTTACATTTTGAATGCTTAGCAGGACAGGACAATTGTCCAATTCCCGCACTTATCAAGACAACACATGGGCATCCCTTCTGCCTCTGATCTGGCGGACTCACTAAACCCAAATGCGTCTTTTGTATATTATTGTTGTATGGAGTGTGCCCCTGGCTATCCATACATTTTAAAAACAAGAAAATTGTACCGCCTGCTTTGCTTAATAGAAGGAATTTCAAATTATTTATACTTTTACTTTTTGATACTTAAGTCAATTTTATCAATTACATTTACTTTTGATACTGAAGTATATCTAGTACCAAATAATTTTAGACTTTTACCCAATTAGTATTTTACTGGGTGACTTTTACTTTTACTTGAGTAACTTTCTATTAAGGTATCTATACTTTTACTCAAGTATGACAATTGGGTACTTTTTCCAGCACTGCCTCCAGGACACCTACAGCACCCGATGTTACAGGAAGGCCAAAAAGATCATCAAGGACATCAACCACCCGAGCCACTGCCTGTTCACCACGCTATCATCCAGAAGGCGAGGTCAGTACATGTGCATCAAAGCTGGGACCGAGAGACTGAAAAACAGCTTCTATCTCAAGGCCATCAGACTGTTAAATAGCCATCACTAGCACATTAGAGGCTGCTGCCTATATACATAGACTAGAAATAACTGACCACTTTAATAAATGGAACACTAGTCACTTTAAAAATGAGCATTATGTGTGTTTATGGGAGAAACACCAACAGAATTAAACAGGTCTATTTTATGCCAGTCTCGTTCACTATCATCCACACAAACATGCTCTAACTGAAGTGTAACACCTGAGAGTTTAGTTGAGATCAGGGGTGTACATGAGACACTCCAATTAGATTGATTTGTTACATTTTGTATGGTATGTATTAATTTGTGGATGCCCATTGTCCATGTCGTATGATAAGTAATTCGTACAATATGTAAAAAAGTATCTAAATGTGTGATATGTTGCAAATTCCTATTTGTTGTGGCTAATGTTAGCTAAGTAGCTAGGTAGCTAACGCTTACGTTACCGAGGTGGTTAACGTTAGCTAGGCTAGGGGTTAGTGGTTAAGGTTAGGGTTAAGGTAAGGGTTAGTTAACATGCTAAGTAGTTGCAAAGTAGCTAAAAAGTAGTAAGTAGTTACAAAGTTGCTAATTATCTAAAATGCTAAAGTAATCCATGATGAGATTCAAACACGCAACCTTTGGGTTGCTAGACGTTCATGTTATACGCCTACCAATCCAACCCGACCAACCACCCTACAAACGTAACATATTATACTAATTTGAGTGTTACGGTCTAGTGTATGAGACCAAGTTGACCTGGGTGGGTAGGCCTCTTAGCTGTAGCCTAGTAAACATTATCTAATCCCAGTTTGTTTCATAGCTGTCTTGGGTTCAGGAGGTGTTAAAGCTGCTTTCGTAGTGGAGCTTCGTGCCCCCAGGTGCATATGACAGCTGAGGGGGTGTTCGGCTTTATTTAATATTACCCCATAACCACTCTTTACGCCGGTAACTATCAACTTGGGTCTAACGTATAACCGCGGTGGCTGGCACAAGTTTTACCGGCCCACTTAACCTTAACTAAGTCAAGCTTTCGCTTATGGCTTAATATCTATCACTGCTGAGTTTCCTTGGGGGTGTGGCTTAGCAAGGCGTCTTGGGCTGCCGAGGCGTGCCTGATGCCAGCTCCTCGTCCCCGGGCAGGAGATTAAGGGCATCCTCACAGGAATGCGGAGACTTGCATGTGTAAATTCAGTTAAAGCTGATAGTAAAGTCAGGACCAAGCCTTTGTGCTCGCGGGACTTTCTAGGGTCCATCTTAACAGCTTCAGTGTTATGCTTTAGTTAAGCTAAGACACAACTTCTTTAAACTGTGAACAAATTATCGTAGTTCAAGAATGAACATGTATTTTTAGTCCAGGACTAGGCATAATCTGTGTCTGGGAAACTGTCCCATGTGATAAGATAGAGGCTATATATCATGCAGTATGTCAGTGGACTGTGTTTCTAATTGTCATGGTCGTGATCAACAATGTAATGAGAGAAAACACACTGAGACCACATAGACATCCTGCTGAAACTACATAGTGAGTGAAAGGCCAACCAGTCCTGTCCAAAGCAAAGAGATGGCCTCGTTTTGAGCTCACAGCAGACCAAAGTGTTCAGATACCTGTGAACAGCTAACTCGGTGCGTGGGTTTAGCATGGAAACAGTAGGTTGTCTCTGCAGACGCCCACAAACATTCATACAGGCATACTGTATGTACAGGAAGATATTTATTGATGCAAAAAGAAGGCACATTCTGTACACAGGGATTTCAGGAGAGCAGTTCAATAAATTATTATAATTTTTTTAACCTTTTTTTAACTAGGCAAGACAACCTACATCGGCCAAACTCGGACGACGCTGGGCAAATTGCGCGCCGCCCTATGGGACTCCCAATCACGGCTGGTTGTGATACAGTCTTGATTCGAAACAGGGTGTCTGTAGTGATGCCTCTAGCACTGAGATGCAGTGTCTTAGACCAGTGCGCCACTTGGAAGTAACACATACAGCATAAGGAAGGATGATGATGCTCAATTGAATTAGCATATGGATTAGGGAATGTCTACCTTCAGCTTCCATAGCACAACAGTAGTATGTTGCTGAGTCCCCTGATTCTGTCTTGGAGATTGTTAGGTTATAGCTGTCAACTCCTCTCTTCACACTCAGATGTTTAGTCTCAGTAAAGGTGTTGAAATATGAACTCTCTTGAGCGTGGTGAAATGATGATGCCATCAGAAGAGGTTTCTCTCCAAAGGTCTGCTTGAACCAAGCAACATAGGTCACCATATCAGATAGACAAAAGGAAGGGAGAGACACACTCCCTCCCATCCCAGTACAAATCCAAGTGTCTGGTTGAAGAATGTCCATAGACAATGCACAAACTGTAAAAAAATAAAATAATAATGGATCAGAGATTGAGATTAGAACATTCTTTCTAAATGCAATACAAGCAAATATGCTATCTAGATCAATCCTAATTTGCAATGCATAGTGATGATACAGTATCTCCGACTTTACTCCAAAACCCACCTATAGTGTATTGACATTGGCTTTAGCTGTTTCCTGATGAGGTAGATGATGATGAAGATGGTCAGACAGCAGAGGAGAACTCCAGTTCTTATGAATGAGAAAAGGACCAGGATTCCCATCTCTGGATCAGTCACCATCTCTGAAATAATACATTATACTGTATCACTCCACTATAGTGCTATGGCCAGTAGTCTATAAAGTGAATCAATAATTAACTGTAATGTTAATGTCTTTTTAAAATAGCATATGGATTAGGGAATGTCTACCTTCAACATCCGGTTTGGTCTCGTTCCCAAACAGTATCTCCCCACATGAGGCCACAGAAAAGTAGTAAGTCCCAGCATCAGAGAGGCTGAGGTTCCTCTTGGGGAGGTTGTAGACACAGCTCTGTGTAGGAGACCCAGCCTCAGGGCTCTTCTCACACTGATCACTCCTGTCTCCATGGGTGTAAATGATTCCTGGATTTGATTCCCCTGAGCCATGTCTGAACCAATAGACACTGTGTTCTCCTGCACAGGTCTCAGTGTTTATTGTACAGTTCAGAGTCACAGAGTCTCCTGGCTGGACTGACTCAGACACAGGCTGCTGGAGCACAGACATGCTGTTGGACTCTGAACCTGAAGAGAGTGACGGTTAAGATCATGGTCTGTAAATTCCAACGTATAGTTCAATTTTCTGTTATCTTTTGGTGCAAAATAAAAATCAAAAATTAGGGAGGAAGTTAAGGTACCTTAGACAATTAAAACAGTGCCTTCTCCAAATTTGACTTCTCCAGCTTCCATTATACAACAGTAGTATGTTGCTGAGTCCCCTGATTCTGTCTTGGAGACTGTCAGGTTATAGCTGTCAACTCCTCTCTTCACACTCAGATGTTTAGTCTCAGTAAAGGTGTTGAAATATGAACTCTCTTGAGCGTGGTGAAATGATGATGCCATCAGAAGAGGTTTCTCTCCAAAGGTCTGCTTGAACCAAGCAACATAGGTCACCATATCAGATAGACAAAAGGAAGGGAGAGACACACTCCCTCCCATCCCAGTACAAATCCAAGTGTCTGGTTGAAGAATGTCCATACTCAATGCACAAACTGTAAAAAATAAAATAATAATGGATCAGAGATTGAGATTAGAACATTCTTTCTACAGTGTAGTAGGGAACACTAGTGTGTTGACCATATTTTGAGCAGCCCAGATAGACTTTGAAAGAAGACAATCAAGTCAGAGTTATTAGATCAAGCCGGTTAAATCATGGTTTGATACACTGCTTATTTATTTGGCAAATTAAACTTATTAAGACCAGTTCTCTTTTGATGTTTGGACCAACAGTAAAGGATCATATTCCCTCTCTAGTGCCTTTTGATACTGAGCCCATCCCAACCCAGCCTATCCCAGAGGTTAAGTTAATCCATAATGTAGTAAATTTCTCCCTCACAGCATACAACCTGCAGGTAAGCACAAACATGATGAAACGGCCTCCTTTTCTACTCATGTATAAAAAAACTCTGTGACGCAATTCAAACCAGACCACGCAAACCACATTTCTATCAGTCCAAAAAGAACGTGAGGACTTGCTCCACACGTTTTAAATGGTTGAATTTCTATTAGACCAGTCGACATACGGTGAGCCGGATGTTGCAAAATGGTTTAAAACTACAACTCTACCAAAAGACCCAGACCAGACAGCGTGGAGCATGAGCTATACGGCTGGAAATGGTTAAACTCTGAAACTATTGATCACTACAGAAGTGATAAATCCTAGTTGTTGCGTTATCGGTCTGCAGCTGAAAACGTACATAGTCTAGGACGAGGACACCAACAATCTGAAACATCTATTCTACCAGAACAACTCTAAGAACTACAGGATACTTCGCAGTATCCATTCTAAGAGCCACTACAACCAGAAAGACACTACAAAGGACAATGGCGATCTCTACTGGGCAAACCAGAGGCTTACCTCATTGACCCAAATATCAAAGCAGCTTTACGTAAATACATTGCATTACTTTTTCAGAATGAGAGATTATTAGTGGCATATTAGTGGTATTTGCCACCGTGTTAAAACCAAACTGTCATGTTTTGTTAGTCCTCTAGGGACGGTATTTACTGTATAATGTTAGTATGTTTTTATAAATTCTGTAATTGTTTAATTAGTTAGTAAATAAATAATTGAGCCAATTTGTGTATGGATGATTCATCAGTAAATTAGGGTTCGTGCAGACTACTAATGTTTAGTCTCAGTGAAGTCCTTGGTAAAGTCGTTGAAGTGAAAACTACTTTGTCCACTGTAAAATTATGATGCCATGAGAAGTGGTTTCTGTCCAAAGTCTGCTTGTACCAAAACAACATTGGTATTCATGTCAGTTGGCCAAAAGCAAGTGATATTCACACTACCTCCCATCTCAGTAACCATAACAGGGTCTGGTTGAACAATGTCCTTGGTAAATGCAAAAACTGTCAAAGCAAACAAACAATCTGGAGCATCAAGATGAAGATGGAAAAACATCTGAAATACTTGCTACAAAGTAATTCAAATGAATTCTAAAAGCCAATATGTAGATAAAAAACTAAAGATCTAAATTAAAATGTCTTACCAGAATTTTCTTACCATGTCTGATCATCATTGTAACATCAGTCCTTTCTGCACTGTATATACGATGGCACTTTACATAGCCTTTATACAGTGTAGGAGGGAATACAAGAAAAAAACAAGAAAAAAAAGGACTGTCTAGCAAATATATGTCATCTGGTTTACCACAGTTTGAGCAGCCTAGACATTTTCTTTTAAGATGACTATGTAAAGCAACTCAAGAGTTATTGGACCAAGGCAATCAAATATTGGCTTGATACGGCTGGTTATACTGTATATAAAAACCTTTACTTCAATCAGTTCTCTTTGGATGTTTAGACAGGAAACAGTGAAGGATCTCTAATAGTATAGACCCCAACCCAGCCCAGCTCAAGGGTTAAAGTGTTCCTTAAATGTAAATATGCCCCCCACTGCATAAAAGCTGAATTTCTGGCTCTTGGTTTTCATCATAGGCCTCCAACATTAAATAGTTTTATTAGCCGTTATAGCATTAGCATTGAATAATATTTTTGTTGGCCTAATTTCCAACCTTTGTTTGTTACCAATGTGAAAAATGTTACACATGTAAAACCACATCCTCTAACTAACCTCACTAGTGCCATTCTGCATGTCCCCTATACATTTCCTATGAGTATAATGCAAGTCTTTGAAAACTTAGCAGGTCTTTTTTGATAATTGCAAGACACCAGACTGGTTTACAGTTCACTTACCAGGTATTGTGTTCTCATCAGCTTACCAACACCTCACTGCTTATGACCTCGTGGCTGTATAATGCACTACTGCCATGTGGAACAACACAACACAGAGTAGATTAATCTTTACATCTCCAATGGTGCGGGTAGGCCTTCTATAGCCCTAGTGGTACAACGAATTACCTAACACATTCAGCCCACACCACAGATATAAATAGATGGATGATGACAAGGCATAGTAGCATTAGGATGTGGCTCACAAACTTCTCTTAATCATCTTATCCAGAAACTAACTGGTTGTGTATTGGTTGCCTTGACTTATGTAGTTAGTCGGAAGCAGGCAAACTCAGCATTCAGAACAACAGGCCTTGTGTTCTGTTATCTAATCTGATTAATGGAGAGCATGTGGTGTGGCCCCTTATGAGAGTAATGTCAATAAATACCATTATTATATAGGCTAGATGTAAACTATTAACTATTAGTTGTTATGAGTGCAAATCAATTAAACTTTTTTTGTAATCATTTGGGGTCTGAAAGGAAGAAAAGAGAAATTGTTCAAACCCTACATAATTTAAACGTATGACTGATGTGGTTCTCCTCTTTGTCCACTAGAGAGCGACATTCTCTCATTATTTAATCTATGGGCGGATGATGATTTTCTCACTTTCTATGCCCGGGCCGGTGAATGGATCATACGATTTTACTCCTGCAACCTACCCAAAAATACCAATACGATAATCTCCAATGAAAAGGCGGCAAACACATCCCATTACGTTATTACAGTATTCTAAACTTTTCCATCCAAAAAATACAATTCAACTGTTGTATGGATCTATCCTGAATATTAGCACAGGTGATCATGCAATTTGTAGGTTACCATTTCTCACCGTGGTTAGCCATGTCTTTGAGGTGTGTACCTATCCTTTTACGGAGGAGAGAAGGGAATAGGCAGAAGGAGGCGCATGAGATTCTGTCAGTTATACCGGAACTTATGTGATGGTTTTCGCAGGTACGTAAATGTACCAAAAGGCTGAGTGAAGCTGGAACGGCGGCGGAACTCAGGCAAAGCGTCTCGGAGGCTGAGGACATCGGTGATTGTGGTTAGTATGGTGGCTTATTATCTATTTAGATAGCTGGTAGCCAAGGTACATTGCTGTCCAAACCCGCTCACGTTACTACGGAACCATAGCGCCAGGTTCCGTTCCGTTTATTCTGTTTAATCCAGAAAAGCCTTTATATACTTATAGCGTTACTTGAATGTCCGGACGACAACATTGTTTCCAGTTTTATCGAAGACGCGTATCAGCGAGTCTCACCATTCCCCATAATTCACCCACTGAGCAGAGCTTGCCACATTTGATTACAAGTGGCAATTTAAACTTGCGTATGACGTCGTAATTAGCTGGCAATTAAATGTGGCAATATTTTTTATGCCCCTAGGCATGTACAGCATCATTATGCCTACAGTAACAGTTCAGTCTTCCTGATGGTCTTCGACGATCATAGACCTACAGTAACAGTTCCGTCTTCCTGATGGTCTTTGATGATGGACCTACAGTAACAGTTCAGTCTTCCTGATGGTCTTTGATGATGGACCTACAGTAACAGTTCAGTCTTCCTGATGGTCTTTGATGATGGACCTACAGTAACAGTTCAGTCTTCCTGATGGTCTTTTGATTTGAGCACTGGTTGTGGTAGGGCTGGGCGATATGACCAAAATCTCATATCCCGATAACGATACATATCACGATATAGCACATTTTCTGTAAATTCAATGAATAAATAGTTTATATAAAATGACCACATGTAAAGGCATATTTCTTATTACATTTTGAATTATACTCAAATAAAAGGCACTTACTCATATCGTTTATCTGTCTTTTGTGTATTTTCGACCTGGCATTTTGCACCTGCCCTGTGTTTTTCTATCTATCTATCTATCTATCTATCTATCTATCTATCTATCTATCTATCTATCTATCTATCTATCTATCTATCTATCTATCTATCTATCTATCTATCTATCTATCTATCTATCTATTTCATTATTTCTCCTTTTATCTAGAACCTTTGTGCAAATGTTCAATTAAGTATGTAACAAAAAATAAAATATGAATGTATAAAATCTAAAAAGGGAAATACAAAACACTATAGTTCTTTGCGGGGGGATGTTTTGAGCACTGTACTTTTTTGAGTCTCATCCGTAGACTCTCTGCACTGTTTCACATGATTCTTGAGTAGGTGGTAAAGGTTAGTGGTGTTTGAGCCTGTTGTCGAGACCGGCCTGCGGCATATTTTGCAGAGGACGGTATTCTGGTCCGTGCCAGACTTTTCATATCAAAACCATGTCCATGCGACCGAGGAAGCCCAGCCCTACTCTGAACTCTCTGAAGTGAAAAGAGAAACAGTAGCCAGGAACTTAGACCCAAAGGTTAAAAGGTGATAAGGCATTTTTCAAACCCTTTCCAATACCTAACCCTTGTGCAGAGTACTCCTCTGTAGGGGGCCATGTAACTCAGCCAACCTCTGGGGCCAGAGTGTTGAACTTCAACCCCTCCAGAGTGTTGGTCTTCAACCCCTCAAAGGACATTCTGTTTAACTAGATTACTGTGCCCTGTGTTCACAATCCCCTCAATGTTTTAAGCTCTCCTCTAGTCCAGCAGTCAGTCACCGTATTATTTCTCACAGCTACCTGCCTTGACATCTGTTCTCTCCTTCCATGTTTATCGTTTATCGTTTACTCACTAACAGAGATGTAAACACACTTGTGCACAACATTTGAGAGAAATAAGCTTTTTGTGCGTATAGAACATTTCTGGGATCTTTTATCTTAGCTCATGAAACATGGGACCAACACTTTCCATGTTGTGTTTATATTTTTGTTCAGTATATATGTTAACCTATCTCTGTGTTGCTGTGTCTGATACAGTATATCAGTGTGTCTTCTCAGAGCT
Source organism: Thymallus thymallus (assembly GCA_023634145.1). Lineage (NCBI taxonomy): Eukaryota > Metazoa > Chordata > Actinopteri > Salmoniformes > Salmonidae > Thymallus > Thymallus thymallus. The sequence goes on from CM042423.1 coordinate 10,552,781, forward strand.
GTCTGTGTGTGTCTGGAGAAGCTTAATTCAATGTTATTCAATGTTTCTCCTCTGTGTGAAGGAGTGGATGAGCGTGTGTGTACAGTATCTCTGTGTCTCTTGGTAACTTGACTTTCTACAGATGTAGGATCTTAATTTGAGCCAGTTTGCTACAGCAGGAAAATAATCCTGCAGCAACAGGATATATGGACTCTAATTAATAAAACATGTAAGGAAAATCACGTCTGAAATGTCAAAGTGCAAATTACAAACCTCAGAAGCCTTTTTAAAACTAAAATAGAACACTTCCTCAGCATAACATAACTGTACTAGAAATAGGTCAGCCCAACTACTAATATACACAACACTTCCTCAGCACAACATAGATGTACTAGAAGTAGATCAACTCCTAATATATGCAACACTTCCTCAGCACAACATAGATGTACTAGAAATAGATCAGCCCACCTAATAATATATGCAACACTTCCTCAACCAACATAGATGTACTAGAATAGATCATCCCAACTATTAATATACACAACACTTCCTCAACACAACATAGATGTACTAGAAATAGATCAGCCCAACGACTAATATACACAACACTTCCTCATCACTGTGGATTGTACACAAATGGCGACCAACTATGGTTCTGTGCAGGCTCTTGTTCAGCACTAACATACAGTACCTGGTTGAGCTACTAAAACAATATATCTATACGCAATGGCAGAACAATAGATTTAATAACCAGCCTTATCTACCTCTGTACACACGCATCCTTCAGCACCAGACACTAGACGATACAGCAGATGTAGCCTACAGTATGAGAGAGAGGCTAAAGGTCGGCGTTGCTATTGGATTGATTTTGAATTGAATCCCTCTACCTCTGGTCCTCAAGTGTTTAAGAGGATGTATTTCTACCTGTCCCAGCTGCCGGACGGCTCTTACATCCTCAACTCCTACAAGGACACCGAAGGGTCCATCTACCTGGACTCCTGTATAGATGTCATTCAGGCCATTATCCCATCTGGACATTACCAATAGCATGCAGTGTATCTGCTCTGTGTTTCTGTGTTGATGCTTGCTCCTAATGTTATCGGAATAGATAGATTGAAAATGTTCTTGTAGAAGTGAACATTTTCATGTAGAAGCACACTATGACTCAGGGCTTTATTCAGATCTAGGATCTTAATTTGAGCCAGTTTGCTTCAGCATGAAAATAATCCTGCAGCGACAGGAAATGTGAATTATAATATGGATTATAATGAATGGACATTTTTGTAGGGGTTGATACATTTTTTGTTAAATCAACTCTGAAATGTCAAAGTGGAAAGTCTTTTAAAACTCAAATACGGTACAAGATTGCATTTCTTGCTTTGCAGGAAAATTCTCGGCAACAAAAGAGTGATCATTTGCTTACAGAGGCACAGCATGTTCTCTGGGCTTTGGTGTAGACAGACACATCTAGACATATTGTCTCGCCTGTCCTAATGCTAGACTTCCTTTATTCCTGCCAGCCATGAAAGGAAGTCTGTGATAATCAAATAGATAATTCTAGGAGATTCAAACCCCTCCCACTGACCTGTAAACACACTGGAATCTCTAGGAGATTCAAACCCCTCCCACTGACCTGTAAACACACTGGAATCTCTAGGAGATTCAAATCCCTCCCACTGACCTGTAAACACACTGGAATCTCTAGGAGATTCAAACCCCTCCCACTGACCTGTAAACACACTGGAATCTCTAGGAGATTCAAATCCCTCCCACTGACCTGTAAACACACTGAAAAGCCTTAACAGTCAATTACAGGACGATACACAACAGTTGGTACAACAAGGCAGTACTGTATTGCTTGTTTTCTCCAGTTATTTGTTCTGACTCTAATTCAGTTCCCCTTTCACAAATCTTTGGAATTGTTAGTTGACATAGAAGGAAGTTATTGTGAACTATTGAACTCTGCGTATTATGGCTGTTACATTAGTGGAGGAACCCCAACATTATGATGCAGCTGTGTGTGTGGAAGTGCATTGGGGGAATTTCACAGTTGGGGGAATTTATTTTCCAATAAGGAAACTGGCCTTTTGAAAACAATATGTTCTCATATTCCCCTTTCTGTACAGCAGAAAGCTGTGAGAGTCAGCCTGACTGGTCTACAGTTTCCCCTGCACCACACTGAAGGGAGTTAGACAGACAGCAGAGTTAGTAAGAAAAGCTGCATTTAAAAGGAAAGGAAAATTATCCTGCAGCAACAGGAAATGTGAATTATTATCTGCATTATAAATAATGGAAATTTTTGAAGGGGAAAATCAAGTCTAAAATGTAAAAGTGTAAATTACAAACTCCAGAAGCCTCAAATACACTACAACTTTTAAATGTCCAGCATTGCAGGAAAGTTCTCCTGCAACAGGATGATCAAATTAAGACCCTACATCTGTATCCTGTTTCTCTTGGACAGAAATGAAACAAATCTCTTAAAAAGTTGTATTCAAATGCATAGATATGTATAAAAAGTAATATAAGCAGTAATGATTATTGATCAGATGTGTACTAGATAATATATTCTCTAGTCAGTTAGAGAAACACAATACCTCCACCTGACATTTATAGGCTATATTATGCCTAGTCATTTATCAAATCAATTCTAATCAAATTGTATTGGTCACATACACATGTTTAGCAGATGTTATTGCGGGTGTAGCGGTTTATGTTCCTAGCTCCAACAGTGCAGTAGTATCTAACAATTCACAACAATAAAACACGTTGTGGGCTAAAAATGTAAGAAATAACACATAAAAACAAAATACTGCAAAGTTGCTTAGGAGCTAGAAGCAGAGCTGCCATGTCTGTCGGCGCCGTTGTAGTTCTGTGACGCTCACTGAGCTTTGGTACCACTACACTATCAGAGAACCACCGTTTACAAGCTCCTTTATCTGTAGCAGGTCCCTAATGCAGGCTACATCCTGTAACCCTGGACATAACAACAGTACAGTATCTTTATCCCATAGAGAGACCTCCCTGCTGTACTGCATCTATAAACCCAGAGCAGCACATGGAGAATGAAGAGAGCTGTCTCTGTGTGAGGAGGCTTTTTACTGGCTCCTCTGAGATGTCCCAGCTGTCCTTTTCATAGAAGACCTGGTTAACTTGACTGTCTGTCTGGGGCCGGATGGTGTGAGAGGAGGAGGGGAGAGTAAACGAGAGATGGATGGTGGAGTTCTCTGTGGAGCTCAGCTGTGACCTGAGGCTGTTCTTTGTCTGTTTTTGTTTCTTTCTTCTTTTCTTTCTATCTTTCTTTTTTCTGTCTCCCTCTCTGCAGTACGCTAGGGAAACCGACCAGCTCAATAAACTCAACAGGAATGAAGGGAGGCTAAAGCTGTTCTCTCTGGACCCTGAAACACAGGTTAGGACTTTCTGTTTTATTCTATTCAGTTCCAATATGATTGTTAATGTGGTTTGAGTCTATTAAACAGGCCTATAGTATGAGTATACCAGTAGAAACATAATATGCCATGTCTGTCTGGGCAGTCCCAGGGCCCTGCTGGCTTCACTGGCATCAAGTCAACGTCTCAATTAGAAAATGTTTGTGTACGCACATTGGATGTGTTTCCATGGCGATGGATGCCAGAAGCTAACCACCATTCCTTCCTTAATCTCCTCCCTCCTCCTCTCTCTCTCTCTCTCTCTCTCTCTCTCTACTTCTTCTTCTTAAACTCAAACTTAGATAGGCTTAATGGTTCCTGGAAGGAATGGCCATCATTCAATATGCTTATGTCTCCATTTTTTGTTTTAAACCTTTATTTAACTAGGCAAGTCAGTTAAGAACAAATTCTTATTTACAATGACAGCCTATCTACAGGGTCAGCCGCCGTCACAAATTAGGGTTAAGTGCCTTGTTCAAGGACACATCGACAGGTTCTCACCTTGTCAGCACAGGGATTCGAACCAGCAACCTTTTGGTTACTGGCTAGATAGCCATTGGCTATCATTCTATCTGAATTCTGCCTGTTTGGGTTGTGTTTGTTGCTTTGCTGGTGGAACAGGGATGTCTCTCCCCCACTCTGGAGATAAGACTCCATGCTGGAGATTGTAGTCAGCCCTTCTAGCCAGGGAACAGGTCCTCACCCTCAGCCTCACTGTGTAATCACCACACTTCCACATGTTGTTGCCGCAGGAACAGGGCTTCTGAATGCACAACTTTTCCCATGCTGGTACACAACCCATAATCATATGATCTGAAACAGCAGATTCTCCTCTGGAGAAAAAGGCCAACTATCTCTGCTTAGCTCTGTTCTTTCTAAGGACCTCGACTGTGTTGTGTCCCAAATAGCACCCTATTCCCTACGTAGTGCACTACTTCTGACAGCTGTGCCCTACATAGGTAATAGGGTGCCATTTGGGATTCAGTCATAAGCTCTGCCTCTCCTCTGCACAGCAGTAATGAGGAATGACCAAAGTAATCAATGTCCTAATTACTGTTCCAAACGGATCCCCCTCGCCTCCTCACTGTGTCTGCCATAACAGGGTCAATTATCTAGACCTCTGCCTGGACTTCCAAACAGGTTGACTTCATGTATTCACAAAGCCACATCACATGCCTGGGCTTAGGCGACTCAGACTACCCCTCCTCCTTCCCTCCACTGGTTCTGCTTGGTCTCCACTCTGAGTTTAGCCTGGTGTGAGAGAGTTCTGCTTGGTCTCCACTCTGAGTTTAGCCTGGTGTGAGAGAGTTCTGCTTGGTCTCCACTCTGAGTTTAGCCTGGTGTGAGAGAGTTCTGCTTGGTCTCCACTCTGAGTTTAGCCTGGTGTGAGAGAGTTCTGCTTGGTCTCCACTCTGAGTTTAGCCTGGTGTGAGAGAGTTCTGCTTGGTCTCCACTCTGAGTTTAGCCTGGTGTGAGAGAGTTCTGCTTGGTCTCCACTCTGAGTTTAGCCTGGTGTGAGAGAGTTCTGCTTGGTCTCCACTCTGAGTTTAGCCTGGTGTGAGAGAGTTCTGCTTAAACTCTCTCCTCTTATTAACTATATTCTCACCTCTAACTAACTTACACTAGTGAACAAGCTATGAACAAGCTATTTTTCCCTATTGTTGCTACAGATGGGGTTTCTGCCATGAGAGGCTAACGTTTTATTTGAGGTGTGATTATACAGTTCTTTGAAACCATTTCTGTCTAATTATTATCAGTGCTCAGAGATGAAAGTGCTCAACAAGTGAAAGGACAGCACTATTGATGGTGACACATGATCAAGTCATAGTGTAGATTGTGGTTTAATTGATGTTTGTGCCGGCAGACTGAACATTCTACTACTCACTGTTACTGCCCCCTTGTGGGGAGAGTAGGAAGTATTTATATTTTTGGACAAGTTGTTTACATTTGACATGTTAGTCATTACATTTTTGCAGTCGCTCTTATCCATTACAGTAGTGAGTACATTCATTTTCATACTTTTTATCCATGTGTGTTGCAGTTTCACCTTTTAACCACTTTGCCGAATAAAGGCCAGACACATCATTTATGGCTAATATTAGATAGATAGATAGATAGATAGATAGATAGATAGATAGATAGATAGATAGATAGATAGATAGATAGATAGATAGATAGATAGATAGATAGATAGATAGATAGATAGATAGATAGATATAGATAGATATAGATAGATAGATAGATAGATAGATAGATAGATAGATAGATAGATAGATAGATAGATAGATAGATAGATAGATAGATAGATAGATAGATAGATAGATAGATAGATAGATACTTTATTGATCCCCCGGGGGGGAAATTTCATTGTCAAGCAGCTACAACAAAACACAGGGCAGGTGCAAAATGCCACAACGAAAGTACACAAAAGACAGATACACGGTACATGATACATAGAGCGGCAGTATGAAAAAGTATAGAAATACAAGATATCTGGAGTGCAAAAAAAAAAAGCTATAAAAGGACATTGCATAGTATGAGTGGTTGGCTGAATATGTACACTATACATTGGTGGATGTTGGATGGTTAACTATACTATACAGGTTGATGGCAGAGAAATACTTCAGTAGCTAAAAATGCGTATGATATGAGCGAGGGAATAATAGTTTACTTAATATACAGACTGGCTAAATGAACAGGTAAGTGAATATTTTGCATGGTTAAATTAACTGTACAGGTAAATATACAGATATATTTACAGATAAGTGAATACTTGCATGGTTACATAAACTGTACAGGTAAATGACAGGAAGAGATACTTTAATAGCTAAATGTGTGTATGATATAATTTAGGGTAATAATAGTAATTCCCTTAAAATAGTCCTTAGTGCACAGGGTATAATTACAGACAACTGCACGTATTGCACATTCGATATACTAAAAGCAATGAGAAAAGGTGCAACTGGCAGGATACTAATTACAGCTAAAGTAGCGTGGATACAGTAGGTCAGGTGAGGTGAGGTGCATTTCTTTAAACATGATCACTAATATGAATGATTGATTGTTTTCCTAACTGTACAGGTAAAGGTTGAGCTGCCGGTCCATGTCCATGAGAAACACCACATCCTCTTTACGTTTTACCACATCAGCTGTGAGATCAGTACCAAGAAGAGAGAGGGAGTCGAGTCCCTGGGTAAGACTAGGAGCGGTGTGTGGGTCTGTGTGTGCGTGTGTTTGTTTGAGGGTGGGTGTGTATGTTTGTGTGTTTGTCTGAGTGTGTGTGTGTGTGCGTGCGTGTATCTACCATCTACCTCCATTATCTTACCTGTCCATCTCTCTCTGAAACAGTGGGCTACTCCTGGGCCCCTCTGTTGAAGGACGGTAGGATGCAGTGGATAGAGCTACAACTGCCTGTGTCTGCCACCCTGCCCCCTGGATACCTGTATGACAAGACCCAGGACACCAAGAAGGTACAACCCTCTGTTCACTGGAGAGAACCTGGGGTCAGGGAAGAGGTTTCCCCTGCTTGTATGCTGGTGTCAAATGACTGAGGTGACATTGATTAACATTTGGAGAAAGATATTATGATAAACTATTAGGGGTGTATCGATACACGTATTCATACCAAACCATTCGGTACGGAAACCTCAGTTCGGTCCGCACTGTGGACCCGATTGAATACATACAAAAATCTATTTGCAAAATAAAACACTAGCTCTATAGTTTATGGCTGTGCTACGTAGCAGGCCTATGCCTCTTGAGTAAATACATGTTGTAATCAAAATCCTAATCTTAATTGATGCATTTCAAACTGTCCTTTTGTGAGGCGCTGCCGGGAACTAGATCTGTACAATGGTGAGGTCGATAAACCAGAATTGGAGGATCCTCCATCATCGTTTAAATCTCCTGAAGAGAAACATTTTGGCTTCCCGGTAGATTACTACGATGATGGACAAAACATTAACAGTACGTCGCCATGCTCAACGAGAATAGCCTACGCAGCTGCCAACGCCTCAAATATGTTGACACATTTACACCGACATCACCCCAGTATAATAGAGCAAGACGGAAACGCAAAGAAACAACTACACAACATAGTCTCCCCTCTGCATTCAAGCAGCCCTTGGCAGCCCATTCTGACCGGCCCAAAGAAATTACAAGAGCGATAGGTAGGCTATTTTGTTCATATTATTTAGTCTTTGGTTTATAACCGCAGATATGCGGCCATTCTCGGTGGTTGAGAATAGGGGTATTCAGCACCTCGTGAAAGTGCTTGAGACAATTTAAGAACCTCCCTCTTGCACCCATTTCAGCAAACAGGTAGCACCTGCTCTATATAAGCAAACCAAAGCCAAAGTTTTCAATGAATTGGGCGCTTGCTTAAAGACTCAGTGTAGTGAAAAACTAGATTTTCCTGTGTTTTATATATATTCTATGCGGTTGGAATAATTCTGTGAAATTGTGAAAATTATGCTAATGCCCTTTTAGTGTAAGAGCTGTTTGAAAAGACTGCCTGAAATTTCAGTCTGTTTTGGTGGGATGGAGTTTTGGCCTGCATGGTGACATCACCAGGCGGTAAATTAGTTAATAGACCAATAACAAAGTGAGTTCCAAACCTCTCTGCCAATAACAGCTAATTTTCTGTTTTCCCCTTCCCTCTCAGGATTTTTTTTTTAGCTTGATACTTTTTGACCATTTTAATTGAAAACAATCACAGTAAAGTACTTAATTGTTACTCAGAAATGATTTGATATTGAGATAAAAACGGCTGCATTGGACCTTTAACAGTGACAGCCCATTACATCGCCACTGAGTGGGAGATGAGTACCGTGCTACAGACACACCCCCTTTATGAGAGTCACAAGCACGCACTGAAGGAGGCAGTGTCATGGTGTGCTTGTAACCAAGTGGGAATTAGGAATTTACCACAAATACGACTGGGAAAAATCCACTTGAATGGCCCTCAAAAGGGTAATTACTAGTGGGAAAACTTGCCTATTGCTGCGTTCAAAAGAACTGGGAAGCTCCGTGGGAAATATCTTTTTGAACGGTCATCCAAGTCGGAATTCCATATTTTAAGAGCGCCGACTTTACGACCTGAAGATCACTGTCCTCGTTTTTTCACATTTTCCAGTTGTCTTGAAAGCACCATAACATCCCGAGCACCCACTTCTCCAACCTCTGACCTCCCCTACTAAGGAAATGACCTCTATAACAGCATTTAGACAGTTAAATGCAACAACAAGACATTATTTATAAAGAGCAATCTATTCATGTGGTTTCTGAACTAAATATTTGTTTACAAGTATGATAGCTGTACTTTTAATTTATGGTTTACGCAGCTTGTTGGCCAATAGCCAATCTGTGTTTCTCTACAAGTTCAAGTTACATGAACGCATCCAACTGGTATTTATGACTTCACAACTGCTAAATACCCACCTGATTACAAACGCAGCATCAGAATGGAAACTTGAGCGACCCAACATAACAATCTGGTCACAACAGACAATGCCAGGAACATTGTGAATGGCATTCAATTTTCACGCAGTACCGAAACCGAAACCGAACCCATAAATCTCAATACGTACCGAACCGTGGGTTTGGTAAACCATTACACCCCTGAAAAGTATGAGTTATTGAAAAATGCAGGATACTAAAATCACATTCTTGTATTTTCATACAGTCAGCGCTAGATATAAAATGGATAGAAAACAGCAAGCCACTGTTCAAAGTGAAGACCAATGTAGCTTTAACAATATAACCTCAAGTATGTCTTCTACCTTCCAACTTAAAAACAACTTGTTAAAGCTGTTGTAACAAACACCATAAGACATCTGTGTTCTGTATTTCCCTGTCTAGGATCTGCACACAAGTTCTTCCAGCACTGCTAGCTGATAAGGTCCTCCTCAGAGGACAACCCAGCTGAACTTATCAAGTATCTAAAGGTGAGAGACACTTCTCTTATAAAGTCTCATATACGCTATCACTGTCACGATCGGGTGTGTTCAGAGACCAAGGAGCAGCGCAGCGATAGTTCGACATCGTTTATTAAATGAGAAACAAATAATGTCACGAACTATATAAACAAAAAGGCAAAGAACAAGAACGTGACCTCAAGACAATGACCCACATTGTCTTGAGGTCACTACAATACAATCCCCAATCAGAGACAACCCTGTACAGCTGTCTCTGATTGAGGATTATTACCTCCCCTAGTTAGGGTGTGAGGGCTCGACTGTGGTTCTACCACTCCCCTTATTGGGAGTAAGGTCTAACCACAGCCAAACCCTCACAGTACCCCCCCCTAAGGTGCGGACTACCGGCCGCAAATAATCCCCCCTCAAAAAATGTTTTAAACAATACTAGGGGGGAAAGGACGGAGTACTGGGGCGGTTGCTGGTGGAGGCTCCGGCCCCGGCCTCGGACGTGACGTAGGCAGTGAAGGCTGCTCCCTTCCTACCTCACCGCGGTGATTTCCCCCTCAGTCCTCCCACGAAGCACCAAGTCCTGTCTGGACCCTGGTGTGGGAGCCCCCGACCCTGGAGCGGTACACACGACCGGACCCGGACTGGGTACCGGTGTGGCAGGTGGTTCTGGCTCTGGAGCTGGGCCGACGTCCAGACCCCGACTGGGCACCGGTGGAGCGGATTGCCCTGGCATGGGATTGGTGCTGACGACCGGACCCGGACTGGGCCCCGGTGGAGCAGACTGCTCCGGCATGGGAATGGAGCAGACGACCTGCCCCGGACTGGGCACCGGTGGAGCGAACTGCTCTGGCACTGGAGTGAAGCAGACGACCGGCCCCGGACTGGGCACCGGTGGAGCGAACTGCTCTGGCACTGGAGTGAAGCAGACGACCGGCCCCGGACTGGGCACGGGTGGAGCGGACTGCTCTGACACTGGAGTGAAGCAGACGACCGGCCCCGGACTGGGAACCTGTGGAGCGGACTGCTCTGGCACTGGAGTGAAGCAGACGACCGGCCCCGGACTGGGCACCGGTGGAGCGGACTGCTCTGGCACTGGCTTGAAGCAGACGACCGGCCCCGAACTGGGTCACCGGTGGAGCGGACTGCTCTCTCTCTCTCTCTCTCTCTCTCTCTCTCTCTCTCTCTACTTCCCTCCTGCATGACATGGAGACTCAGGTCATCATTAAGTTCCTCCCCACTGTGCTGGTGCAGCTGTTTGAAGTGCTCACCACAGCAACAAAAGAAGCTCAAGAAATCGCTGTCAACTCCACCTGGTGAGTCTTGACCCCTGACCCTATGATGTTATCATGATCTGACCCTATGACATATTGATATAGGCATAGTCATAGTTTGTGAATGTGAGTTATAGTTCATAACCAAATTCTGAGAGTCCATGACCAAAGTCAATTGATTTGAAATGCCTTTTTGTTTGTCAAACATAACACAACAGTCACTATATAGGAGTTTGCTAAACAACACAAACAGACTTGGGACCAGGTTATTTTAAATGCTTTTTGGAAACGTTAATGGATGTAGGCAGAGGAAAGTAATGATGTAATGTTCTATTCCCTCAGTGTAATTATACACATTGTTTCCCCGTTGCCATGACGAAGGACTGGAAAACTAGCTGCGCTCTTTTCTCAGGCATCACACACATGACAGTCAGCAATGACCAGAATCAAGTCTACAATCAAGGCATGGTCATTGCCTTAGCTATGATTATAAAGATGGGTAATGCATTTTCAGATGAATGTTACTTAAAGTTCATTAATTTCTAATTTTGGATAATGTTCAACATACCATGAAAAATTATAATTTAAAGGTTGTGTATTAATGCCTATCTCTGTGTTGTGCCCCCAGTATGTGTTTGCGACCAGCAACCCAGTGTCTGAGAACACTGGGACCACTCATGAAGTCCTGGCCACCGCAGTCACAGCCATCCTCAAACAGACAGCAGATTTCAACACCAGCAACAAGCTGCTCGAGGTATGTGAGTGTGAGTGTGAGTGTTTATATGGATCCCCATGAGCTTTTCCAGAAACAGCAGCATGTGCACCCTTTTACTTGTCACATACAACTGAACCATTTAAATTCCCATACTGACCAGCAGGGAACACTACAGCACATACAACTGAACCATTTAAATTCCCATACTGACCAGCAGGGAACACTACAGCACATACAACTGAACCAGCCTCTCTAATTCCTTGAAAGGGAAAGTGGGTTCCCAACATTCTTATGTCACCAGCAAGCATGTTTTGACTGCCCACAATGTTTTCGAAACAATTACTTTTGCCTGTTGGTGTTTTTCACTTTTGTCAGATTGTTGATATGATCTCTCTTAGTAAGTCTGCGTCCCAAATGGCACCATATTCCCTATATAGTGCACTACTTTTGACCAGGGCTCTGGACAAAAGTAGTGCACTATATAAGTAATACGGTGGCAATTGGAACGCTGCCTAAATGTTTCACAATTGAGCGGTAGATCCAACTTCTTCTGTCCCTCTTCCTCTTTTCTAGTACTCCTGGTTCTCCTTTGAGACGATGGCCAAGTCCATGGCCCAGTACCTGCAGCAGGGAAACAGGATCAAGGTTGGCAAATGTTCTATTCTGATTAGGGGGTTCTCTTCTGTCCCACATTAAAGATACACACACACAACAGCCATCCCTGACAAACCCTCAGGTGAACGGGAACGGTTATCATTCTTGTCATGCAAATGTTTTTATCATGCAGAAATGTATCTAACAGTGTTACATTTCACACACTATTTCCTGACTACAAAAATGTGGCAATGAACACTTCCTCATTCTACATGCATGTGTCTCTTGTGATAAACACACACACGCCCCCTCCAGCTTCCCTCCACACTCCCTCCAGCCTCCCTCCACACTCCCTCCAGCCTCCCTCCACCCTCCCTCCACATCCCCTCCAGCCTCCCTTCACACTCCCTCCAGCCTCCCTCCACAACCCCTCCAGCCTCCCTCCACATCCCCTCCAGCCTCCCTTCACACACCCTAAAGCCTCCCTACAGCCTCCCTCCACACTCCCTCCACACACCCTCCAGCCTCCTTCCACACTCCCTCCAGCCTCCCTCCACACTCCCTCCAGCCTTCCTCCACACTCCCTCCAGCCCCCCCTCCAGCCTTCCTACACACTCCCTCCAGCTTCCCTCCACACTCCCTCCAGCCTCCCCTAGCCTCCCTCTACACCCTCCCTCCAGCCTCCCTCTACACCCTCCCTCCAGCCTCCCTCCACACTCCCCCCAGCCTCCCTCCACACTCCCTCCAGCCTCCCTCCACACTCCCTCCAGCCTTCCTCCAAGCTCCCTCCAACCTCCAACACAGTATTTCTCTTCTCCTTCTCTCCTGTACAGTACCTATATAATATAAGTTGGCAACAGTTTAGAAACAGGCCCAGACAAATCCAGACTGTAGCCTCTACTGCAGATAAACTAAGGTTGCTGAAATTGAGCACAATTATAATATAATTGAGAAGAAAACGTTTGAGGATTTTACAAGCTGTGCATATTTTAGTAAGTCACATTTAATCTCTTATGCATTGAACTATTATGCATCCATCTATTTCTCAATGAGTACAAGAGCACACTTGTTCCTTCCTCCCATCCTGTTAGGTAATATAAGATTAGTGTTTCTGCAAATGGGGCCGAATTTTAACTTGAGTCAGATACACAAATCCACACACTTTAGACATTTGCACAAAAATTGCCTTACCCAAGTTAAGATTCAGCCCTTAATGAATTGAATTGTCGTCGGGCCCAGAGGTTTCACATGCCCCGGGTTACCATCTTGTGACATACAGTGGGGAGAACAAGTATTTGATACACTGCCGATTTTGCAGGTTTTCCTACTTACAAAGCATGTAGAGGTCTGTAATTTTTATCTTAAGTACACTTCAACTGTGAGAGACGGAATCTAAAACAAAAATCCAGAAAATCACATTGTATGATTTTTTAATAATTAATTTGCATTTTATTGCATGACATAAGTATTTGATCACCTACCAACCAGTAAGAATTCCGGCTCTCACAGACCTGTTCGTTTTTCTTTAAGAAGCCCTCCTGTTCTCCACTCATTACCTGTATTAACTGCACCTGTTTGAACTCGTTACCTGTATAAAAGACACCTGTCCACACACTCAATCAAACAGACTCCAACCTCTCCACTATGGCCAAGACCAGAGAGCTGTGTAAGGACATCAGGGATAAAATTGTAGACCTGCACAAGGCTGGGATGGGCTACAGGACAATAGGCAAGCAGCTTGGTGAGAAGGCAACAACTGTTGCCGCAATTATTAGAAAATGGAAGAAGTTCAAGATGACGGTCAATCTCCCTCGGTCTGGGGCACCATGCAAGATCTCACCTCATGGGGCATCAATGATCATGAGGAAGGTGAGGGATCAGCCCAGAACTACATGGCAGGACCTGGTCAATGACCTGAAGAGAGCTGGGACCACAGTCTCAAAGAAAACCATTAGTAACACACTACGCCGTCATGGATTAAAATCCTGCAGCGCACGCAAGGTCCCCCTGCTCAAGCCAGCGCATGTCCAGGCCCGTCTGAAGTTTGCCAATGACCATCTGGATGATCCAGAGGAGGAATGGGAGAAGGTCATGTGGTCTGATGAGACAAAAATAGAGCTTTTTGGTTTAAACTCCACTCGCCGTGTTTGGAGGAAGAAGAAGGATGAGTACAACCCCAAGAACACCATCCCAACCGTGAAGCATGGAGGTGGAAACATCATTCTTTGGGGATGCTTTTCTGCAAAGGGGACAGGACGACTGCACCGTATTGAGGGGAGGATGGATGGGGCCATGTATCGCGAGATCTTGGCCAACAACCTCCTTCCCTCAGTAAGAGCATTGAAGATGGGTCGTGGCTGGGTCTTCCAGCATGACTACGACCCGAAACACACAGCCAGGGCAACTAAGGAGTGGCTCCGTAAGAAGCATCTCAAGGTCCTGGAGTGGCCTAGCCAGTCTCCAGACCTGAACCCAATAGAAAATCTTTGAAGGGAGCTGAAAGTCCGTATTGCTGAGCGACAGCCCCGAAACCTGAAGGATCTGGATGGAGGAGTGGGCCAAAATCCCTGCTGCAGTGTGTGCAAACCTGGTCAAGAACTACAGGAAACGTATGATCTCTTTAATTACAAACAAAGGTTTCTGTACCAAATATTAAGTTCTGCTTTTCTGATGTATCAAATACTTATGTCATGCAATAAAATGCAAATTAATTACTTAAAAATCATACAATGTGATTTTCTGGATTTTTGTTTTAGATTCCGTCACTCACAGTTGAAGAGTACCTATGATAAAAATTACATACTTCTACATGCTTTGTAAGTGGGAAAACCTGCAAAATCGGCAGTGTATCAAATACTTGTTCTCCCCACTGTATATAACTGAGTGTGTTGTGTCCTACCAGATGCCCCGTTCCCAGAGGTTTCCAGACAGTTTCCACCAGGTGCTCCAGTCCTTGCTGTTGTCCATCATGCCTCACATCACCATCTGCCATGTTGAGATCCCAGAGGAGGCCCGCTGTGTCAACCTCAGCCTGGCTGGCTTCATCAAGGTCAGGCCCCCATACAGGACCTGAACCATACACTACAGGCCCACATACAGGACCTGAACGATATACTACAGGCCCCCATACAGGACCTGAACCATATACTACAGGCACCCATACAGGACCTGAACCATACACTACAGGCACCCATACAGGACCTGAACCATACACTACAGGCCCACATACAGGACCTGAATGATACACTACAGGCCCCCATACAGGACCTGAACCATACACTACAGGCCCACATACAGGACCTGAACGATATACTACAGGCCCCCATACAGGACCTGAACCATATACTACAGGCACCCATACAGTAACTGAACCATACACTACAGGCCCCCATACAGTACCTGAACCATACAGGCCCCTATACAGGACCTGAACCATACACTACAGGCCCCCATACAGGACCTGAAACATACACTACAGGCCCCTATACTGGACCTGAACCATATAGTACAGGCCCCCATAAAGTACCTGAACCATACACTACTGGCCCCCATACAGGACCTGAACCATACACTATACTGGCCCCCATACAGGACCTGAACCATACACTACTAGCCCCCATACAGTACCTGAACCATACTAAAGGACAGACATAATACAAAATACAGTTGTGGTCAAAGGTTTTGAAAATGACACAAGTATTGGTCTCCACAAAGTTTGCTGCTTCAGTGTTCTTAGATCTTTGTGTCAGTTACTATGGTACACTGAAGTATAATTACAAGTATTCCATTAGTGTCAAAGGCTTTCATTGACAATGACATTCAGTTTATGCAAAGAGTCAATATTTGCAGTGTTGACCCTTCTTTTTCAAGACCTCTGCAATCCACCCTGGCACGCCCTGCATACTTCTGGGCCACATCCTGGCTGATGGCAGGCCATTCTTGCATAATCAATGCTTGGAGTTTGTCAGAAGTTGTGGGTTTGTGTTTGTCCACCCGCCTCTTGAGGATCAAACACAAGTTTGTTCCCCGAGCCACTTAGTTATCACTTTTGCATTATGGCAAGGTTCTCCATCATGCTGGAAAAGGCATTGGTCGTCACCAAACTGTTCTTGGATGGTTGGGAGAAGTTGCTCTCGGAGGATGTGTTGGTACCATTCTTTATTCATGGCTGTGTTCTTAGGCAAAATTGTGAGTGAGCCCACTCCCTTGGCTGAGAAGCAACCCCACACATGAATGGTCTGAGGATGCTTTACTGTTGGCATGACACAGGACTGATGGTAGCGCTCACCTTGTGAAAATGACTCTACCCCAGTCGTCAGCAGTCCAATCCCTGTACCTCAGTCTGTCCCTGATGTTTTTCCTGGAGAGAAGTGGCTTCTTTGCTGCCCTTCTTGACACCAGGCAATCCTCCAAAAGTCTTAGCCATCTTCCAAAAGGTGCACTCACACCTGCCTGCTGCCATTCCTGAGCAAGCTCTGCACTGGTGGTGCCCCGATCCCGCAGCTGATTCAACTTTAGGTGACGGTCCTGGCGCTTGCTGGACTTTCTTGGGCGCCCTGTTGCCTTCTTCACAACAATTGAACCTCTCTCCTTGAAGTTCTTGATGATCCGATAAATGGTTGATTTAGGTGCAATCTTACCAGCAGCAATATCCTTGCCTGTGAAGCCCTTTTTGTGCAAAGCAATGATGATGGCACGTGTTTCCTTGCAGGTAACAATGGTTGACAGAGGAAGAACAATGATTTCAAGCACCACCCTCCTTTTAAAGCTTCCAGTCTGTTATTCTGACTCAATCAGCATGACAGAGTGATCTCCAGCCTTGTCCTCGTCAACACTCTCACCTGTGTTAACGAGACAATCACTGACATGATGGCAGCTGGTCCTTTTGTGGCAGGGCTGAAATGCAGTGGAAATGTTTTTTGGGGATTAAGTTCATTTTCATGGCAAAGAGGGACTTTGCAATTAATTGCAATTCATCTGATCACTCTTTATGACATTCTGGAGTATATGCAAACTGCCATCATCAACACTGAGGCAGCAAACTTTGTGGAGACCAATACTTGTGTCATTCTCAAAACTTTTGACCACGACTGTACATTATAGCTGCCCTGAAAAAAGAAAACTGTTTATTGAGAAGGTCCTGGTTAAAGACCAAACTCCCTTCTGAAATTCGCAATAATGTGTGGTGAATTCAGTCTAAACCAGGTGCTGTATATGAAAGATGTTCTTAGTGTGCTTAGTTGGTTAGTCCTGGTCTTCTTAATGCCCTAATCTGTGTTTGTCTACACAGTGCTGCCTGACCTTCATGAACAGAGGCTTTGCCTTCAGCCTGGTCAGCGACTACATGTGTGGCTTCACACTCAAAGACCCGAAGGTACTCGACACCAACAAGAGTACTAACAAGTGTACTAACAAAATCGACCCACTGGCTCCAGGTCATCTATAAGTCTTTGCTAGGTAAATCCCCGCTTTATCTCAGCTCACTGGTCACCATAGCAACGCCCACCCGTAGCATGCGCTCCAGCAGGTATATTTCACTGGTCATCCCCAAAGCCAACACCTCCTTTGGCCGCCATTCCTTCCAGTTCTCTGCTGTCAATGACTGGAACGAATTGCAAAAATCACTGAAGCTGGAGACTACCATCTCCCTCAATAACTTTAAGCATCAGCTGTCAGAGCAGCTTACCGATCACTGCACCTTATAATAATAAGCCTTTAGCATGTGGTCTCTAGCAGTCCTTTAACATGCCAACATATTTGATCAACACTATGTTATCAGCCATAGCATATTTGACTAACAAATAAAAACCAACATGTGCACTACCGTTCAAAAGTTTGAGGTCAAGTAGAAATGTCCTTGTTTTCTATGAAAACATACATGAAATGAGTTGCAAAATGAATAGGAAAAATATAGTCAAGACGTTGACAAGGTTATAAATGATTAAAATGATTTTTAATTGAAATAATAATTGTGACCTTCAAACTTCGCTTCCATCAAAGAATCCATTTACAGCAATTACAGCCTTGCAGACCTCTAGTTGTCAATTTGTTGAGGTAATCTGAAGAGATTTGACCTCATGCTTCCTGAAGCACCTCCCACAAGTTGGATTGGCTTGATGGGCACTTCTTACGTACCATACGATCAAGCTGCTCCCACAACAGCTCAATAGGGTTGAGATCCGGTGACTGTGCTGGCCACTCCATTATAGACAGAATACCAGCTGACTGCTTCTTCCCTAATTAGTTCTTGCATAGTTTGGAGCTGAGCTTTGGGTCATTGTCCTGTTGTAGGAGGAAATTGGCTCCAATTAAGCACCGGCCACAGGGTATTGCATGGCATGGCATTGCAACATGGATTGATAGCCTTCCATCTTCAAGATCCCTTTTACCCTCTACAAATCTCCCACTTTACCACCACCAAAGCACCCCCAGACCATCACATTGCCTCCACCATGCTTGACAGATGGCGTCAAGCACTCTTCCAAAGTTGTGGCAAAATGGCTTAAGGACAACAAAGTCAAGGTATTGGAGTGGCCATCACAAAGCCCTGACCTCAATCCTATAGACAATTTGTAGGCAGAAAAAGCTTGTGCGAGCAAGGAGGCCTACAAACCTGACTCAGTTACACCAGTTCTGTCAGGAGGAATGGGCCAAAATTCACCCACCTTATTGTGGGAAGCTTGTGGAAGGCTACCCGAAATGTTTTACCCAAGTTAAACAATTTAAAGGCAATACTACCAAATACTAATTGAGTGTATGTAAACTTCTTACCCACTGGGAATGTGATGAAAGATATAAAAACTGAAATAAATAATTCTCTCTACTACTAAAATTATCTATATCCACAGTAAAACAAGTCCTATATCAACATAACCTGAAAGGCCGCTCAGCAAGGAAGAAGCCACTGCTCCAAAACCACAATAAAAAAGCCAGACTACGGCTGAAAATAAATAATTCTCTCTATTATTCTGACATTTCACATTCTTAAAATAAAGTGGTGATCCTATCTGACCTAAGACAGGGAATTTTTACTAAGATTAAATGTCAGAAATTGTGAAAAACTAAGTTTAAATGTATTTGGCTAAGGTGTATGTAAACTTCCGACTTCAACTGTATGAGATGAGTGATGCAAGATATGTAAACATATCAACTACCTACCTGCATTTGCTCCATGCCGGTGCCATCATAGAAATAAGAATGATTAGAAAGTGTGTCTCCATTCAAGTCAGTGATGGCCACTATGGGTTGATTGACAGCCATTTTGAGTGTACCCATGCCAGGAAGTAAAATCAGGAAGTGTACCCTTCAATCTGGGATGTGTTTTGTTGCGTCAACTCAACTGACATTACAAAAAATACATTCCATTGCATGAGCCACATCAGTTAGCATAATTTGAATGACCATTCTACATTACCATTTCAATTAAGCATCAGTTGATAGAACATTCCAAAATTACATGGAATTTATTGCATCACAATACCAGACAGCCATTGTGAGTGCAACACACAACCATCTATTACTGAGGTGCATAACTCAGGCCTTGTTCTGCAGTGTATGCTGGTTTTCCTTTCTCCCCAGCGCACGGTATTGTAGGTTTGTTGTTTTGTTCGTTGAATCAGTATTAATAAATATGTTTGCACCGACCTCTCACACTGCACCTTGTTCCACATCCATGCACCATGACAGAATGATCCACCACCAAGGGAACCCGCAGCGAGAGGAGGAGGAAAGGATGCATGGCACTACGGGCTTCGCGGAGGAGCGTGGACAGCACCGGCGTCGACGCTCCTCCCAGTCCGGGGCCAGCCCAGCTACGTGGCTGGAATTCTCCTCTGCGCTGGTGCCCAGGCTGGGCAAGGCGTTCAGTCCCGCTTTGGAGCCGGAGTTCCTAAGCGCGCCGGTGCCCAGTCCGGGGCCGGCAGCCAGCGCAGCTAGGTGGCTGGAATCCTCCTCTGCGCTGGGGCCCAGGCTGGGCACGGCGTTCAGTCCCGCTTTGGAGCCGGAGCTCCTCAGCGCGCCGGTGCCCAGTCCTGCCGGTCCCGCTACGTGGCTGGAATCCTCTTCTGTGCTGGTTCCCAGGCTGGGCACGGTGTTCTGTCTCGCTGGGGAGTCGGAGCTCCTCAGCGTGCCGGTGCCCAGTCCAGGGCTGGTAACCAGCCCAACTACGTGGGTGGAACCCTCCTCTGCGTCGGTGCCCAGACTGGGCATGGTGTTCAGCTCTGCTCCGAGGTTGGGGCTGTACACTGGACCGGGGGCTCAACCGGGACCGGTCGTCTGCTCCACTCCACCTCCAGTCCGGAACCGGTCATCTGCACTGTTCCAGTGCCAGAGCAGTCCGCTCCACCGGTACCCAGTCCGGGACCGGTCGTCTGCTCTACTCCAGTGCCAGAGCAGTCCGCTCCACCGGTGTCCAGTCCGGGACCGGTCGTCTGCCCCGCTACGGTGTTGGAGCAGTCCGCTTCACAGGTGCCCAGTCCGGAACCGGTCGACGGCCCCGCTCCAGTGCCAGAGCAGTCCACTCCACCGGTGCCCAGTCCGGAACCGGTCGTCTGCCCCAAGCCAGCGCCGGAGCAGTCCGCTCCACTGGTCGTTAGCTCCCCTCCAGGATCGGAGTCTCCCACACCAGGGTCTAGACGGGACTTGGTGCGTCATGGGAGTACTGAGGGGGTGTCCATCGCGCCAGGGTCCGGACAGGACCGGGTGTGCAACGCGGAGGCAGGGAGGGAGCTGCCTTCTATGCCTGCGTCACGCCCAAAGCCGGAGCCCCCACCAACAACCTTCCCAGTACTCCGCCCTTTCCCCCCTTTTTGTTTTGGGACTTTGTGTCTTTTGGTTGGGGGGGTGTATTGCGGTCGGGAGCCCGCGCCTTAGCGGCGGGTACTGTAAGGGCCTGACTGAGGCCAGGTCTCTGACTCCCACTAGAGGGAGTGGGATGGCCACAGTCAGGTCCTGACATTCACAGGCTTGCTGTTGGGTTTTGGGTGATCCCCAATTAGAGGCAGCTGTCTTGAGTTGTCTATTATTGGGGAGTCTATTTATGTGCACTTCACATCTACCTGCGTGTGGATCATTGTGTGTGTTCACGTGCCTATGTGTTTGCACTAAACACCAGCGCACGGTATTGTAGGTTTGTTGAATCAGTATTAATAAATATGTTTGCACCGACCTCTCACTCTGCGCCTCGTTCCACATCCATGCACCGTGACAGAAAAGTGGGGAAATGTCCATTTAATGTATCAATTACTGTAAATGATTAAAAAAAACTACTTACAATACAATGACCCACCCACACCACTAATCTGCTTTATTGTTTTGGCCCACTCGCCAGTTCACACACAAGTCTATTACAGAGCAGACCATAAGGGAGTTCTGATAATACTACTGCATGGAATGTTAATTTATTTTCCTCCTTTGTTTCTGCTCCCTCTTGTTTTGTTTTGCTTGTGGTCGTCAGATTTTATTTCGTACGCGACGGAGCTTTTTGGCACAGTAGGTAGGTGATGCCTCCATAACATCAACTGACACGTTTGCTGTTTGAACGCCAACTGAGGCGTCACGCAACTAACTAATTTCTGCTAGCTCCGTCTATCCAGGACACTCATTCACTCTTCATGATTGCTAACATCCATAACGCCAGCTTGGGTGAATACTTTGTAGTGGAAATCAAATTACTTTTCTCTTTTTGATGTTCAGACGAGGGGAGAGTATTTCATGCTGCCACTGCATGTGGAACTGCTACATTCTCTCTCGCTCTCTCTGTCTGTCATTCC
The DNA here is from genome assembly GCA_023634145.1 of Thymallus thymallus. NCBI lineage: Eukaryota > Metazoa > Chordata > Actinopteri > Salmoniformes > Salmonidae > Thymallus > Thymallus thymallus. Next base: position 10,574,462 of record CM042423.1, read on the forward strand.
AACTCTAGTCTTATTAGTCCTGTCCGACTTGCTTTATTGGAGCAGCATTACCAGTTAAGAGAAACACGGAGGGGAACTCAGAAAACAACTTGATCTGCCTTTTTTTAATCAAAACACTCAAAACAAATACATTGACATGTTAATGCGGGTGTAGCGAAATGCTTGTGCTTCTAGTTCCGACAGTGCAGTATATCTAACAGTTACACAACATATACCCAATACACACAAATCTATGTAAGGAATGAATTAGGCCTATATACATATGGACAGATACAGATACAGTAGAAGAATATTGAATACAGTATATACAATGAGATGGGGAACGCAAGATATGTAAACATTATTAAATGACTGAGATACCGAAGGATAGTATAGAATACAGTATATACATATGAGATGAGTGATGCCAGATATGTAAACATTAAAAACATTATTAAAGTGGCTAGTGTTCCATACCTTAAAGTGACCAGTGATTTCTAGTCTGTGCCTCTAGGCAGCAGCCTCTAATGTACTAGTGGTGGCTGTTTAGCTGTCTGATGTCCTTGAGATAGAAGCTGTTTTTCAGTCTCTCTGTCCCAGCTTTGATGCACCTGCACTGACCTTGCCTTCTGGATGATAGCGGGGTGAACAGGCAGTGGCTCGGGTGGTTGATGTCCATGTGACATCGGGTGCTGTAGGTGTCCTGGAGGGCGGGTAGTTTGCCCCCGGTAATGCGTTGGGCAGACCGCACCACCCTCTGGAACAGTTGCCCTACCAGGCAGTGATACAGCTCGAGAGGATGCTTTCAATTTTGCATCTGTATAGGTTTGTGAGGGTTTTAGGTGTTATGCCAAATTTCTTTAGCTTCCTGAGGTTGAAGAGGCTCTGGTGCGCCTTCTTCACCACACTGTCTGTGTGGGTGGACCATTTCAGTTGATCAGTGATGTGTACGCCAAGGAACTTGAAGTTTTCCACCTTCTCCACTGTGGTCCCGTCGATGTGGATAGGGGGGTGCACCTTCTGCTGTTTCCTGAAGTCCGCCTTTGTTTTTTGACCTAACATTCCACACATTCTAAAAAAAAAACATACATTACATATTCTACTGTAGTGGATTGACGTCTTAGGCCTTAACCCAATGCAGAAAATGTACATCTCAAAACATATTATACAATTACATTCATAAGGTGTTCATGCTCTCATAGGTTACTGTACAGGCAAGACAGCTACACCCAGTGCAAGGTGAGGAGGGGGGATAGCGGTCAACCTACACGCATTTTGTGTACCATACATGCAATTTGAGGTCAAAGTACGCTGGTATGATAAACTGTCTAAATTACGCAAAAATAGACTTTTAGTGGCACATTGTGGTTTTTGACTCAACTGTCTAAAGTTGGAGCTGAGCCAAACAACTTTGGCGAGGATACAAAATGGTTAGATCTCCGCTCCCCCCCGCCCGATCCCCCCTGTAGTCGTAGTTCTATTTTCCTCCCTCGAGCTGGATGGCAGCTCTCCACTTCGTCCATTGATACTACTGAAGTTTATGGAAAATGGAGAACGAACTGTTTGCCAAATACATCCAAAATTGTATGTGTTAGTCAAGCACATTGCCACCATTATTTTGTAGTTAGCTCCTTAGCTAAGCCGTCATTACGACAAAGGTAGTTAGCTACAGCGTTCAGTCAACTTAAATGCTCTGCATGGTCAATGTGACGTCTGCATTGGCTGTGCAGCATCTATGGTGAACGGTGTCCACAAAGCCTCGGGAAAACGTCCTGAGTGTCTGTTGCTGTTTTAGAAAACAGTAAGGAGTGTTCACTGTCTCTCCTGACCCAAGGTAAGAAAGTAGTCTGTTATGCAAATCCATACTGTATCAGCCTTTGTAGATGCAAATAGTCACTGGCAGCCGAGCATTGTGTTGATAGAAAGGCCAGCTTACGAATAAGCCTCTCATCATACGGTAAATACGTTTTTGGCTCATGGTAGTGTAGTACAGTATGTTATGGGTAGTGCTGATCGATTATTGCTTATTGAGGTGGGTTCAGTTTTGGTTCGATTACAATTACAAAAACAATCAACTACAACTCCCTTCTACATCGCACAGTTCATGTGTTAGTCAAACACATTGACACTATTATTTTGTAGTTAGCTAAGGCGTCATTACGACGAAGGTATCTGGCTACAGGGTTCAGCCAACTTAAAGGCTCTGCATGGTCAATCCGACAACTGCATTGGCTGTGCAGCATTTACGGTGATACGGCCTCTGCAGAAGGCATTCATACAGTTAATGACAGCTCTAACTTGAGGTTGTTGGAAAACCTGTAAAATTATAATAACTTAATTATTAACTTGATGTTACTCTATTCATCCCCCCTTCTCTATGTCAGAACCAGCAGGCCCGGATCTGTCTGCTGTACCTTCCACTGCTTGAGCTGCTCCAAGCAGCTCACCGGCCAAGCAGCTGTCCCCCTCTACCCTCCAACCCTGGAGGTCCTGAATCACTCTAGCTAGTCTCATGACATATCAGTCATATATTGACGGTTTGGAATTTTAACTGAACATTTTCATTTGGATTTAAGCTTATTTCCTGATTTTACTGGATTGAAATGGAATTGACACCGGCCCTATGGTTGTCCCTTGCTTTTTCAGGGTTCCAGAGATGACTTGAGATCAACCAGCTCGATGTACGGCCGCAGGACCAGTACGGCTATCGATAAAGACCACAGTCAGTGGGACATCTGTCCTCAATGTCTTAATCACTCATCACAGTGTGTTTGCCTGTACAGTAGAGCAGGTGAGCAGACCCATTAGAACGGCATCATTTACCATCAAAATGTTGCTCTGATGTTTTGGAACCGCTAGGATCAATAAAATAGATACTTTATTGTCCATTTGGTTAGAACAGAAATGTTCTTATGCTTTTTTCCCAAACCCACAAACACCACAGGAGGCTAGTGAGGGAGGACGTGTGCAATGGAGTAAGTAACTGGAACAGTATTAAATACATGGAAACCATCTGTTTGATACAATTCCATCCATCCCGTCCTCCCCGATTAAGGTGCCACACTCATCAAGAGGCACAGGGACAACCACAGTGCAGCACCTCTGGATATATATTTTTGCTGATAAGTGCCTTGCTCAAGGGCACAACGGTAGTGTTAGTAATGACACCAGAAACAAGTTCAATCCCCACTTCTTCTGTATCGCCTGGCCTGGGACTTGAACCAGCAACCTTTCTAACCAGTCCAGTTCTCTAACCTCTAACCTAATGCTACCTGCCGCCCACAAAATGAATTTGAGAAGCTATGTAAACATGTTTCTTTTTTCTCTCCAGTCCCAGTAGCTCATAATGGCCACCTGGTGAGGAGGGAGGACTCCAGAGGATCTCTGTTCATGGACCCTGGCACTCCAGACAGCTCTGAGGTATGAAACAGAGGGAGGATGGTGGATGGGCCAATACAAATAAAACAGAGACAGATCTGTGTCCTAAATGGCACCCTATACCCTTTATAGTGCACTACTACTTTTACCAGGGCCCATAGGGCAGTGCACTATAAAGGGATTAGGATGCTATATGGGACACCCTATATGGGACACCGCCAGAGAGATTGCCCTGGGTCATGTTCAGCAGGGATCGTTGTAGCAACAGTAAAATATTGAATATAATGTTCAATTGAAAAATAAACAGGGTTCTTATACAATGTTTTCTCACTCTGTGGTCAGACAGACAGACAGACAGACATATATCTCATTTGTTGTTTTTACATTAACATTTGACGCTTTGGTCTTTTCCAAAAATTTCAGGCTGTTAAAATGTACTATCACTGTCGGTTCACAAAAAGACACTATCCAGCGTCTTGACTCTCTAGCGGCGCTATAAAAACCACATGTGAGGAAAGACAGTCATCATGTAATAAGACAAGAGCACATGTCATGCTGCTTTAAGTCATCCTTTTTCTTACTCATGGTATGACTGAGCGCACAGCTTCAAATTATTATATTTCTTACTCTGTTGAATTAATTAAAGCCACTGGTTCTGGTGCTGTGGTGTTTTTCACTCAGCTTCACAGATGGGGCTCTGAGGTGAGACAAACAGGCAGAGAGAGGCTGATCTCTGAGGTGAGACAAACAGGCAGAGAGAGCCTGATCTCTGAGGTGAGACAAACAGACAGAGAGAGCCTGATCTCTGAGGTGAGACAAACAGACAGAGAGAGCCTGATCTCATGTTTTTTCCCCAACATATATTGATGTTAGATTTTGTATTCAAAATGTAACATATGATTTTATTTATAAGTTTACATTTAGGATTGTATTTCAGAGAGGGGAGACTTTGTTTTCTTCCTCTGTGATGTCCCTCCCTGCCACTTTTTCTGACACCATGTTTTCTTCCTCTTTGGTATATTGTCCTCAAGCTTCACCGGCGGGGCTCCACTATGAGCAGCAGTACTACTCTCTCTCCCATAGGCAGACTGGGCTACTCTGAGATCAAAGGACTGTTGCTGTGTTTTATCTCACATCGTCAGGACCATCTCAGAAGGTCAGCCAACACAACGTTACATAAACCTACAACACTGTATTATAATACTGTATTATCCAGAGATCCTATGAAATTATTTATTGTTAAATAATTATTATTCAATTGTATATGTAATTCTATGGTATTATATATATATATATATATGTACGTACAGTATCTCTATGGTCAGCAACGCACAGTCACTTTTATTTTTACTGTGTAGATCTGTACCTAAAATGGTTTTACCTAGATACTGTATGAATATTTATTTCATATATATTAGCGGACATGGGTAGCGTTCCATATGGCACTGGCCTGGTCATTGTGTAATTTCCTCTGTATTGTTGCCTGTTGGCCTGCTAGGTGTCTGTGTCTGTCTCTCTCCTGTTGTGTTTCTGTCTCTAGACAACCTGCTGGCATACTGGAACACGGTCAACCCTCAGGACATCATCAACTTCCTCAGTTACCTGGAGTGAGTCCACAGAACATCCTGTCTGGATGCAGGATCACAATAGAATAGAATAGGTTCTGTTCTATTTAGGTTTGTGATCCTTTTTCTTTGAACATGTTGCTATCCCTTCCCCTTCCCACTTTCCTGTGCATAAAACAATGAACAGTCACTAGGAATGGCTATGGACCAGCTGGAAACTCTTTTGAAGTCCATGCAGATTTAACATCTCAGCACTGACATTGCTTTGATAATCAAATACAGACAGCCTGTTTAGTTTCCCAACCACCTCTAACTATATTGTTTGGTGAAGATATGCTCCAATTTCCATCTCATAACTCATCCAGTTGGACAGCCAGAGCGACATAATGATGTGTGTTTCCAATATTAGGGCTGTTTTCCTAAAGAAGTTAAATCCGCTTCGTGTGTTGTTTCCTTGCCACGAGACTAACGGCATACTGGTATCGTCCAGTATCTCGTTAGGTATGGTATAAATACTATAGTATTCACTGTAGCGTTTACACATAACTATACAATACTGTGGTAAAAGAAAACTGTAGTATATACTATAGTAATTAATGTAGTGTTTTTGCGATTGTAATACACTATAGTATTTACTGTAGTGTTTTTGAAGACATTACTGTAGTATTTACTAAAGTGTTTTTGTTGTATTATCTTTGACATAGAAGTGGAGGCTTTCTCCTTGAGGAAACCTACTGGAGAAATACTAAAAGAGAACATTTTCCATAACCTGTAGGTAGGACTGGGTCCTGAATGGATAATTCAGAGCTTCTGCTCTTTTCTGTAACCTGTAGGGAAAAATAATATTTGCCACAATGTGTGGCACAAATTGGGATATGGGGGAGGGGAATGGGAAGGGTATATGCAACTTAAATACTTTAGTATTTACTTTAGTTATAAAAGCAATGTTTTTGCGGACATTACTGTAGTATTTACTACAGTTTTTGTTTGTGGATAATACTTGAGCATTTGCTATAGTATTCTACAGTATACTACAACATTCTATAGTAAGTACTACACATGATTGAGGGATGCTACAGTCTATAGTATAGTATTCTACCGTGTACTTCAGTTTACTACAGAATTCTATAGAAAGTACTGTAGTATTCTATAGTAAACTGTAGTCTTTTTTCATGTGGGCTGGTGTAGATCATCATCGCAGTGAGCCAGCTGATCTAAGACGTGGCGCTGACCGGTAGCTCCCACTTCCAGGAGTCCCTCTCCATCATCAACAACTTCGCCAACAGCGACAAAGCCATGAAGGTAAAAGTTAGTAAAAGCTTTGAATGTATATTTGCCGTAGGTGGTTATGACTTACCTCCTAGGGTTACGTAACTGCTAGGCTTTATCTCGTAAGGCTAACAATGTCTTGAGTCTCCATCTTCAACAACTTGGACAACAGTGACAATACCAAGGTAACGCTACACTCTTAGAAAAAACGAGTTACAAAAGGGTTCTACGGCTGTCCCCAATAGGAGAACCCTTTTTGGTCCCAGGTAGAATCCTTTTGGGTTCCGTGTTGAACTCTCTGTAAACAGAGGTCTGCCTTATTATTTATTTTAAATTGAACCTTTATTTAACTAGGCAAGTCAGTTAAGAACAAATTCTTATTTACAATGACGGCCTACCTACAGGGTCAGCCCCTGGACTAAATTATGTTAAATGCCTTGCTCAAGGACACATTGACAGGTTTTTCCACCTTGTAGGCTCGGATATTCAAACTAGCGACCTTTCAGTTACTGGCCCAACGCTCTAACCACTAGGCTCTAACCCCCAATGTGTGCAAATACTGTTTGTTTTCCATCAAATACTTAAGTTAAACTGGTTACTTCATCCCTTCGGGTCTGTTGTTCATCCAGTAGATATCTCCTCCATCATCATCATTCAACAACAACTTGTTATCCAACAGTGACAAAGCAGCCGTTTAGCTAACCTAGGTTAGAGTACAGAAACCACCACAATCTCTCCATATCCCAGTCTGTTGTCACCACTTGCTTCAAGATGTCGACCATTGTTCCTGTACCCAAGAAAGCGAATTGTAACTGAACTAAATGACTATCATCCTGTAGCACTCACCTCTGTCCCCATGAAGTGCTTTGAGAGGCTAGTTATGGACCATATCACCCCCACCTTGCCCGACAACCTATACCCACAATTCACATACCTCCCCAACAGATCCATGGCCGACGCAATCGCCATTTTATTGCACACTGCCCTATCCCACCTGGACAAGAGAAATACCTATGTAAGAATGCTGTTCATCGAATCCAGCTCAGTGTTCAACACAATAGTGCCCTCCAAGCTCATCACTGAGCTCAGGGCCCTATGTCTGAACAACTCCTTGTGCAACTGGGTCCTGGACTTCCTGTCGGGCCTATCTCAAGTGGTGAAGGTAAGCAACAACACCTCCGCCACAGGGATAAGTGCAGAAGAAATTCGGCTTGGCCCCTAAGACCCTGGTACCGGCAATTGCACCGTCCAGAAACCGCACGGCTCTCCAGGGTTGGTCAGCCCAACGCATCACTGGGGGCACACTGCCTGTCCTCCAGGACACCTACAGCACACGGTGTCACAGGAAGGCCAAGAAGATCATCAAGGACCTCAGCCACCCGAGCCACGGCCTGTTCACCCCACTACTATCTAGAAGGAGCGGATAGTACAGGTGCATTAAAGCTGGAACCGAGAGACTGACAAACAGCTTCCATCTCCAGGCCATCAGACTGTTAAACATTCACCACTAGCCGGCCTCCATCCAGTACCCTACCCTGAACTTAGTCAATGTTACTAGCCGGCTACCACCCGGTACTCTACCCTGCACCTTAGAGACGGCTTTGCCCTATGTACAGTACATAGAGTCGTTGAACCCTGGTCACTTGAATAATGTTTGCATACTGTTTTAACCACTTCATATGTATATACTGTATCCTAGTCAAGGCTCATTCTATATAACTACTGCTGTACAGACCTTTTTTATTCATAGACTGTCCATACTGACTATACACACCATTATTATATATATTTATATTCCAGACTCTGACATTGCTCATTAGTTTCTGGATTATGTACATATTGTTTTGTATTGCTAGCTATTAAAACTGCACTGTTGGAGCTAGAAACACAAGCATATTGCTGCACCTGCGATAACATCAGAAATCTGTATACGCGACCAATATACTTGACCTGCTGTAATGAGATTAACAATAGTACCGAATACAGTGCATTCGGAAACTATTCAAACCCCTGGACTTTTTCCACATTTTGTTACGTTACAGCCTCATTCTAAAATTGATTAAATATTTTTTTCCCCCTCGTCAATCCACACACAATAACCCATAATGACAAAGCAAAAACAGGTTTTTAGAAATCTTTGCGAATTTATAAAAAATAAATGAAATTTTACATTTACATAAGTATTCAGACCCTTTACTCATTGCTTTGTTCAAGCACCTTTGGCAGCGATTACAGCCTTGAGTCTTCTTGAGTATGACGCTACAATCTTGGCACACCCGTATGTGGGGGGGTTTTCTAATTATTCTCTGCAGATCCTCTTAAACTCTGTCAGGTTCGATGGGGAGCGTCGCTGCACAGCTATTTTCAGGTCTGTCCAGAGATGTTCGATCAGGTTCAAGTCCGGGCTCTGGATTGGCCACTCAAGGACATTCAGTGACTTATCCCAAAGCCACTCCTGCCTTGTCTTGGCTGTGTGCTTACGGTCGTTGTTCTGTTGGAAGGTGAATCTTCGTCCCAGTCTGAGGTCCTGAGCACTCTGGAGCAGGTTTTCATCAAGGATCTCTTGAGTTATCTTTCCCTCGATCCTTACTAATCTCCCATTCCCTGCCACTGAAAAAGGCACCAAAAGGACTCTCAGACCATGAGACACAAGATTCTCTGGTCTGATAAAACCAAGATTGAACTCTTTGGCCTGAAAGCCAAGCGTCACGCCTTGAGGAAACCTGCCACCACCATGCTTAACCGTAGGGGTGGTGCCAGGTTTCCTCAAGGCGGCAGGTAGCCCAGTGGTTAGAGTGTTGGGCCCGTAACCGAAAGGTTGCTGGATCGAATCCCCGAGCTGACAAGGTAAAAATCTGTCGTTCTGCCCCTGAACAAGGCAGTTAACCCACTGTTCCTAGGCCGTCATTGAAAATAAGAATTTGTTCTTAACTGACTTGCCTAGTAAAATAAAGGTAAAAAAAAAAAAAAAAAAAAAAAGTCTTACTAGATACGAGTACCTGCTAAATTACTCTGATGCAGATGCACTGTGAAGGATGGGAAATGTGTTTTGTAAATTACCAACTGTCTGTGCTGTTTCAGTTATGTTTATCTGAGGATAAATACATTGACACACTGCCTAGTACAGAATGGTTACCATTAACCCTCTGGCTGTTCTGTGCTTTGTGTGTGTGTATAGTCGACAGCGTTCCCTGGGGAGGTGAAGGGACTGACTAAGCATATCCGGACGGTGCTGATGGCCACGTCCCAGATGAGGGAACATGAGAAGGACCCAGAGATGCTGCTAGACCTGCAGTACAGCCTGGCCCGCTCTTACGCCAAACAAGTAAATATTTTTTTGATTTATTTAACCTTTATTTAACTAGACAAGTCAGTTAAGAACAAATTCTTATTTACAATGACGGCCCACTTACAGGGTCAGCCCCTGGAGTAAATTAGGGTTAAGTGCCTTGCTCAAGGACACATTTTCACCTTGTCGGCTCGGGTATTCAAACCAGCGACCTTTCGGTTATTGGCCCAACGCTCTAACCGCTAGGCTACCTGCCGCACTAAAATGTATGACTGTCTGTATGTGAATATGTTTGTAATGTATCTCTATTTGTAGTGTACTGAAGGTTCTCAAACACCACTTCACCTTTGATCATTCACCCCTGACACAAAGTCTATAATGAAGTGTGTATATAAAAGTATATATGTCTGTATGTATACAGTATACATGTGAATATGAACGTCTATACTGTAGGTACAGTGCTAAAGCCTTTCTAACAACCTTCACTTTTGACTAATTCACTCCTGACCCCTCATACTGTAATATAATAATAACAACAATAGGCCTACAGCAAGTGCATAACTGTTTTGTTCATGTGACAACAGCGGGAATCGAACCCACATCCTTGGTGTTGCTAGTGCCACACTCTTACAAAGCCACAGAGGACCTGTACAAGATACTTTAGCCCTTTGGAATAGGTTGCCTAACCAAACTAACCACTGGTAAAACTCACTGTAGATGTGTCCCAAATGACACCCTATTCCCTACATGGGCCCCTATGGGCCCTGGTCAAACGTAGTGCACTATAGCCTATAGGGAATAGGGTGCCATTTGGAAGGCATTGTGTGTCTGGCTCCTTCCAGGTGCAGGACATTGGGGCATGAGCCAACCCTTATTTTTTTTGTTGCACACGATGAGGTGTTCGAGTGGTTAAGGTTGCTGATCTCTTGTGCTCTGCATGCATGGGTTCAAACTCATCCTCGTCGCATAACTTTTTTCATTTTGGTACTCGTCTGTGTGGCTCAGTTGGTAAGAGCATCTGTGAATTCATTTCCCGCAGGGGCCACATACACATACTGTACTAATACTAATAATGTATGCTCTAACTGTACTGCAAGTTGCTTTGCATAAAAGCATATGCTAAGGGGCTTGTATTTGTCTTTGTTGTATGCTGAGGCAGTTTACTCCTCTGCCTGCGGTTATGGAACCCTGACCTGTTCATTGGACGTGCCACCCTGTCCCAGACCTGCTGTTTTCACCTCGCTCTCGCTCTATTGCACTGAAAAACCAAGTGACATTCACTCCTGATGTATTTACCTGTTGCAACCTCCACAACTACTTTTATTATTATTTTACCCTGCTGGTCATCTATGAACATTTGAACATCTTGGAGAACTGGCCTTAATGGCCATAAATTGTTATAATCTCCACCCGGCACAGCCTGCAGAGGACTGGTGTCAGGCTCTGGCCATAGAGAAGCAATAGGCATCTCTATGTAGCTATGGGCAGAGTCTGACAGTGTCGTTCTTTTCTGTTTCTTTGTGGGGTTTGGGTGGATCTCTAATTAGAGGCAGCTGCTAACCATTGTCTCTAATTAGGGATCCAATATATGTCGAGTCTGTCCCTCACGCGGGTGTGGGTTGTTATCGTTACATATCGATGTATGTCGCAGTCACGGTGAGTAAGTTTATTCGTTACGTCCGTTCATTTAGTGTGTTATTTGTGAACGTGACGTTCGGTAGTCTGTTGAGGGTTTGTGTTAATTTTAGTTCGTCATTTTGATCTTTATACATAGAAATTCTATTTCACTATACATAGTATATAGAAATCTAAATAAAGAAATGTCGAACTACTATCCCTGCGCTGCGTCTTGGTCTCTCCACATCCCGAACCGTGACAGAACAACCCACCAATACGAGACCAAGCAGCGCAAATGGGGAGAGACGGAGAGCGAGATAGCCCCGCGTCGGTTTACCAACACCGAACTCCTCGGAGGGTTCGAGTCGGACTCTTCAGAGGAGGACGAGGAGGAGGACATGCTTCGGTTCCCTCACCCGTGGGGGCTCCTGGAGGAGCCAACTCCACTCCCCATGTGGACCATGGGGAGACCCAGGTACCAATGGGGGGCTCAGAGCAAGGAGCAGGAGGAAGAGCTGGAGGAGCATTTTGGGGAGGTTCTGAGGGAATTGGTGGAGATAGAGGAGGAGGTCGAGAGGGAGATGGCGGAGTGGACCAGTCCAGGTCCGGTCAGATACTCCCCTTCCAGGCCAGAGCAATCCGCTTCACCGATGTCCAGTCTGGGTCCGGACCTCTGCCCGACTCCCCGCACCCAACCTCCAGTGCGTGCGTCTAGCCAGGTGCGTCCCGTGCCAGCTCCACGCATTCGACCTCCGGTGCGCCTTCCCAGTCCGGTACGACCCGTGCCGGCTCCCCACCCTAAGCCTCCTGCGAAGGTCAGCGCCTCTCAACCTCCTGCGAAGGTCAGCGCCTCTCAACCTCCAGCGAGGGTCAGCGCCTCTCAACCTCCAGCGAGCGTCAGCGCCTCTCAACCTCCAGCGAGGGTCAGCGCCTCTCAACCTCCAGCGAGGGTCAGCGCCTCTCAACCTCCAGCGAGGGTCAGCGCCTCTCAACCTCCAGCGAAGGTCAGCGCCTCTCAACCTCCTGCGAAGGTCAGCGCCTCTCAACCTCCTGCGAAGGTCAGCGCCTCTCAACCTCCTGCGAAGGTCAGCGCCTCTCAACCTCCTGCGAAGGTCAGCGCCTCTCAACCTCCTGCGAAGGTCAGCGCCTCTCAACCTCCTGCGAAGGTCAGCGCCTCTCAACCTCCTGCGAAGGTCAGCGCCTCTCAACCTCCTGCGAAGGTCAGCGCCTCTCAACCTCCTGCGAAGGTCAGCGCCTCTCAACCTCCTGCGAGGGTCAGCGCCTCTCAACCTCCAGCGAGGGTCAGCGCCTCTCAACCTCCAGCGAAGGTCAGCGCCTCTCAACCTCCAGCGAAGGTCAGCGCCTCTCAACCTCCAGCGAAGGTCAGCGCCTCTCAACCTCCAGCGAAGGTCAGCGCCTCTCAACCTCCAGCGAAGGTCAGCGCCTCTCAACCTCCTGCGAAGGTCAGCGCCTCTCAACCTCCTGCGAAGGTCAGCGCCTCTCAACCTCCTGCGAAGGTCAGCGCCTCTCAACCTCCAGCGAAGGTCAGCGCCTCTCAACCTCCAGCGAAGGTCAGCGCCTCTCAACCTCCAGCGAAGGTCAGCGCCTCTCAACCTCCAGCGAAGGTCAGCACCCCTGAACCTCCTGCGAAGGTCAGTTCACCGGTGCCCATTCCGGGTCCAGCCGCCTGCTCCGCCTCAGTGCCAGAGCAGTCCGCTCCACCGGTACCCATTCCGGGACCAGCCGTCTGCTCCGCCCCAGGGCCAGAGCAGTCCGCTCCACCGGTACCCAATCCGGGTCCAGCCGACTGCTCCGCCTCAGTGCCAGAGCAGTCCGCTCCACCGGTGCCCAATCCGGGTCCAGCCACCTGCTCCGCCTCAGTGCCAGAGCAGTCCGCTCCACCGGTGCCCAATCCGGGTCCAGCCGCCTGCTCCGCCTCAGTGCCAGAGCAGTCCGCTCCACCGGTACCCATTCCGGGACCAGCCGTCTGCTCCGCCCCAGGGCCAGAGCAGTCCGCTCCACCGGTACCCAATCCGGGTCCAGCCGCCTGCTCCGCCTCAGTGCCAGAGCAGTCCGCTCCACCGGTGCCCAATCCGGGTCCAGCCGCCTGCTCCGCCTCAGTGCCAGAGCAGTCCGCTCCACCGGTGCCCAATCCGGGTCCAGCCGCCTGCTCCGCCTCAGTGCCAGAGCAGTCCGCTCCACCGGTACCCAGTCCGGGTCCAGCCGCCTGCTCCTCCTCAGTGCCAGAGCAGTCTGCTCCACCGGTACCCAGTCCGGGTCCAGCCGCCTGCTCCGCCTCAGTGCCAGAGCAGTCCGCTCCACCGGTACCCTGTCCGGGTCCAGCCGTCTGCTCCGCCTCAGTGCCAGAGCAGTCCGCTCCACCGGTACCCAGTCCGGGTCCAGCCGCCTGCTCCGCCTCAGTGCCGGAGCAGTCCGCTCCACCGGGGCCCAGTCCGGGCCCAGCCGCCTGCTCCGCCTCAGTGCCGGAGCAGTCAGCTCCACCGGTGCCCAGTCCGGGCCCGGCTGTTTTCCCCGCTCCATGGCCGGAGCAGTTTACCCCACTGGTGCCCAGTCCGGGCCCGGTTTATTGCCCAGCACCATGGCCGGAGCCGTTTGTCCCACCGGTGCCCAGTCCGGGCCCGGTTGTTTTCCCCGCTCCATGGCCAGAGCCGTTTGCCCCACCGGGGCCCAGTCCGGGCCCGGTTGTTTTCCCCGCTCCATGGCCGGAGCCGTTTGCCCCACCGTTGCCCAGTCCGGGCCCGGTTGTTTTCCCAGCTCCATGGCCGGAGCAGTTCGTCCCACCGGTGCCCAGTCCGGGTCCGGCGGTTTTCCCTGCTCCATGGCCGGAGCAGTTTGTCCCACCGGGGCCCAGTCCGGGCCCGGTTGTTTTCCCCGCTCCATGGCCGGAGCCGGTTACCCCACCGGTGCCCAGTCCGGGCCCGGTTGTTTTCCCCGCTCCATGGCCGGAGCCTTTTGCCCCACCGGTCCACAGCCCGGGACCGGTGATAAGGAAGGGGCACGGGACAAAACTGTCCACAGCGCCGGAGCCGGAGCCGCCCCCGATGGACTAGTTTTCCCGCCCATTTACCCCCCCGTGTTTTGTGTGTGGTTTTTTTTAGGCGTCCGGGAGTCCGCGCCTTGGGGGGGGGGTACTGTCAGGCTCTGGCCATAGAGAAGCAATAGGCATCTCTATGTAGCTATGGGCAGAGTCTGACAGTGTCGTTCTTTTCTGTTTCTTTGTGGGGTTTGGGTGGATCTCTAATTAGAGGCACCTGCTAACCATTGTCTCTAATTAGGGATCCAATATATGTCGAGTCTGTCCCTCACGCGGGTGTGGGTTGTTATCGTTACATATCGATGTATGTCGCAGTCACGGTGAGTAAGTTTATTCGTTACGTCCGTTCATTTAGTGTGTTATTTGTGAACGTGACGTTCGGTAGTCTGTTGAGGGTTTGTGTTAATTTTAGTTCGTCATTTTGATCTTTATACATAGAAATTCTATTTCACTATACATAGTATATAGAAATCTAAATAAAGAAATGTCGAACTACTATCCCTGCGCTGCGTCTTGGTCTCTCCACATCCCGAACCGTGACAACTGGCCACCCCTCTGAGCCTGGTTCCTCTCTAGGTTTCTTCCTAGGTTTTGCCTTTCTAGGGAGTTTTTCCTAGCCACCGTGCTTCTACATCTGCATTGCTTGCTGTATGGGGTTTTAGGCTGGGTTTCTGTATAGCACTTTGTGACATCGGCTGATGTAAAAAGCGCTTTATAAATAAATTTGATTTGATTTGATTATATAATTCTGTGTTTGCAGCCCTGAGGAACTATTGACATTAGATTCATCCATCAGGGAGGCTCTGTCTGTCGGTCTCTGTCTGTGACCATCGGGTTCTTGGTCACCTGCCTGACCAAGGCCCTTCTCCCCCGATTACTCAGATTTGCCGGGGCGCTAGCTCTAGGAAGAGTCTTGGTGGTTCAAGATTAATTCATTTTAAGAATGAATTAATCAAGTTGTAGAAATATCTCATGGATGACCAATGGAAACAAGATGCAACTGAGCACAATTTCTAGTCTCATAGCAAAGGGTCTGAATACTTTTCTGTTTTTTATTTTTGATACATTTGCAAAAAAATCTAAAAACCTGTTTTTCCTTTGTCATTTTGTGTATTGTATGTAGATTGATGAGGAAAATGTTTTATTTAATACATTTTAGAATAAGTCTGTAATGTAACAAAATGTGGAAAAATGGAAGGGGTCTCAATCAATCAAATGTATTTATAAAGGCATTTTTACATCAGCAGATGTCACAAAGTGATATACAGAAACCCAACCTAAAACGGCAAGCAATGAAGATGTATTAGCACAGTGGCAAGGAAAAACACCCTAGAAAGGCAGAAACCTAGGAAGAAACCTATAGAGGAACCAGGCTCTGAGGGGTGGCCAGTCCCCTTCTGGCTATGCCGGGTGGAGATTATAACAATACATGGCCATTAAGGCCTGATCTTTCTCCAACATGTTCAAACGTCCATAGATGACTAGCAGGGTCAAACAATAATCACAGTGGTTGTTGAGGTTGCAACAGGTAAGTACATCAAGAGTAAATATCTCTTGGCTTTTCATAACCGGGCATTTAGAGGTTGAAATAGCAGGTGCGGTAGAGAGAGAGTGTTGAAAACAGCAGGTATGGGACAAGTTAGCACGTCCGGTGAACAGGTCAGGGTTCCATAGCCACAGGCAGCAGAGTTGAAACTGGTGCAGCAGCACGACCAGGTGTACTAGGGACAGCGAGCAGCCATCAGGCCAGGTAGTCCTGAGGCATGGTCCTAGGGCTCAGGTCCTCCGGGAGGGGAGGGAGAGAGGAGAGAATTAGAGGGAGCATACTTCAATTCACACAGGACACCAGATAAGACAGAAGAATAAGTCGGAGGTTTACATACACCTTAGCCAAATACATTTTAACTCAGTTTTTCACAATTCCTGACATTTTAATCCTAGTAAAAATTCCCTGTTTTAGGTCAGTTAGGATCACCACTTTATATTAAGTGCCAGAATAATAGTAGAGAGAATTGTTTATTTCAGCTTTTATTTCTTTCATCACATTCCCAGTGGGTCAAAAGTTTACATACACTCAATTAGTATTTGGTAGCGTTGCCTTTAAATTATTTAACTAAACGTTTCAGATAGCCTTCCACAAGCTTCCCACAATAAGTTGGGTGAATTTTGGCCCATTCCTCCTGACAGAACTGGTGTAACTGAGTAAGGTTTGTAGGCGTCCTTGCTCGCACATGCTTTTTCAGTTCTGCCTAGAAAATGTCTATAGGATTGAGGTCAGGTCTTTGTGATGGCCACTCCAATACCTTGACATTGTTGTCCTTAAGCCATTTTGCCACAACTTTGGAAGTATGCTTGGGGTCATTGTCCATTAGGAAGCTTTAACCTCCTGACTGATGTCTTGAGATGTTGCTTCAATATATCCACATAATTTTCCTTCCTCATGATGCCATCTATTTTGTGAAGTGCACCAGTCCCTCCTGCAGCAAGTCACCCCAACAATATGATGCTGCCATCCCTGTGCTTCACAGTTGAGAAGGTGTTCTTCGGCTTGAAAGACTCCCCCTTTTTTCTCCAAACAAAACAGCGGTCATTATGGAAAACAGTTCTAAAAAGTACGATCTTTGTCCCATGTGCAGATGCAAACCGTAGTCTGGCTTTTTTATGGCTGTTTTGGAGCAGTGGCTTCTTCCTTGCTGAGAGGCCTTTCAGGTTATGTCGATATAGGACTCGTTTTACTGTGGATATAGAAACTTTTGTACCTGTTTCCTTCATCTTCACAAGGTCCTTTGCTGTTGTTCTGGGATTGATTCGCACTTTTCGCACCAAAGTACGTTCATCTCTAGGAGACAACTCGTCTCCTTCCTGAGCGGTATGACGGCTGCGTGGTCCCATGGTTTTTGTAGTTCATTGTACAGATGAATGTGGAACCTTCAGGCGTTTGGAAATTGCTCCCAAGGATGAACCAGACTTGTGGAGGTGTACAATTTATTTTCAGAGGTCTTAGCGGATTTCTTTTGATTTTCCCATGATGTCGAGCAAAGAGGCACTGAGTTTGAAGGTAGGCCTTGAAATACATACACAGGTACACCTCCAATTGACTCAAATTATGTCAATTAGCCTATCCAAAGCTTCTAAAGCCATGACATTCATTTTCTGGAATTCTGTACACTTCTGACCCACACTTTTTTGGTTACAACATGATTACATATGTGTTATGTCATAGTTTTGATGTCTTCACTTTTATTCTACAATGTAAAAAATAATGCAAATAAAGAAAAAGTCCTAAAACGGAACCTTGAGGAACACCAAAACGTAAAATGTATTTGTCAGAAGACAAACCATCCACAGAGACGAACTGATATCTTTCCGACACATAAAATCGAAACCAGGCAAGATCTTGTCAGTGTAGACCAATTAAGGTTTCCAATCTCTCCAAAAGAATGTGGTGATCGATGGTGTCAAAAGCAGCACTAAGGTCTAAGAGCACGAGGACAGATGCAGAGCCTTGGCCTGATGCCATTAAAAGGTAATTTACCACCTTCACGAGTGCAGTCTCAGTACTACGGTGGGGTCTAAAATCAGACTTAAGCGTTTCGTATATATTATTTGTCTTCAGGAAGGCAGTGAGTTGCTGCGCAACAGCTTTTTCTAAAATTTTTGAGAGGATTGGGAGATTAGATATAGGACGATTTTAGTTTTAGGTTTGGCTTTATCAAGAGAGGCTTTATTACTGCAGTTTGGTACACATCCGGTGGATAGGGAGCCATTTATTATGTTCAACATAGGAGGGCCAAGCACAGGAAGTAGCTCTTTCAGTAGTTTAGTTGGTATAGGGTCCAGTGTGCATGTTTAAGGATTAGAGGCCATGACTATTTTCATGAATGTGTCAAGAGATATAGGATTAAAAAACTTCTGTCTCTCCATTGATCCTAGGTCCTGGCAATTTTGTGCAGACTCAGGACAGCTGAGCTTTGGAGAAATACACAGATTCAAAGAGGAGTCCGGAATTTGCTTTCTAATTATCAAGATCTACGTTGAAGAAGTTCATGAATTCATCACTGCTGAAGTGAAAGGCATCATCTCTTGGGGAATGCTGCTTTTTAGTTAGCTTTGTGACAGTATCAAATAGACATTTCGGATTGTTCTTATTCTTCTCAATTAGGTTGGAAAAATAGGATGATCGAGCAGCATTGAGGGCTCTTCGATATTGCACTCTACTTTCTTTCCAAGCTAGCAGGAAGACTTCCAGTTTGGTGGAATGCCATTTCCATTCCAATTTTCTGGAAGCTTGCTTCAGAGCTCGAGTATTTTCTTGTGACAAATGTTTTTTTGTTTTTAGGGGTGCAACTGCATCTAGGGCATTACGCAAGGTAAAGTTTAGATCCTTAGTTAGTTTGTTAACTGATTTTTGTACTCCAACGTCCTTGGGTAGGTGGAGGGAGTCTGGAAGGGCATCTAGGAATCTTTGGGTTATCAGAGAATTTGTAGCACAGCTTTTGATGATCCTTGGTTGGGGTCTGAGCAGATTATTTGTTGCGATTGCAAACGTAATAAGATGGTGGTCCGATAGTCCAGGATTATGAGGTAAAGCATTTAGATCCACAATATTTATTCCACGGGACAAAACTAGATCCAGGGTATGACTGTGGCAATGAGTAGGTCAGGAGACATGTTGGACAAAACCCACTGAGTCAATGATGGCTCCGAAAGCCTTTTGGAGTGGATCTGTGAACTTTTCCATGTGAATATTAAAGACACAAAAAATGTTATCTTTCATGACTACAAGGTCCGATAGGAATTCAGAGAACTCAGTTAATAACTCCGTATACGGCCCAGGAGGTAGCTATAAAAAGTGATTGGGTAGGCTGCATATATTTCATGACAAGAAGCTCAAAAGACGAAAAACCAGCCATTTTTGTGGGTTGAAATTGAAATGTGGTTTCGTAAATGTTAGCAACATCTCCGCCTTTGCGAGATGCACGGGGGATATGGTTACTCGTGTAACCAGTTGGAGAGGCCTCATCTAACACAGTAAATGCATCAGACTTAAGCCATATTTCAGTCAGACCAATCACATCAAGATTATGATTAGTGATTAGTTCATTGACTATAACTGCCTTGGAGGTGAGGGATCTAACGCTATTTTGAGATGTGCGATATCACAATCTCTTTCAATAATGACATGAATGGAGGAGGTCTTTATTCCAGTGAGATTCCTAAAGCGAACACTGCCATGTTTAGTTTTGCTCAACCTAGATCGAGCACAGACACGGTCTCAATTGTCACAGTGAGGATTGATGGGACGATACACAGAGAGCTGGTGGAGCGTCATTCCTTTTTATTTTCGGAGATGGTCTCACAAGGCACGAAAATACAAAAGGAGAGAGAAACACATGAAACTAACAAAACTAAACACAGTGACTTACGTTGTGTGCTGCTCGCAGTGCAGACAAACGAACAATGATCCACACACAGGTGGCTGTGTGTGGAGTCTAAATACTATCCCCAATCAGAGACAACGCTATACAGCTGTCTCTGATTGGGGATGATAATCTCCCTAATAATGTGTGAGAGCCTGGTTGTGTGCCTCTCTCCTCCCCTAGGTGGGAGTAAGAGGCCTTACCACAACCAAGCCCTCACAGTACCCCCCCCCTAAGGTGCGGACTCCCGACCGCACACATACAATCCCCCCTCTCCTGAAAAGAAAAAATGTCCAAAACTAGGGGGGACATGGCGGGGTACTGAGGTGGTTGCTGGTGGGGGCTCCGGTTCCGGTTCCGGGCGTGGCACAGGCTGTGAGAGTAGCTTTCCTCCTACCTCTCCGTTGCACGCCCGGTCCGGTCCGGACCCCGGCGCGGTGGTTCCCCCCTCAGTACTCCCGCCATTCACCAAGTCCTGTCTGGACCCTGGTGCGGGAGCCCTCGACCCTGGAGAGGGGCTGACAACCGGCCCCGGACTGGGCACCGGTGGAGCGGACTGCTCCGTCACTGGAGCGACGTAGACGACCGGCCCCGGACTGGGCACCGGTGGAGCGGACTGCTCCGGCACTGGAGCGGCGCAGACGACCGGCCCCGGACTGGGCACCGGTGGAGCGGACTGCTCCGGCACTGGAGCGACGTAGACGACCGGCCCCGGACTGGGCACCGGTGGAGCGGACTGCTCCGTCAATGGAGCGACGTAGACGACCGGCCCCGGACTGGGCACCGGTGGAGCGGACTGCTCCGGCACTGGAGCGAAGCAGACGACCGGCCCTGGACTGGGCACCGGTGGAGGAGACTGCTCCGGCACTGGAGCGAAGCAGACGACCGGCCCCGGACTGGGCACCGGTGGAGGAGGCTCCAGGCCTTGAGCTGTGGCTGGAGGCTCCGGGCTGCTGACCTTCGCTGGAGGTGGCGGAACGCTGACCTTCGCTGGAGGTGGCGGAACGCTGACCTTCGCTGGAGGTGGCGGAACGCTGACCTTCGCTGGAGGTGGCGGGGCGCTGACCTTCGCTGGAGGTGGCGGGGCGCTGACCCTCGCTGGAGGTGGCGGGGCGCTAACCTTCGCTGGAGGTGGCGTGGCGCTTACCTTCGCTGGAGGTGGCGTGGTGCTGACCTTCGCTGGAGACCTCGGGCTGCTGACCTTCACTGGAGGCCTCGGGCTGCTGACCTTCACTGGAGGCCTCGGGCTGCTGACCTTCACTGGAGGCCTCGGGCTGCTGACCTTCACTGGAGGCCTCGGGCTGCTGACCTTCACTGGAGGCCTCGGGCTGCTGACCTTCACTGGAGGCCTCGGGCTGCTGACCTTCACTGGAGGCCTCGGGCTGCTGACCTTCACTGGAGGCCTCGGGCTGCTGACCTTCTCTGGAGGCCTCGGGCTGCTGACCTTCACTGGAGGCCTCGGGCTGCTGACCTTCTCTGGAGGCCTCGGGCTGTTGACCTTCTCCGGAGGTCTCGGGCTGCTAACCTTCACAGGAGGCCTCGGGCTGCTGACCCTCTCTGGAGGTCTCGGGCTGCTGACCTTCACCGGAGGTCTCGGGCTGCTGACCTTCACAGGAGGCCTCAGACTGCTGACCTTTACAGGAGACCTCAGGCTGCTGACCGTCACAGGAGGCCTCGGGCTGCTGACCCTCTCCGGAGACCTCAGGCTGGATGCCGTGCCCACCCTGGGCACCGACGCAGAGGTGGTCTTCAGCCCTGCAGCTGGTCTGGCTGTCGGCCCCAGACTGGGCACCGACACGCTATGGAGCTCCTGCTCCACAGCGGGACTGAACGTCGTGCCCACCCTGGGCACCGACGCAGAGATGGTCTTCAGCCCTGCAGCTGGTCTGGCTGTCGGCCCCAGACTGGGCACCGACACGCTATGGAGCTCCTGCTCCACAGCGGGGCTGAACGTCGTGCCCACCCTGGGCACCGACGCGGAGAGGGTTTCCAGCCCTATGGTTGGGCTGGCTGTCGGCCCCAGACTGGGCACCGACACGCTATGGAGCTCCTGCTCCACAGCGGGGCTGAACGTCGTGCCCACCCTGGGCACCGACGCAGAGATGGTTTCCAGCCCTCTGGTTGGGCTGGCTGTCGGCCCCACACTGGGCACCGACGCGCTATGGAGCTCCTGCTCCACAGCGGGGCTGAACGTCGTGCCCACCCTGGGCACCGACGCAGAGATGGTTTCCAGCCCTCTGGTTGGGCTGGTTGTCGGCCCCACACTGGGCACCGACGCGCTATGGAGCTCCTGCTCCACAGCGGGGCTGAACGTCGTGCCCACCCTGGGCACCGACGCAGAGATGGTTTCCAGCCCTCTGGTTGGGCTGGCTGTCGGCCCCACACTGGGCACCGACGCGCTATGGAGCTCCTGCTCCACAGCGGGGCTGAACGTCGTGCCCACCCTGGGCACCGACGCAGAGAGGGTTTCCAGCCCTGTGGTTGGGCTGGCTGTCGGCCCCAGACTGGGCACCGACGCGCTATGGAGCTCCAGCTCCACAGCGGGACTGAACGTCGTGCCCACTCTGGGCACCGACGCAGAGATGGTTTCCAAACACAGAGCTGCGCTGTCGACCCTCGCAGTAGGCTCCGTGTGAGGAATGGGTGAGCGCGCCACTGCTCTGCTGCGAGGCGCAGGCACGGGCTGTACCGGGCTGGGGAAACGCACCGTTGGGCTGGTGCGTCTAGCTGGCACGGGTCGCTCCGGGCTGGAGACACGCACCATGGGGCTGGTGCGTGGAGCAGGCGCGGGCCGTACCGGGCTGGGGAAACGCACCGTTGGGTTGGTGCGTTTAGCTGGTACGGGACTCACCGGGCTAGCGTTGCGCACCGATGGTTTGGTGCGCTGAGTCGGTCTCCTCCTCCTCCGACTCTGGACCGGCGCTGGAGGCACCGGACTGGGAACTGGCGCTGGAGCACGACTGTCCCTGTCGTGCCTACTCCACCGCCAATCCCCATCCTGTGAGGGTTCCTCCGGGAACCCCCACGAGTGAGGGAACAGAAGCACATCGTCGTCGTCTTCCTCCGACTCCTCTCTGTACTCCCGTTCCCACGGCTGTAGGGGCTCCTCCTGGAACCCCCACGAGTGCAGTGGTCGGGGCTCTTCTCCCTCGATCCCCGACCACCCCCATAGCCCCCCCCCAAAATCCGTTTGAGGGGTTTTCTGGGCTCCAGGCTGGTCCTCAACCCTAGCCCGGTGACGTGTCCTCCGTCTCCGGCGCCTCGGCTGCTCCGGACCCCAGCCTTCCTCCACCGAGCGATAATAGGAGTGTTCCTCCTCGGTAATTTTCCCCATACCGAGGAGGATATCTCCTAATGTAATCCCCCGTTGCGTCCCAGGGTGGTGGATCATTCTGTCACAGTGAGGATTGATGGGACGATACACAGAGAGCTGGTGGAGCGTCATTCCTTTTTATTTTCGGAGATGGTCTCACAAGGCACGAAAATACAAAAGGAGAGAGAAACACATGAAACTAACAAAACTAAACACAGTGACTTACGTTGTGTGCTGCTCGCAGTGCAGACAAACGAACAATGATCCACACACAGGTGGCTGTGTGTGGAGTCTAAATACTATCCCCAATCAGAGACAACGCTATACAGCTGTCTCTGATTGGGGATGATAATCTCCCTAATAATGTGTGAGAGCCTGGTTGTGTGCCTCTCTCCTCCCCTAGGTGGGAGTAAGAGGCCTTACCACAACCAAGCCCTCACATCAATGGGGGAGCTGAGTTGACTACACTGACTGTGCTAGTGACAGACTCCACTAAGCTGATCTGAATACTTTCCGAAAGCACTGTATGTATGGTCACTGTGGGGATGACATCGTCGGTGACTGATGTGGTAAACTCAATGCCATCGGATGAATCCCGGAACATATTCCAGTCTGTGCTAGTGAAACAGTCCTGTAGCTTAGCATAGGACCACTTCCGTATTGAGCGCGCCACTGGTACTTTTTTCATGTCTGTCTGTCCCTCTGTCTGTATGTCTGTCTGGGGTCATATAATTGGTATGGGCTTCCTCATACACTGCGTAAACACACAGGCTGCGTATCAAGTGGTGCCTTATTCCCTATACAGTGGACGACCTTTGACCCTGAGCCCATAGGGATTAGTGTTCCATTTCGGACGAAGCCATAGAGTTTATCTGGGCTTCCTCATACACTGAGAACTAAGCAGTAATTGTAAACACAGACTCATACTTCTATGTCCTAGAACTTTATTGTAAGTAAATATAACTACCATGGTGACCTCACACAAAGCTCTTGTTTGGCTGTTTTCTTTAATGTCTGAGTCCCAAATGTCAGACCAGGGCCAAAGTCAAAAGTAGTGCACTATATAGGGAATAGGGTGCCCTTTGGACACAACCAATATGATTTTTCCATGACAAGGGGTGAAAGTATATTTATATATTTCTATTGGGCACAAAATAATCGGAATTACAACCAAAACAAACAGCAAATGCATCCAACAAGTTTGTAGATTCACAAGCTTGATGTAATCATTGCATGCTAGGAATATGGGACAAAATACTAAACCTTTGACTACTTTTATACACATATAAGTGAATTTGTCCCCTAAAATGTGGGGAATATGTACAAAAAGTGCTGTAATTTCTGTAATACCCTCAAATTAAAGCTGACTATCTGCGCTTTAACCTCATAGTCATTGTATAATTTCAAATCCAAAGCACTGGAGTACAGAGACAAAACAACAAGAAGTGTGTCACTCTCCCGATACTTTTGGAGTATTTCAAGATGTACATACTGCGGGTGAAATAAGTATTGAACACGTCACCATTTTTCTCAGTAAATATATTTCCAAAGGTGCTATTGACATGAAATCTTCACCAGATGTTGGTAACAACCCAAGTAATCCATACATACAAAGAAACCAAAATAAATAAGTTCAGAAATTAAGTTATGTGTAATAATGTGAAATGACACAGGGAAAAAGTATTGAACACATGAAGAAATGGAGGTGCAAAAAGGCATGGAAAGCCAAGACAACAGCTGAAAACTATCAGTAATTAAAAAGCAATCCAGTGTCAGTGCAAATTAATATCAGCTGGTTCAGTCCCAACTGATGGCCTACAAAAAGGTCTCATTGCCAAGGTGTCACACAAGACACATCTCATGATGGGTAAAAGCAAAGAGCTGTCTCAAGACCTTCGCAACCTAATTGTTGCAAAACATAATGATGGCATTGGTTATAGGCGCATTTCTAAGCTTCTGAATGTTCCAGTGAGCATTGTTTGGGCCATAATACTGAAGTGGAAAGACAATCATTTCACCATAAATTTGCCTCGACCAGGTGCTTTCTGACAGAGGAGTGAAAAGAATAATCAGAAGAGTTGTCCAAGAGCCAAGGACCACTTGTGGAGAGCTTCAAAAAGACCTGCAATTAGCAGGTACTGTTGTCTCAAAGAAAACAGTAAGTAATGCACTCCACCGCTATGGCCTGTATGCACGCTCACCACGCTGAAAAAAAAGCATGTTGAAGCTTGTTTAAAGTTTGCTGCACAACATTTGGAAAAGCCAGTGAAATACTGGGAGAATATAGTGTGGTCAGATGAGAGCAAAATTGAACTGTTTGGATGTCATAATATACACCATGTTTGGAGGAGAAATGGCACTGCACATCACCCTAAAAACACCATACCAACAGTGAAGTTTGGAGGTGGGAACATCATGGTGTGGGGCTGCTTTTCAGCAAATGGTACTGGCAAACTTCACATAATTGAAGGAAGGATGAATGGGCAAATTTACTGAGACATTCTTGACAAACATCTGCTGCCATCTACCAGGATGATGAAGATGAAACGAGGGTGGACATTTCAGCAAGACAATGATCCCAAACACACAGCCAAGGAAACTCTCAATTGGTTTCAAAGAAAGAAAATAAAGCTGCTAGAATGGCCCAGCCAATCACCTGACTTAAATCCCATTGAAAATCTATGGTAAGAACTGAAGATCAAGATTCATAGAAGAGGCCCACGAAACCTTCAAGATTTGTATGATGTATGGATTACTTGGGTTGTTACCAACATCTGGTGAAAATTTAATGTCAATAGCGCCTTTGGAAATATATTTACTGAGAAAAATGGTGACGTGTTCAATACTTATTTCACCCACTGTATATTGGAGACAACATTAGACAACTACTAGAAATAATTGAAAACTATAAGCCTTTAATATTATCTATTATAAGTCCCTGGATTTTTTGGGGGGGAGCATTAGATGGGTAAAAGTAATGTACAACAATCCTTTATGTATAATAATAAATAACGGTTACTTCTCTGAGATCCTTGAATTGTCAAGAGGCGTTAAACAAGGATGCCCTCTGTCACCATACCTATTTATTATTACCATTGAACTGTTAGTTTTAAAAATCTGATCTAATGATAACATTAAGGGATAAAACATTTTTGGATTAGAGACAAAAGTATCAATGTACGAAGATGATTCAAGTTCTCTTGAGTCCTCAATCTTTAACCTTGAAGGGCCTCATTGAGGACCTGGATAATTTCTCAATTTTCTCTGGACTAAAACCCAACTATGATAAGCGTACTATATTATGGATTAGGCCTCTAAAAGATACAAACTTTAAATTGCCATGTGGTCTACCGATTGAATGGGCAGATGGAGAATATTGGTGTACATATTCTGGGAAAAGTTTAGTGAACTTGCAACTATTAACTTTGATAGAAAACTTTGCAAAAATAGATAGGATCTTGAAACCGTGGAGAGTGAAACACCTATCCATTTATGGGAAGATTATCTGCTCATACAATATTTGGAAACTAATGGTCTGGGGTATAAATATGCACTATCGCAGTTTACATATTTATTCATGCCTCTACCGACTCCAGGAGAATCATTTTTCAAATCATGCGCAAAAAAATATTAAACTTTATTTGGCATTGCAAACCAGATAAATTTAAACGAGCATATTTATATAATGAAAATTATATAATGAAAAAAATTATATAATGAAAATTTAGAGGGTTAAAACGCTTTAATATTAAGGCATTAAACCTTTCTCTTAACGCTTCCATTTTGCCAAAATTGTATCTAAATCCAAAGCAAGCTTCTAAGAGAGTGACTGGTAGGCCATCATTGTAGTTAAATAAAGGTTAAATACATTATATATTTTTATTAAAGTATCTGAAGTATCTTCCTTTTTAAATGAAGTCATACAGAGTTGGTAACAATTTCAAATTCATCCTCCAAAAAAAGTAGATATAGTATTACAACAAATAATATGGCTAAACTTCAATGTACTGAGAGAAAAATATATATTTTCTTGGAAAAAACACAATAAGAGTGTAATATTTATGAAGGACATTGTAAGCAAGGACGAAAAAATTATGTCACTTAAGCAACTACAACAATTATAACCAACTCATTGCACCTCTGCCACAAAATTGGAAGAGACAATTACTTAAAGAAATTAAATATTTAGTCTTTCTGCCATCCATTAAAATTCATGAATGGCTTAAAATGATTAGTTTAAATCGAAAAATGTATCATTTTCAAAAGGTTTTACAGCAATGTCGTACAAAATTGAAGTTAGGAACAGGTTTTTGATCTCCCAATACCTTGGCATCGGGTCTATGAACTCATATATATATATACTGTAAAACAACAATTGACACATCAATCTTTTTGTTTCAATTTAAACTATTGTATAAAATTCTTGCTACAAAAAGAATGCTCAATATGGTACATACATTGAAAATATGGTAAATAGGAGTGGCAATATCATCCGCTATTATCCTCAGTAATTTTCCATACAAGTTGTCAGACCCCGGTGGCTTGTCATTGTTGATAGACAACAATCACGTTTTCACCTCTTCCACACTCACTTTACGGAATTCGAAATTACAATGCTTGTCTTTCAATATCTGGTCTGTTATAATTGGATGTGTAGTGTCAGCGTTTGTTGCTGGCATGTCGTCCCTAAATTTGCTAATCTTGCCAATGAAAAAAATTATTCTAGTAGTTGCCAATATCAGTTGGTTTTGTGATGAATGAGCCACCAGATTCAATGAATGATGGAGCTGAGTTAGCTTTTTTCCCCAAAATGTAATTTAAGGAGCACCAAAGCTTTTTAGTATAATTCTTTGTGTCATTTATCTTTGTTTCATAGTGTAGTTTCTTCTTCTTTTTATTCAGTTTAGTCACATGATTTCTCAATTTGCAATACGTTTGCCAATCGGCTGTGCAGACAGACTTATTTGCCATTCCTTTTCAACCATCCCTCTCAACCATACAATTTTTCAATTCCTCAGTCATTTTCTTATTGGTTTCATGCTTATTAAAAACTGGAATAAGCAATTTCATAAATGTGTCAAGTGCAGTGTCTGCTTGCTCCTCATTACACACCACGGACCAAGAGATATTTACATTTACGTAATTTAGCAGACACTCTCATCCACAGCGACTTACAGTCAGTTAGTGCATATATGTTCATACTTTTTTTCATACTGGTCCCCCGTGGGAATCAAACCCATAACACTGGCGTTGCAAGCGCCATGCTCTACCATCTGAGCTACACGGGACCCATCTTCTTTACATCAACAACCTAGGAATCACTACAAAACGTATTGTATGACCTCTTATACACAATATTAGGCCCAGCCTTTGGAATGATTTCCATGTCCCGACGTATTACATTCGGGATCAGCTTAGTAATGTAATCTACTCGAGCTCCGGGATTGGACATTGTTTTTTGCACCAGGAACGGCTTCCACTATTCCGCTATAACCACATACAGTGGGGAGAACAAGTATTTGATAAAATCCAGAAAATCACATTGTATGATTTTTAAGTAATTAATTAGCATTTTATTGCATGACATAAGTATTTGATCACCTACCAACTAGTAAGAATTCCGGCTCTTACAGACCTGAAACAAGCCCTCCTGTTCTCCACTCATTACCTGTATTAACTGCACCTGTTTGAACTCGTTACCTGTATAAAAGACACCTGTCCACACACTCAATCAAACAGACTCCAACCTCTCCACAATGGCCAAGACCAGAGAGCTGTGTAAGGACATCAGGAATAAAATTGTAGACCTGCACAAGGCTGGGATGGGCTACAGGACAATAGGCAAGCAGCTTGGTGAGAAGGAAACAACTGTTGGCGCAATTATAAGAAAATGGAAGAAGTTCAAGATGACGGTCAATCTCCCTCGGTCTGGGGCACCATGCAAGATCTCACATCGTGGGGCATCAATGATCATGAGGAAGGTGAGGGATCAGCCCAGAACTACACGGCAGGACCTGGTCAATGACCTGAAGAGAGCTGGGACCACAGTCTCAAAGAAAACCATTAGTAACACACTACGCCGTCATGGATTAAAATCCTGCAGCGCACGCAAGGTCCCCCTGCTCAAACCAGCGCATGTCCAGGCCCGTCTGAAGTTTGCCAATGACCATCTGGATGATCCAGAGGAGGAATGGGAGAAGGTCATGTGGTCTGATGAGACAAAAATAGAGCTTTTTGGTCTAAACTCCACTCGCCGTGTTTGGAGGAAGAAGAAGGATGAGTACAACCCCAAGAACACCATCCCAACCGTGAAGCATGGAGGTGGAAACATAATTCTTTGGGGATGCTTTTCTGCAAAGGGGACAGGACGACTGCACCGTATTGAGGGGAGGATGGATGGGGCCATGTATCGCGAGATCTTGGCCAACAACCTCCTTCCCTCAGTAAGAGCATTGAAGATGGGTCGTGGCTGGGTCTTCCAGCATGACAACGACCCGAAACACACAGCCAGGGCAACTAAGGAGTGGCTCCGTAAGAAGCATCTCAAGGTCCTGGAGTGGCCTAGCCAGTCTCCAGACCTGAACCCAATAGAAAATCTTTGGAGGGAGCTGAAAGTCCGTATTGCCCAGCGACAGCCCCGAAACCTGAAGGATCTGGAGAAGGTCTGTATGGAGGAGTGGGCCAAAATCCCTGCTGCAGTGTGTGCAAACCTGGTCAAGAACTACAGGAAACGTATGATCTCTGTAATTGCAAACAAAGGTTTCTGTACCAAATATTAAGTTCTGCTTTTCTGATGTATCAAATACTTATGTCATGCAATAACATGCAAATTAATTACTTAAAAATCATACAATGTGATTTTCTGGATTTTTGTTTTAGATTCCGTCACTCACAGTACCTATGATAAAAATTACAGACTTCTACATGCTTTGTAAGTGGGAAAACCTGCAAAATCGGCAGTGTATCAAATACTTGTTCTCCCCACTGTAGTTAATGAACTGCTAATAGAAGGCTCTGGTGTTTAATATAGCACATGGATTAAAGTCTTTGATGTGATTTATAAAAGCTTGCCCTGACTGTTCTGAACTGGTCCCAGATCTCTTTGTGCTATCTTTCCTAGTCCTATGGCCAAGGAGTTACAATAATAGCAGTTGGACAAGACAAGCCTGTGGGCAGGTACGTGCATGTGTGCTTTGGAGCTCATGTTGAACTAATTCTGTATTTTGATTGGGTCGTGTCTGACTGTTGTTACTGCGTGTCTGTCCTCGCCTTTCCAGGAAGTCGTAGTGGATCACCTGGAGCTGTGTGTGGCGGGGCTGTGGAAGGCAGAGAGATACGAACTGATTACACACATCGACAAGCTCATCATCCCTGTCTGTGAGAAACGGCCACAACTTTCCCATGACAAGGACTTGCCGATGTCAAGCTCTTTCCAAAAGCCTAATTTCTGATGAAGCAAGTTAAATGACACGTTTGCTTATCTAGCTAGCTAGTTACATGCCAAATTCATAGGCTGCCCTTACGAATTTTAAATTACATGATCAATTGATGTTTACTGATCATGAAAAGCATGCAGTTACTTGCTGCATAACTCTGTTGATAGAGTTAAATGTGAAATACTATGAAATGTGTAGTTCTGACTATGCTCTTCAATAGGCGATGATATTAAAACCAAATAGCTATAACATTTATTTAACAATCAATTGAAAACAGCACCTATTTGTCAATGGTTTTAACAGAGCTGGGGTCTCCTTGCCCCCCAGCAGCCAAATGCAGTGCAGTGTAGCGGTTCTCAAAAATATCACACATACACACACAGAGAGTTAGACACACAATGGCGTGCACACTCATAAGTGAATACACTCAAACACACACACACACACACACACACACACACCCAGCTGTGTGTTTACCCAGCTGTGTGTTTTTTTCTTCTTCAGAAACTGAGTCGTCTGTATGACGCTGCACAGAGTCTACAATAAGATCCTGGAGGTGATGCATACATACTGCTGGGGACCTACTTCAGAGTGGCCTTCTACGGACGGGTGGGTGAACATGGAATAAAACATACAAGATCACCTTCTATTTGCCTTTTAAAGGCGGCATACCAGTGAAGCGCTACACCCACAGACTGTAGTCATTGGCTCCTATCCAATATCCACACCAGCATACCACTTATTGGCAAACAATGGATTGGGCATGCATTCGAAGCGCTACGCTAGTATGGACATCAGAACGTCAGCTAATCATTGTTTAGTATGCTGGGTCAACCAGTTGTACTTCTCTGTCAGGGATGGAGTGCCCATTACTTAATCAAAGCAAAATAAAATAGATTTTTGCTGTATATACTGAATTTTAGATGGTATCTTCCTGTCCGTCTTCCATTTGTTTGTGGAGAAAATAAACTTGTCTCTTTCTGTTGACAACAACAGTGCTCATCTGTCATAGTCTAGCTAGTGCACTTGTGGTTGGATCTTGTAAGCTTACTTTAACCACGTCTGATAACAGTATCTATCAACCGTCTGGGATCCCTAAAATGTGGTGTTCTTTCTTGGTTACTTCCCTACTTGAAAGAGAGGTATTAGATTAAAGTGAAATTCCACCAATCTCTTAGAGACTAGTGGCCTCGGAGGAGGAGCTTAAACTGCTACAACACTAAGATTTAGATTAAGTTTCACTTCTCCCTTCAGATGGATAAGGGATCACTTGTATCTCAGTCTACAGTATGTGTGATACAGTGCCTTCAGAACGTATTTACACCCCTTGACATTTTACAAATTGTGTTGTGTTACAGCCTGAATTTAAAATGTCACTGGCCTACACTAGGGATGAAACGGTTACCGATTTCACGATAAACCACGGTAAAATTCCCGACGGTTAGTATTACCGTTTCAAATTGTAATTATCATTAAAACCGTGTTTGATTACAGCGGTTTGAAAAACTCACGGTAAATACTGTCCAGCATCCACCAAAGTTAGCAACGGTCTGACGCAGGTGCTGCTTGCAACGTGGTTTTTGTTTTGTGTGAAAACATGGCAGAAGGCAGTGACAGCGCTCAGAAGATTTTTCAGCCTTCTAAGAGGACCAGATCTGAAGTGTGGTCGTGCTGAGGGAAACTTAATTGAAGATGGTCACCCAGTCTACAGAACAGGCCAAAAAAAAAAAGTGCTGCGAAAGGGGGAAACACTTAAAATCTCTTTTCATCTTCGTGACCACCACACACTACTTTAATAGCAAATGCAAGGTAAGTTAACTTTTAGCTCAATGCATGATGTGGGGACTTCGAAATGGGGGAAAATGTCATGGTTTGTCTGTCTAACTTGCTAATAGTTGTCAATAATGTAAACTGAAGCTTTCAGTGTTACCTTTCAGTGTGTGTGTATGTGTGTGTGTGTAATAATTATTATTATAATGTTACAACACCAATAATAATAATAATAATAATACATTTGCTACTCCCTTGTTTCCAGAGTGGGCGTGCAGCAGGCAATCCCAGTGATGCTACTTGTCCCTGCTCATCTACAGTTGTAACACAGACACTCGAGCAAGCATTTAAAAGGCAGGCTGCTTGAGTGAAAAAGAAGGTGAAGAAGCCGGATGTTGAGGTCTTGGGCTGGCGTGGTTACACGTGGTCTACGGTTGTGAGGCCGGTTGGACGTACTGCCAAATTCTCTAAAACGACATTGGAGAAATTAACATGAAATTCTCTGGCAACAGCTCTGGTGGACATCTGTGGCATTGTGTTGTGTAACAAAATTAGAGTGGCCTTTTATTGGCAAAGATGGCAAAGATTACATGTGCACTAACAGGGATTTCAACCAATTAGTGCAGAACATTTGAGAGAAATAAGGTTTTTGTGTGTATTGAACATTTCTGGGATCTTTTATTTCAGCTCATGAAACATGGGACCAACACTACATTTCTAGTTTATATTTGTATTGTTTATTTAATTATTATTTATATTTTCAGTGTGTTTTACAAATGTTATAATATTTTATACAGAGTATTTTGTGTAGATCGTTGACAAGAAATGACACTTAACTCCCATTTTAATCCCACTTTGGAAAACAACAAAATGTGGAAAAGGTCAAGGGGTATGATTACTTTCTGGAGACACTGTATTTTAAATGTTGAGTTGTTTAGAGTTTCCTAAGGCGAATATCTCAGGTACTTAACAGTATCACAAAAAAGACAACCTTGTTTCAAATAGATGGATTGTTAGAATATTCTTAATTGATGTTTCATTATGTCATGTTTTTTATGCTTATATACATTAAAACAATCCCAATAAAGATATTGAAAAAATATATATATATTATTAATTTTGATAAAAGCACAGCTGTAACAGCCATTTGACAATGTATTTCAGGAAATATCCAACACAGAACTTTTTTTCACATTTGTGAGTTAGAGTCTAATTGATTTATGACTGAATACTTTCCTCCTGAGTACCTGTTGTTGTTTTGCTTGCTTAGTAATGTAACATAGCCAGCATGAAGATCCCCACCACCATTTGCCAGTTGGAACTTGGAACACTCTCAGTTTTCTAAGATGGGTAATGTGTCTTGTTGACAGAGCTACTTTGAGGAGGAGGAGGATGGAAATGAGTATGTTTACAAGGAGCCCAAACTCACCGGCCTGTCGGAGATCTCTCAGCACCTTCTAGGGCTCTACGGGGACAAGTTTGTAGCTGAAAACGTCAAAATCACCCAGGACTCCAAAAAGGTAGTAACTATGGTTGCGTCCCAAATGGCACCATATTCCCTATGCAGTGCACCTACCAGACATTCCTGTAGTACTATAAATAATGAAGCACTCCAGGACAAGGTTTGGTCACCCCCTGATATAAAGGATGCTATACCAAAAGCCAGGAGCTCTTCCTGACGATGTGACCTGATCAGGAAAAGCGATTGGCCTTAGTTACGTTAAAGTGGATTTTGTCTAGAATGGATACAGTTTTTGTCAAAATGTACTTTTCGTAGCAGGTTTAGAAGAACTTATGCCACAGGTTATGAGCATTAACGTAGAAGGTTGGGAGAATTGGGTTAAGGTTAGGAAAAGGGTTAGGGTTATCTACTTTTGACATAACATTTTACAAAATCTAGACATTTGGCCTTTTACAGGAATATGTCTCACATTCAAGAGCACTGAGTCAAAGACGACCTTTTCTAGGTAATACATTATCTAGGTTCTATCTAACCCCGTCTCCCACAGGTCAACCCCAAAGACCTGGATACCAAGTTTGCTTACATCCAGGTCACCTTCGTCAAGGCATACTGTGACGAGAAGGACTGTCCAGAGAAGAAGACGCACTTCGAGAAATGCCACAACATCAACCGCTTCGTACACGCTGATGGGGAAGAAACATGGTGGTGTGTAGGAGGAGTGCAAGAGGAGGACCGTGCTCACAAGTTAGCTTCATGACCTCATTACAACCTCTTTAAAACAATAAAAACACTAGTTAGCTTTACAACTTTGTTACAACCATTCACACACGTTACACCAGTTAGATAGTTTAATGATCTCTTTACAACCTCTTTTACAACAATTAAGATGCTTTAAACCAGTTAGTTAGCTTTACAATCTCTTTGCAAACTACAGGTGCACAATCTTAAATTGACCCTACTTCTCCCAGCAGGAAAATAATAATTATTATGTGGATTCTAATTAATGGAAAGTTTTGTAGGGGTTGATACATTTTTCGTTAGGGCAAATCAAATCTAACATTTTTCAGTGGAATTTACAAACTTTGGAAGCCTTATGCAGTTGGCATTTTGGAAGAAAGCAATCTTTTTAGGACCTCTCTACAACTATTTAACCCATTACACTATAAGCCCTGTCTAAGCCAGGGGAGTGGGGCTTCTACTAAGCTATTTGGATTTTTTTTTAGAAGGTCATACCAAGGATCATTTAGCTTTTTTCATTTTAATACCCCTTGAAGTATCCCAAAAATATATGTAAAAAATTATTTAATGAACATACAAACGAATTAAATAACAGTTTCACTACATAGAACAACATATACATGTATTTAACCCCTTATTTTTGGCACTAAACAGTCTCCATATATACAGTAACAGTCAAAGGTTTGGACACACCTACTCATTCAAGGGGTTTTCTTTATTGTAGAATAATAGTGAAGACATCAAAACTATGAAATAACACATATGGAATCATGTAGTAACCAAAAAAGTTTTAAACAAAATATATTTGAGATTCTTCAAAGTAGCTACCCTTTGCCTTGATGACAGCTTTGCACACTCTTGGCATTCTTCACCCAGCTTCATAAGAAATGCTTTTCCAACAGTCTTGAAGGAGTTCCCACATATGCTGAGCACTTGTTGGCTGCTTTTCCTTCACTCTGCTGTCCAACTCATACCAAACCATCTCATTTGGGTTGAGGTCCAGTGATTCTGGAGGCCAGGTCATCTGATGCAGAATTCCATCACTCTCCTTCTTGGTTAAATAGCCCTCACAGTCTGGAGGTGTGTTTTGGGTCATTGTCCTGTTGAAAAACAAATGATAACTAAGCGCAAACCAGATGGGATGGCGTATGGCTGTGGTAGGCATGCTTGTTAAGTGTGCATTGAATTCTAAATAAATCACTGACAGTGTGACCAGCAAAGCACCATCACACCTCCTCCTCCATGCTTCACGGTGGGAACCACACATGCAGGATCATCCTTTCACCTACTCAAGTCAAAAGCCTCTGTGTCACTCTAGATAGTTCCCTTTCATTTGAACCACACATAAAAACAGTTACCCGGACCTCATTTTTCCACCTCCGCAACATCTCCAGGCTCGGACTCTCTCTGTCCCATGCCAGTACTGAAATACTCATAAATGCTCTCGTCACTTCCCGGCTTGACTACTGCAACACTCTACTCACCGGTATTCCCAAAAAACTCAGACTACAACTGGTTCAGAACTCTGCGTCCAGAATCCTCACTGGTACAAAATCATCTGAACACATTACACCCATCTTCATTGGCTTCCTGTATCTTACCGAATTGATTTCAAGACCCTCCTCCTCACCTACAAAACCCTCCATAATCTTGCACCTACTTACCTTTCCAACCTTTTGTCTGACTGTCCGCTCCCGCTCCCTCCGCTCTGCCTCTGCTGGCCTACTTGTCATCCCCCCTTTCCGCCTATCAACTATGGGTGCGAGGGCTTTTTCCTGCTCAGCGCCTAGGCTCTGGAACATGCTTCTCCCACACATTCAACATGCAGACACAGTTATTTATTTATTTTAATTACTGAAGACCCACCTTTTCCAGAAAGCTTTTAACTTCTAGTTTCATTTGTTTATTATTTTGATGTTACCCCACTGTACTACAACTGATCTATTATGTCTGTGTAAGATGTCCTAGAAAGGCGTCCGCCAAATAAAATGTATTATTATTATTACTCTGCGTCTCACAAAGACACAGCGGTTGGAAGCAAAAATCTCAACTTTGGACTCATAAGACCGATTTTCACCAGTCTAATGTCCATTGCTCGTGTTTCTTGGCCCAAGCAAGTCTCTTCTTATTATTGGTGTCCTTTAGTAGTGGTTTCTTTGCAGCAATTCGAACCATGAAGGCCTGATTCACGCAGTGTCCTCTGAACAGTTGGTGCTGAGATGTGTCTGTTACTTGAACTCTGTGAAGCATTTATTTGGGTTGCAATTTCTGAGGCTGGTAACTCTAATGAACTTATCCTCTGCAGCAGAGCTTCCTTCCCTGTGGCGGTCCTCATGAAAGCCAGTTTCATCATAGCACTTGATGGTTTTTGCGACTGCACTTGA
This sequence comes from Thymallus thymallus, assembly GCA_023634145.1. Classification (NCBI taxonomy): domain Eukaryota; kingdom Metazoa; phylum Chordata; class Actinopteri; order Salmoniformes; family Salmonidae; genus Thymallus; species Thymallus thymallus. Next base: position 10,611,137 of record CM042423.1, read on the forward strand.
AGAAACTTTCAAAGTTCTTGATATTTTCTGGATGGACTGACCTTCATGTCTTAATGTAATGATGGACTGTTGTTTCAGTTTGCTTATTTGAGCAGTTCTTGCCATAATATGGACTTGGTATTTTACCAAATAGGGCTATCTTCTGTATACCACCACTACGTTATCACAACACAACTGGTTGGCTCAAACGCATTAAGAAGCAAATATATTCAAGGCAAAGGGTGTCTACTTTGAAGAATCTCAAATATATTTTGTTAAAAAAAAATTGGGTTACTACATGATTCCATATGTGTTTTTTCATAGTTTTGATGTTATTATTCTACAATGTAGAAAATAGTAAAAATAAAGAAAAACCCATGTATGAGTAGGTATGTCCAAACTTTTGACTGATGTATATATACAGTATATGTATCCCTGCTATTAAACAATATAAGAGTTTTGTTATGTGTGCCTTGTTTGTTTAGGGATGTTTACTTTTTGTTGCTGCAATAAAATTGTGGCAAGACATGACCTGTTCGTATATTTGACCAAGGACTGCCAGTTAGATCATTGTTACATTAGCTTCTGCATTTCAAATGTCTGCTTTCTAAGAGTATGAGAGTTTCTCAGAATGGCTGTTTCAGAATTTCACGTAATTTAAGAAGAACAAGGGAAGGAGACAGAAGGTTCTGTGAAGAATGTCTCCAAGACCAATACCAAGAAGCTAACTAACTGTGCTGTTATGACTTGTTAGAATGTGTTAGAAAATGTTTATAATTTGTTACAATGTTATGGGTTAGGGTATAATGGTTAAGGTGTAGGGGTTAGGGTGTAGTGGTTTGGGCTAAGGAGTGTATGATTGTCTGTTTGAGACCTAACTGTGTGCTGTATCTCTCCTGTCCAGCAGCCAACACATTTCCATATGTGAAGAAGCGTGTGGAGGTGTTAGGGAAGAAACAGGTAGAGCTGAAGCCTGTGGACGTGGCCATCACCGAGCTCCAACCATAATCTAACACACCTGATTCTAATAATTTGCTGGTTGGTTGATAAGATGAATCAGGTTAGTTACAACTGGGGTTGGATTGAAAACCTACAGGAGGGTAGCTCTCCAGGAACAGGTTTTGGCAGCCCGGTTATAGTCTCTAAACTAATGCATCAGGGTTCACCTGGCATCCAACTTCCTACATGCGGGATTGACAACAATCCTAGATGAATCATTTTGGTTTAACCAATGTGTGTGTGTGTGTGTGTGTGTGTGTGTGTGTGTGTGTGTGTGTGTGTGTGTGTGTGTGTGTGTGTGTGTGTGTGTGTGTGTGTGTGTGTGTGTGTGTGTGTGTGTGTGTGTGTGTGTGTGTGTGTGTGTGTGTGTGTGTGTGTGTGTGTGTGTGTGAGAGAGATCAAGGAGGACCAGTTTGAGTACCATGAGGGCCTGAAGGGCAACTTCAAAGACATGGTTAAGGAGCTGTCAGACATCATCCATGAACAGGTGACATGGGGGAGAGGGAGGTGGCTGTCGGACATCATCCATGAACAGGTGACATGGGGGAGAGGGAGGTGGCTGTCGGACATCATCCATGAACAGGTGACATGGGGGAGAGGGAGGTGGGGGGCTCCCCTTAATCATATCCGCTGTATACACAGTCAGCCTTACCAATCAAGATGACAAGCCAAAATTATTGCTCTCACACTTCTGACCACACTCTCTCTAGATGTCTCACATCTGTGCTTCTCCTACTCTTCTCCTCCTCTCCTCCGTCTCTCTTTCGATCCAACACCAGAAAACCCATAGTTTAAAACAGATTCTCTTAATCATATGATGTCATACTCAGCGTCCAGCTAATTAAATTCCAGCTTGGTCATGAGCTCTCTCTCTCTCAAAACACACAATCTATCATCATTGGTACACGCTTAAAAAAAAGGGTCTATCTAGAACCTAAAATGGTTCTTCAGCTGTTGCCATAAGACAACCCTTTGAATAACCCTTTTTGGTTCCAGGTCAAACTCTTTTGGGTTCCATGTAGATAATGTACAACCCTTTCCACAGACGGTTCCCAAAAGGGTTCTACCTGAAACCAAAAAGGGTTCTCCTATGGGGACAGCCGATGAGCCATTTTGAAACCGTTTTTTCTAAAAGTGTATGGTATGAACTTTGGTCAAGGTTTCAGACTGGCCTATTTATGTGTTTATGGGAGTGGTAACCAGTCATGCAGACGGCTGGTCTAGTGCGTCACAGAGCTTCTAGTAAACAGCAGCTTCCTGCCAGGATCACACCACATTCATCATCATGGCACTTGTATGAGTTGTGTACTGTAGCAGTAAAAAGGGTAGTATGTTTTATGCGTAGTGGTAGTTAACCTACATTTGGGGTGGTTTGTGTAATCTTCTAAGCTGACAGAGAAGTTGCATTCTGTCTGTAAGAAACCACCTTGTTGTGACAGAGTTTTTGGGTTTAACTGGTGTTGCAACTAAATGGTTCTATGAAAGGCAGTTTCCACATTGAGGTCAATCTTCCCTGAATCCTGCTATGACAAGAAGCAACAGGTCTTGTTGCATGCATACTACACACATGAACTCATGTATAGACACACACACTAACCCATACACACTATCCTGCTCTATTCCAAGCAACAGTATGTGTCATAATCACTCTTCCTTGTGCAATACCTGTCAAACATTCCTAATATGTGGGCATCTACTGTTTTTCCACTTCTGTTTTTCCTACTCTGTTTTTCTTACTCTGTTTTCTTACTCTGTTTTCTTACTCTGTTTTTCCTACTCGGTTTTTCCTACTCTGTTTTTATTACTCTGTTTTTCCTACTCTGTTTTTTTACTCTGTTTTTCCTAATCTGTTTTTATTACTCTGTTTTTACTCTGCAGTCAGAAATTCAAACAACAAGAAAACGACCGTCCCTTATTTAGCTATACAGCTGAGGGATGGGGCTAGGGAAATGCAGGCTAATCCCTCTCAAATAGATATGACTGACAGTCCATGGCATCCACATAACCATATTTGGAAGCTCTACATTGTTAAAATAACCATATATTTTGGCTTATGATGGGGTACTAAGCTCATGTGGCATTTGTAGGTTATATTCTTGAAGGATCATTGGCTTCCGTATATATCATTAATTCAAAGTCCAACAATGGATGTACAAATCAGACTGTAACTTTAAGCAGAGTAAATAATGGTGCCCTTTGACCAAGGTCGATTGGTATGTATTGAATCTATTGTTCTCTCACAATAGCTTTCTCTTTCTCCTGACTGTTGGCAGCACATAAAAATATTACACTTTTACGTTTCCCTTTCTTCTGTCTATGCTGTTCCTTGCTGCGCCTTAGATTTAAGGAGTGCGAGGTAATTTGATACCCTCTGTGGGGTAATGTTGCATATTCATTTCTGCATGGTTGATGAAACACAAACCTTTTATCATCTCCTTGCCCTTCCATTAACGTTCAGTGAGAGAAGCAGTCAGTGGGTGTTAGCATCAAACCTGGGATCAAATACTACTAGCACTCCAGGCAGGCTAAAGCAGAGGCTTAAAGTATTTGAATGCGGGTCTGTGTCTGTGCATCGTTTAGTAATTTATTTATTTTTTATTTACTTATTTCACCTTTATTTAACCAGGTAGGTCAGTTGAGAACAAGTTCTCATTTACAACTGCGACCTGGCCAAGACAAAGCAAAGCAGTGCGACAAAAAACAACAACACAGAGTTACACATGGGAAATAAACAAACGTACAGTCAATAACACAATAGAAAAATCTATATACAGAGTGCAAATGTAGTGCAAAATAATGTAATAATGCAAGGTGCTGTTGTGGCAAGATGCCCTGGGCTCTATTTTAAGAGCCATAAAGTGTGGAAATGTTACCTAAGCAACTGTATTGCTCACAATACTTGATTTATTGTGTAGGGAAACAATGGCCTCTATTTTCCAAAACTCCATTATATATGGGTGCGTGCATGGTGTGTGTATGCGATCGTGCATTTGAATGCACATGTAAGTGTCTGTGGCTGGTTAACCAATGATGGTAATGATCACTGATCCTCTCTTCCAGGAGGATCTGATGCAGTCACTGCTCCAGAACTCCTTACACGTATTCCGTGCCATAAGTGGGATGACTACAGACCTGGGTTAAAGTCTACAGACCACAAGTATTTTTCACACAGATACACACACACACAAACAAGAGTATAGCTATTGTTCGCACTCACACATTCTCTGCCAGCTGAACCCAAACCGGACCTGTCGGATTCCTCACTCACTTTAAAAAAAAAAAAAAAAAAAAGACTCAAATCACCAGCTAAAAATGTGTTTCATTTAGGAAATCTTTTCCCAAATATTCCCACAAATAACAAAAAAGAGACGTGATCGTGTCTCAATGTAATCAAGCTATGAAATAATTGTTATTTTCAAATTCAATCTTCGGCTGAATCTAGTTACCTACCCCTGCGCTAGCGGTATTCACAGAATGGATTATGTATTACTATTTCAAAAGAGATTAAATGTCAGGCTTTGCTGATGACTCATGTAGTGGGTTACATTGTACTTTGTCCTCTTGGACTACAAGCTTCTTGAATTACTTGTATTTATTAATGGCGAGCGGAAGGTGTTATTTTGGCATGTTTATTTGTTTCTTTCAACTCTGGACTGTTGCAACTCAAAAGTTCTATGCAGACTTACTTAATCACTTCAATGTAAGGTAGTATTAACACTGCAGGTTAGCGTTTTTCATCATGAATCTTGTTCTGGAGGCAGCTCTGCAGTGTTCGCTAGCTGGAACAGCCACATAAAAGTAATAAAATCTGCTTTTAAACCTAACCCTAAACTTAACCACACTGCTAACCCTAATACTTATCCCTAACCTTAAATTACGACCAAAAAGCAAATGTTAGTTTGAATACATTTTTACAGTATAGCTCATTTTGACATTGCAGCTGGCCTATCTAAGGAGAAATGGCTAATTTCTGCCTCCAGGACAAGAGTCATGACAATAAACGTCAACCTGCGTTAACACTTCACCACTAAAGAGAGAAGGTTTTTGAAACGGGGAGGTTCTACTACCTTAATTTGTCCAATAAGAACACAGATTTTTGTGTTACGTTGCGCACGTGTCGGTTTTGTTGCTAAACAACCAAACCATCTATTAGATGTAATGAAAATGTACGGTAAGGAAATGAGATTTAATAAAGTATACTCTATGATGTCAAATTGTCAGTCACTCTGTAATAACCCAATGCTCAGACCTTTTCTTTAGTTGTTGAGCTGTGTTGTATGTTCTGATATGCTCTTTGACCGTAAGATTTATTAGCCTGGTCTCAGATCTCTTAGGGCTGTCTTGACAACTCATAGGCTAAAGATTATGGGCAAAAGATCTGATCTGATTGGTCAAAAGGCCATTTGTTGTGGGACCAGGCTAGTGATTGTGATTTATGCCTCTATCACAGGGGTATTCAAATCCTACCCTACAAGGTCCAGAATACTGCTGTTTTTCTGTTCTACCTGATAATTAGTTGCACCCATCTCGTGTCCCAGATCTAAATCACTTCCTTTTTAAAGGGGGCGAATTCAAAAAGGCAGTGGAACTGTCTTTGAGGTCCAGGTTTGCATTTGTGGGCTCTATCAGCTGTCTGGATCTAGTAATCTAGTAGTGCCTATATCTCTCCTTAGAAAAGGCTCCTGTCCTATTTCAAGTTATAATAAAACTCCAACACATGCTGATTGTATTTCACTACACTAAAATTATCAGACCGATGATAATAATAATATGCAGATGTATATAATATATTGTTATGCTGTAAAAGAAGAAAGATATCTGTATGCAATGTATGTATTTATATTTGTAATGTTTTTGGAAGAATGCATGGTTGCATCAGGTCTGGGAGAGAAGTGTTATTTCTCTGATTGTGTCTGACTTTTATTTTCCATTTTGAATTACACTGTATATGTAAGTACAAATGCTTGTTCAATATACTGTATGTTTCTAAAGCCATTTTTCAATTAAAAAAAAAATGCAAAAACCTTATTATTTTATATTTCTTTATACATTTTTGTATTAACGTTATTAATTGATGTATTATTAATACATTTGTTATTATGGTGTTTAAATTATACACAGGACTCATAGCTTAAGCAGGGGTGGTGTATTATAGGGGATAGAGTGTAACCTTTTTTCTTGTCAGTGCTTTTTACAAACAGCTTTTATCCAATAAAGAAAACTATTTTTTTTTATTATTAGTATTATTTTATTTATTTTTAACAACAAATCAATACAGAAAGTACATGGGGGAATACAAGTATATATAAATAATATACAAAGGACAATTGGACTAGGGGGTACAATATCACATTACACAAGGACCTACACTTATAACTCTAACAGCTTTTTTTTTAGTAGAATATTTAATTGTCTTAAAATATAGTTCAATCTATTTTTGTAAGGTAAGAAAACTTGATGTTTTGTTTGTAAATGTACATTTGTAAATATGAAATTTGGCCAAAAGAATAATACAATTAATTACATAAAATTGTTTCAACTTATTTCTAAGAAAGAAAAAACGAATGACTGATACTGCCAAACTGATGACGACATATCCTACTGTCCTGTCATTGAGCTATGGCTCTAGTCGATGCAAACTCTTCACAACTTGCGCGATAGACTCATACTGTCACACGAAATTGAATAATAAATCGCTCGCTGGAGTAAATCCTGTGTTTGCTTTTGTTTATGTTTATCTGTACGTGAGGCACATGTATTGATTGCTCAGTTAGGGAGACAACTGCTCGACGACTCTGGGAACCTTACCTTTGGAATTCCGTGGGAGACTTGGGGAGGCGCGCTCCATCGCAAGGGACAACATGATTTTGAAACATTTGGAATTTCTCTTGGTTCTACAGTACTTTATTCATTTGATCACTCCAGAGGATGCATTTGAGAAAGGTATGTATACGTTTACTTTTACCAACCTTTAATAATCATAATATGTGACACCAGTTTAGTCATTTACGGTTGGCAAGCCTAAACTTGTTTGGAAATCTAGGATTCTCTGTCCATTTCCTGAAACCGACGTCAGATACTATCAACTTAATGTTTTTTTTAATTCTCTGTTTAAATGAAAGTACATGTTGGATCCCATGTAAATTATGCATCCATTAAAACATATTTTGTTAATTTGACATGGACATACAGTGGGGAGAACAAGTATTTGATACACTGCCGATTTTGCAGGTTTTCCTACTTACAAAGCATGTAGAGGTCTGTAATTTTTGTCATAGGTACACTTCAACTGCGAGAGACGGAATCTAAAACAAAAATCCAGAAATCACATTGTATGATTTTTTTATAATTAATTTGCATTTTATTGCATGACATAAGTATTTGATCACCTACCAACCAGTAAGAATTCCGGCTCTCACAGACCTGTTAGTTTTTCTTTAAGAAGCCCTCCTGTTCTCCACTCATTACCTGTATTACCTGCACCTGTTTGAACTCGTTACCTGTATAAAAGACACCTGTCCACACACTCAATCAAACAGACTCCAACCTCTCCACAATGGCCAAGACCAGAGAGCTGTGTAAGGACATCAGGGATAAAATTGTAGACCTGCACAAGGCTGGGATGGGCTACAGGACAATAGGCAAGCAGCTTGGTGAGAAGGCAACAACTGTTGGCGATATTATTAGAAAATGGAAGAAGTTCAAGATGACGGTCAATCTCCCTCGGTCTGGGGCACCATGCAAGATCTCACCTCGTGGGGCATCAATGATCATGAGGAAGGTGAGGGATCAGCCCAGAACTACACAGCAGGACCTGGTCAATGACCTGAAGAGAGCTGGGACCACAGTCTCAAAGAAAACCATTAGTAACACACTACGCCGTCATGGATTAAAATCCTGCAGCGCATGCAAGGTCCCCCTGCTCAAGCCAGCGCATGTCCAGGCCCATCTGAAGTTTGCCAGTGACCATCTGGATGATCCAGAGGAGGAATGGGAGAAGGTCATGTAGTCTGATGAGACAAAAATAGAGCTTTTTGGTCTAAACTCCACTCGCCGGGTTTGGAGGAAGAAGAAGGATGAGTACAACCCCAAGAACACCATCCCAACCATGAAGCATGGAGGTGGAAACATACTTCTTTGGGGATGCTTTTCTGCAAAAGGGACAGGACGACTGCACCGTATTGAGGGGAGGATGGATGGGGCCATGTATCGCGAGATCTTGGCCAACAACCTCCTTCCCTCAGTAAGAGCATTGAAGATGGGTCGTGGCTGGGTCTTCCAGCATGACAACGACCCGAAACACACAGCCAGGGCAACTAAGGAGTGGCTCCGTAAGAAGCATCTCAAGGTCCTGGAGTGGCCTAGCCAGTCTCCAGACCTGAACCCAATAGAAAATCTTTGGAGGGAGCTGAAAGTCCGTATTGCCCAGCGACGTATGATCTCTGTAATTGCAAACAAAGGTTTCTGTACCAAATATTATGTTCTGCTTTTCTGATGTATCAAATACTTATGTCATGCAATAAAATGCAAATTAATTACTTAAAAATCATACAATGTGATTTTCTGCAAAATCGGCAGTGTATCAAATACTTGTTCTCCCCACTGTAGCCTAAATAAATCAAACTTTATTTGTCACATGCACCGAATACAGCGTGTAGACCTTACAATGAAATTATTACTTTCAAGCCCTTAACCAATAATTCAGTACAAGAAAGAGTAAAAAAAATAAAAAGTAACACATTAAAATAACAATAAGGAGGCTATATACAGGGGGTACCGATACCGAGTCATTGTGCATGGGTACAAAGTAGTTGAGGTAATTGAGGTAATATGTATGTGAAGAGTGGGAGAGAGTGTCTTTGTGAGTGTGTGTGGCGTCAATATGCTTGTGTGTGTGTGTGTGTGTGTGTGTGTGTGTGTGTGTGTGTGTGTGTGTGTGTGTGTGTGTGTGTGTGTGTATGTGTGTGTTGGAGTGTCAGTGTAGCATTTGTGAGTGTGTGGGTAGAGTCCAGTGAGTGTGTGTTGGAGTGTCAGTGTAGTGTGTGTTGGAGTGTCAGTGTAGTATGTGTGAGTGTGTGGGTAGAGTCCAGTGAGTGACTATGCCTAGATAATAGACAGCGGGTAGCAGCAGTGTCAATGTAAATAGTCCGGGTGGCCATTTGATTAATTGTTCAGCATGGCTTGGGGTTAAAAGCTGTTAATAAGCCTTTTGGTCCTAGACTTGGTGCTCCGGTACCGCTTGATATGTGGTAGCAGAGAGAACAGTCTATGACTGGGGTGACTGGAGTCTTTGACAATGTTTTGTGCTTTCCTCTGACACCGCCTAGTATATAAGTCCTGAATGGCAGGAAGCTTGGCCCCAGTGATGTACTGGGCCATGATAGTTTGTTGGTGATATGGACACCAAGAAACTTGAAACTCTCTATCCACTCCACTACAGCCCTGTAGATGTTAATGGTGTCTGTGTGTGTGGAGTGTGGAGTGCGATTGAGATTGTGTCATCTGTGGATCTGTTGGGGCGGTATGCGAATTGGAGTGGGTCTAAGGAATCCGGGATGATGTTGTTGATGTGGGCCATTACCAGCCTTTCAAAGCACTTCATGGCTACTGACGTGAGTGCTACGGGCCGGTAATAATTTAGGCAGGTTACCTTCACTTCCTTGGGCACAGGGAATATGGTGGTCGGCTTGAAACATGTAGGTATTACAGACTCGGTCAGGGAGAGGTTGTAAATGTCAGTGAAGGCACTTGCCAGTTGGTCCGTGCATACTTTGAGTACACGTCCTGGTAATCCGTCTGGCCCTGCGGCTTTGTGAATGTTGACCTGTTTAAAGATCTTGCTCACATCGGGTACCGAGAGCATTATGACACAGTCGTCTGGAAAAGCTGGTGCTCTCACGCATGCTTCAGTGTTGCTTGCCTCGAAGCGAGAATTAAAGGCATTTAGCTCGTCTGGTAGGCTCGCATCACTGGGCAGCTCGCGGCTGGGTTTCCCTTTGTAGTCATCAGAGCCGGTGTAGTAGGACTCAATCTTAATCCTGTAATGACGCTTTGCCTGTTTGATGCTTCATCTGAGGGCATATCGGGATTTCTTACAAGTGTCCGGATTAGTGTCCCGCTCCTTGAAAGCGGCAGCTCTAGCCTTTAGCTCGATGCGGATGTTGCCTGTAATCCATGGCTTCTGGTTGGGATATGTATGTGCGGTCAATGTGGGGACGACGTCGTCGATGCATTTATTGATGAAGCCGATGACTGATGTGGTATACTCCTCAATGCTATTGGATAAATCCCAGAACATATTCCAGTCTGTGCTAGCAAAACAGTCCTGTAGCGAAGCATCCGCGTCATCTGACCATTTCCGTATTGAGCGAGTCACTGGTACTTCCTTCCTTTTTGCTTGTAAGCAGGAATCAGGAGGATAGAATTATGATCAGATTTGCCAAATGGAGGGTGAGGGAGAGCTTTGTATGCATCTCTGTGTGTGGAGTAAAGGTGGTCTAGAGTTCTTTTCACTCTGGTTGCACATGTGACATGCTGGTGAAAATGAGGTAAAACTGATTGAAGTTTGCCTGCATTAAAGTCCCCAGCCACTACGAGTGCCGCTAATATGATTAGGTATGTTATTTATAGGTCTGTCAGAGTAAATCAGTTAAGTCGAGTTAACTTTTTATAATATTAAAGTGCACAAACTATTTTTATCGTGATTATTACCTTTTCTGAAAGCGTTTAAAATACACAGAAAAGATCCAAAATACATAAACTATAGCTACAGCTAAAAACAACGATGCAAAGTTAAAACAAGTTGTCATTAACCTTAAAGAAAGTGTGCTTTTTTCAATTTACCATTTGAAATGATTTATGAAATATCTTAAATACAAACAATGTACTGCTATTAATATGAAATGGACATTTTAGGATGGACATTTTTATAAATGTTTGAAAAAAGACAACATTTAGATCCGCATCAGTCTTTTGTAGTCTTTTGTAGTATTTTTGTAGTCAAGGCTCATAGCAATGGCTTTTTCTTTGCAACTCTGCCTAGAAGGCCAGCATCCCAGAGTCGCCTCTTCACTGTTCACGTTGAGACTGTTTTGCGGGTACTCTTTAATGAAGCTGCCAGTTGAGGACTTGTGAGGCAGCTGTTTCTCAAACTAGACACTCTAATGTACTTGTCCTCTTGTCCTACCACTCCTCTTTCTATTCTGGTTAGAGCCAGTTTGCGCTGTTCTGTGAAGGGAGTAGTACACAGCGTTGTACGAGATCTTCAGTTTCTTGGCAATTTCTCGCATGGAATAGCCATAATTTCTCAGAACAAGAATAGACTGACGAGCTTCAGAAGAAAGTTCTTTGTTTCTGGACATTTTGAGCCTGTAATCGAACCCACAAATGCTGATGCTCCAGACACTCAACTAGTCTAAAGAAGGCCCGTTTTATTGCTTCTTTAATCAGCACAACAGTTTTCAACTCTGCTAACATAATTGCAAAAGGGTTTTCTAATGATCAATTAGCCTTTTAAAATGATAAACTTGGATTAGCTAACACAACGTGACATTGGAACACAGGAGTGATGGCTGCTGATAATGGGCCTCTGTACGCCTATGTAGATATTCCATTAAAAATCAGTCGTTTCCAGCTACAATAGTCATTTACAACATTAACAATGTCTACACTGTATTTCTAATCATTTTAATGTTATTTTAATGGACAAAAATATTAGCTTTTCTTTCAAAAACAAGGAAATATGGGTTGTATTTACAATGGTATTTGTTCTTCACTGGTTGCCCTTTTCTTGTGGAAACAGGTCACAAATCATGCTGATTTATGGCACACTGTGGTATTTCACCCAGTAGATATGGGAGTTTATCAAAATTGGGTTTGTTTTCAAATTCTTTGTGGATCTTTGTAAAGTAAGGGAAATGTGTGTCTCTAATATGGTCATATATTTGGCAGGAGGTTAGGAAGTGCAGCTCAGTTTCCACCTCATTTTGTTGGCAATGTGCACATAGCCTGTCTTCTCTTGAGAGCCAGGTCTGCCTACGGCGGCCTTTCTCAATAGCAAGGCTATGCTCACGGAATCTGTACATAGTCAAAGCTTTCCTTAAGTTTGTCTCTCTCTCTCTCTCTCTATCTCTATCTCTCTCTCTCTCTCTCCTTCTCTTTCTCTTTCTCTTTCACAGAGTTGGTGAAGGACTTCCAGTGTTCCCTCTACTCCTCTAAGGACATGAACTGCAGCTGGCTTCCAGCCAATCAGGCCCCAGATGACCTCCAGCTCTACTACCGGTGAGAACTATTCTACTTACTGTCGAAATTCCCTAATCCCTCCCTACCAAAAGCAACGGACTGACAGTAAAGGTTTGTGGGTAAAATCACTGGGGAAGCCAGAAACAATATTACTATGTTTTGTGATAATTCCCGTGTTTGCTCTATAACCTGTTAGAATAAATTCAACCACACCTTTGTTTCATCAAAAAAACAGAGAGCAACATCTGTCTGGTGAAGTCCACAAAGCATATTAAATTAAACAAACAGTCAAGGTTGGGGAGTAATGGATTACATTGTAAGGGATTACAAAAAAAGGTAACTGTAATCCGTTGCGATACCAACAAAAATATCAGATTACAGATACTAGATGATTACTTCCAAGGATTACTTTTAAATTCAGAAAGGATGTTTGAGAAAAAATATATTTGACACTTCTCTGTTTTCTCAATGACATTCAAATCAATATCGAAAAAGCATGCAAATTTAAGTTTGTTCCACCTGAGCGAGTCTGATCACAAATCAGAGACCACTACAATGACACACCAAATGATGACCACCAATCAGAGACCACTACAATGACACACCAAATGATGACCACCAATCAGAGACCACTACAATGACACACCAAATGATGACCACCAATCAGAGACCATTACGATGACACACCAAATGATGACCACCAATCAGAGACCATTACGATGACACACCAAATGATGACCACCAATCAGAGACCATTACGATGACAACCAAATGATGACCACCAATCAGAGACCACTACCATGACACACCAAATGATGACCACCAATCAGAGACCATTACGATGACACACCAAATGATGACCACCAATCAGAGACCATTACGATGACACACCAAATGATGACCACCAATCAGAGACCACTACGATGACACACCAAATGATGACCACCAATCAGAGACCACTACGATGACACACCAAATGATGACCACCAATCAGAGACCACTATGATGACACACCAAATGATGACCACCAATCAGAGACCACTACGATGACACACCAAATGTGTTTGATGGATCGCAGGAAAAGAGCAGGAATAGGCTTTTGCTGGCTACAGTCCAGGCTATGTCTTCCAATGGTGTGACTGCTGTTGGCATCAAAAGATTATCCAACTTTTATAAATGCTTTGAGGTAAGGATGACAGCAGTGGTGTAGTCTACGGCGATACGGATATCACATAGTATTGATATCTACATAGCACATTGATGTGAATCACACTGCTGCTTTCTCATTTAGCTATTTGCACCTGATGAATTGTAGTTGTTGTGGATGGCGTCATTTAGTAGTGGTTTCTTTGCAGCAATTCGACCATGAAGGCCTGATTCACGCAGTTTCCTCTGAATAGTTGATGTTGAGAAGTGTCTGTTACTCAAATTTGTGAAGCATTATTTGGGTTGCAATTCTGAGGCAGGTAATTCTAATGAACAATGGGTTAGAAGAAGCCTACATAACCAACCCATAAAGTAAAATTTAACATCCATATATGGCCAGCTATGTAAACTTTAACATTGATTTAACCTGCAATATTTATTAATTTTTTATTTATTTGAGCATTGTTTAACTAGGCAAGTCAGTTAAGTCAGTTAAGAACAAATTCTTATTTACAATGACGGCCTACCTACAGGGTCAGTTTGGGGAAGGCCCTTTCCTGTTTCAGCATGACAATGCCTCCGTGCACAAAGCGAGGTCCATACAAAATGGTTTGTCGAGATCGGTGTGGAAGAACTTGACTGGCCTGCACAGGGCCCTGACCTTAACCCCATCGAACACCTTTCTAATTAATTGGAACGCCGATGGCGAGCCAGGTCTAATCGCCCAACATCAGTGCCCTACCTCACTAATGCTCTTGTGGCTGAATGGAAGCAAGCAATGTTCCAACATCTAGTGGAAAGCCTTCCCGGAAGAGTGGAGGCTGTTATAGCAGAAAAGAGGGGACCAACTCCATATTAATGCCCATGATTTTTAAATGAAATGTTCGACAAGCAGGTGTCCGTATACTTTTGGTCATGTAGTGTACATTCAGCCTCTTGTGAAAATTATGGAAAAACAAAGAGACGAAGCCTGGCTTCCCTTGGCATCCATGAATACATGCCAATTGCCAATGGTCACATAGGCCTAGAGACCTTCGCCAAGGATGCTTCTACTAATTCACTTCGAATTTTGCTTCTCTTACACTCCTCCCTCTCATCCCTAATCTTTTAGGTTCTCTGATGAATCCCACAATGTAACATGCAGTGATTACCAGTACAGAGCTGGTGAGAAGACAGGATGTCACCTGAGAGGAGACTTTCTTGAACATGATGTCAACTTCCACGTCAATGGGACTCTCAATGGTTTGTCTGTACAGAAAAACTTCAAGGTGGTTCCTATACATTGTGGTAAGAATAACTACCTTTTGTGACAGTTACAAATACATGTCTGTGATATATCTTCATGGTATTACATTTTCTTTGAATTCTATTCTTTGAAACTATTTATCAAAGTATACCAACTAATCAGTAATTACATGATACTACTAAACTCTCAAGTATTTCATATTCTCTCCTTTATCTAATGTTATACCGTATGCACAAATCTCTTCAGTCAAGCCCCCGGCCCCTAGGGTTAAGATCACAGAGGAAGGGAAGGATCTCCTTCTGAGCTGGGACCCTCCAGACTTAGCCGCTCAACACTGCTGGGTTTACATCTTAAACTACAGCAAGTGTCAAGATTCTTTGGTAAGCCATGGATGTGTGGATATATTTTATTTATATAACCTTTTATTTATCCAAGCAAGCTAGTTCTGAACAAATTCTTATTTACAATGACAACCTGGCAAGTGCAGATGTTTTCTCTTGTTGCACTTCCCAGAATAGTTTTTTTTATTTAATTTAACCTTTGGTTATTTATGGGTCACTGTTGTACAGGTTAGTCTCACTAAGAGTGTGTGTGTGTGTGTGTGTGTGTGTGTGTGTGTGTGTGTGTGTGTGTGTGTGTGTGTGTGTGTGTGTGTGTGTGTGTGTGTGTGTGTGTGTGTGTGTGTGTGTGTGTGTGTGTGTGTGTGTGTGTGTGTGTGTTAGTAAAGTGGTATCATTATCTGAGTTCCACTCAATGTGCTGTGTGTGTTTCCTCCAGAGTAAGGAGATACAGTACGTTTATGAACATGTAGAGGTGCACGTACCCTTTGACCTGAGATGCCAGTACAGAGTCCAGGTTAAAGCAGTCTATAAGAAGTCATGTGGGGCAGGAGGGAGCGACTGGAGTGATGTGGAACTTTATGGTACTTACCCCACTTTCATATACAGTTGTGGCCAAAGGTTTTGAGAATGACACAAGTATTGGTCTCCACAAAGTTTGCTGCCTCAATGTTGATGATGGCAATTTGCATATACTCCAGAATGTCATGAAGAGTGATCCGATGAATTGCAATTAATTGCAAAGTTCCTCTTTGCCATGAAAATGAACCTAATCCCAAAAAACATTTCCACTGCATTTCAGCCCTGCCACAAAAGGACCAGCTGCCATCATGTCAGTGATTGTCTCGTTAACACAGGTGAGAGTGTTGACGAGGACAAGGCTGGAGACAGACTGAAATAACAGACTGGGAGCTTTAAAAGGAGGGTGGTGCTTGAAATCATTGTTCTTCCTCTGTCAACCATGGTTACCTGCAAAGAAACAAGTGCTGTCATCATTGCTTTGCCAAAAAAGGGCTTCACAGGCAAGGATATTGCTGCTGGTAAGATTGCACCTAAATCAACCATTTATCGGATCATCAAGAACTTCAAGGAGAGAGGTTCAGTTGTTGTGAAGAAGGCGTCAGGGCGCCCAAGAATGGGCCGTCTCCTAAAGTTTATTCAGCTGCGGGATCGGGGCACCAGTGCATCTGCACGCACAGTGAGGCGAAGACTTTTGGAGGATGGCCTGGTGTCAAGAAGGGCAGCAAAGAAGCCACTTCTCTCCAGGAAAAACATCAGGGACAGACTGATATTCTGTAAAAGGTACAGGGATTGGACTGCTGAGGACTGGGGTAGAGTCATTTTCTCTGATGAATCCCCTTTCCGATTGTTTGGGCCATCCGGAAAACACCTTGTCCGGAGAAGACAAGGTGAGCGCTACCATCAGTCCTGTGTCATGCCAACAGTAAAGCATCCTCAGACCATTCATGTGTGGGGTTGCTTCTCAGCCAAGGGAGTGGGCTCACTCACAATTTTGCCTAAGAACACAGGCATGAATAAAGAATGGTACCAACACATCCTCCGAGAGCAACTTCTCCAAACCATCCAAGAACAGTTTGGTGACGACCAATGCCTTTTCCAGCATGATGGAGCACCTTGCCATAAGGCAAAAGTGAAAACTAAGTGGCTAGGGGAACAAAACATCAACATTTTGGGAAACTCCCCAGACCTTAATCCCATTGAGAACTTGTGGTCGATCTTTAAGAGGCGGGTGGACAAACAAAAACCCACAACCTCTGACAAACTCCAAGCATTGATTATGCAAGAATGGCCTGCCATCAGTCAGGATGTGGCCCAGAAGTTAATTGACAGCATGCCAGGGCAGATTACAGAGGTCTTGAAAAAGAAGGGTTAACACTGCAAATATTGACTCTTTGCACAAACTGAATGTCATTGTCAATGAAAGCCTTTGACACTTATGGAATACTTGTAATTATACTTCAGTGTACCATAGTAACTACTGACATAAAGATCTAAGAACACTGAAGCAGCAAACTTTGTGGAGACCAATACTTGTGTCATTCTCAAAACCTTTGGCCACGACTGTACATTGAAACTTTCCCAAATAAAATAGATGACAAATAGAATAAAAAATGCATATTATAGCATTATTCTATAGTCTATAAAATAGTATATGTTATTATAATAGAATTGTATACTATTAACTGTTGGCTAAATGTAATAGCATTCTAATCTAAAAGACAAGATTAGAATTAGATCCAGTCACTGATGTTTTGCTTGTGTTCCTTTCAGGTGTGGAGGATTTTCATGTTGATTGGTTGATGACTGTAGTTGCCGTCCTCATTCCAGCCGCAGTTGGTCTATTCATCATCCTGTTTCTTTGTTGTTTCGTTAAGTAAGTCAACCTACAGCATGGGTCTACATTCTGAGTGGGTGTGTGTGTGTGTGTGTGGGGGGGGGGGGGGGGGTAATAGCCATTTTAGGGTCTTGGAATCTTGGTGTTTAGATTTAGATTGTCTTAAGATAAAGATATATAGGTAATGTGTTTTCACTAAAGTAATTTACATTTTGGTGATATGGTTAGAATTTTGACCTCATTTTCTTTTTTTCTTTTCAAGGCACAGACATAAGCTTTTCCCCAAGATTCCACAACCCTCTTTGATTTTCAAGGACATTTTGAACAGCAATAAGGAACAGAAGGTGAGAACAGCAACATCCTCTTGTCTTATTAGCAGTGGTCTAACAGTAAGGGGCTGGCTGATGTTGTAGGACTTCACTTACTAGAAATGCTGACATCAACGTATAGAGTACATACAGATATTTAACTTACTCTTTGCAATGAATCCACGTTGCCCCATGATCCTTACACACACACACACACACACACACACACAAACACACACACACACATTAACGTACTCCCCCTAATTCCCTGCCTTCCAGAGCTCCGTAGGGAATCTCTATGTCCCGGTAGAGGAGGAGGTGGAATGTAAGATCAGCCTAGAGAAAGACCCTCCTCATCCCATGATGCATTTTGACCCCTGAGAGACTACACACTGACCCAGTAGTGATTACTACAGTACAGACAGAAACAGCTACAGCCAGTATGAACTGGGAGCCAAGTGCTCAGAGCAAGCCATTTTAAGGTGGACCCCCAACTGCATTGCTGAAGAATGCCAGGACTTGGAGCTCCACAGTCGAGGGACCACCTTAACAAGTTGGATACAGACGGAGAGTGATGGGTTGTCTGTTTGTTTGTTTGGGCAGATACTAACAACTGTTCTCATGAACCTCTTGCATCCCACGCCTTGGGTTCGTAGATAAAATGTCAGAGCTTATCAGAAAGCCAGTGCAGGAAAGGAGGAGGAGATGGAGTCATAACACTCGACCAAGTGGAACGTTGGTAAGCAGTGCCCAAAGATATGCCCAGGCAGTATCACAGGCTTTATCTGACTGATCAACCCTGTTCATCATGTAGTGATTTAGGGGACACATACAAAGAAAGACTGGAACCAGTGATCCTCTGTAGAATGAGTCCACTATATGGCTTTCAAGGCATACTACACTCAAAAACTATGTTTTTGTATTTTTTCCATTAGTTCACCATAATAAAATCTTCCCAAAAATGTGCATATCAGCAATCAAATTTTCAAGAAAGCAAAAAACATTCCTTAATGCATCATATGATGCAAAACGCAACAACACTAAAATATCGTTTTTGAGTATTCCTTTAATGAATTTAAATACAGGGAGGCTACAATAACATGATGTCGTAGTAAGAGGTGCTAGACAATACATATCAATTGCAAGAAGCTATATGATGCCTATGTGAGCTAGTTTGTTGTCAACCTACTGCAGTTTATCTACCTCATTCTGGCATTGCTATTAAAAGGAAAGCTTCCATGTACATAATATATATGTGTAGAATAGGTGGTACAGATGTGTATATTGTAATATGTAAAGTATAATGTAGTGGGGGCTGCTGAGGGGAGGACGGCTCATAATAATGTCTGGTATGGCGCAAATGGAATAGCATCAAACATATGGAAACCATGTCTGATGTATTTGATACTATTCCATGTATTCCGCTCCAGCCATTACCTCAAGCCCATCCTCCCAAATTAAGGTGCCACCAACCTCCTGTGGTTCAATGTATATTTTGAGTTTTGCATGTCAAGGAAATATTTTGTGCAAACCTTTTCTTTACATAAAAAATATTACGTGTACTATATGTTTAGAGCGGCAGGTTGCCTAGCGTTTAGAGCGTTGGCCCAGTAACCGCGAGCAAGGCACTTAACCCTCATTTGCTCCAGGGGCTGACCCTGTAGGTAGGCCGTCATTGTAAATAAGAATTTGTTCTTAACTGACTTGCCAAGTTAAATAAAGGTTCAATAAAACATTAAAAAATGTTTCTAGGTGGAACGTTGTTATTCTTCATTTCTATCTCCACACACACTCACTCATCGGGTATCATTCACATCAAATCTAAATACATGCAGAGGCTTGTCGCAAGAATTTCTATCTCAATGTTCTAAATGAACTATTTCATAACTATCTGTATCCTGAAGGTTGTAAGGCTTCAGTTTGTAATAATACAGACAGAGCCCCAGCTTGCAGTGGTCAGTTCTTTATTCAGAGAGCTCTGTCCTCTTAAGTTCAGAGCCCATCTTTTATACACACACATCAGTCGAAATCCCCACCCTGCTTTAGGGGGAGGGGCTGTATTTTCTCACAGTACACATACATTGTTTATCATATTCTGCCACATATTTTATACTCTCCTGCAAGCCTAACAGTTTCTCCCCTCCCTGGGTGGGCCCGTTACTAAGTTTCATAGTTATCACAAGTCGCCTGTTGACAGTTCTACTCCTCTTTTGTTGTCTCAGCTATAATATAATAGTAACACAATGTCCTAGTCTTAAAAAGGTCCAGTCACACATATTATTGGATTATTGTCTTATAACTCTAACCTATTTCACACAGTTATACAGTTTCAGGGTGGAATACTTTAGTCATTATCTTTAACATACAAATTCCTCTATCAAGACTCTTCTTTGGCAGAAACGTTACGCCACAAACCCTAACATGCAGGAATGAAAAATGTACTCTGAGGAGGACCAGACTGTTATCAGACTTTCAGACTGTTATCTGTTTTGAAGTAAACTTGGCTCAAAGGTTCTGCCCCACCTTTTTATTTTCACAGAGGGATTGCTCCCTGAAACATATTGTAGTTCCATCCATATAATATAATTAAGTAATAAGGCCTGAAGAGGTAGGTTATATGGCCAATATGCAACAGCTAAGGGCTGTTCTTAAGCATGATGCAACGCGTAGTGCCTGGATACAGCCATTAGCCCTAGATACAGCCATTAGCCATGGATACAGCCATTAGCCCTGGATACAGCCATTAGCCATGGATACAGCCATTAGCCGTGGATACAGCCATTAGCCGTGGATACAGCAATTAGCCCTGGTATCTCTGTAGTACCATACATAGAGTGAACGGTGCCGAGACGAGAGCACCGTCATTATCATGGACAAGTAGATGCAAAAAAGTTTAAAAGATCTAACAAAAATAAATTCTGCCAATATATAAATAAAAAAACTATATATAAATAAATCCACACACTCCCCCAGAATATATGCAGTATGAGCAAATTCAATGGAGTCATTTTATCAGCGTTTTTTCTCTTTCTCAGATCTTAAACATGTTCAAAATCATAATAATTGTCTGGACCAATATATCTAAAAGCGATATCTAAAGAAATCCACTCACACTCACAAACACTCCTACAGTATATTATACAGCATAAGCAAATTTAATGTGTAAGTGGCAAGTGAGGCATACTGCAGTATACTGCAGTATAAGTGAGGCATACTGCAGAATAGAATGCTGTAACATGCCTCACTCTCCATTGACTTGGATTTGCTTATAATGTATAATGTGTGAGTGTGTGTGGATTTCTTTAGAAATTGTCTATATATATATATATATATATATATATATATATATATATTGGTCCAAGTCCGCACTCAACGATCTGTACAGTCGTGGTCAAACGTTTTGAGAATGACACAAGTATTGGTCTCCACAAAGTTTGCTGCTTCAGTGTTCTTAGATCTTTATGTCAGTTGCTGCTATGGTACACTGAAGTATAATTACAAGTATTCCATAAGTGTCAAAGGCTTTCATTGACAATGACATTCAGTTTATGCAAAGAGTCAATATTTGCAGTGTTAACCCTTCTTTTTCAAGACCTCTGCAATCTGCCCTGGCATGCTGTCAATTAACTTCTGGGCCACATCCTGACTGATGGCAGGCCATTCTTGCATAATCAATGCTTGGAGTTTGTCAGAAGTTGTGGGTTTTTGTTTGTCGACCTGCCTCTTGAGGATCGACCACAAGTTCTCAATGGGATTAAGGTCTGGGGAGTTTCCTGGCCATGGACACAAAATGCCGAGCCACTTAGTTATCACTTTTGCCTTATGGCAAGGTGCTCCATCATGCTGGAAAAAGGCATTGGTCGTCACCAAACTGTTCTTGGATGGTTGGGAGAAGTTGCTCTTGGAGGATGTGTTGGTACAATTCTTTATTCATGCCTGTGTTCTTAGGCAAAATTGTGAGTGAGCCCACTCCCTTGGCTGAGAAGCAACCCCACACATGAATGGTCTGAGGATGCTTTACTGTTGGCATGACACAGGACTGATGGTAGCGCTCACCTTGTCTTCTCCGGACAAGGTGTTTTCCGGATGGCCCAAACAATCGGAAAGGGGATTCATCAGAGAAAATGACTCTACCCCAGTCCTCAGCAGTCCAATCCCTGTACTTTTTGCAGAATATCAGTCTGTCCCTGATGTTTTTCCTGGAGAGAAGTGGCTTCTTTGCTGCCCTTCTTGACACCAGGCCAGCCTCCAAAAGTCTTCGCCTCACTGTGCGTGCAGATGCACTCACACCTGCCTGCTGCCATTCCTGAGCAAGCTCTGCACTGGTGGTGCCCCGATCCCGCAGCTGAATCAACTTTAGGAAACGGTCCTGGCGCTTGCTGGACTTTCTTGGGCGCCCTGATGCCTTCTTCACAACAATTGAACCTCTCTCCTTGAAGTTCATGATGATCCGATAAATGGTTGATTTAGGTGCAATCTTACTAGCAGCAATATCCTTGCCTGTGAGTATATGCAAATTGGCATCATCAACACTGAGGCAGCAAACTTTGTGGAGACCAATACTTGTGTCATTCTCAAAACTTTTTACCACGACTGTATAAGGCCATAAACTAAAAAGAAAAAGCTCATCCAGAGTTGGTGCTCCTAGTGGCCGGGGACATTAATCCGTTTTACGTCATTTCTACCAATATATCACATGTGCAACCAGAGGGAAAAAAACTCTAGACCACCTTTACTCCACACAAAGAGATGCGTACAAAGCTCTCCCTAGCCCTCCATTTGATAAATTTTGACCATAACTCTATCCTCCTGATTCCTGCTTACAAGCCAAAACTAAAGCAAGAAGTACCAGTGATTCGCTAAATACAGAAGTGGTCAGATGACACAGATGCTAAGCAACATGACTGTTTTGCTAGCACAGACTGGAATATGTTCCGGGATTCTTCTTATGGCATTGAGCAGTACACTACATCGGTCAATGGCTTCATCAAAAAGTTAATTTATGTAGTCTCCACAGTGACCATACGTATATACCCCAACCAGAAGCCATGGATTACAGGCAACATCCGCACTGAGCTAAATGGTAGAGCTGCCGCTTTCAAGGAGTGGGACTCTAACCAGGACACTTATAAGAAATCCCCCTATGCCCTCCGACAAACCATCAAAGAGGAAAAGCGTAAATACAGGACTAAGATTGAATCCTACTATACCGGCTCCGACGCTTGTCGGATGTGGCAGGGCTTGCAAACTATTACGGACTACAAAGGGAAGCACAGCCGCTAGCTGCCCAGTGACACAAGCCTACCACACAAGCTAAATTACTTATATGTATGCTTCAAGGCAAGCAACACTGAAGCATGCATGAGAGCATTAGATGTTCCGGACGACTGTGTGATCACACTCTCCGTAGCCAATGTGAGTAAGACCTTTAAACAGGTCAACATTCACAGACATACAGTCGTATGCAAAAGTTTGGGCACCCCTCTGAGGCTGCATAATAATTTACTCTGTCGTAACAGAAAATGATCACAGTGGCATGCCATTCATTTTCTAATAAAAGCTGAGTACTGGGGTATTGTCCAGACAAAGATTTTTAGTGTAGCAATATTAAGTTGTATGAAATTAAATCAGATGTGAAAAAGAGGCTATGCAAAAATTTGGGCACCCTTGTCATTCTGTTGATTTGAATACCTGTAACTACTTAGCACGGATTAATTGGAACACACAATTGGTTTGGTGAGCTCATTAAGCCTTGAACTTCATAGACAAGTGCATCCAATCATGAGAAAAGGTATTTAAGGTGGCCAATTGCAAGTTGTTGTTCTCTTTGACTCTCCTCTGAAGAGTGGCAACATGGGGGCCTCAAAACAACTCTCAAATGACCTGAAAACAAAGATTGTTCAACATTATGGTGTAGGGGAAGGCTACAAAAAGCTATTGCAGAGATGTAAGCTGTCAGTGTCCACTGTGAGGAACATAGTGAGGAAATGGAAGACCACAGGCACAGTTCTTGTTAAGGCCAGAAGTGGCAGGCCAAGTAAAATATCGGAGAGGCAAAGGCGAAGGATGGTGAGAACGGTCAAAAACAGCCCACAGACCACCTCCAAAGACCTACAACATCATCTTGCTGCAGATGGTGTCACTGTGCATCGTTCAACAATTCAGCGCACTTTGCACAAGGAGAAGCTGTACGGGAGAGTGATGCGGAAGAAGCCTTTTCTGCACACACGCCACAAACGCACATTTGGACAAGCCAGCTTCATTTTGGAATAAGGTGCTGTGGACTGATGAAACAAAGATTGAGTTATTTGGTCATAACAAGGGATGTTATGCATGGCGGCAAAAGAACACAGCGTTCCAAGAAAAACACTTGCTACCCACAGTAAAAGTTGGTGGGGGTTCCATCATGCTGTGGGGCTGTGTGGCCAGTGCCGGTACTGGGAATCTTGTTAAAGTTGAGGGTCGCATGGATTCCACTCAATATCAGCAGATTCTTGGGAATAATGTTGAAGAATCAGTCACAAAGTTAAAGTTACGCCGGGCCTGGATATTTCAACAAGACAACAACCCAAAACACTGCTCAAAATCTACCCGGGCATTTATGCAGAGGAACAAGTACAATGTTCTGGAATGGCCATCCCAGTCCCCAGACCTGAATATCATTGAGAATCTGTGGGATGATTTGAAGCGGGCTGTCCATGCTCGGCAACCATCAAACCTAACTGAACTGGAGATGTTTTGTAAGGAGGAATGGTCCAAAATACCTTCATCCAGAATCCAGACACTCATTAGAGGCTATAGGAAGCGTCCAGAGGCTGTTATTTTAGCAAAAGGAGGCTCTACTAAATATTGATGTGATTTTTCTGTTGGGGTGCCCAAATTTATGAACCTGTCTAATTTCGTTTTGATGCATATTGCACATTTTCTGTTAATCCAATAAACCTAATTTCACTACTGAAATATGACTGTGTCCATCAGTTATTTGATAGATCAAAATGAAATTGCTGTTCCAAACACCCAATTATTTATACATGGAAATCATGGAAATTGTCAGGGGTGCCCAAACTTTTGCATACGACTGTATTACCAGGACGTGTACTCTGAGCATGCGCTGGCCAATTGGCAAGTGTCTTCACTGAAATGTTCAACCTGTTCCTGATCAAGTCTGTAATAACAACATGTTTCAAGCAGACCACCATAGTCCCTGTGCCCAAGAACACCAAGATAACCTGCATAAATTACTACCGACCATAGCATTCATGTCTGTAGCCATGAAGTGCTTTGAAAGGCTGGTCATGGCTCACATCAACACCATTATCCCAGAAACGCTAGACCCACTCCAATTTACATACCGCCCCAACAGATCCACGGATGACGCAATCTTTATTGCACTCAACACTGCCCTTTCACACCTGGTCAAAAGGAACACCTTTGTGAGAATGCTTTTCATTGACTACATCTCAGCGTTCAACACCATAGTTCCCTCAAAGCTCATCACTAAGCTAAGGACCCAAGGACTAAATACCTCCCTCTGCATCTGGATCCTGGACTTCCTGACGGGATGCCCCCAGGTGGTAAGGGTAGGTAACAACATATCTGTCCCGCTGATCCTCAACATGGGGCCCCATAGGGGTGCGTGGTCAGTCCCCTGCTGTACTCCCGGTTCACCCATGAGTGCATGGCCAAGCATGACCCCAACACAATCATTAAGCTTGCCAAAGACACAACAGTGGTAGGCCTGATCACCGACAATGATGAGACAGCCTATAGGGAGGAGGTCAGAGACCTGGCAGTGTGGTGCCAAGATAACAACCTCTCTCTCAACGTGAGAGGGCCGATCACGCCCCCATTCTCATTGACAGGGCTGTAGTGGAGCAGGTTGAGAGTTTCAAGTTCCTTAGTGTCCACATCACCAATTAACTATCATGGTCCAAACACACCAAGACAGTCGTGAAGAGGGCACGACAAAGCCTATTCCCCCTCAGGAGACTGAAAAGATTTGTCATGGGTCTTCAGATCCTCAAAAAGTTCTACAGCTGCACCATTGAGAGCATCCTGACTGGTTGCATCACTGCCTGGTATGGCAACTGCTCGGCCTCCGACCGCAGGGCACTACAGAGGGAAGTGTGTAAAAAAAAAAACTCCAGCCACCCTAGTAATAGACTGTTCTCTCTGCTACCGCACGGCAAGCGGTACCGGAGCGCCAAGTCTAGGTCCATTAGGCTTTTTAACAGCTTCTACAGCTAATCAAATGGCTACCCAGACTATTTGCATTGACCCCCACCCACCCCCATTTTTACATTGCTGCTACTCTCTGTATATTATCTATTCATAGTCACTTTACCTACATGTACATATTACCTCAATTACCTCGACTAACATGTGTCCCGGCATATTGACTCTGTACTGGTACCAATGTATATAGCCTTGTTGCTGTTATTTTATTGTTGCTCTTTATTTATTTGTTATTTTTCTATTTTCTTCTTTTTTATTTTAATTTATAATTGTTTTACTTCAGGTTATTTTAGTAAATACTTATTCTTCTTTAAACTGCATTGTTTGTTAAGGGCTTGTAAGTAAGCATTTAACTGTAAGGTCTACGGGCGCCTGCAAATGAAATCAAATGCGTGTAGACCTTACAGTGAAATGCTTGCTTACAAGTCCTTAACAATCAATGCAGTCCACCATATGGAGTCGCTTGAGTGCAGTGAGCCAAGTATAGCCCCGCCCCCGCCAAACCCTCCCCTAACCCGGATCAATTGTGCGCCGCCCTATTGAACCACAGGCTGTAGTGACTTTAATGTTGAATGTTAGAAATAGTGCAGGCCTACATACACATTATGAAATCAAATCAAATCACATGTTATTGGTCACATACACGTGTTTAGCAGATTTTATTCCAGGTGTAGCGAAATGCTTGTGTTTCTAGCTCCGACAGTGCAGTAATATCTAACAGCAATATCTAACAATTTCACAACACATACCCAATACACACAGCTATAAGTAAAGGAATGGAATTAAGAATACATAAATATATGAAAAAGCATTTGAGATTTCTATTGGTAAAATAATGTACTTCCGCTCCATGTGAGTATACTGAACAATAGATGTCAATGGATTCATAACAACTGACTTATTTAGAGGTGAAACCCCAATTCGGCCAAGTTTCGGTTACACTGTAACGTCCACTGCTCAAACTCCACCCACTTACATCAGAGTAAGGACGAGAGAAACGTAATAGCCTTCTTTCTTAACATGAGAAAACGCTGTGTTCCAACAATGCACAAATGCTGGGGAGTTTTCGTCTTGTACTATTTTGTTTCATTCGTGGCTACACTGCCTGAAACAGGTAATATAATATTGTTTCATATTGTTTTTTTCATACCATAGGCTATCTGATCGTATAGTTTGATATCTTTAGTTTGGTTTGGCAACTGGCACTCAGGACGTTTCCCGTTAATGATGGCAGAGTGACAAGTTGCGCAAACATTTTCACCACTAAAATGTGTCTTGCAAGTGTATACTGAGACTATTGAGTGAACAGATTACTGTGTAATAAATTAGGCAGAGACGCGTATCGTATTGTCTTTAATTAAATTGGGAATGTAACAAACTATAATAGCTTAGTAGCCTACTGCCTAGTAGCCTACAGTTTTGGTCACATTAGATGTTCTGTTGTTGGACTATTCAGCTAACCATCCTAAAATCCCATAATAAATTATATGGTGTTTTTGTTGTAACAGTAACGTTGTACTATGCTATTATAGGCCTACTTGTTTATGTTATGTATGATACTAATTAATCATTATGTGATCTTCCAAGACATTGATTCAGCTTTGATCTAACTTTACTAAATGACCACGACTGCGAGAAGTGGCGGAGTGACTCTCCGTTGCGCTCTGGCGCTCTGGAAGCACTACACCCTTGCAGTCCGCTACTCTGAACGAGCTAAGCGCACTAGCCGCACCTACAGTTGAAGTCGGAAGTTTACATACAGTACACCTTAGCCAAATACATTAAAACTCAGTTTTTCACAATTCCTGACATTTAATTCTAGTAGAAATTCCCTGTCTTAGGTCAGTTAGGATCACCACTTTATTTTAAGAATGTGAAATGTCAGAATAAAATTAGAGAGAATGATTTATTTCAGCGTATTTCTTTCATCACATTCCCAGTGGGTCAGAAGTTGACATACACTCAATTAGTATTTGGTAACATTGCCTTTAAATCGTTTAACTTGAGTCAAATGTTTTGGGTAGCCTTCCACTAGCTTCCCACAATAAATTGGGTGAATTTTGGCCCATTCCTCCTAACAGAATTGATGTAACTGAGTTAGGTTTGTGGGCCTCCTTGCTTGCACACACGTGTTTTCAGTTCTGCCCACAAATTTTCATTGAGGTCAGGGCTTTGTGATGGCCACTCCAATACCTTAACTTTGTTGTCCTTAAGCCATTTTGCAACAACTTTGGAAGTATGCTTGGGGTCATTGTCCATTTGGAAGACCAATTTGCAACCAAGCTTTAACTTCCTGGCTGATGTCTTGAGATGCTGCTTCACTATATCCACATAATTCTCCTTCCTCATGATGCCATCTATTTTGTGACGTGCACCAGTCCCTCCTGCAGCAAAGCACCCCCACAACATGATGCTGCCACCCCCGTGCTTCACGGTTGGGGTGGTGTTCTTCGGCTTGCAAGCATCCCCCTTTTTCCTCCAAACATAACGATGGTCATTATGGCCAAACAGTTCTATTTTTGTTTCATCAGACCAGAGGACATTTCTCCAAAAAGTATGGCTTTTTTATGGCAGTGGCTTCTTCCTTGCTGAGCGGCCTTTTAGGTTTTGTCGATATAGGATTTGTTTTATTGTGGATATAGATACTTTTGTACCTGTTTCCTCCAGCATCTTCACAAGGTCCTTTGCTGTTGTTCTGGGATTGATTTTCACTTTTCGCACCAAAGTACGTTCATCTCTAGGAGACAGAACGCGTCTCCTTCCTGAGCGGTATGACGGCTGCGTGGTCCCATGGTGTATATACTTGCGTACTATTGTTTGTACAGATGAACGTGGTACCTTCAGGCATTTGGAAAATGCTCCCAAGGATGAACCAGACTTGTGGAGGTTTAAAAAGCAAAGAGGCACTGAGTTTGAAGGTAGGCCTTTAAATACATCCACAGGTACACCTCCAATTGACTCAAATTATGTCAATTAGCCTATCAGAAGCTTCTAAAGCCATGGCATAATTTTCTGGAATTTTCCTAGCTGTTTAAAGGCACAGTCAACTTAGTGTATGTAAACTTCTGACCCACTGGAATTGTGATATAGTGAATTATAAGTGGAATAATGTGTCTGTAAACAATTTTTAGAAGGATTACTTGTGTCATGCACAAAGTAGATGTCCTAACCGACATAGAACATATGTCTCATGGGTAGTAGCTTACACATTATTCTTTTTTTAGGAATCAATTTACTGTTAGATGACTACATGGCTACTAGCAGTGGGTATAATATTTAGAGTTAGCTATCTAGTTAATGTATTTTGAGTTTCCAGTTCCTCAGGTGTTGAACCCCAAATTAATTGCAGTGGATAAAAAATACCAGGGCCTAATTATTGTCCCAGTCCGCCTCTTGGCCTACACACATATTATCAGCTACACTGCTTACAACCCCTTTATATCCCCTCCTTGATCAAACTTAATTAATCCCTTGAGCATGACCATAATTAAGGGTTGTCATTGTTTTTCCGTTAGAGCTCCTATCACCAAGAAATGTGACATTCTCTTGGACGAACGAGTACTGCTGGGTGCTTTCATGGAGTCTACTGGAGAATGTTGATAGTCAGCTGTGTAAATACCATATCACTATGTCACGGATAGGCCAGGTGAGGAAAACGTTACAGGCTGTCCTACCTACCATTGGTCAACCGAATAGAGTTGTCTGTTGAGCATGATTGGCTGTCTGCCCACTGTTTTCCAATGGCTTGTAGGCCTACAGATGTGCAGTTATATACACATATCATCCTACTGCCGGCAGTACTTGTATTCAAGCACTGTTCTCTATATAGTGCACTATTCCCTCTGTAATATGTTTAATTCTTGGATTTTCCCATTCTCCTCGCAGAAACCCATAAACAAGACGAAGAAGGAAACACAGATAGAGGAATGTTTGCCTCTGATGGGAGGCGTGAGTTTCTTCGTACAAACTCAGTGTAACAAGACACAGAGGAGTCCAACTGTAAATCACACCATCCCTGCCCCCACAGGTTGGTTATCAACAACAGAATGTTCTCCTAAACAGCTCTGTCACTCTCTATGGGCCGGTTTTCCAAAGCAGGATCTCCATAAACATTATTTTTAGGCCAGGACTAGACAATCAGATTTAATGTCATTGACTTGGGTATGAATCTCTCTCTCTCTCCCTCTCCTATAACAGAGCTGGTGAAGAACTTCACGTGTTCTCTCTACTCCTCTAAGGCCATGAACTGCAGCTGGCTCCCAGCCAATCAGACCCCAGAAGATCTCCAGCTTTACTACGGGTGAGAACAATTCTACTTTCTGCTTCTCCACCGCTCATGGTCCAAATATTTAGGACCGTAACTATGACAACAACTATACAATCTCAGTCCTCTCATTTCTGATGTTTCAGGTACAATAATGTGAGTAAGGTATCAATATGCAGTGAGTACCTGTACAACTGTAGTCAGAGGACAGGATGTCATCTGAGAGGAGACTTCCACAAACCGATCTACTTCCAGGTGAATGGGACTCTCAACGGTTCATCGGTACGGAATACCTTCGAGGTGAATCCTCATTACCATGGTAGGACTAGAACTCATCTATTTCTACTCTTCAGGCTAAATCTGAGGCCAAAATCTAAATAATAAATAATCTGAGTCATCATAGTTTCCTTATTATTTAATTAATATCATCGTAGTCACGTTGTGTCAACGTCCTGTGGTGATTTGGCTTAATTTGCATCTAATTTTCATCAATGTATACAGTTTTTCTCTCAAAGGTTGCTTTATTAACTCTTTCTATGTCCATTCTTCCTGCAGTG
Source organism: Thymallus thymallus (assembly GCA_023634145.1). Lineage (NCBI taxonomy): Eukaryota > Metazoa > Chordata > Actinopteri > Salmoniformes > Salmonidae > Thymallus > Thymallus thymallus. Next base: position 10,641,806 of record CM042423.1, read on the forward strand.
AAGCCCCTACCTCTTGAATGGAAGATCACAGAGGAAGGGAACAATCTCAATATTAGCTGGATTTCACCAGACATAAAAAATCCACACTGTTGGGAGTACATCATCAACTATACCAGATGTAAGGACACTATGGTAAGGAAAGGGAAGTGTGGGCAGTGATTCTGTACTGGGATTTGAATATATCGCCTTACAGTTATGAAAATTAACTGCCATTTTTTTGTTTTAGGACTTTGCAGAAAATATATTGTGTATATATATTGTATATATAATATATTGTGTATTTTACAGCCAGCCACTGTATAAAGTACACTTGCTTTTATTTATCAACTTTGTTGTCTTGAATTACAGTATGTATGTTTAGTAGAGTAATAGCACTAAAATGTTGCTGTAATGTTGTTCCAGAGTAAACTCTTAAGAAAGAAGACTTGGATCATGGTGAACTATGACCCTCACTGTCAGTACCGTGTCCGGATTAAACCCATCTTTTTGAAACTGTGTGGTGAGGGAGAGGGTTACTGGACTAAGGAGAGAATATATGGTATGGTTTCCCCCTTCTTTCTCCCCAAGCTTCTTGGGTCACCCTCTCTCATAATTATAAGATAAATAAAATGGAGCTGGTAAATACACTGAGTGTACAAAACATTAAGGACACCTTCCTAATATTGAGTTGAACCCCCCTTTTTGACCTCAGAGCAGCTTCAAATAATCAGGGCATTCACACTAAAAGGCCCATGTTTACTCCAATGCTTCCCACAATTGTTTCAAGTAAACTGGATGTCCTTTGTTGAGTGTGAAAAACCCAGCAGCATTGCGGCAGGTAGCCTAGCGGTTAGAGCGTTGGGCCAATAACTGAAAGGTCACTGGTTCGAATACCCGAGCCGCCAAGGTGAAAAACCTGTTGATGTGTCCTTGAGCAAGGCACGTAAACCTAAATTGCTCCACGGCCTTACACTGTAGGTAGGCCATCATTGTAATTAAGAATTTGTTCTTAACTGACTTGCCTAGTTAAATAAATAAAATAAATAACAAACAAGTGTGCCTGCACCTACTACCATAGCCGGTTCAAAGGAATTTCAATCTTAAATTTGTCTTGCCCATTCACCCTCTGAATGGCACACATACACAATCCATGTCTCAATAGTCTCAAGGCTTAAACATCCTTATTTAAGATTTCTCCTCCACTTCATCTACACTGATTGAAGTGGATTGAACATGTTTATTAGCTGGTTATATGTACAGCCTCTTTCCTGACATTGTTGTTGTTGTTGTTGTTTGTGTGTTTAGGTGAAGAAGGGAATCATGATTGGCACCTGCACGTTGCAGCCATCTTCATTTCAGTCATGGCGGTTATAGTTTCCGTCGTGGTTTGTGTTTGTATAAGGAAGTGAGTACACATCAATCTTTACACTTCTGAATTCACTCCACAAAATATGGGATACTACAATCTCTGAATGGTGATGAATATATTGTAGGTCCTTTTTTAGATATTGTACCAAATGACTATGTCTTCTTCCTATAGACACAAGGACAAGATCCTCCCCAAAGTTCCCAAGCCAACCAACCTAATCAGGGATATGTTCAACAACAACAATGAGATGAGCGCTACGGCGAAGCTCTACATCCCAGCACAAGAGGAAGTAGACTGTAAGATCACCCTAGTACAAGACCCTCTTCCTCAGCCAGAGACGTGAGAAACAACATTAATATGCAGTGAAACTGTGGACAAGCTGATAGTGGCCCAGCAAACCGGGATGAGCTCAGTATTTTAACTGGTGTGTGGTGGCGGCTTTTTGACACAGCATGGGACACTTTGAGAAGGAGGTTTTCTGTTACAAGTCTCTGTGCATTAGGGATTAACACCGTTAACCGGGGTCCCGGGACTGTCCCAGGACCACTCTTCACATTTCCCGAAAATGCAATTCCACAAAATACACAACATGCGCAGCAGCAGATTGTCAAAAAATAAAATAGTACATTATCCAAACAGGTAGGCTAAGCCTTTACCTTAGTCTATTTACTTCACACAAAGTCTCCATAAATTCAAAGTACACACATACTTGACACTGCCTGACTGCACCCGAGACCCAAATGAAGTTTAGAGTTATTATCAGAACTGAAAATTCGATCCCGGTCCGACCCAAGCCCGGTGAGCTGAAGCCGGAGCCAAGACCTGGTCCAACATCACAGAAATTAAATTAGCCTGAACCCGAAAAAAAGCCATATTTCTTCTATAACAGTAGTGTTGTATAGCACACTGTATTACTTATACAACTAATATAATGAGAGGACATGAGACGGGAGTAGAAACTAATGTGGGAATTGTTTAATGCGTTTCACAGGACAAACATTACATGCATTCCGATGTACGTAAGCAGGCGGGTGTTACAGATGCCCTAAAGGGAATATCAATACACAACAAGTAGGCTATGTTGATTTAAACTGGTGTTGACAACAACACAGTGGAGTCGGGCAGCAGCGGAGTGAGGAGACGAGGAAATAGACATTGGGTCAGAAAAAGCACAGAGAGAGGAAAACTCACCTATGATCATCTGAATTATGAAAATATTGGAGAAAGGTATTCTAATGCAATTGAAGGAAAGGGAAAGGGGAGTACTAGTCAGTTGTACAACTGAATGCATTCAACTGAGATTTAACCCAACCCCTCTGAATCAGAGAGGTGCGGGCATGTAACAAATTCTTGCTTATACTGAAACTCACAAAGTCATATCTAACCGTTATACTAATTTAAAGCAATAGTCGTGGGTGGTCACCTAGATTATAATTTCAGCACCGTTTTGATTGGGACAGCGCCATCGCATTTAGTATGCAATTCACCTTATTCACCTCGCGGCCATGTTGAAAACCAAAACGAGGCTGGAGGGTACGCTCCAAACCTGACGTTCCCCAACAGTGACAGATCTGGCGTTAACCGGCATAAACAGGTAACAGTTTCTCATGGCAGTGCGGGTGTGGACAACAAACCTGTCTTCTCTTCCTAACTTAACACTGGAAGAGGTTGAAACATGGGGCAAATAATGATTGTAAGATTCCCCAGGCTGTTTTGCTGAAAGGCTACGGCAACTGGATCGAGGGATATGTGCACGATGTGGAAGGTAATACATTTACATTTTAGTCATTTAATAGCAGACTTACTAATGCATTTGTTTGCTGGATTCAACATTTTGCTAATTATTAACTAAGTTAAGATTGTTAACTAGATAATATAACGTAACTGGACACTACAACGTTACGAGCTGATGCTAGGCGATGTTAGCATATCTAACCACACCAGACTGTTTCTGTTGAGTGCTAACCTTAGCTTCTTTCACCAACAGTTCAGAGGAGCGAGACACTCAGTGTGAGAGCTAGGTCTTTTTGGTCAATGCGTAAAAATGAGGCGCCTTACAACATTCAGGTATCATGATTGTGGATAAACTGCTCAGTTTGCAGAGTGGTGCCACTGCTAGAACATATGCGCTTGCTAAACGATCGAACGTTCATTTTGATCGTTCATTTCAACAGTTCACCTTTCCCTGCTCGGCTAAAAATAACTTGTCTAGCTGAAAGAATATTGGAACCATCAATCAAAATAGCTTGTTTCCAATGTCACCAAAGCAAGACAGGGCATTCAAGAAAGACTCTTCGGTGAAGTGATCTGAACATACATTTGTGTCCACGTAGATCTATAACATTAGATATAAAATTACTGTTTTATAGTTACTAACGATATACATTTAAACGAGAGAAGGACAGTTGCAAAAATAAAAACAGTCAAAATGACTGCCGCGCGCGGTAGTTCTAATCAAGCCATAGATATTAGGGTTACAGCTGACCTTGAGATGGCGACCAGGATCTCTTCTTATTTTGTGAATCCATTCACGGCGAAGTTCAGGATCTTTTGGGAAACGATGGAAGTTTTGACCTCTACAAGATTTATTTATTTTGGAAGAGGTACATTTGGGAACGCAGCATATCAAGCAGTCCTCGTTTTGGTTTAAGATGGTGACGTAGGTGAATAAGGCAAATAGTGTAGCCTAAATCAAGTGTATTAATTATCTGTCTCACTAGCCTTATATAAAGGCTATTTTCCTATCGTCCCAATCCCACTGAAGCCCCAAATCCTGACTCTTGTTTTGCATGAAAATTCCTAACTTTATTGTAATCCATAGGTTGCATTATCAGAGCACGTCTCGCCTATGCAACAGTTGGTGCCCGTTAAGATACTGTAGTGGGAATTTGAGTATCCTCTGTGTCCCTGCAAATGCGTGACTACATGTAGCATGTGGTTTCCTGATTATTGTGTTAGGATGTTCTGTGACTGCTCTCAGGAAGAGGACTGATAGAAGAAGAACAGAAAGAAGGGAACACATTGTTACTTTGGCCCAACCATTATCAGCTTATTGCACCCTGAGAACAGAGACGTCTAGTTTGTGTATGAGTATAAAGAGTGGGAGCACACCTTCAACCAGGCAGGATATAACCCCACCCACCTTGCCAAAGCATAGCCCCCACACCACTAAAGGGATATCAACAGACCACCAACTTACTACCCTGAGACAAGGCTAAGAAGATCTCCTCCACTGCACATGCCCGAGGGGGTGCAAAATGGGACAGGAAGATCACGTCAGAGACTCAACCCCATCAAGACTTGCCCTGTTGTGTTAGGATCATAGCCCTGCCCCTTTTCTCTCTCTCCCTCACCACAGGTTTATGACGGTCGTAAATACCTAAACTCTCTTAAACCACTCTACCAAAATGGAGGTTTGAAAATCCTTTGTTACCACAGAGAAAGACTTTGCATCTGATTGTTGTATAAAACAAACGATTAAGTATAAGAATACATTTGAAAAGATAGAAATGTGATTTTAGCCTTTTAATGAGATAAAGGTTTTCCATGTCTGTTTGCCCACTAACTAAGCCTCTACACAGGACAATGGCAATCTCTACTAGGCAAACCAGAGTCTTACATCATCAACTCAACGAGTGAAGCCAGCAACACGTAAATACGAATTGCATTCCTTTATCTGAACGGGCGGTTGTTAAAGATTTTGTATTTAGGTGAGCGTAGCTCCCCATGTCCTATAGACCCATTCCTTTGTCTCCCTTCCTCCCCCCCACCCCATTTTCTCTCACAATCTACTGTGTTATAACCAAACTTTCTTGTTTTGTTAAGTCCTCTAGGGACGGTATTTACTGTATAATGTTAGGATGTTTTGTATATTCTGTAATTGTTTAATTAGCTAGTAAATAAATAATTGAGACAATTTGTGTATGGATGATTCATCCGTAAAATCTGGATTTGTGCAGACCAGGAATTATGATTTTCAAGAATGAGACTGACTGAGGTAAACTCCATTAAAACCCGTTTTGATAAGAAAATAATCTGAATAATCTGAGTTAAAATTCGGGAGATAGCAACTCTATAAACAACATTCTTCCGTGGTGCCCCGACTTCCTAGTTAATTAATGTTTACATTATTAGTTTAATAACGTAATAATAAAACCTAGAGAATTGATTTGATAATATAACAGTCTTCACTTTTAATGATAGACAAGAAACGACAACCTACTCAGGTCGAGTATAGCGCAAAAAAGCCTGGCATGGCGGGATGCATCCCTCCTAGGGACAGCATGGAAGAGCATTAGTAAGCCAGTGAAATTAGAAATTCTAGGGACAATAAGGAGGCCTGCGATTTGTCGCCGTAGTGTACGTGTAGATATGTATGGCAGGAACAAATCGGAGAGACAGGTAGGAGAAAGTCCATGTAATACTTTATATATAGGTTAGCAGTAAAACCTTGAAACAAGGCCCTAGCCTTAACAGGAAGCCATTGTAGAGAGGCTAGCATTGGAATAACATGATACAATTTTGGGGTTCTAGTCAAGATTCTAGCAGCCACATTTAGCACTTACTGAAGTTTATTTAGTGCTTTATCCGGGTAGCCGGAGGATAGAGCTTTGCAGTAGTCTAATCTGGAAGTGACAAAAACAGGGATTAGCTTTTCTGCATTATTTTTGGACAAAAAGATGGAAAAAAGCTGCCCTTGAAATATTCACAATATGTTTGTCAAAAGAGAGATCAGGGTCCAGAGTAACGCCGAGATCCTTCACAGTTCTATTTGAGACGACTGTACAACCATCAAGATTAGTTGTCAGATCAAACAGCAGATCTCTTTGTTTCCAGGGTCGGCAATTTTGGGGCTTCACCATGTTTCATGGAAATGTATAGCTGTGTGTCGTCCACATAGCAGTTAAAGTTGACATTGTGTTTCTGAATGACATCACCAAGAGGTAGAATATATAGTGAAAACAATAGGGGTCCTAAAACGGCACCGTGAGGAAAACCAAAACTTACAACTGATTTGTCAGAGGACAAACCCTCCACAGAGACAAACTGATATCTTTCCAACAGATAAGATCTAAACCAGGCAACAACTTGTCCGTGTAGACCAATTAGGGTTTCCAATCTCTCCAAAAGAATGTGGTGATCAATGAGATCTAGGAGCTCGAGGACAGTTGCAGAGCCTTGGTCTCACGCCATTAAAAGGTCATGTACCACCTTCACGAGTGCAGTCTCAGTGCTATGATGGGGTCTAAAACCAGAAGCGTTTAGTATACATTATTTGTTTAGTATACATTATGCGTTTAGTATACATTATGCGTAACAGCTTTTTCAAAAAATGTTGAGAGGAATGGGAGATTTGATATAGGCTGATAGTTTTTAAAACATTTTCGGGTCAAGGTTTGGCTTTATCAAGAGAGGCTTTATTACTGCCACTTTTAGTGAGTTTGGTACACATCCAGAGGATAGGGAGCCGTTTATTATGTTCAACATCGGATGGCCAAGCACAGGAAGTAGCTCTTTCAGTAGTTTAGTTGGAATATGGTCCAGTATGCAGGTTGAAGGTTTAGAGGCCATGACTATTTTCGTGAATGTGTCATTGATCCTAGGTCCTGGCAGTTCTAAGCAGACTAAGGACAGCTGAGCTTTGGATAAATACGCAGATTCAAAGAGGAGTCCGTCATTTTCTTTCTAATGATCGTGGTTTTTCATTGAAGAGTTCATGAATTGATCACTGCTCTTGGTTGCTTTTTAGTTAGCTTTGTGACAGTATCAAAAATACATTTTGGATGGTTCTTATTCTCAATTATGTTGGAAAATTAGGTTAGGGTTCTTCGATATTTCACGGTACTGTCTTTCCAAGCTAGTCGGAAGACTTCGAGAATGGTGGAGTGCCATTTCCGTTCCAATTTTCTGGAAGCTTGCTTCAGGGCTCAGGTATTTTCTGTGTACCAGTGAGATAATTTCTTGTGACAAATGTTTTTTGTTTTTAGGGGTGCGACTGCATCTAGGGTATTACGCAAGGTTAAATGTAGAGCCTCGGTTAGGTGGTTAACTGATTTTTGTACTCAGACGTCCTTGGGTGGGTGGAGGGAGTTTGGAAGGGCATCTTGATAATCCTTGGTTGGGGTCTGAGCAGATTATTTGTTGCGATTGCAAAGTAATAAAATGGTTGTCCGATTATGTCCAGGATTATGAGGAAAAACAGATCCAAAATATTTATTCCACGGGACAAAACTAGATCCAGATTATGACAGTCGCAGAGTGTAGGTTCGGAGACAAAACCCACTGAGTCGATGATGGCTCCGAAAGCCTTTTGGATTGGGTAGGCTGCGTAGATGTCATGACTAGAAAAGCTCAAAAGACGGAAACGCAGTAATTTTGGGGGGGTAAATTTATATTTGCTGTCATAAATTTTAGCAACACCTCTGCCTTTGGGGGATGTGCAGGGGATATGGTCACTGGTGTAACCAGGAGGAGAAGCCTAATTTAACACAGTCAATTCATCAGGCTTAAGCCATGTTTCAGTCAGGCCAATCACATCAAGGTTATGATCAGTGATTAGTTAATTGACTATGACTGCCTTGGAAGTGAGGGATCTAACATTGGACTGTGCACAGGCGACTGGTCCACAATGGAGGCAAGATGGGAGCCCTGGGCTCCTGTTCTGCCCCCCGGTCGTGCATCCGGGAGAGTGCGTCGGCTCTGGTGTTTTTGGTGCCTGGACAGTAGGTCAGTGTAAAGCGGAACCGGGCGAAGAACATTGTCCACCTGGCCCGACGGGGGTTAAGGTGCCGAGCAGCCCTGACGTATTCCAGGTTGCGATGATCCGTCTGGACTATGAACAGCCCTCGTGCGCCCTCCAGCCAGTGTCTCCACTCCTCCAGTGCCAATTTAACCGCCAGGAGCTCTCTGTCACCCATGCCCTAGTTCCTCTCCGCAGCAGATAACTTCTTGGAGAAGTAGGCGCAGGGGAGTTTGTTTTAATGAAATTACTTTATTCCAACCTTATGAAATAATGCATTCATTGCACATTATATTGCATAAGATGGTGGTTTTGCAGATGTGTACATTTTTACATTTTGGGACTGCGGGCAGGAGCTGGATGAGATCTGGTCGGAGCAGGTGGGATGTCAGCAAAAACAATCCTGCACCTCTACACTGAGGTATAGACTGGGAAGTGGGAAGTAATAAATTTGACATGATTGTGTTCAAGTGCTTTTGAAGTGGGAACAATTCTTCAACCAATAGCCTTTCGATTTTAGTTAGCTTAATATGCTATCTAACATTGCTAATAATACAGTTAGCTACCCACTGGGCACACACTGGTTGAATCAGCATTGTTTCCATGTCATTTCAATGGGGCATATGCAAATAGTTTGGGTAGCCATTTGATTACCAGTTCAGTGTTCAGTAGTCTTATGGCTTGGTGGTAAAAGCTGTTGAGAAACCTTTTGGACCTAGACTTGGCGCTCCGGTACCGCTTGCATGCGGTAGCAGAGAGAACAGTCTATGAATGGGGTGGCTGGAGTCTTTGACAATTGTTAGGGCCTTCCTCTGACACTGCCTGGTATAGTCCTGGATGGCAGGAAGCTTGGCCCCAGTGATGTACTGGGCCGTACGCACTACCCTCTGTAGTGCCTTGCGGTCAAAGGCTGAGCAGTTGCCGAACCAGGCAGTGATGTAACCAGTCAGGATGCTCTCGATGTTGCAGCTGTAGAACCTTTGGAGGATCTGAGGACCCATGCCAAATCTTTTCAGTCTCCTGAGGGGGAATAGGCTTTGTCGTGCCCTCTTCACTACTGTCTTGGTGTGTTTGGACCATTCTAGTTTGTTGGTAATGTGGACACCAAGGAACTTGAAGCTCTTAACCTGCTCCACTACAGCCCCGTCGATGAGAGGGGGGGCGTGCTTGGTCCTCCTTTTCCCGTAGTCCACAATCATATCCTTTGTCTTGATTACGTTGAGGGAGAGGTTGTTATCCTGGCACCACACGGCCAGGTCTCTGACCTCCTACCTTATAGCATGTCTTGTCGTTGTCGCTGATCAGGCCTACAACTGTTGTGTCATCTGCAAACTTAATGATGGTGTTGAGGTCGTGCCTGGCTATGCAGTCATGGGTGAACAGGGAGTACAGGAGGGGACTGAGTACGCACCCCTGAGGGTCCCAGTGTTGAGGATCAGCGTGGCAGATGTGTTGTTACCTACCCTTACTAACTGGGGGCGGCCCGTCAGGATGTCCAGGATCCAGTTGCAGAGGGAGGTGTTTAGTCCCAGGATCCTTAGCTTGGTTATGAGCTTTGAGGGCACTATGGTGTTGAACGCTGAGCTGTAGTCAGTGAAAAGCATTTTCACGTAAGTGTTCCTTTTGTCCAGGTGGGAAAGGGCAGTGTGGAATGCAATAGAGATTGCATCATCTGTGGATCTGTTTGAGCAGTATGCAAATTGGAGTGGGTCTAGGGTTTCTGGGATAATGGTGTTAATGTGAGCCTTGACCAGCCTTTCAAAGCACTTCATGGCTACAGACGTGAGTGCTACGGGTCTGTAGTCATTTAGGCAGGATACCTTAGTGTTCTTCGGCACAGGGACTTTTGGTTGAAAAGGTAAAAGGTCAGTGGTGACTTCACATCATGGCAACTCAGGCAACACCGAGAGATTTCTGACTTGGAGGGTTGTTCAAGTGAAACTTTACAATCATATCTAGGAATTTCCAATAACTCTAATAGCACATGAACATGGCATGTGTTCCTATTTCACACATTTTTGGAACAAGATGTGAATTTATAAACTGGGTGGTTCAATCCCTGAATGCTGATTGGCTGGCAGCTGTGGTATATCAGACCAAATACCAAAACATTTATTTTGACTGCTTTAATTATGTTGGTAACCAGTTTATAATAGCAATAAGGCACCTCCTGGGTTTGTGGTAGGATAAATGGCCAATATACCATGGCTAAGGTCTGTATCTAGGCACTCTGTGTTGCATCTTGCATAAGACCAGCCCTTAGCCATGGTTTATTGGCCATATACCACATCCCCTCCAGACTTTGCTTAATCGATATACATTGCTATCTGCTGTCTGCTATCTGAGAGAACAATCATACCTGATACAATGTTGTCAATCATCTTAATATATCCAGTAGGCTATGGAACCTGATTAAAAAGAGGCTGTTTAGTTGATTGATCTATTCTGTGCAGATTCACCACAATAAAAAAAAATCCCTCAGTTAGTAGGCTATTCTGTTAATCTTCAGAAAAGATTGTATCTAATATTCCACACAGTATATTGACTATTGCTTTTCAATCTCCTTATTGCACAACGCATTTTATTAAAGCCTAGCATGTCACTAACGCACCGCATCGCCATTTTGGCTCTGGAGAGCGGGGTGAGCGTGTGAAGTCCATTGAAGAGAGAGCTAACAGCGCCCTCTACCGGGTTCTCTCATAGAGCCCAGATGTCGACGGAGGGTGGTGCTGATGCTGCAAGGATGCAGAAAGCGTCGACCTAGAGGGATGTGATTATCTAAATCGTATCAGAATTCCATTTTGTGGTGCAGTCTCTGTGGCGCAATGGAATAGCGCGCTGGACTTCTAATCCAGAGGCTCCGGGTTCGAGTCCCGGCAGAGATGTGCCGCTCTGGATGCCACACGGTAGATCTGTGGATTTTTTATTACAGAAAATGAATACTGTCCCATAATTAACTGCAATGCATTATTCTAAGTATTCTAAATATAAGGTTGCACTTCACTACATCTCTAAACACAATAATAAATATAATAAAAAAACATATATACTAACCATAATAGAAATGTATCTGGCGTTTCATTAATATCAAATAAACACTTATTTACATATTTTATGCTTGATTTTATTTTTTCTTTACGTGATAGAATGGCATGTTCGACCACTTATTTAGCATTACAGTACCAAGGGAAATTCTTTCTAGGCCTATATTATAATATATATTTTTAAATCATATGCTAATATAGACCGCACAAACAATCCATCCCTAGCCTATATATTTATTCACAAGTAGATCATCTCTGAGTAATTGTAGAAAATGAATCACTTATTTAGAAAAAATGCATCAATGCCAGTCTACTGAATAAGCTATACATGCAATAACGGACCAAACAAGATAACACTTTAATGATGGCAATGCCTGGAATCCTAATTATAGCGGCTATATGTTTCAGTGAACAAATTAGTGTAGCTACATGTGTTGTTTCTATGAGGTGCATCCGTGTGAAGGTATTTTAATAGTTGCTCCAGTTGTTTGGGGAGTAGTTCAGGAGTCAGTACACGTGAGGGCGCTCCAACACTGGGCTATACTTTAAAGCCAAGAGAGGGGCGATAACATGAACGCAGAAGCCTAGTAGACCACAATACAGACTAAACGGTAACAATGAACACCACATCTGTATAGCCTCTGTATTGAGGGAAAGGAAGCAACATATGCTGTCACTTTTGCTGCAGAACTTGGATGTGTTATGCTGAATGTTTGCAGAATGATTTGTTTTGCAGATTAATCTAGCCTAGTCCATGACCATTACACGGCATTACAGTATATATATAACCTATTGCTCCATCTCTCTTAAAAAAGAAAAATAATACAGAGATGATGATGACAAAAATGGACAAAGTCTTAAGTTTTTTCTGGTGACAAAGCAATGATCATCGAATAGCGATAACAATCTAACGCGATATTCAGACTAGAAAGAGGAGGGGTGTATGCTGTGGCGCTACCGTGAGAGCTAGAGAGAGGCAGAGAGAGAGAGAGAGCGAGAGAGAGAGAGAGGAATGCGCCGCTAATGAGAAAACGGACCATCGCGAAGCACGAAAGAGCGGACAACGAAAAGCGAGAGAAGGAAAAACGGAGAAATTACGACGAAAATCGTCACAAATATATGTGTTGGAAGGATTACGATGACCCTATACTGGTGAATAGAATCCAACTAGGATTTTTAATGCTGTCCTCACGGAGAATTGAGCTAACGGATTTACTGGTCTTCTGAACCATGCAGAGGCTTTTGCTCCTGAGTTTGGCGTTGAGTTTTCACCGTGGTAAGATAAGGGTTTTCCCCTGTTACCTTGCCTAATCAATGCCACACTGCTTTATGTTGTCGAACAATACTGAGGCTTTCAAACTTGATGAGGGAAAAAGTTACTCTAGATTCGTTTCAGTTGTGTGTGTGAGCGTCCGTGCTTGTGTGTGTGTGTGTGAGAGAGAGAGAGAGAGAGAGAGAACGAGAGAGAGGTAGATGCTACATTTTTATGTATGGCGATGAGTTTGTCATTACATGCGCCGCAGTGTGTGGTAGGCTATTTCATAGGGTTGTGTCTAACATGATTATGGCAAGAACCTAGTATCCACAATATGACCTTAGTCCTGTGCATTCGGTAGCCTATAGCCTTTTAGGATATGATGTTAGGCAGAAAGGACGTGATTTGAATGACAGTGCACGTCTAAAATGATTGACCAAAGGTTCTCGATATTGGAATGTGGGAACGGCTTGCGTCAACTTTTCAAACGTTGCTTGTCATATTGTTTTGGTGCCTGTGATATGTATAGCCTAATAACACACACACACACACACACACACACACACACACACACACACACACACACACACACACACACACACACACACGTGCGCACATACACGCACGCACGCACACAAACACACCACGGCCAATGGAGACGAGGTATGGCCAATATAGCTTCAACTATAACACTCCAAATGTCGTCTATATATCATATCTGAGTAATGACAGGTAGGCTATACTAGCTATTGTTATAACGTAGTTGCTAGGTGACAATTGCTCAAGGGGAAAGTGCTTTCTCAGGCTACCTGTTAGATTACATCTTCTTTGTGCTCGCGCGCACGGCACAAGGCAACACTCCCTTTTCATTGTCTACCTTGTGTGTGTGACAGTACGAGAGTGCGTGTGCTGTGGATGTGCAGGCGCGCAGGTACTGACCACCAGACCACTTTGTCATACTGTAGGAAGGGGGCGTGTTGGAAAGCGCTATAGGATGATGTCATCCATGTGTCTCTTTTTAGATCGCTATAGGCTAGGCCTACTCCTTTGTCCTTCTCTCAACATCCATACACAATATTAGGCTGCTAGTTATTAACTACATACTCAATGTTAGTATTGTATTACTTTTTCAATGCCTAATCTTGTAAAACAACTCACAGATGATCTATGTTGTGGCTGCTATAAACAGTAATGCTTATGAATAGTCATTACACACAACAAAACATATTATAATACATCACATTCACACATGGAACAAAGCGGATGCACATGTGCACACACACACAGACACGCATGCACACACACACACACACACTAACATGCGCATGCACACACACTAACACATATACACACAATCATACAAATTCCAGTTGTTTTTCTGCAGTGAGGTTTCTCCTGGGCTCATTACCACATGCTGAGTGCATGATGTGTTCAGTTTTCTCTCCCATAAATCCATCAGTGCACGTACACTACATGACCAAAAGTATGTGGAACATCTCATGCTTGTCGAACATCTCAATATGATCAATATCATCAATATGGAGTTGGTCCCCGCTTTGCTGCTATAACAGCATCCACTCTTCTGGGAAGGCTTTCCACTAGATGTTGGAACATTGCTGGGGGGACTTGCTTCCATTCAGCCACAAGAGCATTAGTGAGGTCGGGCACTGATGTTGGCGGATTAGGACTGGCTCGCAATCGGCGTTCCAATTCATCCCAAAGGTGTTTGATGGGATTGAGGTCAGGGCTCTGTGCAGGCCAGTCAAGTTCTTCCACACCGATCTCAACAAACCATTTCTGTATGG